>CM061748.1:114052403-114700523 GCA_030979885.1 Lolium multiflorum | reverse complement strand
AAAAATAAACTCTATTCAAATAAAATACAAAATAAAAATGTGTGTCAAAATAAAAAATTCACTTATTTAAACCTTATTAATTATGCCATTTCAATTATTTAAAATACAATTTGAATTCAATAATTAGTGAAGTTTCAAATTTAAGTTTTAAATATTCAGTAACTAATTAAAATGTTAAGATTAATTTTCTTTATCATATTCTCATCAATTAAAATATTAGTGGTAATTCATAAACCCTAATTTGAAAATTCTAATTTTCTATAATAATAAATCAAGAAAATATTAAAAACCAATATTAATTTGGTAGCTTAAATATTGTGAACTCAAACATTTTTAATTAGCAAATTATTATTTCTAAAACCTAATCATAATTATAAAACCCTAACTCTGGAAATTAAACCCTAATAATATATGTCTTAATTTCTAAACCTTTTGAAATAATTAAATGCTAAGGCTAATATTAATTTTGTTAAAATTACTTAATCACATTAATTCTAGTACCAACTATTATTTTAAGAATTGTATCATAATTTAGAAACCTAATTTTAATATAAGTTAGAATCTGGATTCCATTATTTCATGTGATCATCTCAAATTGTTTCAATTCTAAAAACCCTAAAGATTTAACCATGTGATCATTCCACTTTAGTAGTAATTCTAAAACCCTAGTTATGTGTCACATGTGATCATGTAAGATTCATCTATGCATATAGAACCTTAATAAGCAACAATTGAATGCATGCTTATGATCCACTAGCATAAAACCAAGTCACATGAGATTATCATTTCATGTCCCTATTTAAAACCTATATGACCCACTAGTGCCACCTAGGTATAAACCCTAACTTGTTTATTGAATTAGTACCATTGACCACTATCCTATATATCATACCATTAAGATCAACCTTAACCATCAAACCCTAGTAGAACCATAATGATAAACCCTAGTACCAATCTTGTGTAGCAATTCACAACACATGCTCCTATTCCACTAAACTCTACTTAAGGATCAATAACCACTTAGCTTAGAAACTATTAAAGATTATTTGGTAAAGCAAATCTGAAGCCATAGTAAACCTAATAACAAACCTATGGAACCATCTTAATAACCATCCTTTGATATGATGTATATGAGAAACCATAATAATAACCCTACCAATATTTGCTACATATAAACCCATTCCAAGTTAAGAACCAACTAGTCCCTATTAGAAAACTAAATGAATCCAATAGTAAACCCTAGAAGCCATAGATTCTATTTATAGTAGTCCTTGTTCTATTTAACCTATCCTTCAAAAGTTATTCTTCTGAAGTATAGATATCAATCAAACCATAGACGCCCTAGTTCTTATTTAAAATACTTACTATTTCTTAATTAACCTGTTCTTCAAAAGTTATTCTTTTGAAGTATAAAATAAGTAATCATCAACCATGTCCTGTAGAACTTAAAACTGACAACTACTCTTGCTTGTTATGCAATCACTATTCTTTATGTGTATGATTGTTATGATGCATTATATCACTTGTTTATGTTATTAATATCACCAACCCTAATAAGAACCTTGTTTGAGAACCATCCTAAAAGTGCAACACACACTAAAGAAATCTTTACAACTCATCCATCCTAAATCATCGAGGTTAGGTTACGCTCGGGGCGATTGCATCTCATATTATGCATTATAGCATCTTTGCCAATTCTTTAAACATTGTCCTTACCGGACAATGATGGTATTTCAGAATTTGGAGTTCTCACGTATCGAAGCTTTTTCCTGCATAATCTTGCAGTCAAGAAAGGCAAGTTCATCGCTTGCTCATGTCATTTGATTATTTTTATCAAATTATATGCAAAGTACTATACTTATCACTCTTGCATTGAAAAGAAAATATTATTTTACAATTATGAATATGACTATGTGGTGGGCAATGGAACCATGGTATGTGTTGATTGGTGGAGGTTCCATTGCACGGGTACTATTCATCTAGGATTAAGTACCAATGCCGTCCAGTGATTCTAGCAGAAGTACATATCAGCATTAACCATAAGATCTATAATGGCTCTGGGAAGTCGCTGTATCTTTTTCCTCTCGCATGCCAACGGACTAGTGATAAGGGTTGCCCGGATCAGTCTATCTTTGGTAAAGGTGGGGACATGTGGTCCTGCACAGTCTACCATTAGATACAGGAGAGGGTAGACTTATTATTGGTCTATGAAGGATTGTAAGGGTTGTCCGGATCGGTCTATCTATGGTGTATAGGACAGGGCACATGAATTGTTCGGAACGGTCTACCTTAATGGTATAGGTGAGAACAAGTGCCTGGGTCGGTCTACCCATAGATAAAGGGGAGGACAGACTTACAAAAGGGTGGGTCTGCGGGGTCGCGGAGAAGGCAGTGATTGGCTTGGATCTTACACCTAAAGGAAGTGTGGACGAGCATGCATCTCGGAAAGGTATCAAGGATAAGTTCTCTTATGGAAAAAGTAACGCACCTCTGCAGAGTGTATTGAATTGTCACTCCTTGTTAGGGAAGGGAGCTGACAGCGGCGGAGAAAGGAACTCCATGAAGTTCTAGTCAACTGGTGAAGGCATAGTTTTTGGAATAAAATAAACCTTTTGAAGAAATGTTTACACGAAAACTTGCATTGCCTATGACTTTCTGGTCTGTGGCTGTAGCTAGTGCATGATACACATATTTCCTAATATGAACTTGCTGAGTACGCTCGTACTCACACTCTTAAATCCCCTACTTAGCTATGGAGGCACCGGAGGATAAACTACCGTGGAACTCGAAGACAAAGGAGTCAATTGCAACAAGATGAAGAATCCAAGCAAAGAAGTCAATCTGCTGCAGCAACTATAGTGGAAACTTAGACTAGTATAGAAGGGAACCTTTCCTAATCCTAGCACCTAAGTAGAGCTAGATTTCTTTAGCAAGCCTAGTAGCTCTGAAGCTTAAGTTAGCAATAAGAGTTAGACTACGAGTCATTCTTCTGGAGCTTTATTTGAAGTTTTACCTCTTGTAAAGTAGGAGGCTTTGTTGATCTTTTGTAAACAGCTTGTATCCTTCTATAGACATACCTTGGACTCGCATATGTTTTTGTTCCACTCCGAGGGATGTAATATGAGTGGAACGGTGTTTCACTTGTGTTATGTCAACGACATGTACTACACCATGCGGTGTGTTTGGGTCTACAGTTGGTATCAGAGCAAATGCTTTGACCCTAGGATTGAAAACCCTTTAAATGAGACCTATAGGTTTGGTAGTGTCTATAGGAAGTTGTATTAGCTAAGTCAACTATGCTAAACCAATTATTCTTTTGACTTGAGATGGGTATTCACTTGAGAATAATCCTGACACACTTGAGTCAATCTTTCTTATCTATCTTTCTTAAGTAGAGTTAGTTAGTTATCTTGCTTCATTCCAAATAACTAGAACACCATTGGAGCTTAAGATAATTGGGTGGTAGTAGACCACAGTTGGTATACAATACATGGTAGTCCAAAGAGAGGATACAACCACAAGGAAGATATCCTATTGGAAGAAGTATACCAACGCAAGTTATGGTTAAGTAAGAGTCTTTTAAAATGTCAAATGACTGGTATTAAGTGTTGATAAGTTATATGAGGTAGTATGTACCTATGATGAGTCAATCATGGGAGGTAAGGAAGAGTTATAGGAGTTACATGAGTCTACTTTCAATAATAAACTAGTCATATATGATTCACTTGAGAGTCATGATGTGATGAAGTAGAACATCATAAGTGAATTAACCAAGAGTGTGATTAGGAGTAAGATTTAAGGAATAGTTCAAAAACTTAGGCCTTAAAATCATGATAACTATGTCAAGTATGCTAGAACCATAATCCTTAGTTTAAAGAAGGCTTATTTAGAGCATATCACATAGAGAAATCCTGGAGTCATAGGTGGTATATTCTAACAATCCTGTGTTTAGAGTAGCCATGTTATAGCCTCGAGAGATCATGTGAGGTTAGTTTTCAATTAAATGGAAGGTAAGTTAGCACTTTTCAAGGAAATTAGGTCAACCACAACTATTCTGGACCAATTTGCTCAAGTTTATTTGATTGCAAGTGAGCAATCGAGGTAAATATTGAGCCAAATAGTAGAAATCCTTATATATGTGCTAAGTATCACAACCAAAACCTATCTTATGTGGTGTTATATACTACACATGTGAGCCTGATGTTTAGGGATGTTTACCCAACTATTATATTCAGGCATATAAAGATGTGTATTATAAGCACAAAGCTGGATTTTCTTGGATTTTATTGATTTTTATTGATTGACTAGATCCATACATGAAGTTTGACTTTGATATGCAAATGCATGTTGCAATATCAAGCTCTTACTTGATGTTATAGGTCTAGAGGGTAAAGGTATTCGTGTGAGGAGTGACGAATTCTGAAGATTTTGAAGACAAGATGAAGGTTCACTAGAAGAAGGAAGTAAAGTTGTGAGAAGCCACCACAATAATATGAAGGAAGGACCAATCAAAACTCATTATTATCCTCAATTGAGGTGTACTTCAACATGGAAGTACCATGAAAGTGAGAAAAATAGTGAATATGGAGCAGAAGAAGTGAAACCATATTCATTATGGAAGAAGGGAATGCAAGTGAAGTCACTTAAGATACTATTTTTATAGTGTCAACAAGTGGTTCTTTTGCAAAACAAACCCTGGAAGTAGGAAAATAGACAAGTGAAGTCGCAGTTGATATAATAAGACCGCAGCTGATACATGATAAACATAAAGAGAAAGCATTGAAAGTGAGGTAGATCTTAACTAAAACTATAAAAGTATCCGCATCTGGTAGGTAGATGTTGACTAGAACCATAAATAGTCCACATCTGGTATCAAATAAGCCACATCTGGTGCTAGTTAGTCTATAGCTGGTATCAGATAGTCCGCAACTTGAACATTCCTTTACTCTAAAATAAAGAGGGATTCCACAGCTGGTATCCCGTAGCTGGTAAACATTTAGTCGGAGGATTCACATCGGATACCCACAACTGTGTGGATACACCAAAAGAATTCTTCGTGAGACTCTAAGAAAAGTACAAAGTAAAAGCCAGACCAAGACCAATCTTCTAACCTTGGAGTTTAATGATTAGAAGAAAAGGAGTTTAAAGATCATTAGTAAACTCCAAGGGGGAGAGGAAGGATGAAGGAGAAGTATTAATATATGATTTGGAGTATGACAAAGAAGGTCTGAACTGAGAGGAAGTCCGATCTTATTTTCATAAGGTTGTTGGAAAGTATCCATATAATAGTACTCTCAGGAGGATGTCAGACCGGAAGACGAGGTTCATATCTCAAAGAAGTAAGAGTTAGACCCTAACTTGAGTGGGTAATTAATAATTACTCAGAAGTAGAAGAGCTCAAGTAAGTCTAAGATAATGAAGTTGGATGAAGAAGATGTCGGAGGACAATCAAAGCTTGAGAAGCTCAAAGACCGAAGGAGTTTGACCATACCAAAACATCAGACCAAAAGAAAGATTCCTTTCATGGAACCAAAAGAAACCAAAAGATGGATAATTAGCATAAACTAGAAGCCATGATTGGATG
This sequence comes from Lolium multiflorum, assembly GCA_030979885.1. Taxonomy (NCBI): domain Eukaryota; kingdom Viridiplantae; phylum Streptophyta; class Magnoliopsida; order Poales; family Poaceae; genus Lolium; species Lolium multiflorum. The sequence continues at coordinate 114,694,939 of CM061748.1, read as the reverse complement.
GACTAAATGAGTCTAATTCATTCGTAGGAATAAACCACCAGGATCATACCTATTGTAAATACCTTACCAAGTACCATTACTATAGTTATGGTAGTAAGGGAAAACAATACCTTACCTTGAAAAAATCTTTTAGAATTAAGCTTTGGATCACCATAGCTGATAGAACCAAGCTTTGGGTACTCAGATAGGAAGCTATCACCACAACCAATAGTAAAGTCCATTAGCATAATAAGATGTCCCAATCCAAGGATTTTTGGAGAGCAAGACTATAAGCTTAGAGTGTTGGAAGAAATCATAGAATTAAAGGAAGTATCAGTGCCAGACATCAGAAGACTCCACGAAGGATCTGGATAAGGGATATATCCAATTATATCTACTGAGATCACTATGGAGTTTGAAGGATTGTGATCTGTTCAAGTCCGTTCCACTTTTCGAAACATGAGAGCGTTCGAACTTCGGGGCGAAGTTCAGTTTAAGGGGGAGAGGCTGTAATATCCCAGGTTTAGAGGCTATAAAATGAGAGAACACCAAAGTGTGCATTGCATTCATGCATAGAAAATCCGGGGAATTTTCGCGCTTTCAAATAAAACTTACCACACAGTTTCACTTGACTTGCTGGAATTGAAGTAGATCATCAAGTCAAGCGCTATAAACTTCACTGTGATCTTTGCTAAAACCCTGTTTTGGGTAGATATGATTTGATCTAGGGGCTAGATCAAATAGAATTAGTTTTACAACAAATAACATCTTAAGTAAGGGTCAACTATAAGATCTTATAAAAGATCTCAACATGACATTCCTTACAACAAACATTCTTTAAGAATTAAACCCTAACTTATTAATCTTCAACTACTTTTGTGTGTAATATAATTCAATTCTAAACTTATTAATAGATAATGTAAATCACAGGGTCTAAAGTGCATAAAGGCCACACATTCTTATTTAAATCATAACTTATTAAATATATGGAATATCATAAAACTGAATCCATTTACATTACAAATTATAGTTCAAACTATTTGAATAAAACTACTCATGAGTATTTTGAAACTCATATGATCATGCCTTGGTGCAATCAAACACCAACTATTCAAAATTGAGGAATAACCTTCAACCTTGACTTTTTGACCAATATTATAATATAAATCCAATCAAATATGATATAGTGACTCATCCACAATAATAAAACCATCCACAAGATATTTAGTAACAAATGCCACTTGGCTATCTAAATATAATTCATATGAGAAGATAATGATCATGCCACATGGGATGAAAATATCTACATGACTTGCATTCCAAGCTATGCCACCTCATGCTCAAAGGATTGCTATGGATGAGAGCATGACAACCAAGCACCTTACTCATCAAACCAAAACAAGAGTCACCTACCTATGTGTCATGATACTAGAGCTTGCCCAAGCCTATAAAAGGAGCCACACCCTTCATCCATTTGATCATCTTGTAGCATGATACAAGGAAACCAACACATAGAGCCACTCCATACATTAGCTAGGATCCATATGAAGCAGCTAGGAGGTGGAGGCATGCCACAAGATGCGGGTTTATCATATTTCCAGAAGAACAAGCTACATAAGATACCAAGGTAGAATTCTTAGGCAAACCATGTATTTAGAGGATCATATCATCATCTCTTGAGTAGGACCTTAGGCTATTAGAAGGAATTTAGAAGTGAGAGAGAATATAGATGCTAATCATATCCATGTTTATCCTAGAGAATATTAGGTAGTATTAAATCTTACTTGTTCAAACCAACCTTTAATCTGGGAGGTGAGAGCCATATTCTATTAGTGATCACTACTAAAATCCAAGACCACATCTGAATACCAATCCATGGATTACTTTGGATGATAAGTAAAACCCTGCCATACCTCATGCCTATTTTATACTTCAAATAGTGAAGTATCCCCAAAACCCTAAACCTTTCAAATACAATTCACCCTACATAAAATATGATGTCCTAACTTGTGTATCATGGATCACAAGTAATAAACCAATCCATATATACTTTAGAACTAAATGTCATTTGGTGAGAAGAGTAAAACCAATATCCAATTCTATTTGGTATCAAGTAAATATTTAGTTAACCAAAGAGGAAAATATATCATAGTTTGAACCATCACCTTAGCAAGTGAATTGACCAATGGTGAGCTTGGGAATTATTTCAAATAATTCAAGTAGTAGTTTGCTAAGCAAGATTATTTAACATAGAGTGAATCCAACCATCTTCTTAAACCCTAAGAAATAATCCTTCACATAAAATGATGAATTCATCCCATTCTCATTACCATTTAATTTAAAACTCTAACCATAATATAAAATACATGGGAACCCTCAATATTGTTAAGTAATAACAAAACTTAATGACATGTTTACCATGCACTGGTTATAAACTTCAAATCATTCAAAATAGGTTTGATTTCCAAATTTAAAGAGTTGAGATAAATACCTAAACCATTTCTATTTAATTCAAGTCTCACAAGATCTCAATTGAATCCTAACCAAACTATTTGTTTAAAATAATAAAACCATGCAGTAAGCATGATTATCAAATTATCTTGATACTCAAATATTTTAGATCCTGCAAAACAAACCAGAAATTAAATTTGAATACAAACCAGAATATAAAAACAGAAAATTTAAAAAAGGAAAAAGAGAGGGAAACTTACCTTGCCAGACCATAGCAGGCCGCCGCAGCCCAGCACCGCAGCAGCCGAAGCCAACCAACGCAGCCCAAGACTCGGCCCAGCCCACCAAGGAAACGGTCCATATCGTTTCAGAAATAAAAAGGAGGCCATCGTCTTCGTTCTCTTCCCCGGCGTCGACAGCGAGTCTGCGCCAGTAGGCCACGATCACGACGGCGATAAGGACGATCTCGGACGTTGCAGACGAATTCAGAACCCCTCCCAATCTTCTCTGCGTCCGTCGGTGGTCATCGCGCAGTGATTCGTGCCCAGTTACAGTGGCAACCTCGCCGCCCCATCTCAGCCGTCACCGGCGGCGAAGTGACCGTTCCGCCCTTCTCTGGAGCTATAAGAGCACCGCCAGCATCTCCTGGAAACCCTAGAGTTTCGCCGCCCATCCATTCCTTCCCAGAACCTTTCTATCTCTCGCTATCTTCCACAGCATCTCGCCGGAATCAATCAAGAACTCGACGGAGGAGGCCACCCCAAGCTCGATTGAGCGGTCCAGGAGAAGCGCCTGGACTCAAGGATCATCATGGTGGAGCCAATCGTCCAAGGGGAGCTCGGGATCAAGCCAATTTTGAAGTTCCCTTTCTAGGTACTGCGACGGTATCGGCGAGGTGGAGCTCGTTTCCGTGCACCATCTTCACCGGCGAGCATCTCCACGCGTCCAGGGTGAGCATGCGCATCTCTAAGCCCCCTACATCCTCGCATGCTCGTAGCCGAGTTTGATCATTGACCGGAGAGCGCCGCCGCAGGACATGGTGCCGGTGATGCTCCGGTGAGCCTTTCGGTAATCCTCACCACCGTTGTGCTCAGTAGGTCCAGGGGAATCGATTAGTGTAAGCCACGCATCCCGAGAGGTCCTAAATCGGCGGCGCCGTCGTCACTGGCCGCCGGCGTTAAGCCGGTGAGGTGAAACCGGTCCTCAATGTTGACTGGTCCTTGCCACGTGGCTGCTGACCAGTCAATGGCCCCACTCGTCAGTCGCAGGGCTAGGTGCGAATCGGTACATTTAGTTTTTCTGTTTTTTAAAAACCAGAATTGTTGAAACTTTGCAAAATCATATAAAATTCATTTTAACTCAGGAAAATATGAATAATATATCAAAATGCTCACAAAAATAAAATCTATTCAAATAAAATACAAAATAAAATGTGTGTCAAAATAAAAAAATCACTTATTTTTAACCTTATTAATTATGCCATTTCAATTATTTAAAATACAATTTGAATTCAATAATTAGTGAAGTTTCAAATTTAAGTTTTAAATATTCAGTAACTAATTAAAATGTTAAGATTAATTTTCTTTATCATATTCTCATCAATTAAAATATTAGTGGTAATTCATAAACCCTAATTTGAAAATTCTAATTTTCTATAATAATAAATCAAGAAAATATTAAAAACCAATATTAATTTGGTAGCTTAAATATTGTGAACTCAAACATTTTTACTTAGCAAATTATTATTTCTAAAACCTAATCATAATTATAAAACCCTAACTCTGGAAATTAAACCCTAATAATATATGTCTTAATTTCTAAACCTTTTGAAATAATTAAATGCTAAGGCTAATATTAATTTTGTTAAAATTACTTAATCACATTAATTCTAGTACCAACTATTATTTTAAGAATTGTATCATAATTTAGAAACCCTAATTTTAATATAAGTTAGAATCTGGATTCCATTATTTCATGTGATCATCTCAAATTGTTTCAATTCTAAAAACCCTAAAGATTTAACCATGTGATCATTCCACTTTAGTAGTAATTCTAAAACCCTAGTTATGTGTCACATGTGATCATGTAAGATTCATCTATGACATATAGAACCCTAATAAGCAACAATTGAATGCATGCTTATGATCCACTAGCATAAAACCAAGTCACATGAGATTATCATTTCATGTCCCTATTTAAAACCTATATGATCCACTAGTGCCACCTAGGTATAAACCCTAACTTGTTTATTGAATTAGTACCATTGACCACTATCCTATATATCATACCATTAAGATCAACCTTAACCATCAAACCCTAGTAGAACCATAATGATAAACCCTAGTACCAATCTTGTGTAGCAATTCACAACACATGCTCCTATTCCACTAAACTCTACTTAAGGATCAATAACCACTTAGCTTAGAAACTATTAAAGATTATTTGGTAAGGCAAATATGAAGCCATAGTAAACCTAAGGCAAACTTATGGAACCACCTTAATAACCATCTTCGTTTGAAATCTTCCACCATGGCGGTTGCTAACCACCTAGACCCGATCAGGAAGGTGTTAGAGTGCTTCGATTGTTCCTTGGTAGACACGTAAACATTAAACACGAGCCCTATCGGCTCTCAGCTGTGGATCGGCTCAAAGAGCCGATCGCCCCATGGTTCACGTTGGATTTGCAATGACATGGGGATCCTGCTTGATCAAAACAAAGCTAAACCGATCTACGATAGTTTAGGGTTTTCGCATAACCGGAACGTCCTACGTGTGATCGGGCCTAGCAGCTACGGAAGATGATGCAAACTACCCCTACGAGAGGCCTAAAAACCAACATAACGTTGATTCCCGGAACATCCCTTGCAGGGACGGTGAACAACATCTAACGCACTACCGGATCCTCCGACCCCAACATAAGGCCTAACTATGCGAGATATTAAACTAATCCGCGGAGCAAGGACAACTATAACGGATCGGATCTACTAAGTAACGAACAAGCAAGACTGCCCTTACACCCAGATAGGTGTAAGGGCAGCTAGGTGTCGAGGGACGCCATTGCCACGCAGATATGCACGAGAAAGCATCAATGCAAGCCCCTAAACACCTAATGATAAGTAGTCTGCTCGCCATCAACAACTTCAACACAGCAGGTACAAGGTAGACGAATAAACGTATACTTCCTAGATCGCAAGATGCGATCTAGGCAACATGGTGCTTACCGGAAGAGCCCTCGAAGAAAGGGGTGGCGATGCGCCTGATTTGTGTTGGTTGAACGATGATTGTCCTCCTTTCCAGTAACCCTAGATACATATTTATAGTCCAAGGGACTTTCTAATTAGGCGTGCACTGGCATGCACGGGCCAGACTCTATCTTTTTAATCTAAACACGATACAATCTACTATATTACGGAATACATGGGCAACTTCGCCCAAACTCTTAGCGCAAGTCTCCGAAGATGCTCCACGTGTACGTCCTTCAAGCCCATCTTCACTTTACGGCCCATCTCCTGATTTGGCCAAAATCGGGTGGTAACACATGCCCCCCTGGTTTTGATAATGATAATTGCAAAACCATCTGCATTCTTCGAAGGGTCATGTCGTGGCAGAACCGTCGCAGTTTTCTTCATGATGACGTCTTGCCTTCTCAACTTCCCTGCACGATTTGACAGTTCTGGCCCCACGTCCTCGAAAGCGCCGTGATTAAACTTCCACATCGAACAGTTCACTTCTCCATCCTCCTGCTTCAAACCAGCCATCGGCCCAAAAACCCTCCTCCTCTGTAACCATGTCTTCCTCTTCCTCCTCCCACTCCTTACGTGTCTTCTCCCATCCGGGAATCAACACCAGAGTGGGGTACGCAGGCGGCGTACGATATCCTTGCCCCAACAGCGTGGGACAAGGAGGACCATGACTTCTCCGTCTGGTCCGAGGATGACAAGTCCTCAACTGACGGGGAGAGTGACCTCTGCTTCCTCGCCAATGAGGAAGCGGTGGAGGCAAGCGACGACGACCGTTTTTCCTGGGACGGGGCCACCTCTTCCGAGGAGGTGAAGGAGGAGGAGGAGGACGACAGCTCCTCCGACGAGCCGCCGGCTAAACGCCATTGCCCCTGGCCCGTTCGACAGCGAAGACGATGATGCTGACGAGGAGGATGAGGACGACGAGGGTCCTGCCGGCGGCCGCTACAGCAGCGATGACGAGCCCGCCGGAAGCACCGATAGCGGCGGCGACGGCGATGATGAGGGCAACAATAGCCCCTAGATAGGATCCCTAGCATAGGATCAGTAGTAGTAGGAGGGGCAATGTATTCCCCCCGGCCTTCCTTTTGAGAGCAATCAGCTCTTTTCATGTAAGAAATCCGATTATTGATTGAAGAAATTCCCCAATTTGGCTCTGTCGATTCCTTGCAAATTGATTTAGCCGATTCTCCCTTGTATTGATTTTGCCGATTGTTGGCCTGATCAATGCTCGATGAACCGATGGCAACGCATCGGTCTCTTATGATGAATTGCCAGACCGATCAATCTAGTCACCTCCTCAGATGGTAACTTGTAATCCTTGAAATTCAGATCGAAACTCCCAATCGAACACGTCCAGCCCACAGCTTTGAGACCCTCAGATCTTTGGATTCCAAAGTCACCCGATCGTAATGTTGGTCCTTGACGGCAAAACTCCTGGGTTAATGCTCCCAGGAAAGCCTCTTGGCCCGTTGCTGACAACCTTGATGTTGAAGCTGACACTCTTGTAAACAGGTGCTATTTGTTCACAGCTTCCCCTGTGATGCCCTGTTTCCTTGCAGCGACAAACTGGTCTAGAGCCTGATCAACGATGATGGCTCCTTCTTCAAACTCCTCCTGTCAACCCTGGTGGTTTTCCTCTGCAAGAGCTCGCCACCTTTCAACATGGTTACGATGCAGAGACAGCCGATTTCCATCGGCTCTTCAGAATGAGGAATTTTCAAGGCCAGCTGCCCCCCGAGCCTCAGTCAAGGCGAGGATAAAAGTGCATCCACCGAATGGGCCACCATCGGCTTCCCAATTGTAGTGCAGCATCAGCCGATTCTAACCAAATCGGCTTTCAAAAGCAGAGAACCTCCAAGGTGAGCTGCAGAAATTCTCCCGGTCAATGACGCAATCTACGGTGAGAATGCGATTTAGTCCAGGCGGGCCCGATCGTCGGCTGTTCTCGCAGTCTGGCCGTCTGCACGCTCATACGTTTCTTTGTTGGCCGGGGCTGCGATCCTCAAACTTGCAGCAGAATACCAACAGATTAACGGGAAAAGAGACCGTCTTGGACGCCCGACGATGCTTGCTGATGCTGCCAGAGCTTGAGCTGCTTCATTAGGCTTCGCTTATGGATTCATCCCTTGAGTCGATGACCAGTCGCCGTACGGGACTCTTAAGTCGATGTCTACGCATCGGGCGGCCTTTAAAAATTTTGTATTTTCGTTTTTATATTGACGATTGCATCGGCCCCCATGCAAGAGATGTTATTATATTGGGCATTTGACATGCATTCGACAATGTCCTCGTGTCTCATCCATACATGTGCCCCACAGGAACGATTCCTTCAAGTAATTGATGGTAACAGCTCTTGATATATCTGTTGGATCAATCTTTAATTTCACAGAACAAAAGATGTGTTGAGGATAATTTTAGTAGATTAAAGGAATCGGCCTCCTTTTAGTTGCAATGCTTTGTGATGGTTTACAACTTCTTGGATTCAGCTACGTGACATGTTGGAGATAAGATCCTTTGCTTTTCATTTTTTTTTTGAGGGCTCAGGGATCAGCCTTGCCACGTACGTCCAATGTCTTGGACCTGCTACTCCGTTAGGCTGGATAAAACCAGCCTTACCCCATTTTTTGAAGCTTCGATGCGCTCACAACCCTCTAAACTGATTCCAGAGAGCGGTTCTTGGTCATCTGCTTCCCATACGCTCATAGCGTACGATATCTCGATTGGGTCATGCGCACAGGCTTGACTTCCACTTCATCTCCATCCCACATTGTATGATGCATTGGTGCATCATAGACGGGACTCTGGTTAGCATGAATCAGTCCCTTCCCAATAGGGTGAGCGTAATTGCTTTAGCATCGTGATGAAGAACGCGGTGGGTATGGTCTTCCGGCCTCGGTAAGCTCTACATTAGAACACCTTTAACCAGCACAGCCATTGAAGTCAGCAATGTGATGTTGGTCTTGATCAGATCATCGCTGGAATGCCCCCAACGTCGTAACATGGAGATACGGCATTATGTTGAGCTAGCTCCGGTATCCAAGCAACATCTCTTCGGCAGGCTGCATTGATGTAACCCCTCAAGTATAGGGCTTTCAGATGCCTGTAGCTTCTATCTCGCTTCTCAAAGATAACTGGTCGTGGACCGCAGTCGAATTGAGCCACTGAAACCTCCTCGTCGCTTGGAGCGCGAAACTCCGTGAGATTATAGACACCATGTTTGTGTCGGTGATGTCTACTGCCTCGGCCATCGACGACTCTTTGTGCATCGGCTTTACCGCTATTTGGGCGCCATACTTTCTTTGGCGAGCGCGCCTTGTCTCCAATGTTTGCTGAATTTTCACGGCCAGATCGGACGTGCTCTTCTCAACGTGTCTGGTGCATGCCTCGGCCTTCCCGAGTTGCATTGCACTCTACGCTCAAGGAATGTTTGAGTCCATCGGGGCACCACCTTGGTCGGTGATATCTATCTTCTTCTTCATCGTCCTCGAAGTCTTCTTCTTGGGATGACTCAGCTGCTTGTTATGAGGTGGGAGAGGTCCTGAGCGCTCGGAACATGCTTTGAAACTTCATTGTCCTCTTCCTTTGCTGTCTGCATTCTGGGCAGTTCTCGATTGTTGGCAATCGGCTCATTCCAGAGTCCCAGCAATGTTTGAAAGGACAGTCCCAGTGCTTATCCACGTTGTCTTGCTCCCTTGACCTCCCTCTGGCGACGTTATGCCATCGTTGTTCTTGTCGTGCGATACCTCCTGACTGCGCATTGGAAATGACGATATCTTTCATCGTCTTCGTCGTATGACCCAGCAATCGACGTCACCACTGCTCATATTTGTTGAAGTGCACGAGAGAGTGAGGCGGCGCGTCATGTGCTTCCTCACCTCCTCTCGGTTAGAATAAACTATCATCATCTTAGGGCGGTGGCAGGCAGCTTCCTCTTTATCTTTGCCACGAGAGTGGCTGCTCTCTGCTGTCTTTGCCATGGCGGATCACAAACCCTGCCATATTGACATCAAAAGAGAACCCTGGCTCCTTATGGAGTAAGCAGGTCCACCATGTTGGCGTCGAAGCAGACATGTCTACTATCATAGCCGTGTCCGAAAGTTAATCGGCCTGATTCTATCGCCATCTGAATTTGTGTGCGCAATACTTTGCAGTCGTTGGTGGCGTGCGTGAACGTATGATGCCATTTGCAGTATGGCCTTTTGTTCATCTCTTGTGCCGTGGGGATCTTGTGGCCTTCAGGTAGCTTCAATTGTTTCTCTTTCAATAGCAGATCGAAGATCTGTTCAGTTTTGCTCACATCAAAGTCCAACCCTCTTGGAGGCCCTGGCGGAATTCACCCATTTGCGAGGACACGAAGATGCGGCGTCCAGGAATCCCACTAAACTCTTTCGGCTTTACGATCCTCATGAGAATCTTCATCCTCATCGGCATTGACAGGGTTATCGCGCGCTTGAACTTGTCTGGTACGGTTACGGATATTGACATTCATATAAGGTCGGTCTATTGACCGAGTGCGCCGGCGGGATTGTACTCCACTTGGAACGTCAAATCCTTGAATGACGCTGCAAGGCCTGCCACGGCCAGCTCGACTGCTTCTTTCTCAGTTAAATGAACCGAATAGCATCGGTTCTTGACAGTTCTGAAACGTTGGATGTATTCAGACACTGTCTCTCCTCGCCTCTGCCGAACCTGTGCTAGTTCGGCAATACCAGCTTCAGTAGCTTCCGAATGATATTGGGTGTGAAACTGTTCCTCCAGCTGCTTCCATGATCGCACTGAATTTGGCTGCAACGAGGTGTACCATCCAAAAGCTGGACCGGTGAGGGATTGCGAGAAGAACCTCACCCGTAGCTGATCCGATGCTGAAACCATGCCCCAGCTGGGCCAAGTATCGACTCACGTGCTCGATGGAGCTAGATCCTTCTGACCCACTGAATTTGTTGAAGCGGGAGCCGGTACTTAGGTGGTAGTGGGATCAGGTCAAACTCATTGGGGTACGGCTTGGAATAGCGATTATCTTCTCTTCTTCGGCCAAGATCTTGAAAGCTGATCTCTCGGAGCGTGGCAGTGCAGTGCTGCGGTGGGAATAGTGGCGGCCCGAGCTTTCTGAGCTGGTGCGGTGGCATACTTGGCTAGCCAGCCTGTTTCTCAGCTTCTGCTCCCAAACTCCACTTGGTTACGGTCGTTCCTCCCAGCAGGAACGATGGCTCTGCTCACGGCAATCTCTCTCTTTGTTGGAACTGGATCGCTCGTCCGGTTGTTGCGATCCCGGCACAAACGTGCACACGTATCCAAGTGTGGGATCTCCTTGAAGCGCTCCTTATAAGAAGCTGATGACCATGGGATCACCTCCAACGCATAGACAACGTGTCTTCCGGTGAACCTTGTTGTTGTGGAGCTGCCATTGAGTACGGCAATGGTGGCCTGGTGTGGAGTTGCACCTCTCCTTGGTGAGTCCCTAGAACAGGTCCTGAAGGGGAGTACCGACGCTCCATGATCTCTTGCACCACACGGAGCGCAACGCGCTCCAAAGAATTCACCAGGCTCTCAGAATGCCGATGTAGCGAGTGAGCCACCACGTAGTTGATTTCCTGTCGCAGGGCTCTGGTACGTTCATCTGATGGGAGGGATAGATCCAACCCATCAAGGACGCCTTGTGGCGTGAATCCTTTGAACCTGACGCCGTGCGAACGGGTCTTCTCAAAGGAGCCGATGAGTTCGGCTTCAACGATGGCCTTCAGCTCATCGTACTTCTTCTTATGATCAGGAGGAAGGTCCTCGTATGTGATCTGTTCCTCTGCCATCTCGGGTGTCGGTGTTGACGTGGATGTTGCGGAAGATGTCCCACCGGGCGTGCCAGAATGTGTTACCCCCACCGACGGGCAATGGCTAAGCAACACGAAGAGCCGGGAGGCTCCCAAGGCCGCTTAGTGGACCCTGGCACCTCGCGTCGTCCCGCAAATCTAGCCACGTCCTGGCGGTTGCTAGGACGTGCCACCTGACCTAGACCGATCGGGGAAGGAGTGTTAAGGAGTGCCGGTGTTCACATGGTAGACACGTAGGCATTCATCCCCGAGCCTATCGGCTCTCAGGTTTCTGTTGATCGGCTCCAGGCGATCGCCCTATGATTCACGTTGGATTTAATGACATGGGGATCTGCTTCGATCAAAGCAGCTAAACCGATCTCTGACAGGTTAGGAGTTTTCTGCCTGCCGGAACGTCCTACGTGTGATCGGGCCTACAGCTACGGAAGATGATGCAAACTACCCCTAGAAGAGCTAAAAACCAACACAACGTTGATTCCCGAACATCCCTTACGGGACGGTGAAACAAGCATCCAACCTTATTCAGGATCATCGGCCGACATAAAGGCCTAACTGTGAGATATTAAACTAATCCACTGCCCAGACAGGAGCAACTTATAACGGATCGGATCTACTAAATGTGAACAAGCAAGATGCACCCTTACACACGGATAGGTGTAAGGGCAGCCCAAATGTCCGGACGGCATTGCCACGCGATATGCCCACGAGAAAGCATCAATACAAGCCCTAAACACCTAATGATAAGTGGTTGCCCGCCATCAACAACGCTTCAGCACGAGCAGTACAAGGTAGACGAATAAACGTATACTACCTAGATCGCAAGATGCGATCTAGGCGGCATGATGCTTATCCGGAAGAAACCCTCGAAGAAAGGGTGGCGATGCGCCTCTGATTTGTGTTGGTTGAACGATGATTGTCCTCCTTTTCGTTAACCCTAGATACATATTTATAGTCAAGGGACTTTCTAATTGAGGCATGCACCTAACCGTGCAGGCCAGACTCTATCTTTTTAATCTAAACACGATACAATCTACTACAGATACATGGGCAGCTTAGCCCAAACTCTTAGCGCAAAGCCGCTTAGATGCTCACGTGTCGTCCTTCAAGCCCATCTTCGCTTCACAGCTTCACATCTCTTGATTTAGCCAAAATACGGTGATAACATAGAAACACAATACAAAGATTGTTGGTAAGGCAAATATGAAGCCATATTAAACCTAATAACAAACCTATGGAACCATCTTAATAACCATCCTTTGATATGATGTATATGGGAAACCATAATAATAACCCTACCAATATTTGCTACATATAAACCCATTCCAAGTTAAGAACCAACTAGTCCCTATTAGAAAACTAAATGAATCCAATAGTAAACCCTAGAAGCCATAGATTCTATTTATAGTAGTCCTTGTTCTATTTAACCTATCCTTCAAAAGTTATTCTTCTGAAGTATAGATATCAATCAAACCATAGACGCCCTAGTTCTTATTTAAAATACTTACTATTTCTTAATTAACCTGTTCTTCAAAAGTTATTCTTTTGAAGTATAAAATAAGTAATCATCAACCATGTCCTGTAGAACTTAAAACTGACAACTACTCTTGCTTGTTATGCAATCACTATTCTTTATGTGTATGATTGTTATGATGCATTATATCACTTGTTTATGTTATTAATATCACCAACCTAATAAGAACCTTGTTTGAGAACCATCTAAAAGTGCAACACACACTAAAGAAATCTTTACAACTCATCAATCCTAAATCATCGAGGTTAGGTTAAGCTGAGTGATTGCATCTCCATACTATGCATTATAGCATCTTTGTCAGTTCTTTATGTCCGGAGAAGACCCGGGTAGAAGGCAATGGACGCGGAGGCGGCCGGCAAAGGGAGCAACGGATCGCGGCAAAACGGCGAGGAAACGGCCGGCGGAGCGTGGTGACTGCCCTCTCGGAGGCGAAACCGGCTCTAAGTCTAGTCGGCACCAGCTGCGGCCTTCATGTGCAGCTGGGCCGGCTTCTACAAGCCATATCATTGGGGTTTATACCTCGAGACCGACTCGAAGACTGGCGAGTCTTGCACAGGAAGGAACTGGGTAGGTGATCCGGCTGCAAAGGTCCACGCTGACCTCATCTCCCGTAAAGTACGAGAACCTTTGTGGGAGCAGCGGTGCCACGCGCCGGTGAAACCATCATGGCGCCACGTCCGCCGTGCGCGCTGAACATGATGACGTCGCAGCAGCACCTCACGCCGCTGGCACGAGCAGGCGGGCGGATGGGACGAACACTCGCTCAACGGCTCCTGATGTCGGCGCACCGGGAAGGACGGAGGCGGAAACCGGCTATGCGGCCACTAGACCATAGGGACTTATATGTAAAGTGCCGGTGCCTATATAGCCGGGCTACCCCCCTCGTGCGGGGGACGATCGATCAGTTCTCATTCACTAGTCTTAGAGCTGCCCTGAGAGAGAGAGACCTTCGTCTACCTTAGCCTCCCAGGGGCAGCCGGATACAGCTCAAGGAGCACCATTGTACTGTGTGATCATCTTATACACTCATAGCAGGAGTAGAGGTGTTACCTCCATCGGAGGGCCTCGAACCTGGGTGCGTCGTCGTTCGTGCCCATACCCGCATCCGGATACCGCCGTGAGACCACTAGGAACCACTTCGATTAGCCACCCTATGGCATATGTCATGACGATACCACGACATTTGGCGCCCACCGTGGGGCCTTCAGCGTCCGCGGCCGGTGTCTCCATCCGGACGGGCCTCACCACCACCGGCGAGAGGGTCGCTTCATGAGATTCAGCTCCTCATTGCCCGTCCAGCGGCTCCGCGCTGGCTATGCGCCGACCGGCCATTCCCTGCTGCGGCAGCATCATCGGCTTCGGCGGCTTCGACGTGCGGTCGCCACGTCGCACCACCGCGCTACCCGCGCGAGATCGTGCGCTGCGCAAGCCCTCCCCTGGAGCCGGCGCCAGCCTCACCACCACCGGCCCTTGCATCATGCAGGAGGTCATGGCCACCGGCGACGACGCCGGAGGCAAGTCCACGCGCATCCGCGGTCCTGAGTTGGAGCGCAACAAGGACACCGGCGCATCCGCCTCGGGCGCAAAGGCGCCGCCACCACCGTCCCGGCTGGAGGAAGTCCGGGCAAAGCTGAGCACCCCGCTCACGCCTGGTGCCGACCCCACCACCATCGAGAAGGACCTGGAGGAGCACCGCCAGCTCCTTCTCAAGCAAACAGAAGAGCTGGCTGCTGCAAAGCGCCGGTGGGAGATCTCCCAGCGCGAGTTCAACGCGCCACGACCCTCACCTTCAGCCGGCGACAACCCAGCTTCGACCGGCCAGATCCGCCGGAGAAGGCTGGGCGCAGTCGCCGAGACGGCGCAGCATACACGGCTCCGTGCGGAGCAACACGTCTACAACACCCCGACAAGAACATGCTCATGTATTTCAAGCTGCCGCGGAAGAGGCACACACCGCCTCGAAGGCGCGGAGAGTTGCAGCATGGCGGGCGGGTGGCGGAGCTCTTTGAAGGCGGCCAATAGGCTGACCAAGGACCCAGTGCGCCATGCCCCCAGAGCTTCTCACGCTCGTAGCGCTGCAGGCAGCGACAGGGAGCGGTCAGGGACACGGCCGGAGTCCTCCCCGCTGGCCGTCAGTAGGCTCTAGGAACACCCATAAGTTCCAACCGCACAAGCCGGCCGCGGTGCTTAACGGCGGCCGCAGCCGGCCACCATCAAGCCGGCACGACGACGAAGAGTACGAGTACGAGAGGCCATCCACCATCAAGCATCGCGCGGCTCCAGAGGCCAGCGGCCAGCGCCAGCCGGCCCGCTCCCGGCTGGGCCCGCGCGTCGAGCCGGCAGACGCCAGAGATCGCCTCGACCGGCTGGTCGAATCCCGCATCGCGGAGGAAGAAGGGCCAGCCGGCCCCAAGTGCTTCGGGCCGCGGATCCTCAACGAGCCCATGATCGATGGCTTCCAGCTCCCCCGCGACACGCCCAAGTACGGCACGGCCAAGCCGGAGGACTGGCTGCAGGACTACTCCACTGCAGTCGGCATCGCCAAGGGCAACAAGCGCTGGGCCGTGCGCTACTCCCCCCTCATGCTGCTCGGCTCCGCCCGCACCTGGCTCAACAACCTGCCAGCCGGCAGCATCAACGGCTGGCTCGACTTCGAGGCGGCGGCTTTCATCCAGCAGCTTCACAGGCACCTACCGCAGGCGGGTCACTCCCCAACAGTGGAGATGTGCAAGCAGTATGGTGAGACGGACAGGGCGTGCATCACGACAGTGTGAGAGATACGCAACTCACAACGAGGAGTGCACGAGATCCGGGCGTCGGCTTCTTCATGGCCGGCTGCCGGCCCAACACCATGTTGTGCACAAGCTGCGCCGCAGTGAACCCAAGACGATGGCTGCCTTGATGGCCATCGCGGTTCGTCTTGACGCTGGCTGAAGGAACCAGCGGCACGCCGGCTGAAGTTTCGCGGCTCCATCCGGGAGACAACAACAAAGGCCGTGAGCGCCTGCGGCTGGCCGGCGGGACAACTACCGCGGCAAGAGGCACAGCGAAGCCGGACCGCCGGTACGGCTCCGCCCACGTGGCAGCCGTGTCGGCCCACGCGGCGGCTGGCGGAAGCCGGCGCCAGCAGACGGACCGGCCCTGGAAGCCGAAGTACACCTTCGAGCAGATGCTCGACTCGCCGTGCAAGTACCATAGCGGCAAGAACCCCTCCAACCACTCCACCCGCGACTGCCACTTCATGAAGCGGCTGACGAGCGGCGCGCCGCCTCCACCCCCGCCTCCACCAGCCGGCGGGCCGGGTGGCCAAGCCGGCGCGGAAGCCAACAACCTCGAGCACCACGAGGCTAACCAAGTGCACCATGGCGGCCGGTACCTGGCTGAGGATGCCACCTACATCATCTTCACCTCCGAGCCCGAGGACAAAACGAGCCAGCAGCGCCGTTCCCTCGAAGTCAACACGGTCATGCCGCCGGTCCCCCAGTACCTAAACTGGTCAGAGCAGGCCATCACTTTTGATCGCCGCGACACTCCGGCTGTCCTGCCAAAGCCGGGCAGCTACGCCATGGTCCTCGACCCCACCCTCGGCACAACCCGGCGCAGCGTGCGCTTCTCGCGTGTCCTCATCGACGGGGGCAGCAGCATCAACATTCTCTACCGCGACACCGCCCGCAAGCTGGGCATCCAGGAGGCCGAGTTGCGCCCCACCCCCCCCGTCTTCCATGGCATCGTGCCAGGCCACTGCTGCCAGCCGATCGGCCGGATCACGCTGGAGGTGATGTTCGGGAAGCCGGACAACTTCCGCACAGAGAACGTCGAGTTCGAGGTGGTGGACCTCGTGAGTCCCTACCACGCGCTCCTGGGCAGGCCGGCCCTGACCAAGTTCATGGCGGTGCCCCACTATGGGTACCTGAAGATGAAGATGCCTGGCCCTAAGGGGGTCATCACCGTAGCCGGCGACTATCGCCGCTCCATGGAGTGCGCCACGCAGAGCTCCAAGATGGCCCAGACGCTGGTCATCGCCACTGAGAAGCAGCTCATCCACGACGCCGTCGCCCTGGCCAAAGCCGCGCAGACAGACATGCCGGCTGCAGGCAACCCGGCTGGGACGACTCACTTCCAGCCGACCGACAACACCAAGAAGATCCTGCTCGACCCGGCGCAGCCGGACAAGTACGTCACCATTGGTGCCGGCTTGAGCAGCAAATAGGAAGCGAGCTCACCAGCTTCCTCTGTGAGAATCGGGACATCTTCGCATGGTCTCCAAGGGACATGCCGGGTGTGCCGAGGGAGTTGGCTGAGCACCACCTCCACGTCAGGCCTGAAGCCAAGCCGGTGAAGCAGCCTCTCAGGCGCTTCGCCGAAGAACGAAGGAAGGCCATCGGTGAAGAAATCGCCCGGCTCCTAGCTGCCGGCTTCATCATGGAAGTGCTGCACCCGGACTGGTTGGCGAACCCGGTCCTGGTTTTGAAACGGCTCCTGGCGCATGTGTATCGACTACACCAGCCTCAACAAGGCGTGCCCGAAGGACCCCTTCCCCTGCCGCGCATAGATCAAGTCATAGATTCGGCTGTGAACTGTTGTCTTTTCTAGATGCCTACTCAGGCTACCACCAGATTCCTTTGAATCCGGCTGATCAAATAAAGACTTCGTTCATTACCCCGTATGGGGCTTACTGCTACACGACTATGCCATTCGGCGCTTGAAAAATGCAGGCGCCACCTACCAAAGGTGCATGCAAAAGTGTTTGCAGGATCAAATCGGCAGAAATGTTCACGCATACGTGGATGATGTCGTTGTGAAAACCAAGGAGATGCCTACCCTCCTTGATGACTTGAGAGAAACCTTCACCAATCTGCGAAGATTCCGGATGAAGCTCAACCCGGCCAAGTGCACGTTCGGCGTGCCAGCCGGCCAACTCCTGGGCTACCTCGTCTCTCAGCGAGGAATCGAAGCCAACCCAGAGAAGATCAGTGCCATTGAGAAGATGGAGCTGCCGCGATTGCCTCCAGGGCGTCCGAAGTTCACGGGATGCTGGCCTCCTTGAGCCGCTTAAATCGGCCCGTGAGAGAAGGCACGCCCATGTACCAGTGCTGAGGCGGACAAGTTTGTGCAGTGCGCGAGCGGATGAAGCCTTCGTGACTTAAAGCAGCATTGATGCTTTGACCTTCATCCTCGCATCGCCGGCCGATGGAGCCAATGCTGTTGTATATCGCTGCCACCAATCGTGTAGTTAGCGTCGTCTGTGGTGGAAGCGCAAAAGAGGCGGCAGGAAGCCGGTCGGTCCAGGCGCCCGGTCTACTATCTCAGCGAGTGCGTCGATCAAAGCGAGGAACTGCCCACTACCGAGAAGGTCACCTCGGCGTGTACATGGCGCAAAAGCTCAAGCACTACTTCCAGGAGCATCCCATCAAGGTGGTGGCCACGGCACCCTTGGCGGAAATCATTGGCGGCAAAGAACGCCAGCGGTCGGGTCGCCAAGTGGGCCACAGACCAGCCACACCATCATCTCGCAGTGCCTGCGACCATCAAGTCGAGATCTCGCCGGACTTCTTCGTCGGCCCAGGCCGGAATGCAATACACACCGCTTTGTGCGACTCCCCGCCTTTGGGTGCCCGCCCGACGGCTCGAGAGATGCGGCAGAAGCACCCAGGAGCCGGCATCGTCGTCACTTCCCCCAAGGGAGATCGGCTGGACTTGCAGATCCACTTCGCCGCATCCAACAATGTGGCGGAGTATGAAGCGCTCATCCATGGGCTGAAGCTGGCCAAGGAGATTGGCGTGCGTCGCATCCTCTGCTTCGGCGACTCCGACTTGGTTATACAGCAAGCATCGGGCGACTGGGACGCGAAGGACGCCAACATGGCCTCATACCGCTTCCACGTCCAGCAGCTATCCGGCTTCTTTGATGGCTGTGAATTCCACCATGTGCCACGAGCAAACAATGAGGCGGCAGATGCCCTATCCAAGATTGGCTCGACCCGGCAAGCCATTCCGCCGGGCGTTGCCCTGGCGATTCTCAAGAAACCATCCATCATACCGTCACCGGACTCGGATTCCATATTCGTGCCGGCTGACCCGGGGGCTTCTCAGCCGAACCCGGGGGCTTCATCGCCCAAGTCGGGGGCTCATCGGCCAAACCCGCCGGCTCCACAGCCGAACCCGGGGGCTTATCGGTCCAACGCGGGGGCTTCTCAGCCAAACTCGGGGGCTTCTCAGCCAAGCCCGCCGGCTTCACAGCCGAACCCGGCGACCACGCAGTCGAAACCGGAAGCTCCGAAGATGGAGGCCTTGGTGGTTAGCGTGTTTGAAATAAAATGTACCATCATGGGCACAAGAATTCCTCTCCTACCTCACCGATGGTGTGCTGCCCAATGACAGGGTTCAAGCCAGGCAGATTGAGAGAAGGGCCAAGGCCTATACAATCATCAACCACGAGCTGTACAAGCGCAGCGTAAGTGGGGTGTTCCAGCGGTGCGTCGAGCTGAAGGGATTGAACTCCTACGGGAAATCCACCAGGGAGAGTGCGGCCATCACGCCTCCTCCAGAGCCATAGTGGCCAAAGCTTTCCGGCACGGTTTTTACTGGCCGACTGCGCTCAGAGACGCAGAAGACTTGGTGAAGAAGTGCAACGGCTGCCAGCGCTTTGCAAAGCAAAGGCAAACGCCGGCTTCCGCCCTAAAACCATCCCCATTACCTGGCCATTTGCCGTATGGGGCTTGGATATGGTGGGCCCATTCAAGACAGCCCGAGGCGGCATGACTCATCTCTTGGTGATGATTGATAAATTCACTAAGTGGATCGAGGCCAAGCCAATCAAGAAGCTGGAGCTCCACAGCTGTCACATTCCTCAAGGAGATAATCGCGAGATACGGCTACCCGCATAGCATCATCATGACAACGGCGGCAACCATGAAGGCATTTTCAAGCATCTTTGCGGGGAGATGGGGATCGAATGGACCTATGCGTCCGTAGCACACCGGAGACAACGGCCAAGTGGAAAGCAAATGGCCTGATCCTAGCCGGCATCCGGCCCCGGCTGGTGGAGCCGCTTGAGCGCTCAGCCGGCTGCTGGATTGAAGAGCTGCCCAGCGTGCTGTGGAGCCTACGCACGACGCCAAACCGCTCAGTCGGCTTCACACCTTTCTTCCTCGTATACGGGGCCGAAGCCGTCCTGCCGACTGACATCGAGCACGACGCGCCAAGGATCAAGCTATACACAGAAGCTGAAGCCAAAGAAGCTCGTGAAGATGGAGTCGACCTGGTTGAAGAGGTCCGGCTGATGGCCGAATCCAGGTCCACCGTATACCAGCAAAGCCTCCGTCGCTATCACAGCCGGAAGGTCAAGTCCTTAGCATTCCGAGAAGGAGACCTAGTGCTCCGGCTGATCCAGCGGACAGCCGGACAGCATAAACTAGCATCCCCATGGGAGGGTCCCTTCATCGTGAGCAAGGCGGTAGGCAATGATTCCTACTATCTCATAGATGCCCAAGAGGCCAAAAAGAACAAGGCGAGCAAAACTGACGAGGAGACAAAACGTCCCTGGAATGTCAGGCTGCTTCGACCATTTTACACTTGAGAGCAGGAATGTATGTATCCCTTGTATCCCTTTTGTAAGCTATGAAAAAGCATGCGCCAAGAGCGCCGTTTCCGACAAGTTTTTCGCGCACTCCATTTCGTTCCGCCAATTGGCTTGAACCCTTTCACGCGACGGCTTAGTAACGTGATCTGATTTCCGACAGCCGGCTTCCGACCAGCTACGGGCCACGTTGGCTGTCCAGCGTTTGTGGGAGTAAAGCCTGAGGAACAAACACGCGAAAAAACGACTAAGAGGAAAGGTAAACGAGTTGACCTGCAACTTTCATAAAAGTGTGAGACTGCAGAAATCGCTCGTTCGACTGAAATGCCTCGGCCTCACCCAGCGCGTGCGCTCTTGGTCCACGGCGGCGGACGCAAGTGGGACGTACGACCGGCAAGGGCACAGCCAAAGAGTGGGGCGGATGGGAAAAGCAATTGAGTCGGAAGAAAGCAAGCCGGCACACAAATGATTAACAAACACACTAAAAAGTGCATCATAATAAAAAAGGCGATAATATTGTCTTTACATAAGGCACCCGGCATTCCGGGGATTTAATAATTTGTCTTGGCAAAAGCGGGGAGGTACATGAACGGGGAGAAAGTTTAGGCACCGGTGGGAGCAAGGACCAGCGGATCAACGGTGCGCGGAGAATCATCTCGACCTGGTCACTCCAGCTCCTCCTCCTCATCGAGTGAGGGTTCGGATCCCGCGATGAAAGAGGCGTTTGTCGACGAAGTCGCGATGGCGCTCGAACAGCGAGGCGTATCTGTTCAGCGAAACTCCTCCTCCACGCGGCTGCCGTCTCGAAACTGCAGTCCACCTCGTTGTGCAGAGGACAAAAGACGAGCGCCATGTCGCGCCGGCGCGTGGCAGACCTTCGATCGATGAGCGATGCGCTGCTCGATGGGGTGGGCGGGAGATGTCTTGCGGCGCCGCCTCGCCGGGCCACAGCATCGGGACCAGCTCCCAGCCGCCTTCCGGAGCTCCCAGCCAAACTTGGTGATGGGCTCGACGCGGGCAGCCAGGGACGACATGTGGTCCTCCATGGTGAAGCTCTCAAACTGCCTACGCCCGGTCCTTGCTTCTGGACTCGCGCATCTTGCGGCCATGGCCCACATCCTGCGTTCGGGAAGGCCGCTGCAGAGAGGAAGCATGTCGAAGTCGTCAAAACGAGAATAAGCTGAAACACTATGGGTACCGAAGTCCTAAAGTAAGGCGGCGGCGGTAACATGGCCGACTGTGACCGAATGGAGATTACGAAGCTCTAAAGTAGAATTTGGCGGCCGCCGAGTCAGAACCAAACCCCTTTGACCCGAAGATGGAGATTTGAAGAATAAAAAGAAAAGGCGGGCGGCCCCGGCGCTGCAGTCGACCCCCAACCGAAGATGGAGATTTCGAAGTCACAGTATTAAGGTGGCGGCGGCGACATGACGACGCCCCCAGCCTTAGAAAGATGAAGATAAGCGAAAAAAGATAAGTTTACATGACGGCTGTGAGCGTGGTAAACTCATGACCGCCAAGCAAGGGAGGCTATAGACACTCGCCGAAAAACCCCGCGGTCGATCGCGCCAATCCAGGTCGGTCCCGGTGCTTGGCAGTGGCGAGTCAGCTCCGTGGACTTGGCGGTGACCTCCTCCTGTGAAGCGCAAGCCGCTGCTTCTCCACCTCGGCCAGCCGCCGGCTCAGATCCTCCACCTTCTCCTTCTCTGCCGTCCTAAGGGAGGCAAGCTCAGCGAGATGGTTCTTCTCCAGCGCGCGCAGCCGCGTCAACTCCCCGTCGGCCACCTTGAGCTTGGCGGCTGCAGCGCGGCCCGCCTCCTCGCTCTCGGCGCACTGAGCGCGAGCAACCCGGAGGTCCCTCTCCAGCTGCGGGACCTTGGCGGCCTCAACTGCGAGGCAGCCGGAAAGAAATATCAGCCAACGAAGACAAAAGAAAAAAGACAACGAGCCAGAAAAAGCAAGAGCTTACCCTTGACGGCTTCCAGCTCGCGAGCCAAGGTGGCCCGCTCAATCTTAGCCTTGTGGTAGCTGGTCACCACCTTGTTGTACAAGGCGGTGCGACGCTCGTCGACCACCTGAAAAAGAGAACCGTTTAGGCGAAACCTGGGTCGGCTCCGAGCAGCCGGCCCATGCCTCGGAGGGCTACCAAGATAACAATAAAATCGCAGAAAATAAGATGGGAAGCCACCTACCTTGTCAGCATCCTCCAGCGTCGACAGCTGGGCCATGACCTCGGCGGCCTTGTTCTTCAAGCTGGCTCGGTAGCCAGAGAAAAGCATCTTCAAGGGCGCCGTGCCAGGCTGCCCCTCCCGGCTGATTATCTCGCAGGAGTCCGCCTGGTGCCAGGCCTTCTCCATGGTGCCAGCCGAGCCGAAGCTAGAGTCAGAGGCGGACGGCACGCTCACCAACCGGGCACCCTTGGCCACGTGAAGGCTAGTGGGCGACACCGCTGGGCCCTTCGACCTTACCAACGCCTGGGAGTCGGCGTCCTTAGCGCGCGCCGGCTCCTCCCGCTGCGGCTCCGTCCTCGGCGGCTCCGAAGCCGGGCGGCGCGGCTGGCCCGGTGGGAACCACCTCCGGCTCCTCAGGCGGCGCAGCTCCGCCGGCTCCAGCTCCTGCCGCTGGTGGCACACCTCGGCCAGCTCCAGCCGCCGGCCCCAACAGCGGCGCGCGGTGTGGAAACAGGTCGCCAAGAGTGGGCCTCTGGGCCGACTCGCCCTGGGCGCCCTGGCCCGGCGCTGAAGGAGGCGCAGCCGAAGAAGATGCCCCCGCGGGAGGCGGCGTAACCACGGGCGGCACGACGATAACGGGCGGCGTGCGCGCACGTGTCGAAGGCGGCGGCGTCGGCTCCCTCTGCCGACGAGGCGGCGGCGCAGCACGAGCAGCCGGCCCAGAGGCACCGCCCTGGGTAAACTTTATGGCGGCCCTAGTCAAACAAACAAAGGAAGTTAAGTGCAAAGTAAGGAAAGAAAAGGAATCAAACAACGAAGACAAAAAGGACTTACCCGGCCATCTCCGGGACCTTCTTGGGCCCTTGCTGGCGCTGTCGCTTGGCCTGGCCCTCCAGCCTGGCCGTGCTCCCGCCGGTAGCCCGCTTCTTCCTCTTCGGCGCGGAAGTCGCCGAGGCGGCAGGCGGCCTCGTGCGCAGAGGCACGGATCGGAGTCGGCCCCGTGGTGGACGTAGCCGGCTCCGCCTCCTCCTCCTCCCGCTGCTCCGGCGAAGGCGGCGGGTTGTGCTCCCCTTGGCCGCCCTGGTCGGGCACCACCGGCAGGTCATCATCGCCGGCTTGGTCGCCGGCTTGGTCAGCCGGATCAACGAGATCCGGCGTCCAGATCTTGTGCGCCAAGTCGCCGTCCTCGATCTCTTGGCGGGGAAAATCTGGAAAAGCAAACGAATGAATAACAAATGCCACGCAGCCGCAAGTCCAAAGGCGCAGGCGAAACACAACTTACCGCTCGGGCGGTGTGGCGGTCGTAGGCGGCAGCCCCTTTGCCAGGGCTTAGGCATGTTGGCCTTGGTGATGTTGTTCACCAGAGTGAGCGGCTCAGGCCTTGATGAGCGCCACCTAAGTAAATCAAAGTTGGTCCAGCCAGCCGGAACATAAGCCGATCTTGTGGGCAGCCTGAAATCAGTATCCACTTGGCACACAAATGCTCAATCTGAAGGGTCTCGACTAAAGCTGGGCCTGGTTAGCCTCCCAAGGAAGTCCCGAGAGGAGGTTAACCTCACGTCGGATGACGACTTGCGTTGTGACCCCAGTTGAGCCGGGTGGTCGGAGGAGCCGGATCATACAGGTTGATCCGGTCGAAGGCTGGGTTGGCGTTCTTCACGTAGAAGAACGTCATCTGCCAGTTCTTCACCGAGTCGACAGTCGGAATCCGCGGGAAGGACGTACCCGTACGGGGATAGATGGAGGCGGCGCCGCAGGTCCTCAGGCGGCCTTCGGTCGTCTTGAGGTAGAAGAGCCGGCTCCAGAAGTCCACGTCGGGCCACAAGCCGGCGTAGCCCTCCATGAAGGCCACGTAGCAGTGGGGAGGGCCGCATCGTTGGCTGGCGGATGGTGGGTGCAATGGGGAACTCCGGAGAACCGAGCGGAAGAAGCGCGGCCGGCGGACCCAGCCAGCGGTCGAGGTGCCCGCGCGAAGGCAGCGCGGGTCGCAGGAGCTCGGGCCCGGGGCTCCACCTCCTCGCCGGGCGTCCTCGTGATCACCTCCTTGGGAATCCGGCGGAGGCGCACCCAGCCGCTCGATGTCGTGCGTCGCGCATGTACGGGCCCCTCCAAGGACCCGGCTGGCGGAGGCCATTGTCCCGAAGAAGGGTAGAAGAAGACCGGGGGAGAGAGGTCGAAGAGCGGAAAGAGCACTTTCCTCACGGAGAAGCGCGGTGGCGGCAGCCAACGGCGTCAACCGCGAGGCCGTGGCGCACGCTTGGACGTGCGGGCGGCTGCCCCGAGGCGGCGACTCCGGCAGCGTGGAGATCGCAGGGTTCGCGGAGGTCGCCGGAGAAGTGACGGGCGTGCGGCGCTCGGCGAAGTGAGAGAGAAGCGGAGTAAGAACGAGGGAAAGAAGAAGGCGCCTCGGTACCGTGCGGGGGGCATTTATAGCCCCGGCGCGCCGGTTGCGTGGCCACGTGGCGATCGTGGGCCACGTCGGGATTTACTGCGGTAATAACTGCCCCCACGACCGCTGCGGTTACCAGAAACCGCCGCGCCACTTCCCCACGACCGCACCGGATTCGGAGGGGACAGCGATGTGACCAGACGAAACGGCCACGCTGACGAAGCCGTCAGAACGGTCAAGTCGGGCGCGGGACTCGAGGCGGCGGAGTTGCCGGTGCGCCCAAGCCGGAGCCGATAAAATCGACCCGGCCCCAGATTCTGGCAACAAGCCGGAAGCATCATCAACACTTAAGAAAAAGTGAAAACAACGGGGGCAAAATGGCGTCCGGGCCGGAGAAAGGGAAGCGGACGACCCAGGCTGGACGAGGCGCGGCCGGCTGGATAAAGTACTCAGCTGGCCCCTTAGGAGGCCTAGCCAGCCGGAAATAACGAGAGACATATAGAAACCAGGAAACCTGCCCTCGGTCCTTCTTAACGCGGGACCTTGCCGGGCTCGGGGCTAATGTCGGGAGAGGAAGACAGGTAGGGCAATGGACGCGGGCGGCACCCGGCGAGACGGCGGATCGCGGCAAAGGCGAGGGCGAGAACGGCGGCTGGAGCCGGCGGCTGCCTCGGGGGCCGGCCGGCTGCAAGTCCTAGTCGGCACAGCTGCGGCCTTCAGCGCGGTACCCGGGCGGCTTCTACAAGCCATATCCGACTGGGGTTTATACCTCGGACCGACTCGAGGCTGGCGAGTCTTGCACCGGAAAGAGCTGGGTAGGTGATCGGCTGCAAGGTCCACGCGACCTCATCTCCGTGAAGTACGGAGCCTTTGTGAAACGGCGGTGCCCGCGCGCCGGAACAGGCCATCATGGCGTATGTCCGGCCGTACGCGCTACGAGCCCTTGATGACGACAACGACGGCACCTCCCACGCCGCTGGCTTCGAGCGGGCGGATGGGACGGGCCACTGCAGCTCAACGGCTCCCACTGATGTCCGCGACGCCTCGGGAAGGCGGAGCCAAGGCGCTGTCGGCCACTGAACCATAGGGACTTATATGAAATCTCGGTGCCTATATAAGCCGGGCTACCCCCTCGTGCGGGGGACGATCGATCAGTTCTCATTCACTAGTCTTAGAGCTGCCCTGAGAGAGAGAGACCTTCGTCTACCTCAGAGCAGCCGGATATACAGCTCAAGGAGCACCATTGTATTGTGTGATCATCTTATACACTCATAGCAGGAGTGGGGTGTTACCTCCATCGGAGGCCTCGAACTTTGGGTACGTCGCCGTGTCGCTCGTGCCCATACCGCGTCCGGATACCATAGTGAGACCATCGGGGAACCACTTCGATTAGCCCACCCTATGGCATTATGTATCATTTGATACACAGACACTTTAAGCATTGTCCTTACCGGACAATGATGGTATTTCAGAATTTGGAGTTCTCACGTATCAGCTTGCCTGCATAATCTTGCAATCAAGAAAGGCAAGTTCATCGCTTGCTCATGTCATTTGATTATTTTTATCAAATTATATGCAAAGTACTATACTTATCACTCTTGCATTGAAAAGCAAATATTATTTTACAATTATGAATATGACTATGTGGTGGGCAATGGAACCATGGTATGTGTTGATTGGTGGAGGTTCCGTTGCACGGGTACTATTCATCTAGGATTAAGTACCAATGCCGTCCAGTGATTCTAGCGCCGTACATATCGCGTTAACCATAAGATCTATAATGGCTCTGGGGAAGTCAGCTGTATCTTTTCCCTCTCGCATGCCAACGGACTAGTGATAAGGGTTGCCTGGATCGGTCTATCTTTGGTAAAGGTGGGGACATGTGGTCCTGCACGGTCTACCATTAGATACAGGAGAGGGTAGACTTATTATTGGTCTATGAAGGATTGTAAGGGTTGTCCGGATCGGTCTATCTATGGTGTATAGGACAGGGCACATGAATTGTTCGGAACGGTCTACCTTAATGGTATAGGTGAGAACAAGTGCCTGGGTCGGTCTACCCATAGATAAAGGGGAGGACAGACTTACAAAAGGGTGGGTCTGCGAGGTCGCGGAGAAGGCAGTGATTGGCTTGGATCTTACACCTGGCCCCACACCAAGGAAGTGTGGACGAGCATGCATCTCGGAAAGGTATCAAGGATAAGTTCTCTTATGGGAAAAGTAACGCACCTCTGCAGAGGATACTGAATTGTGACTGTCACTCCCTGTTCCGGGAAGGGAACTGCGAACGCGACAGGAAAGGAACTCCATGAAGTTCTAGTCAACCTGTGAAGACTGACGGGCATAGTTTTCAGAATAAAATAAACCTTTTGAAGAAATGTTTACGAAAACTTGCATTGCCTATGACTTTCTGGTCTGTGGCTGTAGCTAGTGCATGATACACATATTTCCTAATATGAACTTGCTGAGTACGCTCGTACTCATCCCACTCTTAAATCCCCTGCTTAGCTATGGAGGCACCGGAGGATAAACTACCGTGGAATTCGAAGACAAAGGAGTCAACTGCAACAAGATGAAGAATCCAAGCAAAGAAGTCAAGGAAGTCTGCTGCAGCAACTAAAGTGGAAACTTAGACTAGTATAGAAGGGAACCTTTCCCTAATCCTAGCACCTAAGTAGCTAGATTTCTTTATAAGCCTAGTAGCTATGAAGCTTGAATTAGCAATAAGTTAGACTACGAGTCATTCTTCTGGAGCTTTATTTGAAGTTTTACCTCACTGTAAAGTAGGAGGCTGTGTTGATCTTTTGTAAACAGCTTGTGTATCCTTCTATAGACATACCTTGGACTCGCATATGTTTCTGTTGTACTCTGAGGGATGTAATATGAGTGGAACGGTGTTTCACTTGTGTTATGTCAACGACTTGTGTACTACACCATGCAGTGGTATGCTTAGTCTAATCCTGGCCCTCTGCGAAGGGCCTATCTTTTACTTTATGTTGAGTCAGTTTACCTACTTCCTTCCATCTTAGAAGCAAACACTTGTGTCAACTGTGCATTGATTCTTACATACTTGCTTATTTGCATTCATCATATTACTCTATGTTGACAATTATCCATGAGATATACATGTTACAAGTTGAAAGCAATTGCTGAAACTTAATCATCCTTTGTGTTGTCGATGCACCTTACTTTGAATTTATTGCTTTATGAGTTAGCTCTTATGCAAGTCTTGTTGATACTTGTCTTGAAAGTACTATTCATGAAAAGTTTTGCTATATGTCATCTATTTGTCAAACTATAGATCATTTGTGAATCACTCCATTCATGTCATATGCTTTACAATAATGTTGATCAAGATTATGATGGTAGCATGATGGCGTGTAACTCACACGTTCGTTGGGAACCCCAAGAGGAAGGTATGATGCGCACAGCAGCAAGTTTTCCCTGAAAGAAACCAATTATCGAACCAGGAGGAGCCAAGAAGCACGTTGAAGGTTGATGGTGGCGAAATATGGTGACGCAACAACAGGGATTCCGGCGCAACGTGGAACCCGCACAACTTTAACCCAAGTATTGCCCCAACTTAACAGTTGAGGTTGTCAATCTCACCGGCTTGCTGTAACAAAGGATTAACACGTATTGTGTGGAAGATGATTGTTTGCAAGAAAACAGTAAAACAAGTATTGCAGAGATTGTATGCGATGTAAAGAATAGGACCGGGATCCACAGTTCACTTGTCCTCCCATAAGATAAAAGCATGTTGGGTGAACAAATTACAGTCGGGCAATTGACAAATAGAAATGGCATAACAATGCATATACATGATATGATAAATATAGTGAGATTTAATCCGGGCATTACGACAAAGTACATAGACCGCCATCCAACTGCATCTATGCCTAAAAGTCCACCTTCAGGTTATCATCCGAACCCCATTCAGTATTAAGTTGCAAAGCAATAGACAATTGCATTAAGTATGGTGCGCATGTAATCGACAACTACATCCTTAGAAATAGAATCAATGTTTTATTCCTAGTGGCAACAACACATCACAACCTTAGAAATTTCTGTCCCCGGTGTCAATGAAGGCATGAACCACTATCGAGCATAAATACTCCCTCTTGGAGTTAAGAGCAAAAACTTGGGCAGAGCCTCTACTAATAACGGAGAGCATGCAAGATCATAAACAACACATAAACAATAGATTGATAATCACCATAACATAGTATTCTCTATCCATCGGATCCGACAAACACAACATATAGTATTACAGGATAGATGATCTTGATCATGTTAGGCTCTCACAAGATCCAACAAGAGGCACAATTAGGAGAAGACGACCATCTGGCTACGCTGGACCCATAGTCCAGGGGTGAACTACTCACCTCATCACTCCGGGAGCGATCATGGCGATGAAGAGTCCTCGGGAGATGAATCCCCCGGCGGGGTGAGGGGCGGTCTCCTGAATCCCAGAGATGGGATTAAAGCGGCGCGACGTCTCGGAGGTTTCCGTATCGTGGCTCGATGCGGGGGTTGACGGAGGCTATAAGTAGGCGAAAGGGCAGGTCAGAGGCGCACGAGGGGCCCGAGGGGACGGGCCACGCGGCCAGAGGCCGCGCCGCCTGTCACTGGCCACCTCGTACCAAACTCCCCTTCGGTCTTCTAAGCTTCGTGCAAGAAATAGGACCACCGCGGTGATTTTTGTCCAATTCCAGAATATTTCCTTACTAGGATTTCGGAAACCAAAAACAGCAGAAAAAACAGCGGCTCTTCGGCATCTTGTTAATAGGTTAGTTCAGAAAATGCGTAAATACGACATATAATGTGCATAAAACATGTAGGTATCATCAATAAAGTAGCATGGAACATAAGAAATTATACACGTTGGAGACGTATCAGCATCCCCAAGCTTAGTTCTGTAAATCGAGCAGGTAAAACGATAACAAAGATAATTTCTAAGTGACATGCCATCATAATCTTGATCATACTATTTGTAAACATATGTAATGAATGCGATCAAAACAATGGTAATGACATGAGTAAACAAAACATAAAGCAAAGACTTTTCATGAATAGTACTTCAAGACAAGCATCAATAAGTCTTGCATAAGAGTTAACTCATAAAGCAATAAATCAAAGTAAAGGTGTTGAAACAACACAAAGGAAGATTAAGTTTCAGCGGTTGCTTTCAACTTATAACATGTATATCTCATGGATAGCGTC
Organism: Lolium multiflorum; assembly: GCA_030979885.1. NCBI lineage: Eukaryota > Viridiplantae > Streptophyta > Magnoliopsida > Poales > Poaceae > Lolium > Lolium multiflorum. The sequence continues at coordinate 114,664,549 of CM061748.1, read as the reverse complement.
AACATAAAGTAATATAACAAGTGCAATATGCAAGTATGTAGGAATCAATGCACAGTCCACACAAGTGTTTGCTTCTTAAGGTGGAAGGAGATAGGTAACCGACTCAACAATAAAAGTAAAAAAGAAAGGTCCTTCAAAGAGGAAAGCATCGATTATTTGTGCTAGAGCTTTTATTTTAAAAACATGAAACAATTTTGTCAACGGTAGTAATAAAGCATATGAGTTATGTAAATTATATCTTACAAGTTGCAAGCCTCATGCATAGTGTACTAATAGTGCCCGCACCTTGTCCTACTTAGCTTGGACTACGGATCTTTGCAATGCCATGTTTCAACCAAGTGTCACAAAGGGGTACCTCCCGCCTGTACAAAGGTCTAAGGAGAAAGCTCACATTTTGGATTTCTCGCTTTTGATTATTCTCAACTTAGACATCCATACCGGGACAACATGGACAACAGATAATGGACTCCTCTTTAATGCATAAGCATGTAGCAACAATTATTATTCTCATATGAGATTGAGGATATATGTAAACTTCAACCATGATTCATGGCTTTAGTTAGCGGCCCAATGTTCTTCTCTAACAATTTGCATGCTCCAATCATTAAGGTGATAGATCCTTCAGACAAGACGGACATGCATAGCAACTCACATGATATTCAACAATAGTTGATGGTGTTCCCCAGAAGCATGGTTATCGCACAACAAGCAACTTAATAAAAGATAAAGTGCATAAGTACATATTCAATACTACGATAGTTTTTAAGGCTATTTTGTCCCATGAGCTATATATTGCAAAGGTGAATGATGGAGTTTTAAAGGTAGCACTCAAGCAATTTACTTTGGAATGGCGGAAAATAGGTAGGTATAGTGGACACAAATGGCATAGTAGTTGGCTCAAGGATTTTGGATGCATGAGAAGTATTCCCTCTCGATACAAGGTTTAGGCTAGCAAGGTTATTTGAAACAAACTCAAGGATGAACCGTGCAGCAAAACTCACATAAAAGACATATTGTAAACATTATAAGACTCTACCGTCTTCCTTGTTGTTCAAAACTCAATACTAGATATTATCTAGACCTTAGAGAGACCAAATATGCAAATCAAATTTTAGCAAGCTCTTCATTAATGGGTGCAAAGCATATGATGCAAGAGCTTAAACATGAGCACAACAATTGCCAAGTATCACATTATCCAAGACATTTTAGAATTACTACATGTAGCATTTTCCAATTCCAACCATATAACAATTTAACGAGAAGAAACTTCGCCTTGAACATTATGAGTAAAGCCTAAGGACATATTTGTCCATATGCAACAGCGGAGCGTGTCTCTCTCCACAAAGTGAATGCTAGGATCCATTTTATTCAAACAAAAACAAAAACAAAAACAAACCGACGCTCCAAGTAAAGAACACAAGATCATTGAATAAAAATATAGTTTCAGGGAGGAACTGATGATGTTGTCGATGAAGAAGGGGATGCCTTGGGCATCCCCAAGCTTAAGCGCTTGAGTCTTCTTAAAATATGCGGGGTGAACCACGGGGCATCCCCAAGCTTAGACTTTCACTCCTCTTGATCATAGTATATCATACTCCTCTCTTGACCCTTGAAAACTTCCTTCACACCAAACTTCAAGCAAACTCATTAGAGGGTTAGCACAATTAATAATTCACACATTCAGGGGTGACACAATCATTCTTTACACTTCTGGTCATTGCATAAAGCTACTGGACATTAATGGATCAAAGAAATTCATCCAACATAGCAAAAAGAGGCAATGCGAAATAAAGGCAGAATCTGTCAAAACAGAACAGTCCGTAAAGACGAATTTTAAAGTGGCACCAGACTTGCTCAAATGGAAAAACTCAAAACTAATGAAAGTTGCGTACATATCTGAGGATCACGCTCGTAAATTGGCAGATTTTTCGAGATTTTCTACAGAGACTTGTGCCCAGATTCGTGACAGACAGCAATGCTGTTTCTGCGCAGCGATCCCAAATATAACATCAACTTTAACATAGAAACTTTACTTGGCACAAAAACATGATAAGGAGAGGTTGCTACAGTAGTAAACAACTTCCAAGACTCAAATATAAAACAAAGTACTGTAGTAAAAACATGGGTTGTCTCATAAGCGCTTTTCTTTAACGCCTTTCCGCTAGGCGCAGAAAGTGCAAATCAAGTATTATCAAGAGATGAAGCATCAACATCATAACCAGGGGTGTTGGGAGTTTTCTCAATCAAGCATATTATCTCGTCTATGTAAGTTTCAGAGGGTCCTTTTTCATTATTCTTAGGCTTGCTATTCTCATCAAACAAATTTTCAGGAACAAGCCAACCATAGTTATTTTCTAGAGCTTCATGCATTCCTAGGAGTTTACAAGGTATTGTTGTCTTAACCTCCCCACCATCATTAATATCATTAGTGTACTTTACTCTCTCCATGTCCATCTTTTCAAGGAGACTAACAAAATTGGTGTAAGAACCAAGCATTTTATATTTAGCAAAGACTTTTCTAGCCTCTCTTGCTACACCACCAAATTCTTTAAGAAGGGTTTCTAAAACAAAGTCTTTCTTCTCTCCTTCCTCCATATCACCAAGTGTAAAATGTGTTGGATTATAGGATTGAGATTAACAAATTTAGTTTCAGCATGTGTACTAAAGAAGCAACAGCAATTTCATAAGTAGGAGCAAGTTCTACCAAGTGTCTATCTTCAAAATCTTCACTAACATACTGAAAAATTCTTCTATATTATCTCTCCCAATTATAGACCCTCGGCCTACCGGTATGTCTTTTAGAGTGTACTTAGGAGGGAAACATGATGCAATAAGCAAAAGTAAACTAGACAAACAAAGTAAAGGCAAGTAACTAATTTTTTTGTGTTTTGATAGAGAGCAAGACAATAAATAAAGTAAAACTAGCAACTAATTTTTTGTGTTTTGTTTAGGTGCAGCAAACAAAGTAGTAAATAAAATAAAGCAAGACAAAAACAAAGTAAGAGATTGAGAAGTGGAGACTCCCTTGCAGCGTGTCTTGATCTCCACAACGGCGCCAGAAAAAGAGCTTGATGGCGTGTAACTCACACGTTCGTTGGGAACCCCAAGAGGAAGGTATGATGCGACAGTAGCAAGTTTTCCCTCAGAAAGAAACCAAGGTTTATCGAACAGAGTGGAAAGAAGCACGTTGAAGGTTGATGGTGGCGAAATGTGATGCGGCGCAACAACAGGGATCGGCGCCAACGTGGAACTGCACAACACAACCCAAGTACTTTTGCCCCCCAACGGTGAGGTTGTCAATCCACGGCTTGCCGTAACAAAGGATTAACCGTATTGTGTGGAAGATGATTGTTTGAAAACAGTAAAACAAAGTATTTGCAGTAGATTGTATGCGATGTAAAGAATAGGACCGGGTCCACAGTCACTAGAGGTGTCTCTCCCATAAGATAAAAGCATGTTGGGTGAACAAATTACAGTGGGCAATTGACAAATAGAAAAGGGCATAACAATGCATATACATGATATGATAAATATAGTGAGATTTAATCCGGGCATTACGACAAAGTACATAGACCCCATCCAACTGCATCTATGCCTAAAAAGTCCACCTTCAGGTTATCATCCGAACCCCATTCAGTATTAAGTTGCAAAGCAACAGACAATTGCAGTATGGTGCGTAATGTAATAAACAAACTACATCCTTAGACATAGAATCAATGTTTTATCCCTAGTGGCAACAACACATCACAACCTTATGTCACTGTCCCAGTCAATGAAGGCATGAACCCACTATCGAGCATAAATACTCCCTCTTGGAGTTAAGAGCAAAAACTTGGCCAGAGCCTCTACTAATAACGGAGAGCATGCAAGATCATAAACAACACATAAACAATAGATTGATAATCACCATAACATAGTATTCTCTATCCATCGGATCCCGACAAACACAACATATAGTATTACAGATAGATGATCTTGATCATGTTAGGCAGCTCACAAGATCCAACAATGAAGCACAATTAGGAGAAGACGACCATCTAGCTACTGCTATGGACCCATAGTCCGAGGGTGAACTACTCACTCATCACTCCGGAGGCGATCATGGCGATGAAGAGTCCTCCGGAGATGATCCCCTCTCCGGCAGGGTGCGAGGCGATCTCCTGAATCCCCGAGATGGGATTAGCGCGGCGGCGTCTCCGGAAGGTTTTCGTATCGTGGCTCTCTTTGAAAGGGGTTTGACGGAAATTCTCGTGGCGAGGGCAGGTCAAGAGGCGCACACGAGGGCCCGGGGACAGGGCGCGCGGCCGGGGCCCTGGCCGCGCCCGCTGTCTGGCCACCTCGTGGCCCCACTTCGACTCCCCTTCGGTCTTCCGGAAGCTTCGTGCAAAAATAGGACCCTGGCGTTGATTTCGTCCAATCCGAGAATATTTCCTTACTAGGATTTCTGAAACCAAAAACAATAGAAACAGCAACCGGCTCTTCGGCATCTTGTTAATAGGTTAGTTCCAAAAAATGCGTAAATACGACATATAATGTGCATAAAACATGTAGGTATCATCAATAAAGTAGCATGAAACATAAGAAATTATCGATACGTTGGTATCACATGTCACCTCAGAAATTATTTGTTGTTATCGTTTACCTAGGGGCGAGTAGGAACTAAGCTTGGGGATGCTGATACGTCTCAACATATCTATAATTCCTGATGTTCCATGCTTGTTTTATGACAATACATACATGTTTTGTTCACACTTTATATCGTTTTGATGCATTTTTCGGAACTAACCTATTGACGAGATGCCGAAGTGCTTTCTGCTGTGTTTGGTTTCAGAAATCCTAGTAAGGAAATATTCTCGGATTGGGCGAAATCAACGCCCAGCATCTTAGAAATCCACGAAGCTTCGAGAACACAGAGGGACGGAGAGGGCCACGGGGGCCCCCACGTGGCGCGCGGCCGAGGAGGGGGCGCCGGCCTGTTATGTGGGCCCCGTAACATCAAACTCGCCTCTTCGCCCCTAAAAGCCCCCTGACCTAAATCTTACGTCGAATAAGCCACGGTGCGAACCTTCCAGGAGCCGCGCCATGAGCCAAGATGCGGGGACAGGAGTCTGTTCGGCACGCCGCAGGACGGAAGTGCCCCGGAAGGCTTCTCCATCGACAACACCGCCATCTTCATCACCGCTGTTGTCTCCCATGAGGAGGAGTAGTTCTCCATCGAGGCTAAGGGCTGTACCGGTGGCTATGTGGTTAATCTCTCTCTATGTACTTCAATACAATAATCTCATGAGCTGCCTTACATGATTGAGATTCATATGATGATGCTTGTAATCTAGATGTCATTATTCTAGTCAAGTGGATTTTACTTATGTGATCTCCAGAGACTCCTTGTCACGTGTGTAAAGGTGACATGTGTGTGCCGTGTGGGTCTCTTAGGCTATACACACGAATACTTATATTCACTGTTATGAATAGCATATTGAAGTGCTTATTTATATCCCTTTATGATTGCAATGTGTTTTGTATCACTATTCATCTATGTGCTACTCTAGTGATGTTATTAAATTACTCTATTCGTCCTGCACGGTGTAATGGTGACAGTGTGTGCATCGTGTAGTACTTGGCGTAGGTTATGATTGTGATCTCTTGTAGATTATGACGTTAACTATTGCTATGATAGTATTGATGTGATCTATGCCTCCTTCATAGTGTGATGGTGACAGTGTGCATGCTATGTTAGTACTTGGTTTAGTTGTGTTGATCTATCGTGCACTCTAAGGTTATTTAAACATGAATATCGAATATTGTGGAGCTTGTTAACTCCGGCATTGAGGGTTCGTGTAATCCTACACAATTAGTGGTGTTCATCATCCAACAAGAGAGTGTAGAGTATAGCATTTATCTATTCTGTTATGTGATCAATGTTGAGAGTGTCCACTAGTGAAAGTATAATCCCTAGGCCTTGTTCCTAAATACTGAAATGCTGCTTGTTTCTGTTGTTTCTGCATCCGTACGCATGCAATATTACCATCAACCACCACGCCAGTTGTAGCATCAAGCTATTTTCTGGTGCGTTACTACTGCTCATATACATTCATACCACCTGTTTCCACTATCTCTTCGCTGAACTAGTGCACCTATACATCTGACAAGTGTATTAGGTGTGTTGGGGACACAAGAGACTTCTTGCATTGTGATCGCAGGGGTCGGCAGAGAGGGATATCTTTGACCTCTTCCTCACTGAGTTCGATAAACCTTGGGTGATCACTTAAGGGAAAACTTGCTGCTGTTCTACAAACCTCTCTGCTCTTGGAGGCCCAACACTGTCTACGGGAAAAGAAGCGTGAGTAGACATCGGTCGGACTCACTCGCCACTCTTCTCTCTCGCTAGCGCAAACCCTAACTCCTCGAGCTCGGCGAGCTCGCGTCGCTTTCAGCCCGCCCAATTTCTCCCCGGTCGCCTCCGGCCAGCCAGCCGGTGAGATGGGCGCATTAGAACCGCCTCTCGCGGCGCACCAGATCCTCCCGCGTCGATCGCTCCGCCGCCTCCTCGACTGCCCCAGCGCACCTCGTCGCCATGATGTGCTGTGGCGATTTCGTGGCCGCCGATGCTCCACGGCAGCGTCGTGGCGCGGCCGTGTGCCTCGCATTGGTCGCCCGGGCGTTGTGGCGAGATGGTGCCGGCTTCCAGCTTCAGCACAGCGCCGCCGTTCGCCAGGCGTGTGCCGCCGTGCCGCCATGGCCGTGTTCTCTCGCTTCACCTGTGAGTTACTCCTCCTTCCTCCTCCGCTGTTATCTGTTCTACTTTCTTCTTTTCTCCTCCTCTTGTCTAGCTCCACTGGCCTGCCTCTCCCTATGGAGATGCTTGCCGTGCCAATGTCTTCTGCTGCTAGGCTTAAGCAAACTGTAGCTATGCCGTTGGTGCTGTAGCTGCTTTCATAAATCTTCCAGGCTAAGCATGTTTGCCACCTATTTCATTATTATCTTTTTACCATGTATCTTTATTCTTTCTTTAGCTCTTTGGGCTGCTGTCTGCTACTGTGCACCAGCCATGGATTTTAGTTGTTGTCTTTGTGCTATTCTCTTGTCTATCCTGTGTATGTCATTCCTTGCCTCTGACCTGATGACTGGTTGTCATCCTTGCAATTTGCAAGAGCCAGTGTTCCTGGTGTGCTATATCATGTGCTCTAATTCATGGAATTGCTCAATTTGAGCTTGGCTGTTAAATTAACAGCTCCATCCCTTGATGGAGGGCTACTGGATACAACTGTGCTGCCAAACTCACTTATCTATGATGCAATTGTTCAGTTATATGTTTGATTTAATTATCTGGTCCATTTAGTGATACTAGAATTGATTCTAGCATGCTGTAGCATGCTCAAGCAAGCTTTTGATGATCACATGATCATCAATTGCTTATGTTGGCTGCTACTTAATATTGTGCCCTACTTGCATCATCTGTGTATAGTTGATACGTCTCAAGCGTATCTATAATTTCTTATGTTTCATGCTACTTTTATGACAATACTTGAATGCTTTATACATACTTTACAACATTATTATAAATTTTCCGGCACTAACCTATTACGAAGAGCCAATTGCTGTTTTCTGCTGTTTTTGGTTTCAGAAATCCTAAGTAAGAAATATTCACGGAATTGGACGAAATCAACACCCAGGGGTCCTATTTTACACGAAGCTTCCAGAAGGCCGAGGGGAAAGGAAGTGGGGCCACGAGGCGCGACACAACAGGGCGCGCGGCCCAGGCCCTAGCATGTGGGGCCCTCGTGTGGCCCTCCGTTGCCTTCCGCCTACTTAAAGCCTTCGTCGCGAATACCCCAGTAGAGCCACGATACGGAAAACCTTCCGGAGACGCCGCGCTGCCAATCCCATCTCGGGGGATTCGGGAGATCGCCTCCGGCACCCTGGCGGAGAGGGAATCATCAGGAGGGCTCTACATCATCATGCCCGCCTCCGGATTGATTCGTGAGTAGTTCATCCTTGGACTATGGGTCCATAGCAGTAGCTAGATGGTTGTCTTCTCCGCTTGTGCTATCATTGTATAGATCTTGTGAGCTGCCTAACATGATCAAGATCATCTATTTGTAATGCTACATGTTGTGTTTGGTGGGATCCGATGAATCTAGAATACTATGTTAAGTTGATTATCAATCTATCATATATGTGTTGTTTATGTTCTTGCATGCTCTCCGTTGCTAGTAGAGGCTCTGGTTGATACTTGTAACTCCAAGAGGGAGTAATTATGCTCGATAGTGGGTTCATGCCTCCATTGAATCTGGGACAGTGACAGAAAGTTCTAAGGTTGTGGATGTGCTGTTGCTACTAGGGATAAAACATTGATGCTTTGTCTAAGGATATTTGTTTTGATTACATTACGCACCATACTTAATGCAATTATCTGTTGTTTACAACTTAATGAGGGGGTGCGGATGCTAACCGAAGGTGGATTATTAGGCATAGATGCATGCTGGATACGGTCTATGTACTTTGTCGTAATGCCCTGATTAAATCACATAGTAATCATCGTTGATATGTATTGAATCTTGATTTTTCAATTGCCCTGTAATTTGTTCACCCAACATGTTAGTTATCTTATTGGAGAGACACCACTAGTTGTGGACCCCGGTCCATTCTTTTACATCTGAATACATTCTACTGCAATCATTGTTTTCTGTTCTTTGCAAACAAACACCATCTTCCACTCGATACGCTTAATCCTTTGTTTTCAGCAAGCCGGTGAGATTGACAACCTCACTGTTACGTTGGGGCAAAGTATTTTGATTGTGTTGTGCAGGTTCCACGTTAGCGGATTTCACTGGTGTGTTGCGCCGCACTACACTCCTCCACCAACAACCTTCACGTGCTTCTTGGCTCCTACTGGTTCGGTAACCTTGGTTTCTTTCTGAGGGAAAACTTGCATTGTGCGCATCATACCTTCCTCTGGGGTTCCTAACGGACGTGTATCTCGCATGGAAGCAACTTTTCTGGCGCCCGTTGCGGGAGATCAAGACACGCAAAGCGAGTCTCACTCCAATCTCTTTACTTTGTTTTTGTCTTGCTTTACTTTACTTTATTTACTATCTTGTTTGCTTCATATCAAAAACACAAAAAAATTAGTTACTTTACTTTCTGTCTTGTTTACTAGCTTCATATCAAAAACACAAAAAATTTAGTTACTTGTATTTATTCTACTTGCCTAGTTTACTTTTATAATGAGTAATCCTGAAGTTGAAGTTCGTTCTTTTAAGCAACAAGGTGGAGAAAGTTTTAAAGATGCTTGGTACAGAATTAGTAATGCTCATCATAGGTGCATTAAGAAACACTCCACTATTATCCTTCTTAGGAATTTTTATGTTGGCTTATCTAGTTGGAATAGGTATGTTCTTGATACTCTTTCGGGAGGTAATTTCCTAGGTACTCCCGCTTTAGAAGCTAGTTGCATCATTGAGAGTCTAGTTGGAATACCACCTGTTAATGAAGTTAAAATTGAAATCTCTCTTGAGGATGTTATGAAAAAATTGGAAACCATAGAGAAAATTTTTCCAAGTGTTGAAACTAAATTGGAAATGTTACTTGATAAAACTGATGAACTTGATAAATCCTTAGGAGGAATTGATGAAAGAATTAGTGTCCTAGGAACTTGTGTTGTCCATGATAATCAAATCAATAGGATTGGTGAACTTGAAAAGGCTATGGGAACCTTGGGTTCAACTTTTTCTTCTCTTAAGTTTAAGGAGAAAGCTTATGTGGGTAAAGAGCAAAAATTCATGTATGCCTCTAAGGTGCCTAAACCAAAGAATTATTATAGGCCTAAAATTGATAAAACCCCTAGCACCACCATAGAAAATTTAGATAATGGAGCATCTAAGGTACCCTCTGCAACAAGTTGTGTTTGTAAGAAAAATAATAATGTTGATGCATCATCTCTTGATAATACTTGATTTGCACTTTCTGCGCCTAGCTGAAAGGCGTTAAAGAAAAGCACTTCTTGGGAGATAACCCAAGTTACATTTTATTTACTGTATTGTTGAGTCTTGGAAGTTGTTTACTACTGTAGCAACCTCTCCTTATCATGTTTTTGTGCCAAGTAAAGTTTTTATGCTAAAGTTGATGCTAGATTTGGATCGCTGCGCAGAAACAGCATTGCTGTCTGTCACGAATTCGTACATATCTCCCTGTAAAAAATCAAAAAAATCTGCAAATTACGACGTGATCCTCATATATGTACGCAACTTTCATTAGTTTTGAGTTTTTCCATTTGAGCAATTTAAGTGCCCCTGCTAAATTCGTCTTTACGGACTGTTCTGTTTTTGACAGATTCTGCCTTTTATTTCGCATTGCCGCTTTTGCTATGTTGAATGAGTTTCTTTGTTCCATTAACTTTCAAAGCTTTGTGCAATGTCCAGAAGTGTTAAGAATGATTGTGTCACCTCTGAATATGTGAATTTTTAATTATGCACTAACCCTCTAATGAGTTTGCTTGAAGTTTGGTGTGGAGGAAGTTTTCAAGGGTCAAGAGAAGAGGATGATATACTATGATCAAGAAGAGTGAAAGGTCTAAGCTTGGGGATGCCCCGGTGGTTCATCCTTGCATATTTTAAGAAGACTCAAGCTCTAAGCTTGGGGATGCCCAAGGCATCCCCTTCTTCATCGACAACATTATCAGGTCACTTCTAGTGAAACTATATTTTTATTCCATCACATCCTATGTTCTTTACTTGGAGCGTCGGTTTGCTTTTATTTTCGTTTTGGTTTGAATAAAGTTGGATCCCATCATCCTTATATTGGAGATATTACGCTCCGCTTTTTCATATGGAACACTTGTGTTCTTAATTGTGCTTTAATGTTCATGGCGAAGGCTGAAATTGTTTCGTTAAATTGCTATTTGGTTGGAATCAGAAAATGCTGCATATGGTTTGGAATAACTTGGCAATTGTTTGAGCTCTCATAGATCATGTTTAAGCTCTTGCATCATGTAGTTTAATCTATTAATGAAGAACTACCGTAGAGCTTGTTTAATTTGGTTTGCATGATTGGTCTCTCTAAGTCTAGATATTTTCGGGTAAAGTGTTTGAACAACAAGGAAGACAGTGTAGAGCCTTATAATGCTTGCAATATGTTCTTGTGTAAGTTTTGTTGTACCTGTTCATACTTGTGTTTGCTTCAAACAACCTTGCTAGCCCAAACCTTGTACTGAGAGGAAATGCTTCTCGTGCATCCAAACACCTTGAGCCAAAACCCATGCCATTTGTGTCCACCATATCTACCTACTATGTGGTATTTTTCTGCCATTCCAAAGTAAATTACTTGAGTGCTACCTTTAAAATTTCATTCCTTTATCTTTGCAATATATAGCTCATGGGACAAATAGCTTAAAAACTATTGTGGTGATGAATATGTAGTTATGTGTCTTAATTCTTATAAGTTGCTTGTTGAGCGGTAACCATGTCTGGGGACGCCATCAACTTTTTACCTTTGTTGGATATCATGTGAGATGCTATGCATGTTTGTCTTGTCTGAAGTAAGTGCGATTTCATGATCAAATGGTTTGAGTATGCATATGTTAGAGAAGAACATTGGGCCGCTAACTAAAGCCATGTATCATGGTGGAAGTTTCAGTTTGGACATACAACCTCAATCTCTTATGAGAATATACTGTTGTTGAATGCTTAAGCATTAAAAGAGGAGTCCATTATTTGTTGTCTATGTTGTCCCGGTATGGATGTCTAAGTTGAGAATAATCAAAAGCGAGAAATCCAATGCGTGCTTTCTCCTTAGACCTTTGTACATGCGGCATAGAGGTACCCCTTTGTGACACTTGGTTGAAACATATGTCATGTGATGATAATCCGTGTTATCCGAGCTGATTAGGACAAGGTGCGAGCACTATTAGTACTCTATGCATGAGACTTGCAACTTGTAGGAAGTATTATGCATAGCACATATGAATTATTACTACCGTTGACAAAATTGTTTCTATGTTTTCAAAACAAAAGCTCTAGCACAAAAATAGTAATCCATGCTTCCCTCTGCGAAGGGCCATTCTTTTACTTTATGTTGAGTCAGTCTACCCACTTCTTTCTATCTTAGAAGCAAACACTTGTGTTAACTGTGTGCATTGATTCTTACATGTTTACTTATTGCACTTATTATATTACTCTATGTTGACAAATATCCATGAGATATACATGTTACAAGTTGAAAGCAACCGCTGAAACTTAATCATCATTTGTGTTGCTTCAATGCATTCTACTTTGAATTTATTGCTTATGAGTTAGCTCTTATGCAAGTCTTGTTGATACTTGTCTTGAAAGTACTATTCATGAAAAGTTTTGCTATATGATTCATTTGTTTAGTCATTATCTTTGTTAGCAATCTTTTGTTCAGATCACTCCATTCATCTCATATGCTTTACAATAATGTTGATCAAGATTATGTTGGTAGCATGTCACTTCAGAAATTATTTGTGTTATCGTTTACCTACTCGAGGACGAGTAGGAACTAAGCTTGGGGATGCTTGATACGTCTCAAACGTATCTATAATTTCTTATGTTCCATGCTACTTTTATGACAATACTTGAATGTTTTATACATACTTTACAGCATTATTATACATTTTCCGGCACTAACCTATTAACAAGATGCCGAAGCGCCAATTGCTGTTTTTTGCTGTTTTTGGTTTCAGAAATCCTAGTAAGGAAATATTCTCGGATATGGACGAAATCAACGCCCAGGGTCCTATTTTTACACGAAGCTTCCAGAAGACCGAGGGGGAAAGGAAGTGGGCACTACTAGGAAAAAGCCTATAGTTGGAGGCAATAGGTGCCGGCGCACCACCAAGGACGTGCGCCGGTGGCATGTGTTGCCGGCGCACCTCTTCCCAGCCGCGCCGGGGATGCGTTCCTTCTGCCGGCGCACCAGAGGAGCAGACGCGCCGGCGCTATTTCCTGGCATGGCCTCGGCCGATTCGGGCCAGGCCCAAGAATCATTGCCGGCGCACCATCCCGGTGCGCGGTATCTTGCCGGCGCACCCATGTGCTGGTGCGCCGGCAATGATTCTTGGGCCTGGCCCGGGGGTGATATAGCCGAAAGGGCTATGTGCTGCCGGCGCACCCATGCCCTGGTGCGCCGGCAGTAACCTGGGCAGTTATTTCTGCTCAACAACCACTCCCCCCACTACCATTACTCCACTCCTTCACACAAACCCGAGGCTTCTCCCAACCCAGCTCATTTTTGCCCATTTCTATCCCCAATTTCACCAATTTGACCAAACAAAATCATATTTTTTGAGCAAATCTTCCCTTCCTACATGCATCTCCCACATCCCCCTATGTAGATCTAGATCTACTATCCCGCATTGACCGCTCAATCTAGATCTAGATCTAGAAAGTCGGCTTCCATACGTCGTGGTAGCGGCGCGACGTCTCGATCTTGTTGACGAATATATCAAACAAATAGGTGATTAATGAACAAATTAAGGAATGTATCAATGTATGTTGGACATTTGAAGAAAAGCTCTCGTGTGTGGCATATATATATGTTGTGCTTGTGCTTGTGCTTGTGTGTGTGTTGGCGTTGAAAATGAGTTGCCAACGTTGCGCCGAAATGTTGATTCTTCAAGTTTCCGTTTCGGCACATTTCTGGCGCTCCTATGTCCTACCGTGTAGGAAGGTCATGCCGAAATTTTCCGTGAAAACTACCGACGGATGCATGGTTCTAATGAATTATGTAATCTTACCATGCAGGCGAGAATGGTTATCGAGATGAGTGAAAGCATCGTGATGAGATATCTGAAACACGCGATCATCGACATGTATGAAAATAAACGCACGGAGGTATTGTGTCCGTGCCGGAGATGCAAACGAGGGAAATGGTTTGACCCGTATTCAGGAAAATTGCAGGGGCACCTGCTCACTAATGGTTTCATGCATGGACACACTCAATGGATGAGCGATGATGGCGCGGAGGTCAATGGGGCGACGGCAGCAGGTGGTAATAATGGCCGGCAAGAAGGAGGGCATCATGACATTGATGACGATGAAGAGTTTGTCGCAGAAGACGATAACCTTGACGACGATAATAACCTTGACGATGACAATAACCTTGACGACGACGAAGAGGTGCCGCTAGCTTCAGTCGTGCGGGACCCTCATCTTCAAGATCTGCTTCTCGAAAAGACGAAAGGCGCCAAGCGGAAATCAAAGCTTGAGCAACTGGAGATAGACTCGAATACTCCGTTGTACGACTCAGGTCGCGGGTTGGGGGAGTCTCGCTTGAGAGTAGCTCTCGATGTGCTGCAGATGAAGGCGAAACACGGATGGACGGACACAAGCGTCGACGACATCCTGGAATACGTGAAAGATCTCCTTCCTGCAGGGAACACGTGTCCTGGTAGTCTAGCCGAGGCCAAGAGAATCACGTGCCCTCTCGACTTACCCCACGAAAAGTATCACGCCTGCATCAACGACTGTATCATGTATCGCAAGGAGCACGTGGACAAGACCAAATGTCCTGTGTGTGACGCTGAACGGTACAAGAAAGGGAAGAAGAAAGCTCCTCGGAAAGTTGTGTGGTACTTCCCGCTCGCCCCCCGGCTGCAACGGTTCTACGCGGACCGCAAGGAAGCAAAGCTCATGCGCTGGCACGCTGAAAGAAAGGAGGCAGTGTTGAATGATGAAGATCGGATTGAGCACCCAGTGCTGACACACCCTTCGGATGCAAGCCAGTGGAAAGCATTAGACAATGAATTCGGAAGTTTTGGGGCAGAACCCAGAAACATCAGGTTGGGTGCGAGCACGGACGGATTCAATCCGTTCGGAAACCAGAGCAGCACACATAGCACATGGCCCGTGTTTGTATGGATCTACAACCTCCCGCCCTGGCTGTGCATGAAGAGGAAGTACATACAGATGAGTATGCTAATTCAAGGGCCGACACAGCCAGGAAACGATATCAACATGTATCTCGAACTATTAAAGGAGGAGCTTGAAACGTTGTGGGCGGAGGAAGGGGTAGATACATGGGACGCCGTCGCGGAAGAATATTTCCCTTTGAGAGCCGCGTTGATCACGACGGTGCAGGACTACCTCGGATACGGTTACATTTCGTGCCAGGTGTGCCATGGACACAAGGCATGTGTCAGGTGCATGGAAGAGACGATGTTTTTGCAGCTTGGTAAGGATCCCGGCTCTTCGAAAACAGTTTACATGGGGCATCGAAGGTGGCTACAGAAGACTGACCCGTGGAGAAAGCGTGGAGATCTGTTCGATGGTACAAATGAACCCCGAGGACCTCCACGGAAGAAGAGCGGCGAAGAGATCGATACATTACTGAAAGGTTGGAAGGAGTGCCCTCCGCCGGGAAAGATACGTCAAAAGCCTGGAGAGAAGAAGAAGAAAAAGGCAACGGTGACGACGCCGCTCATTGGTGTATGGAAAAGGAGGTCCGTGTTTTGGGACTTGCCGTACTGGAAAATTCTCGATACACCTCACTGCCTTGATGTCATGCATATTACAAAGAACGTGTGCGAGAGCTTGCTTGGCACTCTTCTCAACATGCCGGACCGGACCAAAGATGGGCCGAAAGCAAGACACGACCTGAAAGTTTTGGGCATCAGGGAAGAGCTTCAGATCCCGGCGGCCCAAGAGGGACAGTCGGAGGAGGAGGCGGACGGCGGTCAGAAGCGCAAAAGGATTAAGCAGCCAGACTATTACTGTCCCCCCTCCTGCTTCACTTTTAGTCCGGCCGAGGTCGATCAATTTTTCAATTGCCTTCTAGGAGTCAGAGTGCCCTTCGGTTACTCCGGGCTAATAAGCAGATACATGGACCCCAAGAAACGAAACTTCAGCGGCATGAAGTCTCATGACTGTCACGTGATGATGACGCAGATTCTTCCGGTTGCAATCCGAGGTATAATGGATGACCATGTCCGTGCAACGCTGACTGGGCTCTGTAACTTCTTCGACGTCATAACTCGGAAGTCGATAAGCGTGAAGAAACTCGCAAGGCTCCAGGAAGAGATCGTGGTGATCCTATGTGAGCTTGAGATGTACTTCCCGCCTGCATTCTTTGACGTGATGGTCCATCTGTTGGTCCATATCATGGATGATATCGTCAGTCTAGGGCCGGCATTCTTACACAACATGATGCCGTTTGAAAGAATGAATGGGGTCATTAAAGGATACGTTCGTAACAGGTCACATCCGGATGGAAGCATCGTACAGGGCTGGCTCACCGAAGAGTGCATCTCTTTCTGCACGAATTATCTAGACATCGAGGACCCTGTTGGTTTGCCTCAAAACAAGCACCTCCGCAGGTTCGAGGGAGTAGGCCACAAAAATGGAAGGAAGGAACTGCACGTGCACATGTCTGGTCGGACTTCCGACTTTGACAGGGCCAACTTAGTAGCGCTACAACACATTGACTTGATCGATCCTTGGTTGAAAGAGCACAAAACCATGATAGAGAACAGTGGCAAGCCGATGATGACGGAAGCAGAAATATACAGAGAGCACAACTCCTCTTTCGCGCGCTGGTTCAAAGACCACATTGATGCTAATCCCCCACCAATGGATTCTGACAAGGATAAACTAGTATTGGCCTTGTCACATGGCCCCGCGCCCAACCTCATGACTTACCAAGCGTACGATATCAACGGGTACACATTCTACACAGAAGAAAAAGACAAGAACAGTGCTTACCAGAACTCAGGGGTAACGATGGATTCCTGGACGGGTGACGTAAAGACTAGATACTACGGAAGAATCGAGGAAATCTGGGAGCTTAGCTACGCTGGGGAGAAAGTGCCGATGTTCCGTATCAGATGGGCTAAGAACGTCACAAAAGAAGACCGGTATTTCACCACCATGTTTCTACCCGAAGCCAACAAATCAAAGTCCACGAACGCCACCGCGCAGAATGAGCCATGGGTACTGGCAGAACACGTGCACCAATGCTTCTTCATAACCGACCCATCCAGGCCTAGCCGTGTTATCGTGAGGAGAGGCAAGAGGACCATCGTCGGAATGGATGGAGTCGCCAACGAGGAAGACTTCGAAGGACAAGTCGGAGATCCAATGATGGAAGAATCCGAGGATGAAGACACAACATACACCACAAGAAGAAGCAGGACCACGCTACCGAGGTCAGGTCGACCCTTCAAAAGAAGAAGTCACGACACGGGGCTAAATTATTCAACGACGAGCAAGAAAAGCAAGAAGAAAGCGAAACACTCTTCTCAATCGATGATGTAAAACTTTATTTGCAATCTATAACTCATATTTTGTGTAATTCATAACTACTCATATGGTCATGTCCAATACTTTATGTATGACTAGTTAATATTGTGTTGGTCAATATTTTGTGTATGTATATATAACTCATTTTTTTTGTAATGCCTAATTAAGATTTTGAAATTGTTTTTGCATATATAACTCATGCATATTTCTTGGCTATTATCTTGAAAAGATAAGAACATAAATATAATAGAAAAGGCCAGAAAAGAAATAAAGAAAAACAAAAGAAAATATGAGTTGGGGAGGTCATTGCATGTGATCTGGGCCAAGTCCCAGGTATACACGGGGTACACTTATTGCCGGCGCACCAGGCTTTGGTTGCCGGGTCCCACCCCCGGCGCAAAGCCCGCGGCAATAAGTGTACCCCGTGTATACTTGGGACTTAACCGCACGCGAGACTAGCTTTCTCCCTCCCCATTCCCAATTCATCGACGACAAACCCTAACCGCCACCGTGAGCGCCGCCGTGAGCTTCACTGCCCCGCCACGCCGTCCTCGACCGTTCGCCACCATCCCCCCCCACCAGCCCCCACCCCCCCATACACGCCCGCCACCGTTGGAGTAGGGGACGTCGGAGGAGGACCACGCTGCCGTCGCCGTCGGAGGAGGACCACGCTGCCGCCGCCGTTGGAGGAGGAACACTCTGTCACCGCCGTTGGAGGAGGACCACACTGCCGCCACCGTGAGCTTCCCTCTCCCCTTCCCTCTCCCCTCCCCCTTCCCTGAAATTGGTTCAAATTGCTTCCAGTTGCTATGAAATTGGTTCAAATTGATGCTCGATCCCCTCCTGTACCCTGCATTGCTATGAAATTGATGATTTAGGGTTCATTTAAATGCTTGCAGTATGCTCGATCCCCTCCTGTTCTGTCCATCAATTCTCTGGTTTATGAAAAATTGATGATTTTGGGTTCATACATATTTCAATGTTAAGCTTTTTGCAACACTGATAAGATTGTGTATTGAATCTGTGCCATGCATACAACCAGTCTGCAAGATTCTAATTGAGAAGATTGTGTATTAAATGTTTTGTTTCTAGTTTTCCCAAATTGAGCAGTAGCAGTACAAGAAATAGGTTCATTCTCTGGTTCATTTAAAAAAATGATGAAATGGGTTCATTTAGTTAAATTAGTTTTGTTGCAGTAGCAAGGCTAAATTAGTTTTCTTGCAGTAGCTAGGTTCATTTAGTTCATAAAAAGAACAAGTGTTCTCTGGTTTGAAAAAACAAAAGAAAATGAATTTGTTATCTGGTTTGAAATTTAGTTCATTTAGCTAGGCTCCTATTGTTTTATATATTGATGCTTGCATTATGAAGATAAAATGGGCCATTTACCTATTGCTAAATTGGTTTTGCTATTGAATTTGATGCTTAGATGCTTGCAAATGGGGCATGTACCTAATGCAAATTTTAAAAAATGTTGTAGCTACTGGTTTAGTGTAGGTTTCATTCTCTGGTTCATTTAAAAAATGATGAAATGAGCACTTTAGTGTTTAATTCATTCTCTGGTTCATTTAAAACAAAATGAAAATGATGTACATGGTTCTCTGGAAATGAATTGGGGTTTTTTATTATAGTGCAAATGAAATGGAAATGCTACTGGTTCATTTAAAATAGTTCTCTGGTTTAGTTCACTATTGCTAGTTCACTATTTAACATGGAAATGAAATGGAGATGGCTGTATCAAGTATGGTAAAAAATGGTTGTGAGATCATGCACTGTATCAAGTATGGTAATGAATTGGGTGAAGTGAAAATGCTACTGGTTTAAAATGACAAATGAAAATTTAAAATGCAGTAGGTTTGTTTGCTAGTTGCTATTTGCTTTAAATGATGAAATGCAGTAGCAAATTCTTTGTTCATTTAACTTGTTGGTAAATGCTTGCAGTAGGTTACTGTTAGCAAATGAAATGAGTTAGTTCTCTGGCTAATGGAAAGTAAGCTCTAGTTCATAAAATGCTACCAGATATTCTAACAATTTTTGCTCTGTTATGTTAAATAAATATATGATGTGATGTTGCAAATGGACAGTGGCTAGCTGCTGGTTGAGATGGAAATGTTGTCTCTGGTTGCAAATGTGGTGCCCCTGTTTGCAAACTGCATTTATTCTCTGGTTAAAAAAACAAAAGAAAATGATTTTGTTCTCTGGTTTGAAATTTAGTTCATTTAGTTCAAATGATGAAATGCAGTAGCAAATTTGAGTCACAAGGCCATCCAATCTCAGTAGGCAGTACACTGAACAGAACCTGCTAGGTATATATTTGTAAAATGCTACTGCTGGTATATTTGTAAAATGCTACTGCTGGTATATATTTGTAAAATGCTACTGTTGGTGTATATTTGTAAAATGCTACTGCTGGTACTACCTGCTAAGTTGTTGCAAATGAAAATGAAAAGTTCTTGTCTCTGGTTATATTTGAATGCTCATGTTGATGCTCAATTCTCTGGTTCATTAAAAAGCATGGTTTCTTTTCATGGCTGTCATAAACAAATACTACTGCTGTTGGTACTACTAGTACTGTTGGTACTACTGTTGGTTTAGATCATGTCATTTTTGTGCTGTTTTGATGCTAAGTTGTTGCAAATGAAAATGTAAAGTTCTTGTCTCTGGTTGAAGTGAAAATATATTGATGTACATGGTTCTCTGTAAATGAATTGGGTGAAGTGAAAATAAAAATGCTACTGGTTTAAAATGACAAATGAAAATTTAAAATGCAGTAGGTTTGTTTGCTAGTTGCTATTTGCTTTAAATGATGAAATGCAGTAGCAAATTCTTGGTTCATTTAACTTGCTATTTGTTTGTTAGTTCTCTGGCTATTACTAAAAAATGGTCATGCTACTGCTACTGGTTTAGATGAAAAATGGTTCATTTAACTTCTGGTGCTTTTATGCTATGGTTCATCATGTGAAGTAGCAATATTGGGTATTCATTTGCTTCTGTAATAGAAGCCACAAGGTGAACTAGTATTTCTTAGAAAATGCAGTACTATGAGTTCCTATTTATTGTTTTGCACATGTTTATTTAAGTCTGCTATATAATCTGTGACCTATTTTTAAACTGGAGAGCATTGTACAATTTTGGGTGTTCTCATGTTGTACAATGTTGCTTAGTTCATGTTGCTTAGGTATTTAGTTCATTTGGTTAAGTTCATTGGTGCTATTCTCTGGTTTGAAAAAAGAACAAGTGCTATTCGCTGGTTTGAAAACATGTGCTATATCAATTGATGCTGTCAAGTGTTCACAAATGCTATATCAGTTGAAATTTTGCTATGTATCATATATGTGAATTGCATTTCTGTTACAGGGATTGAGTTGCTATTGAGTGCCGGAATGTCGATTCATTTCCGTTCCGGCAATTCTAGCACTCGGCATGACCAATTTTTAGCAAAGGTCATGCCGAATTTTTCCGTGAATTCTAACTCTTTTTCATCTTCTATTAGTGCAAGCCACCATGGCGTCTGAAGAACAATTAGAGGAGCACTACAATAGGCACTTCTTTAGGACGGAGGAGGATGCCGAGGCCGCTGGTGTTGGCGGCGACGAGGACCATGAGATGGAGGATGACGCTGGGGGTAGTGGCGACGAGCCAAGCGGCAACGAGGCAAGCGACGCCGCCGGGGGTAGTACCTACGCGCCAAGCGGCGACGAGGCAACCGGCGCCGCCGGGGGTGGCGGCGAGACAAGCGGCGACGATCCTAGCGGCGCCGCCGGGAGTAGTGGCACCGGGACAAGTGGTTCCAAGAGGCCGCGGAAGGCAAGGCGCCAAAACACGGTCGGCACCGGCAGAGACACAGTCAAAGAGGTGGACCCCGCCAGTGGATTGCCGAAGGAGCCTAAGGATGTTGCCAAGGGGTACGGCAACCAACTGGCATGTATCCTCCGAGAGGTCGTCAATCTCAACGAGACGGACCTCCGAGCTGAGAGCAAAGCGCCTCTGCGAGCCCAGCTCATTGCGAGGTTGCACTCACGATACAAGTTCCTAGGCGACTACGCCTCCACTGATCAAACCAATAACATTGTGAACTCACAAGCCCTCCTGAAGTTCACCAAACACCTCAGCAGCTACAAGTACATGGTGCGGAAGCTGATTGCTGAGGGCAAAGGTTTCGAAGAGGTCCACTCCGCCTTTCCGCATGTCTCCCAGGCGGACTTTGATGCTTTTGTGGCCAATGAAGAGCTACAAGCAACCAAGAATCGCAAGTTGTGGGGGAAGGAAATGCGGGAGCTTAACATCGGCAACCACAACCTTGGGAGCCGTGGGTACGAGGGAAAGGAGCCCTATTGGGCGAAGGAGGACGAGGCGTATGTAAATGCCGGCATTGAGAACCCCTGGCTCAAGTACAAGGACCCGCTTGAAAGAAGATTCATCAGGTCCCGGTACCATAAGAAGAAACTAACCGGGGAACTTGTCACGGACCCGAAGGTCGTAACCGACATAATTTGGTTCACGAACGACAAGAAGGTCCTGGCGTTGGAGAAAAAACTGGTAAGCAATTTACCGGTTTAATTAGATCAAGTATCGTTCATATAATAGTAGCAACATTTCTAAATGGTTCGCGTTTCTTCCGCAGGAAGAAGAAAGACAAAAACTTTCTCAATGTGACGAAGGCTCCTCCTCCCAGGCGTCGACGGGCAGGGTAGCCTGGGACAAGCCTCTCGTACGGGCGCTAAACATCGTTAATGAGCATTCACCGACGAGAAGGCCGCATAGAGGCCGTGTGGCTGGCGCCGGTACAGGCTACAAGCATGGTCACTATGGCTTGTCGTCTGCGGACGATAAAAATGCGCGCAGTGAGAGGAAGCAGCGGGAGGCGGAGGAAATGAGGGAGTCAATCCTAGCCGAAGTCCAAGCTGGTTTGGTACCGCAACTGGTACCACAACTCAAAGCTACGCTCGTACCTGAAGTCAAAGCTGAAGTCGCCGCTTCAGTCCAAGCAGATTTCAACGCTCTACACGCGTGGTATGAGGGTGGCAAACAAGGCCCCCCCCCGAAAATGCAAGTGGTTAGCTTCGACGGCAGCAACTCGATGGCGCCGCCGTCCGCCGGCAATGACAATGTTATAATGGAGACTCCTCCGGCCGCCGGCAATGTCGCTGGTGCTAGGGATTCACCGTCCATGCCGGGTAGCAGCCCCTCCGTCACTTGCACGCCCGCCGCCGCATGTGCCGGCCCGTCGACATTAGCCGAGCTCAACGCCCTCACGGTAATTAACCCATGTGTACATCAAGTTAATATATTAGTTTCGTCATCCTTGCCCTCTCTCTAACGCCATACACATGTTCTCGCAGGCGCTCTCAACGCCATGCACCTTCCTGATGAGAGTAAACGGCGAACTCAAAGACGTCGCGAGGGGGTCCATCCTTCGGCCCCTGGATAAGAAGTGGCACACACGAGATATGGAGGATGACGTTTACCGGGTTGAAGTGGATCGGGCGTTACCGGGCTATGAGGATTTGTTTCCTCCTAATCAACCGCATGGTGCCGATGACGAAGACCCGTTGAATCTTGCCTCACTGAAGGGTTGGGTACTGCTATGGCCGAAGACCCTAATTAGGATCAACACCTACTCGGGGTCGACGGCAAGCAAAGACAAGCACCTTGCGGCGCCACAGGTCAGCGTCCCTCCACGACAGCCAGCGGCGCCGGTGGTCAGCGCCCCACCACAACGGCCAGCTGCACAAGAGGTCAGCGCCCCACCACAACAGCCAGCGGCGCCGGTGGTCAGCGCCCCACCACAACAGCCAGCGGCGCCAGAGGCCGAGGAATACGAACGTGAAGACTTCCTATGGGATATTCCTACGTCTTCACAAGTTGTCCATGAGGATGCGCTGGCCCCGAAATATGGGTGCTCCAAGAAGCTGTTCGATTCTCAAGAAACGGCTGAGGAGGAAAATCCTGAGGAGGTCGCCGCCGCCACCGTCAAGAAGATGCTGAGCCCTAACACACTCCGTGCTACGGTTACGGCGGTGGGAGATGGTCCAGTACTACAACCCAAGAAGAGGAAGAGGCCAGCTAAGAAGGACGCCAAAGACAAGGCGGCGGCCAAAGACAAGGACAAGGTGGCACTCCTTGACAAGTTGCCAAACAATTGGCGACCTCTGCATCACTTGGGTGAACCGATGCTGCCGGAGCATGTCCTCAACCTACTCACCGGGGATATGGCGAGCTTGCATAACCAAGTCCAGTATTTGGAGAGGCAGCTTCTCAAATCAAAAAATCCTAGTTACCCTCTCTTCGTGGCGAAGGTGCCAACTGGCATGAACTTCGTCGAGAAGTACCCCGCGGACTTGTGCTTCATCCGGTTCAATGACATCTTCAGCATCTATCGCATGCAAATGCTCCACTTTAGTGTGGTTCGCCTAGTTGCTCTTAGCTTGTCTTCCCAGATCGTTAAGGAGGGGACGCCGACCATCGCGATAATGGACCCCTTCTATATGCGGGAGAGCATCATCTGCAACGCTGGGGATCGGGCGATTGCCACACGGCAGGTCGAGGATTTCATGCTGGCGAACATTAAGAAGGGCGCCATTCTCATCCCTTACTTCCCCGAGTAAGTAATCACTCGCTAGTCCCCATCACCATTCTATCCTATATCTCCATTTGCATTTCCAAAGGTTAATCCGTGTGTTTTCCGCAGAGACATGTACTGCACCCTCATCGTCGTGCACCCGCAACACTCGCATGCAGTCTATCTCGACTCGGGTAGGGACAAGAAGAAAGACTACACCAACATCAGGGCCCTTCTCAATGATGCTCTCACCGGCTTCGCCAACAAGGCAGGCCCCCTCAAAGTAGAGAGGAAATCCCGAGGAGGCTTGGTCTTAACCCACACAACCAACTTCCCCTGCCTCAGGCAGTCGAAGCAAGACAATGGGATGGACGCGTGGTACGCCATCCTTCAGATGCAGGAGTACATAAAGTACGCAGATGACATGTTGCTGCCAGAGAGTCTCAGAGAGAGGTTTGTAAACATGGCGGATGCCCCTGATAGAGAGATTAGAAAGAACTGGAGTCGCATCCAGCAGTTCATTTGCACGGTAATCGTGCATGATGTCAACAAAAGGTCTGGCGAGTTCTTCTACGGCTACGGTCTACCACCTAATGACGAGATAGAACTCCGCTTGGAGATGTCGCGTGATGAGAGGCCGTTCAACACGCTTGAGGGCTGCCGTCCATTCCCCCCTAGGCGTACAACCTGATCCTACGACGGGAACAATATTGCTACAGCTTGAACGATATGTCTTTGAACTTCCGTATTGTAATACTTGCTACATATTCCCATAGAATCGACTTGTTGCTTTTATTTAGTTGTATGGATGTGCATGTGAACATGTGTCTATAGTTTCATTTACTTTGCTATATATTTCAAGATTATGGCGTAGATACCTTAATAATTATTTGCATTTACTCGACCCCTACTTGCCTCGTATTTGGAGTTCGCCGATGATTAGAATGTTCGGTCACTAGTACACTCGGGGGTGGAGCCAGTGAGCCTTGGTGCGATGGCCACAAGTATCAATCTATTGTGCATCCTACCTAGCCTCACTGACTCCATCCCTGGATGTTAATATGTGTTTCGACCGACAAATTATGAGGCACGCTATTTAATTCGTACTACTTGTCTTTTATTTGAGTTCGCACTTCTTAATTGCATTGGCCGATGATTAAAATGTTTGGTCACTTGTACACTCCGGGGTGGGGCCAGTGAGGCTTGGTGTGATGGCCACAAATATCAATCTATTGTGCATCCTACCTAGCCTCGCTGACCCCATCCCTGTATGTTATTATTTATTTCGACCAACAAAGTATGAGGCACATGCTATTTAGTTCATACTACTTGTCTTTTATTTGAGTTCGCACTTGTTCATTGCATTGGTACTAACGTTTTATTTGTCTTGTGCATGGAGATGCCGACGACATATGTCGTGTACAAGGGGAGGGTTCCTGGAGTCTACGACGACTGGGAGGACTGTCGGAGACAGGTGCACCGCTTCAGTGGCAACAGCTACAAGGGATACCCCACTAGGGTGGAGGCGGAAGGAAGATACGCCCGTTATCTAGCGGGAGAGATGAGGGACATGAGGAGGAACCGGATGAAGACCATGGCCTTCGTGATGATGGTCATCGTGACCATGTTGGTCATGTTCTATGTGATCGTAGTTTAGGTTAGTAGCTACATTGGGAGGTGTATGACGACACTTGTGACGACTATGTACCGAGACTTCTAACTTTGTGAAACTTCGTCCGGTGTTGCATATGCACATGTGTTGTATGAATCAACGAGACTTGCGTATTTGTGTATTGATACCGAAATGAAACTTGGCTCTCTATGTGCTTCTCATATTGCATGTACTGCTGTCTAAATGTGAACTGTTATATACTGCTATATAAATATGCAAATATGAATTGTTATATGCTGGAAAAAGGGCGAAATTGAATTTTCGAATATTACTGCCGGCGCACCTCAATGCCCTTCTGCCGGCGCACATCTCACGCGCCAGTGCTGGAAGCTCTACTGCCGGCGCAGTGGCACGTGCGCCGGTGGAACAAGACCTTTGCCGGCGAAGCACCGCTGGTGCGCCGGCAGTAGATGAACTTCCGCCGGCGCACTGGTTGGTGCGCCGGCAGTAGCCACTTATCACCGGCCCGTTCGCACCGGCGGGCTCGTGGTGCGCCGGCAATGGGCCTTTTAGGTGCGCCGGCGGTAGGCCTTTCCCTTGTAGTGGGGGCCAAGAGGCACCGACACAACAGGGCGGCGCGGCCTAGGCCCTGGCCGCGCGGCCCTGGCGTGCGGGGCCCTCGTGTGGCCCCCTGTTGCCCTTCCGCCTACTTAAAGCCTTCGTCGCGAATACCCTGTCGAGCCACGATACGGAAAACCTTCCAGAGACGCCGCCGCCGCCAATCCCATCTCGGGAGATCGCCTCCGGCACCCTGCCGGAGAGGGGAATCATCACCGGAGGGCTCTACATCATCATGCCCGCCTCCGGATTGATGCGTGAGTAGTTCATCCTTGGACTATGGGTCCATAGCAGTAGCTAGATGGTTGTCTTCCGCTTGTGCTATCATTGTATAGATCTTGTGAGCTGCCTAACATGATCAAGATCATCTATTTGTAATGCTACATGTTGTGTTTGGTGGGATCCGATGAATCTAGAATACTATGTTAAGTTGATTATCAATCTATCATATATGTGTTGTTTATGTTCTTGCATGCTCTCCGTTGCTAGTAGAGGCTCTGGCCAAGTTGATACTTGTAACTCCAAGAGGGAGTAATAGTGGGTTCATGCCTCCATTGAATCTGGGACAGTGACAGAAAGTTCTAAGGTTGTGGATGTGCTGTTGCTACTAGGGATAAAACATTGATGCTTTGTCTAAGGATATTTGTGTTGATTACATTACACACCATACTTAATGCAATTATCTGTTGTTTACAACTTAATACTGGAGGGGGTGCGGATGCTAACCCGAAGGTGGATTATTTAGGCATAGATGCATGCTGGATAGCGGTCTATGTACTTTGTCGTAATGCCCTGATTAAATCACATAGTAATCATCGTTGATATGTATTGAATCTTGATTTGTCAATTGCCCACCTGTAATTTGTTCACCCAGCATGTTAGTCATCTTATTGGAGAGACACCACTAGTGAACTGTGGACCCCGGTCCATTCTTTTACATCTGAATACATTCTACAATCATCATTTTTTCTGTTCTTTGCAAACAAACACCATCTCCCACTCGATACGCTTAATCCTTTGTTTTCAGCAAGCCGGTGAGATTGACAACCTCACTGTTCGTTGGGGCAAAGTATTTTGATTGTGTTGTGCAGGTTCCACGTTGGCGCCGGTTTCACTGGTGTTGCGCCGCACTACACTCCTCCACCAACAACCTTCACGTGCTTCTTGGCTCCTACTGATTCGATAACCTTGGTTTCTTTCTGAGGGAAAACTTGCCGCTGTGCGCATCATACCTTCCTCTTGGGGTTCCCAACGGACGTGTACATCTACGTGTACAGTTCACTTTGGTGACTCACTGTGTGTGTGTTGCTGTTGTGCATGCACACATGCTGTGTGTGCTGCCTGTGTGTGTGTACCAGGGGCTTGGGACTTGAGCTGAGAGTGGACCAGCTCGGCTGGTTTGGTAATATCTGATTCTAATTTCTTGTTAACTTGCCAAGTGGTTTTACCACTTGGCACAATCTTTTCTTTTTGTGGTTTTGATTGCAGGGAACAATATGATGCTCCAAATGGAGATCAAAATCATCTTGAGCAAGATCTCCATGATGATCATCTAATGTAGTTTAGGATAGATCATGCAATTTGTAATTTTCTTTCCTTTTACTTTTTCCAATTTTGTCAATTCTTGTAATGTGATGTAATATTTTATATTCCAAATCTGAATATTGTAAAGACAATGTATCTTGTGTGTGATGGGATTCGTAGCATAGAAAACAATAATTTTCCTACCGCAAGAACGAAAACCAAGCCAAGATCTAATCTAGTAGACGGTAGCAACGAGGAGATGATGAGACTAACCCTCGAAGATTCGCAAAGCTTAACGAGATTAGATCTCGGGGTGGATGTGAGATCACTTGCCGCTTGCAAAAGCGCGTAGAAGATCTTGATCTCGACGGTGCCACAATCGGGCAGCACCTCCGTACTCGGTCACACGTTCGGTGTTGATGAAGACGACGTCCTTCTCCCGTTCCAGCGGGCAGCGGAAGTAGTAGATCCTCCTCGGAATCCCGGCAGCATGACGACATGGTGGCGGTGGTGGTGGAGAACTCCGGCAGGGCTTCGCCTAAGCGTATGCGGGAGTTGCGGTGGAGGAGGAGGCGGCTAGGGTTTGGGGAGAGGTGGCTATGGCGCCGACTATGGGGGCGGCCAGCTTGTGGGCTTGAGTTGGCCGGCCACCTCCCCTATGCCCCTCTTATATAGGTGGAAGCCCCAAGAGTTGGATCCCAAGTCTTCGAATAAGACCCCAAAAGAAAACCTACCTTAGGTGGGAAACCTACCCAAGGAGGGAGTCCTACTCAAGGTGGGACTCCCACCTTTCCTTGGTGGGGGGGTTGGCCGGCCACCTTTGGTGGAGTCCACCTGGGACTCCCTAGGGTTTGGCCGGCCATGGGTGTGGAGTCCCTCCGGGACTCCACCTTCCATAGTGCCTTTCTTCCGGACTTTTCTAGAACCTTCTAGAACCTTCCATAAATGCACCGGATCATTTCCAAACTTGGAATATGACTTCCTATATATGAATCTTATTCTCCGGACCATTCCGGAACTCCTCGTGATGTCCTGGATCCCATCCGAGACTCCGAACAAAACTTCGAACTCCATTTCCAAATTCCATATCTACTCAAACGACATCAAACCTTAAGTGTGTCACCCTACGGTTCGCGAACTATGTAGACATGGTTGAGACTTCTCTCCGACCAATAACCAATAGCGGGATCTGGAGATCCATAATGGCTCCCACATATTCAACGATGACTTAGTGATCGAATGAACCATTTACATACGATACCGATTCCCTTTGTCTCGCGATATATTACTTGTCCGAGGTTCGATCATCGGTATCACGATACCTTGTTCAACCTCGTCTCCTGACAAGTACTCTTTACTCGTACCGTGGTATGTGGTCTCTTATGAACCATTCATATGCTTGCAAGCCATTTAGACGACATTCCACCGAGAGGGCCCAGAGTATATCTATCCGTCATCGGGATGGACAAATCCCACTGTTGATCCATATGCCTCAAGCTCATACTTTCCGGATACCTAATCCCACCTTTATAACCACCCATTTACGCAGTGGCGTTTGATGTAATCAAAGTACCCTTCCGGCATAACTGATTTATATGATCTCATGGTCGAAAGGACTTGGTAACTATGTATCGAAAGCTTATAGCAAATGAACTTAATGACGTGATCTTATGCTACGCTTAATTGGGTGTGTCCATTACATCATTCACATAATGATATAACCTTGTCATTAATAACATCCAATGTTCATGATCACGAAATGATGATCATCTATTAATCAACAAGCTAGTTATACAAGAGGCTTACTAGGGACTTCTTGTTGTTTACATAACACACATGTATCAATGTTTCGGTTAATACAATTATAGCATGGTATATAAACATTTATCATAAACACAAAGATATATAATAACCAATTTATTATTGCCTCTTGGGCATATCTCCAACAGTCTCCCACTTGCACTAGAGTCAATAATCTAGATTACATTGTAAGGTACCTAACACCCATGGCATTCTGGTGTTGGTCATGCTTTGCCCTAGGGAGAGCTTTAGTCAACGGATCTGCTACATTCAGATCAGTGTGTACTTTGCAAATCTTTACTTCTCCATCTTCGATGTACTCGCGAATCGAATGAAAACGCAGCTTGATATGCTTTAGCTTCTTGTGTGACCTTGGTTCTTGTGCATTGGCGATGGCACCCATGTTGTCACAATAAATGACTAGTGGGTCCAATGCACTAGGAACCACACCGAGCTCAACAATGAACCTCTTCATCCATACCGCTTCTGAAGCCTCCGAAGCCGCTATGTATTCCGATTCTGTTGAAGACTTCGCCACCGTGCACTGCTTGAGCTGCACCAGCAGCACCATTCAATATAAACACGTACCCAGACTGAGACTTAGAGTCATCAGGATCAGTGTTCCAACTTGCATTGGTGTAACTTGTTACAACGAGCTCTTGGTCACCGCCATAACAAAGAAACATATCCTTAGTTCTTTTCAAGTACTTCAGGATATTCTTGACCGCTGTCCAGTGTTCCATTCCTGGATCACTTTGATATCTGCTAGTCAAACTAATAGCATGTGCTATATCCGGTCTAGTACACATGGCATACATGATAGAGCCTACTGCCGAGGCATAGGGGATCTGATTCATCCTCTCTCTCTTTCTGCCGTAGCCGGACCTTGAGTTTTACTCAAGACCTTACCTGGCAACATCGGTAAGAATCCTTTCTTACTTTCATCCATTCTAAACTTCTTTAGAATCTTGTCCAGGTATGTACTCTGTGAAAGCCCTATTAGGCGTCTTGATCTATCTCGATAAATCTTGATGCCTAAAATGTACGCTGCTTCACCAAGGTCCTTCATTGAAAAACACTTATTCAAATAACCTTTTACACTGCTTAATAGTTCTATATCATTCCCAATCAATAATATGTCATCTACATATAATATCAGGAATGCTACAGAGCTCCCACTCACTTTCTTGTAAATACATGCCTCTCCATGACACTGTATAAACCCAAAGTCTTTGATCACCTTATCAAAGCGTCGGTTCCAACTCCTGGATGCTTGCTTCAGTCCATAAATGGAACGCTGAAGTTTGCATACCATGTCAGCATTTTTAGGATCGACAAAACCTTTGGGTTGTACCATATACAACTCTTCCTCAATGTCACCATTAAGGAACGCCATTTTGACATCCATCTGCCAAATCTCATAATCGAAAAATGCAGCTATTGCTAACAAAATCCTCACAGACTTTAGCTTCGCTACAGGTGAGAAAGTCTCATCGTAGTCAACACCTTGAATTTGTCGGAAACCCTTTGCGACAAGTCGAGCTTTATAGACAGTAACATTACCGTCAGCATCTGTTTTTCTCTTGAAGATCCATTTATTCTCAACAGCCTTGCGGCTATCAGGTAGATCTACCAAAGTCCATACTTTGTTATCATACATGGATCCCATTTCGGATTTCATGGCTTCTTGCCATTTGTTGGAATCTGGGCTCATCATCGCTTCTTCATACGTCGCAGGGTCCTCATCATTGTTGTCCACAATCATGAGATTTAGACAAGGATCATACCAATCAGGAGTGGTACGTTCTCTTGTCGACCTGCGAGGTTCAGTAGCTACCTCGCTCGAAGTTTCATGATCATTATCATTAGCTTCCTCTGTTACCGGTGCGGGCGGTACAGGAACATCTTCCGGTACTGCGCTACTCTGATCAACGAGAGAAGGTTCAGTAACCTCGTCGAGTTCTACTTTTCTTCCAGTCGCTTCTTTAGTGAGAAACTCCTTCTCAAGAAACGTTCCGTTCTTAGCAACAAAGATTTTGCCTTCGGATCTGTGATAGAAAGTATACCCTATAGTTTCCTTAGGGTATCCTATGAAGACGCATTTCTCCGCTTTGGGTTCTAGCTTGTCCGGTTGTAACTTTTTTACATAGGCTTTGCAACCCCAAACTTTAAGGAACGACAGCTTAGGTTTCTTATTAAACCACAATTCATACGGTGTCGTTGCAACGGATTTCGATGGTGCCCTATTTAAAGTGAATGCAGCTGTCTCTAACGCATAACCCCAAAATGATAACGGCAAATCAGTAAGAGACATCATAGAACGAACCATATCTAAGAGAGTTCGATTACGACGTTCGGACACACCATTGCGATGTGGTGTTCCCGGCGGTGTCAACTGTGAAAGTATTCCGCATTTCTTTAAATGCATGCCAAACTCATAACTCAGATATTCGCCTCCGCGATCAGAACGCAGAAACTTGATCTTCTTGTTACGTTGATTTTCTACTTCACTTTGGAATTCCTTGAACTTCTGGAAAGTCTCGGATTTATGTTTCATGAAATAGATATACCCATATCTACTCAGATCATCTGTGAAGGTTAGAACATAACGATAACCACCACGCGAGGCTACACTCATTGGTCCGCACACATCGGTATGTATGATTTCCAATAAGTCTGTAGCTCGCTCCATAATACCAGAGAATGGAGTCTTAGTCATTTTTCCCATTAGACATGCTTCGCATCTGTCAAGTGACTGAAAGTCAAGTGACTCAAGTAGTCCATCGGAATGGAGTTTCTTCATGCGTTTCACTCCAATATGACCAAGACGACAGTGCCACATATAAGTAGAATTATCATTCAATTTAATTCGCTTAGCATCAATGTTATGAACATGTGTATCACTACTATCGAGATTTAATAGAAATAAACCATTCTTCTCAGGCGCATGACCATAAAAGATATTATTCATAAAAATAGAACAACCATTATTCTCAGACTTGAATGAATAACCGTCTTGCATTAAACACGATCCAGATATAATGTTCATGCTCAACGCAGGCACCAAATAACAATTATTAAGGTCTAAAACTAATCCCGATGGTAGATGTAGAGGGAGCGTGCCGACAGCGATCACATCGACCTTGGATCCATTTCCAACGCGCATCGTCACTTCATCCCTCGCTAGGCTTCGTTTATTCCGTAGTTCCTGTTTCGAGTTACAAATGTGAGCAACCGAACCAGTATCAAATACCCAGGCACTAGTACGAGAACCAGTGAGATAAACATCTATAACATGTATATCAGATATACCTTTCTTCTTCTTGACAAGGCCGCTCTTCAGATCAGCCAGATACTTGGAGCAATTCCGCTTCCAGTGCCCCTTCCCATTGCAGTAATAGCAGTCAGTATCAGGTTTAGGGCCACCCTTAGGCTTCTCAGGATGAGCGGCAGCTTTCTTGCCACCCTTCTTGAGGTCCTTCTTAGGTTTGCCCTGCTTCTTGAACTTGGTGGTCTTATTGACCATCAACACTTGGTGCTCTTTCTGTATCTCAACCTCAGCAGATTTCAGCATGGAGAAGAGTTCAGGTAACTCCTTGTTCATGTTCTGCATATTGTAGTTCATCACGAAGTTCTTGTAACTTGGTGGCAGTGATTGGAGAACACGATGAATACCCAGCTGGTTAGGGATCACAATCCCCAAGTCACTGAGCTTCCTCGCGTGTCCGGACATAGCGAACACGTGCTCACTAACGGAGCTGCCCTCTTCCATCATGCAGCCAAAGAACTGCTTCGAGGCTTCATAGCTTTCCACGGCCGCATGAGTTTCAAAGATAACTTTGAGCTCACGGATCATCTCACAAGGGTCGTGGTGCTCAAAACGCTTTTGAAGCTCTGCCTCTAGGCTGCACAGGATGGCACACTGAACTTGAGAGTACACTTTGGTACGAGTCTCGAAAACATTCTTTTCTTCCTCGCATACTGCAGGGGGTGGTGGGGGACCTAGCGGTGCTTCGAGCACATATTGCAGATTTCCGCCATTGAGGAAGATCCTCACATGACGGAACCAGTCGGTGAAGTTGCTACCATTGCTTTTAAGCTTTTCTTTCTCTAGGAACTGGTTAAAATTGATTGATGGGGACGCCATGATCTACAACATATATTTGCAATAGTTTAGACTAGGTTTATGACAAATTGAGTTCAAATTTTAATTTAACAAAATTAAAAACTAGGTGAACTCCCACTCAAAACAATATCCCTCGCATTGTCTTAGTGATCACACGAACCAAATCCACCACACCAAGCCCGATCATCACGAACAAGATGTAATTTCAATGGCGAACACTCAAAGTGTTCATCATATCAATCATATGATTCATGCTCTACCTTTCGGTATCCCGTGTTCCGAGACCATGTCTGTACATGCTAGGCTCGTCAAGGCAACCTTAGTACCCGCGTGTACAAAACTGGCTTGTACCCGTTGTATGCACATGTAGAATCTATCACACCCGATCATCACGAGATGCTTCGAAACGACAAGTCTTAGCAACGGTGCATACTAAGGATGAACACTTTATTATCTTGATATTTAGTGAGAGGGATCATCTTATAATGCTACCGTCGCGATCTAAGCAAAATAAGATGCATAAAAGGATTAACATCACATGCAATTCATATGTGATATGATATGGCCCTTTTGTCTTTGCGCCTTTGATCTTCATCTCCAAAGCACGGACATGATCCTCCATCATCAAAGAGCATGATCTCCATCATCGTCGGCGTAGCACCAAGGTCAATGGCGCCATCTTCATGATTGTCCTCCATGTAGCAACTATTACAACTACTTTGAAATACTACTCAACATGAAATTTAAAGACAACCATAAGGCTCCTGCCGGTTGCCACAATACAATAATGATCATCTCATACATATTCATCATCACATTATGGCCATATCACATCACCAAACCCTGCAAAAACAAGTTAGACGCCTCTAATTGGTTTGCATATTTTACGTGGTTTAGGGTTTTCGCATAAGATCCAATCTACCTACGAACATGAACCACAACGGTGATACTAATGTTGTCAATAGAAAGAGTAAATTGGATCTTCACTATAGTGGGAGAGACAGACACCCGCAAAGCCACTTATGCAATACAAGTTGCATGTCGAACGTGGGGCAAGTCTCATGAACGCGGTCATGTAAAGTTAGCCCGAGCCGCTTCATCCCACTATGCCGCAAGATGCAAAGTACACGAACTAAAGACAACAAAAGCATCAACGCCCACAAAACAATTGTGTTCTACTCGTGCAACCAATCTATGCATAGACACGGCTCTGATACCACTGATGGGATTCGTAGCATAGAAAACAAAATTTTCCTACCGCAAGAACGAAAACCAAGCCAAGATCTAATCTAGTAGACGGTAGCAACGAGGAGATGATGAGACTAACCCTCGAAGATTCGCAAAGCTTAACGAGATTAGATCTCGGGGTGGATGTAGACGATCACTTGCCGCTTGCAAAAGCACGTAGAAGATCTTGATCTCGACGGTGCCACAATCGGGCAGCACCTCCGTACTCGGTCACACGTTCGGTGTTGATGAAGACGACGTCCTTCTCCCCGTTCCAGCGGGCAGCGGAAGTAGTAGATCCTCCTCGGAATCCCGGCAGCACGACGGCGTGGTGGCGGTGGTGGTGGAGAACTCCGGCGGGCTTCGCCTAAGCGTATGCGGGAGTTGCGGTGGAGGAGGAGGCGGCTAGGGTTTGGGGAGAGGTGGCTATGGCGCCGGCTATGGGGGGCGGCCAGCTTGTGGGCTTGAGTTGGCCGGCCACCTCCCCTATGCCCCTCATTATATAGGTGGAAGCCCCCAAGAGTTGGATCCCAAGTCTTCGAATAAGACCCCAAAAGAAAACCTACCTTAGGTGGGAAACCTACCCAAGGAGGGAGTCCTACTCAAGGTGGGACTCCCACCTTTCCTTGGTGGGGGGGTTGGCCGGCCACCTTTGGTGGAGTCCACCTGGGACTCCCCCCCTAGGGTTTGGCCGGCCATGGGTGTGGAGTCCCTCCGGGACTCCACCTTCCATAGTGCCTTTCTTCCGGACTTTTCTAGAACCTTCTAGAACCTTCCATAAATGCACCGGATCATTTCCAAACTTGGAATATGACTTCCTATATATGAATCTTATTCTCCGGACCATTCCGGAACTCCTCGTGATGTCCTGGATCCCATCCGAGACTCCGAACAAAACTTCGAACTCCATTTCCAAATTCCATATCTACTCAAACGACATCAAACCTTAAGTGTGTCACCCTACGGTTCGCGAACTATGTAGACATGGTTGAGACTTCTCTCCGACCAATAACCAATAGCGGGACTGGAGATCCATAATGGCTCCCACATATTCAACGATGACTTAGTGATCGAATGAACCATTTACATACGATACCGATTCCCTTTGTCTCGCGATATATTACTTGTCCGAGGTTGATCATCGGTATCACGATACCTTGTTCAACCTCGTCCTGACAAGTACTCTTTACTCGTACCGTGGTATGTGGTCTCTTATGAACCATTCATATGCTTGCAAGCCATTTAGACGACATTCCACCGAGAGGGCCCAGAGTATATCTATCCGTCATCGGGATGGACAAATCCCACTGTTGATCCATATGCCTCAAGCTCATACTTTCCGGATACCTAATCCCACCTTTATAACCACCCATTTACGCAGTGGCGTTTGATGTAATCAAAGTACCCTTCCGGCATAACTGATTTATATGATCTCATGGTCGAAAGGACTTGGTAACTATGTATCGAAAGCTTATAGCAAATAAACTTAATGACGTGATCTTATGCTACGCTTAATTGGGTGTGTCCATTACATCATTCACATAATGATATAACCTTGTCATTAATAACATCCAATGTTAATGATCACGAAATGATGATCATCTATTAATCAACAATCTAGTTATACAAGAGGCTTACTAGGGACTTCTTGTTGTTTACATAACACACAAGTATCAATGTTTCGGTTAATACAATTATAGCATGGTATATAAACATTTATCATAAACACAAAGATATATAATAACCAATTTATTATTGCCTCTTGGGCATATCTCCAACAGTCTCCCACTTGCACTAGAGTCAATAATCTAGATTACATTGTAAGGTACCTAACACCCATGGCATTCTGGTGTTGGTCATGCTTTGCCCTAGGGAGAGCTTTAGTCAACGGATCTGCTACATTCAGATCAGTGTGTACTTTGCAAATCTTTACTTCTCCATCTTCGATGTACTCGCGAATCGAATGAAAACGCAGCTTGATATGCTTTAGCTTCTTGTGTGACCTTGGTTCTTGTGCATTGGCGATGGCACCCATGTTGTCACAATAAATGACTAGTGGGTCCAATGCACTAGGAACCACACCGAGCTCAACAATGAACCTCTTCATCCATACCGCTTCCGATGAAGCCTCCGAAGCCGCTATGTATTCCGATTCTGTTGAAGACTTCGCCACCGTGCACTGCTTGGAGCTGCACCAGCTTACTGCAGCACCATTCAATATAAACACGTACCCAGACTGAGACTTAGAGTCATCAGGATCAGTGTTCCAACTTGCATTGGTGTAACTTGTTACAACGAGCTCTTGGTCACCTCCATAACAAAGAAACATATCCTTAGTTCTTTTCAAGTACTTCAGGATATTCTTGACCGCTGTCCAGTGTTCCATTCCTGGATCACTTTGATATCTGCTAGTCAAACTAATAGCATGTGCTATATCCGGTCTAGTACACAGCATGGCATACATGATAGAGCCTACTGCCGAGGCATAGGGGATCTGATTCATCCTCTCTCTTTCTTCTGCCGTAGCCGGACCTTGAGTTTTACTCAAGACCTTACCTGGCAACATCGGTAAGAATCCTTTCTTACTTTCATCCATTCTAAACTTCTTTAGAATCTTGTCCAGGTATGTACTCTGTGAAAGCCCTATTAGGCGTCTTGATCTATCTCGATAAATCTTGATGCCTAAAATGTACGCTGCTTCACCAAGGTCCTTCATTGAAAAACACTTATTCAAATAACCTTTTACACTGCTTAATAGTTCTATATCATTCCCAATCAATAATATGTCATCTACATATAATATCAGGAATGCTACAGAGCTCCCACTCACTTTCTTGTAAATACATGCCTCTCCATGACACTGTATAAACCCGAAGTCTTTGATCACCTTATCAAAGCGTCGGTTCCAACTCTGGATGCTTGCCTCAGTCCATAAATGGAATGCTGAAGTTTGCATACCATGTCAGCATTTTTAGGATCGAAAAAACCTTTGGGTTGTACCATATACAACTCTTCCTCAATGTCACCATTAAGGAACGCCATTTTGACATCCATCTGCCAAATCTCATAATCAAAAAATGCAGCTATTGCTAACAAAATCCTCACAGACTTTAGCTTCGCTACAGGTGAGAAAGTCTCATCGTAGTCAACACCTTGAATTTGTCGGAAACCCTTTGCGACAAGTCGAGCTTTATAGACAGTAACATTACCATCAGCATCTGTTTTTCTCTTGAAGATCCATTTATTCTCAACAGCCTTGCGGCTATCAGGTAGATCTACCAAAGTCCATACTTTGTTATCATACATGGATCCCATTTCGGATTTCATGGCTTCTTGCCATTTGTTGGAATCTGGGCTCATCATCGCTTCTTCATACGTCGCAGGGTCCTCATCATTGTTGTCCACAATCATGAGATTTAGACAAGGATCATACCAATCAGGAGTGGTACGTTCTCTTGTCGACCTGCGAGGTTCAGTAGCTACCTCGCTCGAAGTTTCATGATCATTATCATTAGCTTCCTCTGTTACCGGTGCGGGCGGCACAGGAACATCTTCCGGTACTGCGCTACTCTGATCAACGAGAGAAGGTTCAGTAACCTCGTCGAGTTCTACTTTTCTTCCAGTCACTTCTTTAGTGAGAAACTCCTTCTCAAGAAAGGTTCCGTTCTTAGCAACAAAGATTTTGCCTTTGGATCTGTGATAGAAAGTATACCCTATAGTTTCCTTAGGGTATCCTATGAAGACGCATTTCTCCGCTTTGGGTTCTAGCTTGTCCGGTTGTAACTTTTTTACATAGGCTTCGCAACCCCAAACTTTAAGGAACGACAGCTTAGGTTTCTTATTAAACCACAATTCATACGGTGTCGTTGCAACGGATTTCGATGGTGCCCTATTTAAAGTGAATGCAGCTGTCTCTAACGCATAACCCCAAAATGATAACGGCAAATCAGTAAGAGACATCATAGAACGAACCATATCTAAGAGAGTTCGATTACGACGTTCGGACACACCATTGCGATGTGGTGTTCCCGGCGGTGTCAACTGTGAAAGTATTCCGCATTTCTTTAAATGCATGCCAAACTCATAACTCAGATATTCGCCTCCGCGATCAGAACGCAGAAACTTGATCTTCTTGTTACGTTGATTTTCTACTTCACTTTGGAATTCCTTGAACTTCTGGAAAGTCTCGGATTTATGTTTCATGAAATAGATATACCCATATCTACTCAGATCATCTGTGAAGGTTAGAACATAACGATAACCACCGCGCGAGGCTACACTCATTGGTCCGCACACATCGGTATGTATGATTTCCAATAAGTCTGTAGCTCGCTCCATAATACCAGAGAATGGAGTCTTAGTCATTTTTCCCATTAGACATGCTTCGCATCTGTCAAGTGACTGAAAGTCAAGTGACTCAAGTAGTCCATCGGAATGGAGTTTCTTCATGCGTTTCACTCCAATATGACCAAGACGACAGTGCCACATATAAGTAGAATTATCATTCAATTTAATTCGCTTAGCATCAATGTTATGAACATGTGTATCACTACTATCGAGATTTAATAGAAATAAACCATTCTTCTCAGGCGCATGACCATAAAAGATATTATTCATAAAAATAGAACAACCATTATTCTCAGACTTGAATGAATAACCGTCTTGCATTAAACACGATCCAGATATAATGTTCATGCTCAACGCAGGCACCAAATAACAATTATTAAGGTCTAAAA
Source organism: Lolium multiflorum (assembly GCA_030979885.1). Lineage (NCBI taxonomy): Eukaryota > Viridiplantae > Streptophyta > Magnoliopsida > Poales > Poaceae > Lolium > Lolium multiflorum. The sequence goes on along the minus strand of CM061748.1, from coordinate 114,625,095 downwards.
CTAATCCCGATGGTAGATGTAGAGGGAGCGTGCCGACAACGATCACATCGACCTTGGATCCATTTCCAACGCGCATCGTCACTTCATCCCTCGCTAGGCTTCGTTTATTCCGTAGTTCCTGTTTCGAGTTACAAATGTGAGCAACCGAACCAGTATCAAATACCCAGGCACTAGTACGAGAACCAGTGAGATAAACATCTATAACATGTATATCAGATATACCTTTCTTCTTCTTGACAAGGCCGCTCTTCAGATCAGCCAGATACTTGGAGCAATTCCGCTTCCAGTGCCCCTTCCCATTGCAGTAATAGCAGTCAGTATCAGGTTTAGGGCCACCCTTAGGCTTCTCAGGATGAGCGGCAGCTTTCTTGCCACCCTTCTTGAGGTCCTTCTTAGGTTTGCCCTGCTTCTTGAACTTGGTGGTCTTATTGACCATCAACACTTGGTGCTCTTTCTGTATCTCAACCTCAGCAGATTTCAGCATGGAGAAGAGTTCAGGTAACTCCTTGTTCATGTTCTGCATATTGTAGTTCATCACGAAGTTCTTGTAACTTGGTGGCAGTGATTGGAGAACACGATGAATACCCAGCTGGTTAGGGATCACAATCCCCAAGTCACTGAGCTTCCTCGCGTGTCCGGACATAGCGAACACGTGCTCACTAACGGAGCTGCCCTCTTCCATCATGCAGCCAAAGAACTGCTTCGAGGCTTCATAGCTTTCCACGGCCGCATGAGTTTCAAAGATAACTTTGAGCTCACGGATCATCTCACAAGGGTCGTGGTGCTCAAAACGCTTTTGAAGCTCTGCCTCTAGGCTGCACAGGATGGCACACTGAACTTGAGAGTACACTTTGGTACGAGTCTCGAAAACATTCTTTTCTTCCTCGCATACTGCAGGGGGTGGTGGGGAACCTAGCGGTGCTTCGAGCACATATTGCAGATTTCCGCCATTGAGGAAGATCCTCACATGACGGAACCAGTCGGTGAAGTTGCTACCATTGCTTTTAAGCTTTTCTTTCTCTAGGAACTGGTTAAAATTGATTGATGGGGACGCCATGATCTACAACATATATTTGCAATAGTTTAGACTAGGTTTATGACAAATTGAGTTCAAATTTTAATTTAACAAAATTAAAAACTAGGTGAACTCCCACTCAAAACAATATCCCTCGCATTGTCTTAGTGATCACACGAACCAAATCCACCACACCAAGCCCGATCATCACGAACAAGATGTAATTTCAATGGCGAACACTCAAAGTGTTCATCATATCAATCATATGACTCATGCTCTACCTTTCGGTATCCCGTGTTCCGAGACCATGTCTGTACATGCTAGGCTCGTCAAGGCAACCTTAGTACCCGCGTGTACAAAACTGGCTTGTACCCGTTGTATGCACATGTAGAATCTATCACACCCGATCATCACGAGATGCTTCGAAACGACAAGTCTTAGCAACGGTGCATACTAAGGATGAACACTTTATTATCTTGATATTTAGTGAGAGGGATCATCTTATAATGCTACCGTCGCGATCTAAGCAAAATAAGATGCATAAAAGGATTAACATCACATGCAATTCATATGTGATATGATATGGCCCTTTTGTCTTTGCGCCTTTGATCTTCATCTCCAAAGCACGGACATGATCCTCCATCATCAAAGAGCATGATCTCCATCATCGTCGGCGTAGCACCAAGGTCAATGGCGCCGTCTTCATGATTGTCCTCCATGTAGCAACTATTACAACTACTTTGAAATACTACTCAACATGAAATTTAAAGACAACCATAAGGCTCCTGCCGGTTGCCACAATACAATAATGATCATCTCATACATATTCATCATCACATTATGGCCATATCACATCACCAAACCCTGCAAAAACAAGTTAGACGCCTCTAATTGGTTTGCATATTTTACGTGGTTTAGGGTTTTCGCATAAGATCCAATCTACCTACGAACATGAACCACAACGGTGATACTAATGTTGTCAATAGAAAGAGTAAATTGGATCTTCACTATAGTGGGAGAGACAGACACCCGCAAAGCCACTTATGCAATACAAGTTGCATGTCGAACGTGGGGCAAGTCTCATGAACGCGGTCATGTAAAGTTAGCCCGAGCCGCTTCATCCCACTATGCCGCAAGATGCAAAGTACACGAACTAAAGACAACAAAAGCATCAACGCCCACAAAACAATTGTGTTCTACTCGTGCAACCAATCTATGCATAGACACGACTCTGATACCACTGATGGGATTCGTAGCATAGAAAACAAAAAATTTCCTACCGCAAGAACGAAAACCAAGCCAAGATCTAATCTAGTAGACGGTAGCAACGAGGAGATGATGAGACTAACCCTCGAAGATTCGCAAAGCTTAACGAGATTAGATCTCGGGGTGGATGTAGACGATCACTTGCCGCTTGCATGCGTAGAAGATCTTGATCTCGACGGTGCCACAATCGGGCAGCACCTCCGTACTCGGTCACACGTTCGGTGTTGATGAAGACGACGTCCTTCTCCCCGTTCCAGCGGGCAGCGGAAGTAGTAGATCCTCCTCGGAATCCCGGCAGCACGACGGCGTGGTGGCGGTGGTGGTGGAGAACTCCGGCAGGGCTTCGCCTAAGCGTATGCGGGAGTTGCGGTGGAGGAGGAGGCGGCTAGGGTTTGGGGAGAGGTGGCTATGGCGCCGGCTATGGGGGGCGGCCAGCTTGTGGGCTTGAGTTGGCCGGCCACCTCCCCTATGCCCCTCATTATATAGGTGGAAGCCCCCAAGAGTTGGATCCCAAGTCTTCGAATAAGACCCCAAAAGAAAACCTACCTTAGGTGGGAAACCTACCCAAGGAGGGAGTCCTACTCAAGGTGGGACTCCCACCTTTCCTTGGTGGGGGGGTTGGCCGGCCACCCTTGGTGGAGTCCACCTGGGACTCCCCCCCCAGGGTTTGGCCGGCCATGGGTGTGGAGTCCCTCCGGGACTCCACCTTCCATAGTGCCTTTCTTCCGGACTTTTCTAGAACCTTCTAAAACCTTCCATAAATGCACCGGATCATTTCCAAACTTGGAATATGACTTCCTATATATGAATCTTATTCTCCGGACCATTCCGGAACTCCTCGTGATGTCCTGGATCCCATCCGAGACTCCGAACAAAACTTCGAACTCCATTTCCAAATTCCATATCTACTCAAACGACATCAAACCTTAAGTGTGTCACCCTACGGTTCGCGAACTATGTAGACATGGTTGAGACTTCTCTCCGACCAATAACCAATAGCGGGACCTGGAGATCCATAATGGCTCCCACATATTCAACGATGACTTAGTGATCGAATGAACCATTTACATACGATACCGATTCCCTTTGTCTCGCGATATATTACTTGTCCGAGGTTTGATCATCGGTATCACGATACCTTGTTCAACCTCGTCTCTGACAAGTACTCTTTACTCTACCGTGGTATGTGGTCCTTATGAACCATTCATATGCTTGCAAGCCATTTAGACGACATTCCACCGAGAGGGCCAGAGTATATCTATCCGTCATCGGGATGGACAAATCCCACTGTTGATCCATATGCCTCAAGTTCATACTTTCCGGATACTTAATCCCACCTTTATAACCACCCATTTACGCAGTGGCGTTTGATGTAATCAAAGTACCCTTCCGGCATAACTGATTTATATGATCTCATGGTCGAAAGGACTTGGTAACTATGTATCGAAAGCTTATAGCAAATGAACTTAATGACGTGATCTTATGCTACGCTTAATTGGGTGTGTCCATTACATCATTCACATAATGATATAACCTTGTCATTAATAACATCCAATGTTCATGATCACGAAACGATGATCATCTATTAATCAACAAGCTAGTTATACAAGAGGCTTACTAGGGACTTCTTGTTGTTTACATAACACACAAGTATCAATGTTTCGGTTAATACGATTATAGCATGGTATATAAATATTTATCATAAACACAAAGATATATAATAACCAATTTATTATTGCCTCTTGGGCATATCTCCAACAGTGTGATTATCAATAAAGCTCCATTTTTCTCTAATGAGCTTTACTTAATATTTGTATTGTTCATAATCTTTATTATTTAATATTTGTTTAAGAATTACCTCAATATTGAATTATGAGATATTCATATGATGTTTAAATTTGAAATTCAAATGTAACTTGTATTTGAATTCAATCATGCAACTCAAGTTGTAATGCAATGACTCTCCTCTCTTCTCAAAACCCTAACTTAGTTGAATGAGAAGCAAGTTTGTCGCACTCTCGAAACCCTAACCCTGTAAGGTGTCGAGAGAGAAACTTGTCCCCCTTTGATGCAGTTTTGTTTTAAAAGCGCGAAATTTCCCCAGAATTTACGATGCAGTGCACAACCCTTTCTAAAATCTACCCCTCGATCGTCTCTAAACCTGAGATATTACAATATGTCCGCGCGGGCAGCTTCAAACAACATCGATCCGTTTACGGGCCTCTTTTGAAGATATCCTTAAACCCTTAAGTATGTATCTTCAGCTGCTTGCCATACACATGCTAGCATAATGGCACATACTACCTCTATTTTTACAAATAAAATGTACGTGCATTTCAACTCAAATTTGGCCGAAAGAGCAAGGATATTTTGATTATATAGTACATAATTGGTATTCATCTATTCATGTTAAAAACGTTTTCTAATGATTCCAATTTTGTATTAAATAAATCTTATATGCTCCTACGTTTCATGAAAACTATCTTAATTGTGTAAAGTTGGATGTATCCATATACTAATCTAAATTTAGACAAAGATAAGATATGTTTCATAGGACGAAGGAAGTATGTCAATTAACTTTTGCTCAAAGATAAATTTAAAAAACAGGCATATTGAATGGATTGAGTATGTCATCATCAAAGCTGAATCTCGAAAACTGGCACATCATCTAAAGGCATAACCAAAATGGGAACGTAAAAGTAGACACCTTTTATGTCCCATTTAGTTCATTCAGGTGGCCATGTTCATGTCCTTCTTGGGCTGGTAGGTGCCTCAACGTGGCCACCTATTTGTTTCGTGTGGCCAAGTTTTTTTTTGTTTTAGCATGATATCCCTATTGAATCGGTGGTTAGTATTACAAATTTTCCGCTGCAACGGTGAAACCCCGATCACTGGTATGCGGTTCAGGTCAAGGGAAGGAGGGGAGGGCCTTGTTGCCATGGATTTGCCCACCTCGAGCGACCAATCCCATGACGACATGGAGAACAGGGGTGGCACATCCGTCTACGGGAGGACAACATGTGCATATCCGCATGTCGGCATCAACGAGGTGGCGGAGTCCATCCTTTAAATAAGTGGTGAGGCATAAACCATGTACTTCCTACAATCCAAATTACCATCTAAATAAAGTAAAGTTAAATAATTTAAATCAGGGATATTAAATTTAGTTTTTCAACTCAACCGAGCTTCCATCGATGGCAACAATGACCACGTGGATCGATCTACCGATCCTACGCAGCTATATATGACCACATACTGATGCCATAGTAGATCGGCACCTGCAGCTAGCTTCATGCTGTCCATCACGTGGCACACATGCACGCTTTATCCCTCTCAACATCGATCGTGTCTAGGCCCACGTTCTCGCTCGTGGACGCGACGCGTCTGCCCGCGTGCATCGTTGCGGCGAATCGCCACCGTCAGCTGCTGGGCGGATCAGGAGCAGCTCAAGCGCAGATGGGTCCGTTGCGTCCATGTATGCTCGACATAAATCGTTTTATTTAGTCTAAATAGATCAGTTCGCGAATAGATATTGGATTGTGGTTCGTTTAGGTTGTCGGTGGCGTTCAGCGGCTTGACGTACTATGTTGATCTTTCCACACGTTGTCCCAGTATTGACGCTTTTTTAGGCATTGTTCGATGCAGTGTTTTTCTATGTTTTGAGAAGTGTTTTTTGTGAGAATAACAACCACCCAAAACACTACACAAAACTCTTTTCACCCAAAACACTACAAAACTCTTTTCACCCAAAACACTTGTCAAAACAGTTGTTTGAAATACTGATTTTACAAACTAGTGTATTCAATAAATGGATAAAGATATAAAAAAATTGACAGTTTAAACTAGACTTGTATCATAAATAAAAATCTGATCTTTTTAGCACATTAGAACACTAGTGGAAAAAGGGCTAACTGTGGCGCACCAAATTAAGATTCTGTGGCGCATATGGCCGTCGCCACAGATGCCACGCGACTAGTATTTAAATTCTGTGGCGCAGCAGTGGGTGCGCCACAGAAGTTTGGAATTCTGTGGCGCATGCGCACCAGTGCGCCACAGAAGTTTGGAATTCTGTGGCGCATTAGCCCGCATGCGCCACAGAATGTTTTTATGGCGCACCGGTGGATACGTGCGCCACAGAATACTTACAATTTTTTATGGCGCACTGCCAACGCATGCGCCACAGAATGTTAATTTTTGGATTTTCGAATTTTTTTCATTTCTGCAGTACATACAGGTATTTGACAGGAAATATACAGGTATATATACAGCAAATACATAGCACATTCCAGAAATAACAGAAATAGTCAGAAATGACACACAAATGACATGATACACACAAGTCTTCATCATTACATCATTTAGATCCAAATTACACAAGTAGAAATGTGTTTGATCGTCGCATACACATACATGTGTTCATCTCGTCTCATATGCACATGCATCGTCACCGGCCACCTAGACTAAAGTAAAGTAGAGTACAACCGCGGTGGCGGTGAGTAAGAGGGGGACCAAGAACTTCAGCCGGTTCTTCTTCTTGCCCACGTGTGCCCTCCACTGTGCTACCGCCTCCTCTCTAGTCGCGTATCCCTTGTAGCTGTTCCCGCTGAACTTGTGCACCTGTTCGAGACAGTCCTGCCACTCCTCGTAGACACCTGGAACCCGACCCTTGTACACAACGTACGTCGGCATCTCTATTGACAAGGGCATATTAGTATATCATATTAGTACATCATGCATATATATATATATGTTGATAAATATTAGAGCAAAGTATATAGTAAAGTTGAGCACGGCAACAATAAGTTTGCGACACGCACACACAAGACGACGTCCACCGATACACATAAACCGATGAACATAGTACTTAGAGTTTAATTACGACCCACACAAAAGACCACGTCCATCGATATATATACAAACTAACCGATGAAGATAGCTAGTTTATCACACACTAAGTCAAGGCTCGCAGGGCTCCGGGAACGGCTTGTACAGATCTTTTGTAATCCACGTCCTCGTGTCACCCTGCGCTTTGAGGCGGTGTTCGATGTCCCTCTTGCATAACGCTCTACCCTGGTGCAAGGGCCCTCCCCCTGTGGTGACGTCTTGAATGATGATATGTGATAACTTGACCCTGGTATCCTGGAAGTCTTCTCTGAGGTCATCATCGTTGATCCGCGCCAACTTTTCGGCCCATCCTCGGAGAGCAGATGGCAGCAACAAGTTCTGGCTATCCCGGACAAACCCTTTTAGGTGATGCATGACATAGAAGGCGTCCAGAGTGCTGTTTTCCGGCTGCTTGACACAGGGGAACTCGAACACGTGCTTGAACTTGTGTTTACCATCATCCCTGAAACATTCCGCCTTTTCTTTGAAGGCGCCTCCCTTTTTGAAGTAGCCCTCGAGAGCATCATCTAGCACACCCCTTATTCTGGCGTAGTTCTTCTTTTTCGCACTCCCCGAGTCGAAATAGGTGGCAAGAGAATACTTCGGGGCAATGGAGATGAGTACGCAGTACGTGTCTCTGCGCAACACAAATTTGGAACAAGATCGAGGTTGGAAATGAGCAATGGAAAAGAAATTTATTACAGGGCTAGCGGATGTGTACTTACTCGGGAAAGTAAGCCAAGAGGATGTTGTCCTTCCTCTTGTTGTCCAAGAAGCACTTCTGTAGGTACAACGAAGCCCGTACCCGCACCGCTGATAAGGCCAACTGGCTTTCACGCATGTAGTAGGGATCCGCTATCGCGACGTCCGGGGTACTCTCTCTCTTGATCTTCATCGCCAGATTGAGCGCGAATAGGCGGACCAAGTTATAGTCCAGCCTTCTCGAGTGGAATAGCTTGAAGATGTCCTCGTACGCTATAAAGAATATATCCGCGGGGGCATCAGTGACGAAGCCCACATCTCTTGGCACCCTGACCGTGAAGACCGGGTAATTTGGATCTTTGTCCTTAAGAAGGATACTCTCTAGGACCAGGATACTGTCCTGCAGAGGCAGCATATCTCCGGAAGCAAGGTGTTGCAGCTCCGGACCCAGTATTGGTTTGCCAGCTTCATGCATTCTGGTCAAGCCATCCTTGCTGGGAGGTACCATGGAGTCCCGATGACGGATCGTCGGAGGTGGCTGGCTCGCAGACTTCTCCTTGTTCTTACTAGGTCTTTTACGGGGCTTCTTCGGAGCAACGGCCCCCGACGCTTCAAACTGCTCGTTGACCTTCTTGATCAGCGTATTGGGGCTGAAGATGTTTGCGGCGGTTGGCTCTTGTGTATCGGCTGCCGGAGGCGTCTCTTGAGAGAAGCCGCGGAACACCAGGCGCTGTTTGGTTGCCTTGGGTGGGCCAGCTGGTTCGTCGCGAGCGCGGTATGCTTCTTCATCCGCGCCCGCCATGTACAAATCATCTATGTCGGCGCCGGTGTTGAGGTAGGCATCGACGTCTACCGGCCCATCATCATCGATGTCATCTTCGTTGGGTGATGGGATGGGCGATAGCGGTGCAGCGGCCTTGCCTTTAGGCTCCGCCGGTGGCGGTTGAGGCAGAGACTCTCCCAGCAGTTTCTTGTGGCGGCTTGTTGTGGCGGTGACGACGGGAGGAGCTGCCCTCCGAGCAGGCGGCCGGACGATCGGCTGCCGGATGATCGAGGAGGCGCCGGTGGAGCGACCCCCAAGACGGATCTGGGTCTTTGGCCATACCATGGTATAGCCATGGCAGTTCTCAAGCGTCAGGTGCTCGTCGGCTCCCTCGGGCTGTATTGGGGGGTCCATGTCTTCGCACCCCGGCAACACCCGACCCAAAGTGACCTTCAGGACGTTGGCGTCCATAGCCACGGTGTGCAACGTGGTGTCCATTATCCCTCGCATCGCAACGGGAAGTATCTGTGTCATCAGCACGTGACAGTCGTGAGACTTCATCCCGCTAAACCTCTTCTTCGCTACGTCCAGATATCTGCTTATCTTCCCCGAGTAACCGTGAGGAACTTTTACTCCTAGGAGGCACTCGAAAAACCTCTCGAGCTCCTCCTCGCTCAGAGTGAAGCAGGCAGGTTTAAGCACCACCACCTCATTCTTCTTAGCCCTTTTGTGGTGACCCTGAGTCGTTTCCGTCTGTTCATCATCATCATCATCACTATCGGTGGGGTACTGAAGTTCTTTCTTGAGGCCAAGCAATTTCAGGTCGGTTCTTGCTTTCGGGCCATCCTTGGTCCTCTCCGGCATGTTCATCAGAGTGCCAAGTAGGCTCTCGGTAACGTTTTTCGTGATGTGCATGACATCGAGGCTATGGGGCGTGTGGAGGACCTTCCAGTACGGCAGGTCCCAGAAAACAGACCTCGCTTTCCATACTCCCAGCAGCGGCGATTCCCGCGGTCGCTTCTTTCCCGGCGCGGGGCACTCTTCCCAATTTTCCAAAAGCTCGGATATTTCTTCGCCGCTCCTCGGTCGTGGGGCTCTTCCGAGCTCCTCTTCGCCGTTGAACAGATCCTTGCGTTTTCTCCACGGGTGATCGAAGCGAAGCCACATTCGAGTCCCTTGGAACACAGTTTTACAAGACCCGGGAGGCTTCGGCAGCTGCAGATGCGGGGTCTTATCCATGCACTTGACACATGCCTTGAATCCGTGGTTCACCTGGCACGATACATATGCGTAACCAGGATAGTCCTGCACTGTCGTTAGCAATGCGGCTCTGAGAGGGAAATAATCTCTTTTGTACGCGTCCCAAGTACGGGCCGGCGTCTGCCACAGCGTGGCTAACTCCTCTTTCAACAGACCGAGATACAGATGCATGTCCACGCCCGGTTGTTTTGGCCCCTGAATAAGAATACTCATGTGTACGTACCGCTGCTTTGTGCACAGCCAGGGGGGAGGTTGTATGGCCATACAAACACGGGCCAGGTGCTATGCGTGCTACTCTGGTTTCCAAAGGGATTGAGTCCGTCGGTGCTCATGCCCAGACGAATGTTCCTCGGTTCGCTCCCGAACTCATCTGCGAACTCAATGTCCAACGCATTCCACTGGCTAGCGTCTGCAGGGTGTGTCAGGATCTTGCCCTTCTCCGGATCATCTGCGGGCTTCTCCCTTTCCGCGTGCCATTGCATGAGCTTTGCTTCCTTAGGATCTACGAAATACCGCTGCAGACGGGGAGTGATAGGAAAGTACCAGACAACTTTCAGAGGAACTTTCTTGTTCCCTCTCTTGTACCGTCCTTGGCCGCACACCGGACATGTGGTTCTATCCTTGTACTCATTCCGAAAAAGTGCACAATCATTGATGCATGCGTGGTACTTTACGTGCGGTAGGTCGAGTGGGCAAACTACTTTCTTGGCCTCGTCGATACTTGTCGGCAATGTGTTGTCCTTGGGAAGACGAGCATGCCAGGATTTCATGTTATCGCTGAAGCTGCTGTCGGTCCATTTGTGTTCCGCCTTCATCTCCAGACACTCGAGCGTTACACTCAAGCGTGTATCCTCGGGCCGGCACCCTGGATACAATGGAGTCATCCCGTCTACCTCCATTTGCGCCAGCTTGGCTTCAGGTTTGGCGTTGCCCGTGTCCTTCAGGAGAAGCTCTTGAACATGAGGGTCCCGCAGGGCCGACGTTAGCGGCGTCTGCTTGCTCTCGGCATCTCCACCACCATCTCCTCCGGCATCATCATCTCCTTCATCGGCCTCTCCTTCCTCATGATGAACACCATGTTCGGGAGACTCTTCGTCTTCTCGCCCGATGTCGGCCTCTTCTTCATGACCAACATTTGCCGCCGGCTCCTCGTTGAAGCCGAGCATGAAACCGCGCCTGAGCAGGTGTTCCTCCAGTTGTCCAGAATCAGGGTCGATCCACTGCCGGAGTCCGCATTTTCGACACGGACATCTTATCAGGGTCATGTTGTTCCTAACCATGTCGGCCTTCGCGTTCACCTTGTATCTAACCACTTGTCCTTCCCTCATATGGACGACCATGGTTGACTGCATCATACATATATAGAGCAAAAGAGAGTTAATTAGAACCACACACACCATGCACAAACACACATGCATGCATGATCGCCGGAAAATTTCGACATGACCTATCCTAAAAGTGGGACATATGGCTAGTGCAAGAATTTGCCGAAATGGAAATGAATCAACATTTCGGCAAACATCCATGCACCACACGCCGGCACAAACCAACAACACAAATAAGCTTCTTCGCAAGCAAACATTCAACCACAACACAAAGCTCAACACATATAAACATCATCGTCTCGCCACCGCAAACCGTCCGGGAGCGCGATAATAATCTTCACCTACAAAACATCCATACACACAAAACATGCATCCAATAGTACTCAACCTCTCACAAATCTACCAAGATCATGGTGGAGCAAGAGGATGGGGTGGTGGAGACAAAACAATGGACCATGCAAGAGGGAAAGTGGAGGAGGAGGGAAAGAGAATTGTGGTTTTTAGTACCCCTCTACAAGTTGGAGTGGCTTCCCCTCACAAATATGCCCACAAAATAGGCTTAGAGCTATCAACAATGGAGAAAAGTATGACCAAAATGGAGTGGGAGAGAGGAGCAACACGAGCTGGTTGGAGGAGACAAGAATGGAAAGGGTGGTGGGTGGAAGAAAAGAGGGGGAAAGCTGTCTCCAAAAGTGAGATCTACTATGCACTTTCTGTGGCGCATATGCTGATATGCGCCACAGAAACATGAACTTCTGTGGCGCATATGAGCTCATGCGCCACAGAATCATGGTGGCGTGAGCCGGGGGGTGGTCCCCGCAGGAAATTCTGTGGCGCATGGATCAACGTGCGCCACAGAAAGTTAACTTTCTGTGGCGCACGCTGGACCATGCGCCACAGAATATCCTTCGGCCATGTGCAGTGGTGGACCCAGCGTGGGTCCCACGAACTCTGTGGCGCACTACCCACCGTGCGCCACAGAATCTCCATCTTCTGTGGCGCATATGCTTGCACGTGCGCCACAGAACATTAAATTTTATGGCGCATTTTAGTGGTGCGCCACAGAAATATTTTTGTGGCGCAGGGCCATTTGGTGCGCCACAGAGGTGGTTTCCACCTATAATGGTTTTCCTACTAGTGGAAGAACATATCTCACATCGATAATACAAACGCATCGGTACCTCGCCGCCTTAATACAAACATGGTTTCGATCATGCATCAGCACCAGAATGTAATCATCACTTTAACACAAAAAATGGTTTTTATCTTGCTTCTACAAGCATCAGTACATAAATGTATGCATTACAGCAACAAGATCATCTCTGTCGACGGAGCATGGGCATTTCTTGATCTCAGTTTTTGGCATCTCAGGGCACACTGACCTGAAAGTTAGAAAATAAAGCAGCTCAAAATTCCACCATACCGACCTAAACGTTGGAGAACTCTTACCGACAGTGTAGAATATTAGCACAAGAACTTGAACATGAAGTAATGTACAATCTATGTACTACATTGCGGGAAAGAACCAGAATCTAGGAATTAATATTATATATTGCCTTTCACTTGAACTACTGTACATTTACAAAGGGAAAGAAGTCGGCGAAGGGAGCGGCTGTGAAAGCGGCGAACAGGGCCTTCATCAAGCCGTGGCCGTATGGCGGAAACTTTAAATTCGAACCAATTTCTATATCTCTATTATCTTTTTGCAAAATTATATTTGCCGGTCGCTGTTTAGGTACATCGCTGTACAGAGCCACTCCCCCAAATAAGCAACCCAATCCGGTGCTCCCCAAACCATCTGTTTGATGCTTCCACCGTACACTGTTTGGGACACCCCGCTGGGACGCTCTTATGGTGATATAGTATACCCGGCTAATGGTGACACGGCTTGCCGCTTGCAGTGACAGAAAAATGGATGGATGCACACCGAAAAGCAAAAGTGGAAAATACGTCAATTCCTGCTAAGTTTCAGTGTCATAATTACTCGAAAAAACATCACTTGCAACTGTTGAATGACGAAATTTTCTTTTTCAAAAGGATCGGGCTGCAAAAATAGCTTCACGTTCTAACCCATGTTCTGTTCCAGGCTTCCAGCTCCAGTTTCCCTCAAAAGCTTAAAATAACTCTGTTTTAGCCATTGATAACGTTCTGCCAGTGCAGAATACTGAGTGCCGACATAAATTATTCGCACCGCACTACGAATACATATTTTATGAAGGACAGGCCCTCATCTGGATAAGATAATTTAGCTTACGAGTTGAAAACGGGTGGATGCCCTTGTTTTATAAGACTTCATCGTACGACTAGAGAGGAGACTACGAGATGGCTCCCATGTATAATTTCTAAGTCAGTGGACTTTCTTGCATTATGAAAAGTCTGGCTGGAGCTATGAGTGCTTTTCCATCCCTTTTCTGCCGCAGCCGCTGACCATATATCCTGTATAACAAGGCTAGATTATGAGGTATGAAATGGAGGAAGAGGCTCACCGGTGACCATACAAGGAGATACAATCTGGGGTTTGATCCTCATCTTTTTTGGATCAACATATGATCCTGTCTCATTCTTTTGCGGGCAACCTTGAGTATGATCGGTAAATAGTGTTGAACATTCTGACACAACACTCGTCCATTAATTATACATCTGAAAAAATAACAGTATTCACAATTTGTTTACATGCAAGATGCGTGTCTTCTATACCCAAGTACAGAGGTAACGTACATTACTTCCTCTGTTCCACTAAATATGTTTGAAATTTATCTAAATTTAGATGTATCTAAATACCAAATAGTTTTGACGAACCTTCAACATGCTTTATGGGACAGAGGGAGTACGTACAAGAGTTGAAAACCCAGAACTAAAGGGTATGATTTCAATCCACGAGAAAAAAGAAAAGAACCATGTGCTGTTTTGAACCCACTAGTGCACTCTACGTTATATCTCGCGATGACCCGCACACAGCTTAGCTACCTTCCAGTCTTCCACAGATAAGATTCAGCTCCAAGCTTCCTGCATACCTCTCTTGGCATGGATGCAAACCTGTCGAATATTCTGCTATATGTAATTTGGTAGTGTCCACTGTTCCAGTATACCGGTTAAAAACACATATCATTTTGTAAGCCGTATGACATAGGGATGGCAAGGGTCTGCTTCTTACCGGGAGTATCTTCTCATCCTAATATCCATTTAATAATTTGGATATTTTTTCTCATCCATTTCTATCGGGTTTGGAGCGGGGATTGGGTTTTCTCATAATTTTATGATTTTACATGTTTTACACATAAAAATAAACAACTTTGTAATATGTACTCCCTCCGTTCCTTTTTAATTGACTCAAATTTAGTACAAAGTAAATTTGAGTCAATTAAAAAGGAACGGAGGGAGTACATGGTAATACCAACAAATTAGTATTACATGTTAAATAATATTTAAATATACTACTGAGACACAACATTACAACATATTTTATATAAAATACACTAATTTATATGTATATATACAAGTACAACGGGAAACGGGAGTAGAACCGGGCCCCAAGGCTCTGCAGGCACGAACAGATACCTCACGAGAGAGGCGACCGAGAGGCGATTAGGGTTCCCCAGCCGTCTCCCACTAACGCCGCCGATCTACCCCAATTATGTGGCCTTCGGGCAATGGGGGAGGGGTGGATCTCAGCGCTCGCCGGCGTGAGGGCTCCATTTTTCTGGTTTTAGTGTGAAGAGTTTGTGGGGCGGCGCTCAGGTGGTTGCTACGGCGTCTTCTCAAATAAAGTCTTCCCGGCTTCAGCCCCATCTCGGCGATGACGTCAAGAAGCTTGTTGAAGTGGTGTGGTTCTCGAGGACCTGTTCTGGCTAGGGGGGCTTCGGATCGTCATGGAGCTTTTCCTCCTTCCTTTCTAGGACGAATGTGGCCTTCTTGACCCGTTTGGTGCCTTCCTGTCCGCATCCAACAACGTCATGCCGGCTCAGGGAGGAGGGGCAGTGACGGCGTGCCATTGATATGGTCTGGAGGTTGAACACGAGAGGCATCTTGACATAGGCATCCCCAATGGGCCTGCCAAAGATGCTACCCGGGGTTTAATCAAAGCCCAAGACTCGAAGAATAAGAAGACTTGGAAGCCCATTTAGTGTTAAGGAAAGATAGTTTGTATTAGGAAAGATAGAGATTTGTAATCTTACGGGTTGGGTACGAAACCCTCCCGAACTCTGTAACTTGTGTATTACGAAACCCTCGGCTCCACCTCCTATATAAGGGGGAGTCGAGGGACAAAGAAAGGATCGAATCTATTGTCAACACAACCCTAGTTTTCATAGTAGTCGAGTACTTTTCGCCTGAACCTTCGAGATCTACTTGCCCTCTACTTCTAGCAAAACCCTAGTCTACAATCTGTAGGCATTGACAAGTTAATCCTTTGTCAATTGGCGCCGTCTGTGGGAATTAGAGGTTGCAAGGAGCTGATCTCGATGGCACGTTCAAGATCGTCGACTTCGTCGGTGGCAAGCAATGCGATGGATCGAGGTAACCAGGAAAAAACTGATCTAGTCGATTTTATTCCTCACCCGCCCTCCCGTATGGATGCATGTTCCTATCTGGAGGAGCCTATCATCATGACGTTCGGAGAATTCCGATTTGGCGTCAACAAGGAAGGATCCTACCGTCTCGAAGTTCCGATCTCGTCGGAATTCTCAGCGGTCGATTCTAACTTTTCGTCAAGTGACGAGGAGTTTTCGTCGCCACGCTTCATCGACAACAAGGCAAGTGGAAAGCTCGCCAAGATCTTCAGCAACACATCCTTCGAGTCGTCTGCGGACTCCTTTATAAAGCGACTCGACGACATCGCGGCAGCAACTTCATCGACGATCTGTCGCATCGGAAAGGTCTTCACCACTCTATATGATGGTGTCACCAATCCTGACAAAAATCAATACGCAAAATATCATCAGATCTACGCGATAGAAGAGGCAGGCCGATCAGAACCAGAAACGTCAGAGGCTTTCGATGATTTGGGAAATCCCTACATCGATCCCGCTGATCTCAGAAAAGGCCTAGGCACTAAATACGTCGGGTCCTCACCTCGAGAAAGAGTACAACTCCCGCAAGCAGCGTGGGATAGGGCTGCAAGAGCCATGGATGGTTCAGAACCAATGACCACCACTGCTACTGTACAAGAACTACAAGCATATCAATATAGACTTGCTCGGGTAAGCAGAGAGTTGGAAAAACAGACAGCATCACTAAATAGAAGAAAAGAGGCAGCTTCCGCATCAAGCAGACGCCGAGCAGATTTAAGTCGACAATCAGGAACTTCGGGAGATAGTCACAGAGAAGCTCGGAGGAGAGCAATGTCTCGGCTGCAAAACATACCCGAAGCAGAGAGAGGAAACATAATTCAAAATCTCGACATGTCCTTTATGTCGATTGATACAAGGGGAAATATCATCCCGAAAACGCCAGAAGAGGCAGGAAGCATACATCCTCGCGTCCAGACCACCCCCTGGGGACCCGAGAGAAGCATTGTTTAATATGGCAATGGCGGGAGTTGGAGTTATGGGAACAGCGTTTGCAGCAACGCCTCCCGAAGAAAATCCTAGGCAAAATAGTCCACGACCCACCGCAGCAGTTCAAGACCCACCAAGAACAAGTGGAGCAAGAGACACAGCAGTCCAAGTAAGGGTGGACAGAGCGCGACAAGAAAGAAGGGAGCGTCAGCACTCACCAGAAGTTGCCGACGAAGATATGTGTGGGCTCCCGTGCTTTACGAGAAGAGTTCGAAAAACTCGAGTCCCAAAAGGATTCAAGTTACCCGAAAATTTCAAGAAATTCGACGGTTTGCAGGATCCCGAGGATTGGCTCGTTGATTATCTAGAGATGGTAAAGCTGGTAGGAGGAACCAGAGCAACAGCCATGCAAAGTATCCAAGTTCACTTGAGCGGTGCCGCGAGATCTTGGATAAAGAAACTCCCCCCGAGTTCCATCGACAGCTGGGATAACTTTGAGGATATCTTTGTGAAAAACTTCCGATCCACCTGCAAGAAACCTGCGTCATTGGAAGAGTTGAGGGCGTGTCGACAGAAACATGACGAGTCGATGAGAAAATATATACAGCGGTGGAACATTATAAAAAACTCGGCAGAAGATATATCTGACGAGAGAGCAATAGACGCGTTCGTGGCAGGAATTCGGCGAGGAGACTTCGTCGAGGACTTAGGGAGAACTAACCCTAAGACCATATCAGCACTCATGGAGAGAGCAATATACAACAAGCGACAGGTCGCCAGAGAAGACGTGGTCGAAATTATCAAAATAGAAGGCGATTTTCTCGCCAGTTCTACAACAACGATGCTCCTGGCCATATATCGGCTGGTTTTCGAGGAAATCCTGGAGGAAACAGTCGAGATGACTATCAAAGGAGTAACGAGCATCAAGGCGACAATAGAGGCGATTCTCGCGGCAACAGACAAAACAGTGGACCAAGGTTTCAAAGACCTTATGTGTCCCCCGAAGAGATGATGAACGGTCCGTGTCAAATGCACTTTTATCTCGACAATAATGGAAAGAGGCAGTCAGGGCATCTCCAGAAAGACTGCCGAAATTTTCAGGCAATGTTGCGAGCCGCAGGAATCGCAAATGCCCAAGCCGTGAATAGAAACCCCCAGGGGCCAAGGAGCGAGATCCACCTTCCACCTCCTCCCGCAATTACGGACGAAAATCGGCACCAGCTCAGAATAGCGGCAGCACCACACCCACCTCCATATGTTGATCCTAATTCTAACGGTGCGGTCTCGATGATTCAGAAAGCTAGGCCATCCAACAGGGCGCAGAAGGTAATCTCACGACAAGTGTTCATGGCAGAGAAGATGCCTCCACCAACAGTCGAGTACTTAAATTGGTCGGGGCAAGACATCGGCTTCACAATCGCGGACCATCCGCAGCAAGTTCCTCGACCAGGACAATCAGCACTCATTTTACCCGCAGTAATCGCTGGTTTTGACGTGTCGAGAGTTTTCATAGATGGCGGCAGCAGCTTAAACCTTATGTATGCAGATACATTGAGGAAGATGAACATATCCCTGGCAAACTTGAAACCAACTGACACACGTTTCCACGGGATTACACCAGAAAAGCCAAGTTACCCATTGGGCAAGATCAACCTCGACGTTCAGTTTGGAACCCGAGAAAACTACAGGATAGAGAATTTGGAGTTCGAAGTTGTGGATTTTCCGTCGCAATATCACGCTCTGTTGGGACGACCAGCGTATGCCAGGTTCATGGCAGTACCGCATTATACATATTTGTTGTGGAGATTGCCTGGGCCCAAGGGACCTATCACAAGGAAGTTTCGCGTTATCCGATAAATGCGACAAGGATTTTCATCGACTGTCAGAAACTTTCGGGATGCAAGCAGAGTATGCGGCGCCAAGGTTCACTGATTATGATGTGCTACCAGAGGTAGGGAGATCTTCTAAAGAGCCAACTTTCAACACAACCAAGGATTCAAAAGAGGTACAGATCCACCCGACAGACCCAAAGAAAACGACATCCATTGCAGCAAACATGGATGTCGCATAGGAAAGCGCGCTCGTCGAGTTCCTCCGTGAGCACTGGAAAATCTTCGCATGGTGTCCAGCTGACATGCCAGGAGTACCCAGGGAACTTGCCGAGCACCACCTCAATTTGGATCCTCTCGCAAGACCAGTAAAGCAACCTTTGCGGCGTTTTTCGGAACCTAGCCGCAAAGCCATGTTATCAGAAATAGATCGACTCAAAGATGCTGGTTTCATCAGAGAAATATCTACAGAAGCCACATGGGTAGCTAACCCAGTGATGGTGCCGAAAAAACATACAATAGTCCTTCGCATGTGCGTCGACTTCACGTGTCTCAATAAACATTGTCCCAAGGATCACTTTCCCCTCCCAAGGATCGATCAAATCATCGACTCCACGGCAGGATGCGAACGTCTTTCCTTTTTGGACGCATACTCTGGTTATAACCAGATCAGATTAAAAGAAGAAGATGAAGCCAAGACAGCGTTCATCACACCTTACGGCGTGTTTTGCTACAAAACAATGCCTTTTGGTTTGAAAAACGCGGGAGCAACATATCAGCGGATGATGCAGAAGTGCCTAGTGATACGTCTCCAACGTATCAATAATTTCTTATGTTCCATGCCACTTTATTGATGATACCTACATGTTTTATGCACATTATATGTCGTATTTATGCATTTTCTGGAACTAACCTATTAACAAGATGCCGAAGAGCCGGTTGCTGTTTTCTGTTGTTTTTGGTTTCAGAAATCCTAGTAACAAAATATTCTCGGAATTGGACGAAATCCGCCCGGGTCCTATTTTTGCAAGCTTCCGAAGACCGAAGGGGAGTGGGGCCACGAGGTGGCCACACCATAGGGCGGCGCGGCCCCCCTCGCGCCGGCCGTGGTGTGGGCCTCGCGCCGCTCTTGACCTACCCTTCCGCCTACTTAAAGCCTCCGTCGCGAAACCCCAGACGAGAGCCACGATACGGAAACCTTCCAGAGACGCCGCCGCTAATCCCATCTCGGGGATTCAGGAGATCGCCTCCGGCACCCTGCCGGAGAGGGATTCATCTCCCCGGAGGACTCTACACCGCCATGGTCGCCTCCGGAGTGATGAGTGAGTAGTTCACCCTGGACTATGGGTCCATAGCAGTAGCTAGATGGTCGTCTTCTCCTAATTGTGCTTCATTGTTGGATCTTGTGAGCTGCCTAACATGATCAAGATCATCTATCCGTAATACTATATGTTGTGTTTGTCGGGATCCGATGGATAGAGAATACTATGTTATGGTGATTATCAATCTATTGTTTATGTGTTGTTTATGATCTTGTATGCTCTCCGTTATTAGTAGAGGCTCTGGCCAAGTTTGTACTCTTAACTCCAAGAGGGAGTATTTATGCTCGATAGTGGGTTCATGCCTTCATTGACACCTGGGACAGTGACAGAAAGTTCTAAGGTTGTGATGTGTTGTTGCCACTAGGGATAAAACGTTGATTCTATGTCTAAGGATGTAGTTGTCGATTACATTACGCACCATACTTAATGCAATTGTCTGTTGCTTTGCAACTTAATACGAATGGGGTTCGGATGATAACCTGAAGGTGGACTTTTTAGGCATAGATGCGGTTGGATGGCGGTCTATGTACTTTGTCGTAATGCCCGGATTAAATCTCACTATATTTACCATATCATGTATATGCATTGTTATGCCCTTCTCTATTTGTCAGTTGCCCGACTATAATTTGTTCACCCAACATGCTTTATCTTATGGGAGAGACACCTCTAGTGAACTGTGGACCCGGTCCTATTCTTTACATAGCATACAATCTCCTGCAATTGTTTTACTGTTTTCTTGCAAACAATCATCTTCCACTCGATACGCTTAATCCTTTGTTACAGCAAGCCGGTGAGATTGACAACCTCACCGTTTCGTTGGGGCAAAGTACTTTGGTTTTGTGTGCAGATTCCACGTTGGCGCCGGAATCCCGTTGTTGCGCCGCATCACATTTCGCCACCATCAACCTTCAACGTGCTTCTTGGCTCCTCCTGGTTCGATTAAACCTTGGTTTCTTTCGAGGGAAAACTTGCCACTGTGCGCATCATACCTTCCTCTTGGGGTTCCCAACGGACGTGTACATTTACGCGCATCAAGCCTATTTTCTGGCGCCGTTGCCGGGAGATCAAGACACGCTGCAAGGGGAGTCTCCACTTCTCAATCTCTTTACTTTGTTTTTGTCTTGCTTTATTTTATTTACTACTTTGTTTGCTGCACCTAAACAAAACACAAAAAAATTAGTTGCTAGTTTTACTTTATTTATTGTCTTGCTCTCTATATCGAAAACACAAAAAAATTAGTTACTTGCATTTACTTTATCTAGTTTGTTTTAATTACCGTTGCTAAAATGAATACCCCTGAAAATACTAAGTTGTGTGACTTCACAAATGCAAATAATAATGATTTCCTATGCACACCTATTGCTCCACCTGCTACTACAGCAGAATTCTTTGAAATTAAACCTGCTTTACTAAATCTTGTCATGAGAGATCAATTTTCTGGTGTTAGTTCTGATGATGCTGCTGCCCATCTCAATAATTTTGTTGAACTATGTGAAATGCAAAAATATAAGGATGTAGATGGTGATATTATTAAATTGAAAGTGTTTCCTTTCTCATTAAGAGGAAGAGCTAAAGATTGGTTGCTATCTTTGCCTAAGAATAGTATTGATTCATGGACTAAATGTAAGGATGCTTTTATTGGTAGATATTATCCTCCCGCTAAAATTATATCTTTGAGAAGTAGCATAATGAATTTTAAGCAATTAGATACTGAACATGTTGCTCAAGCATGGGAGAGAATGAAAACTTTGGTAAAGAATTGCCCAACCCATGGACTGACTACTTGGATGATCATCCAAACCTTCTATGCAGGACTAAATTTTTCTTCGCGGAATTTATTGGATTCAGCTGCTGGAGGTACCTTTATGTCCATCACATTGGGGGCGGCTACAAAACTTCTTGATGATATGATGATAAATTACTCTGAATGGCACACGGAAAGAGCTCCACAAGGTAAGAAGGTAAATTCTGTTGAAGAAACCTCTTCCTTGAGTGATAAGATTGATGTGATTATGTCTATGCTTGTGAATGGTAGATCTAATGTTGATCCAAATAATGTTCCTTTAGCTTCATTGGTTGCTCAAGAAGAAAATGTTGATGTGAATTTCATTAAAAATAATAATTTCAACAACAATGCTTATAGGAACAACTCTGGTAATAACTATAGGCCATATCCTGCTAGTGGTAATGATTATGGTAATACTTATGGTAGATATGAGGAAAAGATGCTAGAAATTGAAAGATCCACTAAAAACTTTATGCAATCACAATATGAGCAAAATCAATTGTTTACTAAAACTATGAATGAACAATCTACCTTGTTGAAAAATATAGGAAATCAACTTGAAAACTTGAATAGGGAGATTTCTGGTCTGCAAACTAAAATTTCAAATGCTGAAACCCGAATCTCATACATGTCCGCATCACAATCCTCCTTAATTAATAAAATGGCTGCTAAACCTGATGATATTGATAATAAGATTACTACTACAGCAAATGCCATCCAAGTTAGAATTAATGAGAATATAAGATTAATGGCTGAATTGCGTGCTAGGTGGGATAGAGAAGAAAATGAAAACTAGCTAAAGAGAATAATGTAGCTAAAGTTTGGACTATCACCACCACTAGTAATGTTAATGCTTCACATGTTGCTGCACCTCCTACTATCAATGGTAAAATAATTGGTGTTGGCAATGTTTCTACTCCTAGTGCAAAGCGAACAAAACTGCCTGAAATTGATAAAACTGCTGAAATTTTTTCCAACCTTGGGAACAATGATCCCATTGCTGTAGCTCATAATGATTTAGATTTTGATGATTGCCACATCTCTGAAGTTATAAAGTTCTTACAAAAACTTGCTAAAAGTCCTAATGCTAGTGCTATAAATTTAGCCTTTACAAAACATATTACAAATGCTCTCATAAAAGCTAGAGAAGAGAAACTAAAACTTGAAACTTCTATTCCTAGAAAGTTAGAAGATGGTTGGGAGCCCATCATTAAAATGAAATTCAATGACTTTGAATGTAATGCTTTATGTGATCTTGGTGCAAGTATTTCTGTTATGCCTAAAAAGATTTATGATATGCTTGACTTGCCACCATTGAAGAATTGTTATTTGGATGTTAATCTTGCCGATAATGTTAAAAAGAAACCTTTGGGGAGGATTGATAATGTGCGCATTACGGTTAACAATAACCTTGTCCCCGTTGATTTTGTTGTTTTGGATATTGAATGCAATGCATCTTGTCCTATTGTGTTGGGAAGACCTTTTCTTCGAACTGTTGGTGCTGTTATTGATATGAGGGAAGGTAATATTAAATATCAATTTCCTCTCAAGAAAGGTATGGAACACTTCCCTAGAAAAAGAATGAAGTTGCCTTTTGATTCTATTATTAGAACAAGTTATGATGTTGATGCTTCTACTCTTGATGTTACTTGATTTGCACTTTCTGCGCCTAGCTGAAAGGCGTTAAGCGCTTAGAGACAACCCATGTTTTTACTACAGTACTTTGTTTTATATTTGAGTCTTGGAAATTGTTTACTACTGTAGCAACCTCTCCTTATCATGTTTTTGTGCCAAGTAAAGTTTCTATGTCAAAGTTGATGTTATATTTGGGATCGCTGCGCAGAAACAGCATTGCTGTCTGTCACACGAATTCTGACACAGTCTCGTAGAAAATTTGAAAAAATCTGCCAATTTACGAGCGTGATCCTCAGATATGTACGCAACTTTCATTAGTTTTGAGTTTTTTCCATTTGAGCAAGTCTGGTGCCATCTTAAAATTCGTCTTTACTTCTGTTTTTGACAGATTCTGCCTTTTATTTCGCATTGCCTCTTTTGCTATGTTGGATTTATTTCTTTGATCCATTAATGTCCAGTATGCAATGTCCAGAAGTGTAAAGAATGATTGTGTCACCTCTGAATGTGTGAATTATTAATTGTGCACTAACCCTCTAATGAGTTTGCTTGAAGTTTGGTGTGAAGGAAGTTTTCAAGGGTCAAGAGAGGAGAATGATATACTATGATCAAGAGGTGTGAAAGCTCTAAGCTTGGGGATGCCCCGTGGTTCACCCCTGCATATTTTAAGAAGACTCGAGCGTCTAAGCTTGGGGATGCCCAAGGCATCCCCTTCTTCATCGACAACATCATCAGGTTCCTCCCCTGAAACTATATTTTTATTCAATCACATCTTGTATTCTTTACTTGGAGCGTCGGTTTGTTTTTGTTTTTGTTTTTGTTTGAATAAAATGGATCCTAGCATTCACTTTGTGGGAGAGAGACACGCTCCGCTGTTGCATATGGACAAATATGTCCTTAGGCTTTACTCATAATGTTCAAGGCGAAGTTTCTTCTTCGTTAAATTGTTATATGGTTGGAATTGGAAAATGCTACATGTAGTAATTGCTAAAATGTCTTGGATAATGTGATACTTGGCGATTGTTGTGCTCATGTTTAAGCTCTTGCATCATATGCTTTGCACCCATTAATGAAGAAATACATAGAGCTTGCTAAAATTTGATTTGCATATTTGGTCTCTCTAAGGTCTAGATAATATCTAGTATTGAGTTTTGAACAACAAGGAAGACGGTGTAGAGTCTTATAATGTTTACAATATGTCTTTTATGTGAGTTTTGCTGCACCGGTTCATCCTTGAGTTTGCTTCAAATAACCTTGCTAGCCTAAACCTTGTATCGAGAGGGAATACTTCTCATGCATCCAAAATCCTTGAGCCAACCACTATGCCATTTGTGTCCACCATACCTACCTACTACATGGTATTTCTCCGCCATTCCAAAGTAAATTGCTTGAGTGCTACCTTTAAAATTCCATCATTCACCTTTGCAATATATAGCTCATGGGACAAAATAGCCTTAAAAACTATCGTAGTATTGAATATGTACTTTTGCACTTTATCTCTTATTAAGTTGCTTGTTGTGCGATAACCATGCTTCTGGGGACGCCATCAATTACTCTTTATTGAATATCATGTGAGTTGCTATGCATGTCCGTCTTGTCTGAAGTAAGAGGGATCTACCACCTTAATGGTTGGAGCATGCATATTGTTAGAGAAGAACATTGGGCCGCTAACTAAAGCCATGAATCATGGTTGAAGTTTCAGTTTTGGACATATATCCTCAATCTCATATGAGAATAATAATTGTTGCTACATGCTTATGCATTAAAGAGGAGTCCATTATCTGTTGTCCATGTTGTCCCGGTATGGATGTCTAAGTTGAGAATAATCAAAGCGAGAAATCCAAAATGCGAGCATTCTCCTTAGACCTTTGTACAGGCGGCATGGAGGTACCCCTTTGTGACACTTGGTTGAAACATGGCATTGCAAAGATCCGTAGTCCAAGCTAAGTAGGACAAGGTGCGGGCACTATTAGTATACTATGCATGAGGCTTGCAAATTGTAAGATATAATTTACATAACTCATATGCTTTATTACTACCGTTGACAAAATTGTTTCATGTTTTCAAAATAAAAGCTCTAGCACAAATACAGCAATCGATGCTTTCCTCTTTGAAGGACCTTTCTTTTACTTTTAAAATTCCATCATTCACCTTAAGAAGCAAACACTTGTGTGAACTGTGCATTGATTCCTACATACTTGCATATTGCACTTGTTATATTACTTTATGTTGACAATATCCATGAAGATATACATGTTATAAGTTGAAAGCAACCGCTGAAACTTAATCTTCCTTTGTGTTGCTTCAATACCTTTACTTTGATTTATTGCTTTATGAGTTAACTCTTATGCAAGACTTATTGATGCTTGTCTTGAAGTACTATTCATGAAAAGTCTTTGCTTTATGATTCATTTGTTTACTCATGTCATTACCATTGTTTTGATCGCTGCATTCATTACGTATGTTTACAAATAGTATGATCAAGATTATGATGGCATGTCACTTCAGAAATTATCTTTGTTATCGTTTTACCTGCTCGGGACGAGCAGAACTAAGCTTGGGGATGCTGATACGTCTCCAACGTATCGATAATTTCTTATGTTCCATGCCACTTTATTGATGATACCTACATGTTTTATGCACATTATATGTCGTATTTATGCATTTTAGGAACTAACCTATTAACAAGATGCCGAAGAGCCATTTGTTTCTGCTGTTTTTGGTTTCAGAAATCCTAGTAACGAAATATTCTCGGAATTGGACGAAATCACCGCCGGGGTCCTATTTTTGCACGAAGCTTCCAGAAGACCGAAGGGGAGTCGAAGTGGGGCCACGAGGTGGCCACACCATAGGGCGGCGCGCCCGGGCCCGCCGCGCCGGCCGTGGTGTGGGCCTCGCGCCGCCTCTTGACCTACCCTTCCGCCTACTTAAAGCCTCCGTCGCGAAAACCTCGGTACCGAGAGCCACGATACGGAAAACCTTCCAGAGACGCCGCCGCGAATCCCATCTCGGGGGATTCAGGAGATCGCCTCCGGCACCCTGCCGGAGAGGGGATTCATCTGAGGACTCTACACCGCCATGGTCGCCTCCGGAGTGATGAGTGAGTAGTTCACCCCTGGACTATGGGTCCATAGCAGTAGCTAGATGGTCGTCTTCTCCTAATTGTGCTTCATTGTTGGATCTTGTGAGCTGCCTAACATGATCAAGATCATCTCTAATACTATATGTTGTGTTTGTCGGGATCCGATGGATAGAGAATACTATGTTATGGTGATTATCAATCTATTGTTTATGTGTTGTTTATGATCTTGCATGCTCTCCGTTATTAGTAGAGGCTCTGGCCAAGTTTGTACTCTTAACTCCAAGAGGGAGTATTTATGCTCGATAGTGGGTTCATGCCTTCATTGACACCTGGGACGTGACAGAAAGTTCTAAGGTTGTGATGTGCTGTTGCCACTAGGGATAAAACATTGATTCTATGTCTAAGGATGTAGTTGTCGATTACATTACGCACCATACTTAATGCAATTGTCTGTTGCTTTGCAACTTAATACGAATGGGGTTCGGATGATAACCTGAAGGTGGACTTTTTAGGCATAGATGCAGTTGGATGGCGGTCTATGTACTTTGTCGTAATGCCCGGATTAAATCTCACTATATTTATCATATCATGTATATGCATTGTTATGCCCTTCTCTATTTGTCAATTGCCCGACTGTAATTTGTTCACCCAACATGCTTTATCTTATGGGAGAGACACCTCTAGTGAACTGTGGACCCCGGTCCTATTCTTTACATAGCATACAATCTTGCAATTGTTTTTACTGTTTTCTTGCAAACAATCATCTTCCACTCGATACGCTTAATCCTTTGTTACAGCAAGCCGGTGAGATTGACAACCTCACTGTTTCGTTGGGGCAAAGTACTTTGGTTTTGTTGTGCAGATTCCACGTTGGCCGGAATCCCTGTTGTTGCGCCGCATCACATTTCGCCACCATCAACCTTCAACGTGCTTCTTGGCTCCTCCTGGTTCGATTAAACCTTGGTTTCTTTCTGAGGGAAAACTTGCCACTGTGCGCATCATACCTTCCTCTTGGGGTTCCCAACGGACGTGTACATTTACGCGCATCACCTAGCAACGCAGATTGGAAAAAATGTGCAAGTCTACATTGACGATGTCGTAATAACATCAAAAAAGGGTCGACTCTGATCGAAGATTTGAAGGAAACCTTCGACAACCTCGACAAGTTCTGCCTCAAGCTGAACCCGACAAAGTGCTCTTTTGGAGTTCCTGCAGGAGAACTTCTCGGGTTCTTAGTATCAGCAAGAGGGATTGAAGCCAACCCTGAAAAAATCCAGGCCATAGTGACTATGAGAAAGCCAACAAAGTTGAAAGAGATACAACAGCTAACGGGGCGAGTCGCAGCTTTAAGCAGATTCGTCGCCAGGCTAGGAGAAAAGGCGCTGCCGTTCTATGCATTGATCAAACAGGGGGAAAAATTTCAATGGAACGAGGAAGCAGATAGAGCCTTCGAGAACCTCAAGCGGGCAATTTCGACACCACCGATATTGGTGGCGCCTAAAGAGAAAGAACCTCTCCTCTTATACATTGCAGCCACACCGCAGGTGGTCAGCACAGCCCTAGTAGTCGAGAGAGAAGAAGAAGGCAAGCTTCATGGAGTTCAGAGGCCAGTATATTTCATCAGCGAAGTACTATCACCTTCAAAACAGCGGTACCCGCAGTATCAGAAACTGGCGTATGGAGTATTCACGACAGCAAGAAAATTGCGACATTATTTTTCGGCGCATCCGATAATAGTGGTCAATGAAGCTCCCTTGTCAAATATACTAAACAACCCAGAAGCTACGGGTTGTGTCTCCCTTTGGGGAATAGAACTTTCCCCTCGGGACATCACGTATGAAAAAAGAAAGGCAATAAAATCGCAGATTTTACCAGATTTCATTGCAGAGTGGATGGAGCTACAAAGCACGGGGCCTCCAGATTTATCGAGAACTTGGACTATGAATTTCGATGGGTCCAAAAGGTTAGAAGGAGCTGGAGCAGGCGTGATATTGGTATCACCTGAAGGCGACAAGTTGAAATATGTCTTAAGGATGACGTTTCCAAATGCGTCTAACAACGAAGCAGAATATGAAGCTCTCATACACGGGATGAAGATGGCGAAAGCTTGTGGTGCAACCCGATTGAAAATCTTCGGCGACTCACAATTGGTGGCACAGCAAGTTATGAATCAATGTGATGCAGTCAACGAAAGTATGATAGCATACAAAGAGGTGTACAATGAGCTGGAGAAATTGTTTGATGGATGCGAGGTAAACCACATCAGCAGGCTGAGTAACGATGAAGCCGATGTTCTTGCAAACATCGGGTCACAGTGTCTCGCGATTCCTCCAGGCGTGTTTTGGGAAGAGATAAGCGAGAGATCAACAAAGCCAGCGAAAATAAAGAAGGAGAAAAAAGAGAAATCCTCGAGTACCACCAAAGACCCAGCAGAAGAAGAAGAGGAGCAGGAGCTAGTCATGATGGTGCAAACTCCATGGATGCAGGCTTACATATCATACATCCTAAGGAAAACAATACCCGACGATCCAGTTGAAGCAAGGCGCATAATTAGGAGATCAAAAGCTTTTACTGTGGTAAAAGGGGAGTTATACAAACGAAGCATTTCGGGCGTGCTACAGAGATGTGTTACACCCGAAGAAGGAAGAATCATCCTGAAAGATGTGCACGAAGGAATATGCGGGCACCACGCGAGTAGCCGAGCTATCGCGGCTAAAGTTTTCAGAGCAGGATTTTATTGGTTAACAGCAATCGAGGACGCGAAGGAAATAGTGAGAACTTGCGACGCGTGCCAAAGATTTGCCGCCAAACCTCACTCTCCCGCAGCAGAACTTATGCCAATCCCACTATCTTGGCCCTTTGCTCAATGGGGTCTCGACATGGTGGGAAAACTACACAAAGCTTCGCCAGGAGGTTATGAGTATATGCTTGTCGCTGTCGACAAATTTACAAAGTGGATAGAAGCAAAGCCGATAAATTCACCGGACGGCGCGTCGGCGATTAAGTTCGTGAAAAGCATCGTCTTTAGATTTGGAGTCCCTCATAGCATTGTCACAGACAACGGCAGTAATTTTACGTCCAAGGAGTTCAAAGCATATTGCGCAGAAGTAGGCATCAAATTGAGTTTTGCGTCTGTTGCACATCCACAAACCAATGGTCAAGTCGAGAAGGCCAATGGCATCATCTGCAATGGTATCAAGAAGCGCCTGCTAGGACCATTGGAAAAAGCTCGGCATACTTGGCCAGATGAGCTGCCAAGTGTGTTGTGGAGTATCCGAACAACACCAAATACGGCGACGCAGGAAACACCGTTTTTTCTGGTCCATGGAGCCGAAGCAGTCCTGCCGATAGAAATAGAGCATGATTCTCCAAGAGTCACAGAATATGATGAAGAAACCTCGAGAAAAGCTTTGGAGGATGACGTCGATGCACTTGACGAAGCTCGAGACGAAGTCCTGTCACGAGTCGCTAAATATCAACAGGACCTGAAGAATTACCACAGTCGACGATTACGGCCAAGATCTTTTCAAGTTGGTGATTTAGTTTTGCGACTCAACCAAAAAAGTCATGAAAAACTCGAGTCACCATGGCTTGGGCCCTACATCGTCACAGAAGTAATCAAAGGAGGAGCATACAGAATCAAGGACAAGAAGACGGGGAACGTTGAGCCAAATCCTTGGAACGTGGCGCAGCTCAGGCGTTTTTACGCTTAGATACCGAAATATAGTCTCCTCTGTAAACATACAATGTACTGAAACGCGAGTTTTCAAACGCACTCTTTTCCTTTTTCGGGGCACCGAGTGGGGCCGGAAAAGGTTTTTAATGAGGCGGGCTCGCGGTGCTGCAATATAATAAAGATAGTGGAATTATATATCTTTCTCGACAGGCTCGGGGGCTTCCTCCTAAACGCTACAATATATATATATACTTGGTACAAATACCTCGCCAAGATAAAAATATCGACAAAATAGCGGTCAACATAAAGCTCGGAGACTCATACCCGCAAAAATAGCACAAAGTATAATTTATTTTGCCTTGGGACAACCTCGCATTATAAAAATACTACAATCAAAACGCCCGGGGGCTTGGCGGTAAAAATAAAATATAGTTACTTTACAATACAGATCATATACACAAGAAATAATCTTCGGAGCAAGTTTATTTTTCAAGGATTTCCCAATATATTGTCTATGGTCAAGCGCTCATTATTTACAGCACGAGTGCTATGCTCAGCATAGCTGCCCTTCACGAAGAATTCGGCATCCATCCGAAGAAGTTCATCCATCATGTCTTCGGCAACAGGAGTAACAATATCATCATATTTGCCGAAGTTTCTCTTCCTCTTCGACATCTTGGCCAAGCACTTTGGAACAATTTGCCCCACGTCTAACTTCGGGTAGCAGATCTTTATCATAATCATAGCAAATCTTGCGCCAGCAGCAATTGGGCCCGCACAAAGCCGTGGATCCGAGGAGCATCCCGAAACTTATCCATTAAAGCAGGAAGAGTCTCTGGCATCTTGTTCCGAGGAAACATAGTGCCATAGACCAGAGACAGAGTCCTTGTACAGAAGTCGAGATAATCGCGAACCTGGAGTGCGCGATCCTGAAACCTGACAATCTGGCGAGTTCGTTCAGGGGTGCCCCAAAAACTTGAACCATGATCTTTGGCAAGACGAAGAAGCACATTGGATCGAGCTTCGACACGCTCATCTTCAGTGGTAGCATCCAAAAAAGAACCTATTTTTTACAAGAACCAGTGAGCAAAGAGAAGACAAGAAAAAAAAAGGAAAAGAAAAAGCACGACAAGGGTAACAAAGCACACCTGCCATATCCAAACTAGCATCTGTCAGCAGTTGAAGCATGAAATTTTCACGGGTTGTAGCTGCAGCAGCTTCAGCAACGGCGGCGTCCTTTTCAGTTATGGCATCCTGAGCTTGTTGGAGCGCAACCTTTTCCCTTTCCGAAGATTTTCTAGATTGTTCCATAAGCACAAGTGACTGCTTCTTCGTGGATTGAAGTTGCCCTCGAAGTTCTTCCAATTGTTCTGTCAAATCATTACTCACAGAACCGTCGGCAAAGTTAACAGTGACAGGGGTTTTCTTCGGAAGGGACGAAGGAAAAACTTCGGAAGGACCAGGAGTTGACGTATAATTGTCAAAAATTAACTGAAAAAATAGAAAAACGTCGACATCAATCATCGAGACAAACATAGATTTCCATTAATTCTCATAATATATACATATTTGTTACAAAAGAAGGACCTCTAGAAGACCTAATCATCGCCAGGAGCACTATGGCGGCAGTACTAAAAGAAGGAGGTAAACTAAGAAGAAAAACAAAGCAAAGGAGCATTAAACTAGACCTCCGGCCTTGATGAGCTAGGAGTCGAAGACGGCTTGATCCCGAGATAAGACAGGATTTTCTTCGTGTTAAGCTTTGCCGCCTTGATCAATGATCGCCATTTTGCTTGTTCTATCTGCTCCGTGTCGCCCACCTTCGCCCAGTCGATGGTCTGTTGACTATCAGCAACCAAGGCAACAGTGCTCTCAACGGCAACCTTCATATTTTCATGGCGCATTTTCAATCCAAGATCTTCGGGTGGATTAAAGCACTTGGCAAGAGCAAGGAAAGTTGCGGGTTCCTCTTTCTTCGGGAAGAAGTAGGGGAAAGCCGCGACAGCCCTGTCCTAGCTTCATCAATGCCTTCACGTGCTTCTGTCCCGTGAAATTCAAGGAACGAAACGGCGTCAAGAAGAGGATCATTGTCGGGATCTTCAAGTTCAAATTCTTGAGAGGTCTTATCTGTCAAAATAAAAAAAAATCCGATCAACAAATGGGTGCAGAAAAGAAAAATCCAAAGGATATGAAGTGGTTCAGATACTTACTGACAAAGCGACGATTTTGCGTCCTTATACGTTTAGTAATCGCTTCTTCACGAGCGATTTGTGCAGTTATGTGCTCACTTAGCGACGTCTCGGCGTCGTGCAGACGTTTCCGAAGATCTTCGACACCAGCAGCATCAGCTTTGGCTTTGTCAGCTTCTCGCCTAGCTTGAACGGCATCTGACTCGGCCTTCTTACGAGCCTCTTCACTTTGCTCTAATTTTTGAGCAAGTGTATTGGCACGCTCGTTGACCTCCGCCAGTTTTTCTGTCAAGAAAGTTAAAAACGTCGACAACAAGAGAGCAAGAAAGCAGAAGCAAAAAAGAAGTAACGAAGCATTACCTTCAGTTTTGCTGGCATAATCACGGTACCCAATGAATTGAGCACCAATGCGAAGAAGCTCTTTGATCGTAGGCTATCAAGGAAGGACAAAGAAAGAAAATGTCGGTATGGGAAAAATGACGGCACGTAGAAGCAAATGGAGAAAATATAGACAGCGACAAGCGAATTAAGAACTTACATCATCCAAGAGAGGGTTAGAGGAGCTACTCAATTGAAGAGTAGGCTCCGGGATTGTTTCAACCCTTGCCCTTTTTGGTGAAGGGACAAGGGGGCTTGAAGGAGGAGTAGCAGCGCCGACATTTTGTTGAGGAGGCGAAGTTTCTTCTCCTTCAACTGGCGTCTCCGAGGCGACTAATGTATGTGACGTACTCGTTCGAGCAGCCACATCAGCAGTTGGTACTTCTTCTTCATCATCACTACGAGTAAATGTCGACAACATAAAAAGCAAGATAGACAAAAATCTTCAAGTGCAATTAAACAGAGAGAGGGAACTTACGAACTGATGAGGGTCTCGAGGTATGGATCATAAGCTGCCTTCTGGCGTGAAGGAACAGCTTCTTCGGGTTTGGAGGTGCCGGAATCTTCGGCATCATTCCTTTTCCTTTTGTTCTTTGGAGAAACAGCGGGAGGAGGAGATTGTGCCGACGCAGTGGCTTCAGAGGCACCCTCCTTTTCATCAGATCCTGCAGACTTTCGAGAATCTGCGGGTTCAGTCACAAAAGAGGGGGCATCTTGGTTATCATCGGAAATAACCGTCCTTTCTTCGACTTCTCCACCTTCAGGAAGGGGAGGAAGCGAAACAAGATTTGGATGGTCCTGTATAAAAATAAGGAAGGATGTCAAAAAGGAGTAACAACACAAATAGCAAAGCAATAACAAATTAAGCGACAATGTTTACCTTAGGAAGCGCATTGGTGGCGCTGTATGGTTTTACACGATAAGTGGAAGGGATGGGATCTTTCTTGTTGAGAGATGAAATTTTTCGGATAAGCCTATCCAAATCCTTGACTTCCAGATTCGTCGACAAACGATCTGTGTCTTCATCGCCAGCATAATTCCAGAGAGGGTTTTTGCGAGCCTGAAGAGGCTGCACTCTAGTCCTAAGGAAATACGCCGTAATTTGGATGCCTGATAATTCTTTTCCACGAGTATTCTGCAACTCATGGATGCGAGTCATCAGGGCCTCCGTCGAAGTTCTTTCTTCCTCGGTAGTTTCCGCGTCCCAAGAACGGCGGCGAAGGATTTTCTCGGCACCGTCGAAAGGAGGGATATTGTCTTCAGCGCATCCATGGTTTTCTTCCCGAATATATAACCACTTCTTGCGCCACCCTTGAACGGAGTCAGGGAGTTTGACGTCGAAGTAGTTGACTGAGGAGCGAACAGAAATAACAACGCCGCCTATATTATAGGCGACATTGGAAGAGCCATTATGGCGACAGAAGAAAATGCGCTTCCATAATGCCCAGTTAGGCTGGACACCAAGGAAGGCTTCGCAGAGGGTGATGAAGATGGAAATATGAAGGATAGAGTTGGGCGTGAGGTGGTGAAGTTGGAGACCATAAACAAAAAGCAATCCTCGAAGAAAAGGGTGAATGGGGCGGAAAGACCGCGGATGAGATGATCAACAAAACTTACCCGATACCCCATTGGAGGGGTTGGGTAGCTTTCTTCACTGGGGAAGCACACCGCTTTGGTGATCCCAGCTTCTTCAAGAGATTCAGGTCCTGGTTCGTGATCTTGGACCTTTCCCACTCCGCGCTCCTAGATCCGCGGCAGCCATCGATGAATCTGGCGTGTTGTGCCTGGTCAAGCGACGCGGTGGCATCAACAATGGCGGAGGAATGCAGCTGCGAAGAGATGAGCTCTGAGAGTTGTGGGGCGCAGGAGGAAGTTTTGCAGGTAGAAGCAGGGGAACGGCGCGAGCGGAAGTGCTCGAGGTAGAAGAAGGAGATCTTATATAGAGGTGCGGTGAAGCGGCGGACCGTTGGATGGAAAAAGTATGCGGGAGATGATAACCACGTGGAGACGAGGGTAAAAAAGTATTTTAACATTGACGAGGTTATGGAACGTGTGCCAGAAAAAGGGGAGAACATGTGTCCCCCACTTGCACGACGTGTCCATCAGATGAGGAACTTGGACCCACAAGGCAGTGAGAGAAGCGGTAATGGCATGTTTCCAAAACAGAAATCGTGGCTATCATCAGCAACGACGTCATCAAGGTGAAAGAAAAGCTCGACTATGAAGCTTCAAAAGTTTATCGACAACGCAAAATTATTTCGAGAGCCTTTGATCAAATACAAGTTTTTGCCCAAATGCTCGGGGACTACTCTGGAGAAGAGAAAATTTCGAGTATGACAAAATGGAAATGGCAAGAGCCTATGATCAAATACAAGTATTTGTTCATAGCCTTGGGGGCTACTCCCATCGGGAGCGCTGGTCGCGCACCCGATAAATATAAAACTGTCGAGAAGGATTATAAATATAGCGGCAATGGATACTAATCTGTGGAGCCTACACCCAAGCACAAGTCCTTGGCTGTAGCCTCGGGGGCTACTCCCATCGGGAACGCTGTTCGCGTGCCCGATGAATTTTTATTAAAAGAAAGAAGTACGAGTGAGTATATTTCGAGTTACACAGTTAACTCTACATATACTCCCATCGGGAAGACAAAATAAGTCATCCTAATATGACTCGATAAAATGTGCTATTCCAGCATCCGAAAAGCACTCGACAAAATATTCTTAGAGCGCTAAAAGTCGCGAATAAATCTCTGAATGCCGCAAAACTTTGCGAAGGTAAGACCCCAGATCCGTTCTGAGCGGCGTGGCACCGTCTCTGACGGCGGATTGCTACTATTTTCCGTATCAACAGATACGAAGAAAAATCCTAACGGACGCGTTAGGTACCCGATAAAATATGACTGGGACTCGACAGAATGGTAAGACCTTAAGCGGCACCTGTCGAAGTTTACACCAGTATCCCGAGATCATGTCCAGGGACGTGATTTTGAAGTAGGTTTTTGCGGATTGCCACTAGAGCAGTTAACTAGTACCTGATCCGTCAGATGAACTAGCCCCAATTACCGTTATCCCTGTACAAAATAGTGTTTGCATATTGAAAGATTATGTGATGAGTAAAATTGGAGATTTTCCCTGATTCTTCGATTCAAGAAAAATCTCGGGGGCTACTGACATAGGCATCCCCAATGGGCCTGCCAAAGATGCTACCCGGGGTTTAATCAAAGCCCAAGACTCGAAGAATAAGAAGACTTGGAAGCCCATTTAGTGTTAAGGAAAGATAGTTTGTATTAGGAAAGATAGAGATTTGTAATCTTACGGGTTGGGTACGAAACCCTCCCGAACTCTGTAACTTGTGTACTACGAAACCCTCGGCTCCACCTCCTATATAAGGGGGAGTCGAGGGACAAAGAAAGGATCGAATCTATTGTCAACACAACCCTAGTTTTCATAGTAGTCGAGTACTTTTCGCCTGAACCTTCGAGATCTACTTGCCCTCTACTTCTAGCAAAACCCTAGTCTACAATCTGTAGGCATTGACAAGTTAATCCTTTGTCACATCTCAAGAATTTTATTGTAATTTTCCTTTTTATTGAAGTGTTTTGTACTGTTTGATATTTCTCTTAATATCAAAACCATTTTTTGCAAAAAAAAGATTACAAAAGAAAACGGTTATGAGAAAATCTTTTAATCCCCGTCCCCTTCTTAGATAGCGAAATCAAAGTTCCTAATAACATCCTCTAATAAATAAATTTCGCATGGATTTGTAGGGCTCCATTGCCATCCCCAGGGTGAGACTACTCATAATGCATAGTAGTATCATATAGAAGTATCATGCGTATGATACTATGACATGTTACTATCTCCATAATGCGTGGTATCATATACTAGTATCATAGTTTTCATATATTAATTCTTTTGTAGAATCTCAATGCAAATATGTGCACAAGATTTACTTGATATTATTTTTTCTAGTAGTATGTGCTATGATACGGTATCTACCTATGATACTAGTACACTCTCTCTCATCCTTAATTGCACTGCCACATCAGCATTTTGCATGCATGGAATGCATGATATTACCTATGATACTCCCATTATGGATAGTCTGACACCAAGAGCATACGTAGTACTACCCAGCCTGACAAGGAGACATGAGTTGTCGGCGATGATCATTATCACTAGCTGTACCCGAAGGGTTCTGTGAACCTAGACGTGTATCCTTATTCTGTGAAGTACATTCTTGATAGAGGAAATTGCACAAAACAGCAACTCTTTGGGAGAGTGTTGCACAAACCAGTGACTTGAACTTTAGTTTGCACAGACCAGTCACTCTAGTGGTAGTCTGTTGCAAGGAGCTGTAATGACTTGATTTTGTTTGTTGCAAGGAGCTCTAAGCCACTCTTTTCCCTCCAAAATTGCACAGCTGTAACACTGATCAACAGCATGCATCAGTTTTGATGATAAAAATAGATGCATTCTAGCACAAATAATGACAACAATAGTAGGAGCATTATAGAATTAACCATCGATGATAGGTAAAATCATTATAACAGTAGGAGCATTTGTAAGAAAAAACAACATGAACAATGGAGCATTGTAGCATCAAAGATGACAGCAATAATATGATCATCATTCGGGTCACCATCATGGCTCATAGAAATATTTACAAAATTTGCGTTTCTTCGCACATGCATCCAAAAAAGGAATATGCTTGGTCACTAAGCCTAGCATTACACATCATTCTTCTTCTTGCCGATTCTCGGCATCAAGACCTGCAGTGAAGTAACTATACAATCTGGAGTTTAGATACCCCCTCCCAATTGTTGTCCCTGTGGAGGTGCATATGTTGGAACAGCTTGTCTTGGTGGAATCCATGGTGCGTGTCCTGAAGATGGAGCATGGGGCATTGCATCAGCGGTTCTTGTAGCTTCTGGTGTAGTAGATGAAGTTGGGCATGCACTTGATGCTTGTGTCGTAGTAGATGAAGTTGAGTGTGCACTTGCAGCCGGGGGCACAAATGGATTAGGAAACTTTCGATTGCTCTACACAAAGAAAAGGAAAGACAAGTATGTTAGGCAAGCTTTTGTGATCTTAAGTTAGCATATACAAAGAGTAGCATTTGACAGTAATTTACCTTGTGCCCTTGTTTTCGGACAACAAGATGAGATTTCAACGGCTGGGTACAAGTGGTGTATCTATGCCCTTTTAGCTTGCAGTTTGAGCATGTTATGGCTGCCACATACCCTCTACCATTATACCCAGTCTCGGTAGGACCCAATCTCCTTTTCTTTTTTTTCCTTCCGGGCTGCCTAGTGAAAACTGGAGGATCTATGTCTGGAGTATCAGTTTTTGTCCAGTCATGCTGCCCTGGCACTGGGAATATTACATCTTGATATGCCTTTTGATAGCACGGCTTCTTGAAAAACTCTGAAACATGGTCTTCCGGGTGGTCATGGTGCCTCGCATAAATAGCAGCGATTGCATGTTTGCAAGGCATTCCTGTGAATTGCCATTTGAAACAGCAAAGTTCTTGTGGTCACTACCTGAAACCTGCCACAACACATTTGTAGAAGCCACTGATTCGCACCACCTGGCAGCTCTCTTCTCTATCTCAAGCTTCTCAACATAGTGTGGAGCTATTTCCCATTGTGCATCAGCAGCACCAATTCGGTGGCTTGCATATCTAGCCATGAGTTTCAACCGAATTTGTTCTATCATAGTGCCAATAGGCTTATCCCTTTGTTCTAGTATGTAGTTGTTAAAAACTTCACTAATATTGTTAACTATGAGGTCGGTTTTGCATGTAGTATCCATTGCATGTCTAGCCCAATGTTTAGTTGGAATTTTACTTAGCCATTTCCAAGCATCTTCACTATCTTCTCTAATTTTTTGCATTGCAGATATGTGATCATTCTTTGTAAAGGCATAAGCAGCAGCATCTACAAGTTTCTTGAGATCCCTCCCCTAAAACCAGCTAATTGGAAATTTGCATATATGTGCCTAAGGCAAAATCTTTGCTCACATTCAGGAAATATTTTAGAAACTGCATTTAAGAGGCCTTTTTGACGATCTGACATGATTGTGAAAGGATGACCAGACTTACTAGTGCCACCACCTAGAGCATATCTTAGTTGCATGAGAAACCAGCACCATGTTGATGTTTCCTCTTTTCCAACAACTCCAAAGGCTAGTGGGTACAAGTTGTTATTGCCGTCCCTTCCAGTGGCTGCTAATATTTGAGCACCATTAGCTAACTTGATGAAACAGCCATCAACACCTACAAGCAATGTATGATAGCTATTAGGCATGCATTATCATCGGAAATAACATAGAAGGTGTACAATAAAGGTAGCACGTGTACTTACCAATGAAAGGCCGACAACCTTCTAGAAATCCTTGGATTTGAGCATGGAGGCAGAAAAAGAGACCATGGAACCTAGGATTCTTTTGTGGATCCGGATTAACAATTGTCTGCACAACACATCGACTCCCTGGGTTGCAGTCTATCACGGTCTGAAGATAGTCCCTTATACGGAAATATTGTCTTTTGTGATGCCCCTCCACATTCTGCAATGCCATGT
The DNA here is from genome assembly GCA_030979885.1 of Lolium multiflorum. Classification (NCBI taxonomy): domain Eukaryota; kingdom Viridiplantae; phylum Streptophyta; class Magnoliopsida; order Poales; family Poaceae; genus Lolium; species Lolium multiflorum. The sequence goes on along the minus strand of CM061748.1, from coordinate 114,585,908 downwards.
TTTTGGCCCTGTAGGCCATGTGTTTTGACACCTGAACTCCATATTGTCTCTTTATCATGGCTATCAAAGCTTTCACTTTCATATCTGGATCAGTTTTGATGTCTTCTTCATATGTGTTGCTAATCCACTCACTGTTTATCCTTGAAGATTCTGGTGTGGTGCCACATGTGTGAGGCATCACAAGCTGCCGAATGCAATGAGTTTTCTCGCCTTTGATAATTGATGTGGTCATGGTGAATGGACATGTACCATTTGACTTGCAGCAAACTACTATTCTGCTAGGTGTATTTTCAAGAAATTCGTAGTTGCGGCAGTTATGGATGTGGTGGTTCACAAGCGCCCTTCTGCATTGATGCACATCAACAAAACACATGTGCAAGCATATTTGATCATGTGCATTTTTCCTTGACTCGTCATAGTAGATACATGCAGTAGTACTAGTGATATTATTTTCCTCAAATATCCGTCTTCTTCATAGTGTCACTGGCCAGATCTTTTCCTGTACGAACTAGTAAGAGTAATTGTTTTAGACTATCTAAGAAAGGTTGGCATTATACTAGTATATGTTAGTACGTGATGACAGATTGGATCCATTATTTTGTCATCATTCTGTGCAAAAGTAGTAGGTGGGTGTCCAGTGCCAGCACCCAGCAATATCCTAATCCCAGACTCCGGGTTGCAATCTGGTACAGCTTTCCAGTTAGGTTCAGCGTGGACATGGACATCCCATTGGACCATACTAATGCTAATCTAAACAGGTGAGCTTATCCTTGCTAATCCACCATTGTTCATCTAATTGCGTGCATCTTCTAGTACATTATCCGTCTCATGAATCATGTCTTATAATCCCTATTTAAAATAGGATGCCTATAATATTTAGATAAAGATAACTTTTTAAAGTTTGACCAACTATATAGAATGAATTATCAACATCTATAATCACAAATTAATATTTTTAGAACTATCATGAAATGTATCTTCATATTATGCGCATTTAAAATTGTAGATATTCATTTTTTTTATAGAGTTGCTTAAACTTTAAAAGTTTGACTTCAACTATATGCATTCTAATTTTGGAAGAAGCGAGGATTTGTCTAAATTTAGATATACGTAGACAGGGAAGAGTATTAATATTACTACCCTTTATGAAAGGAAAAACATGCCAGGTGCTTTGAAGGCAAGATTTTGATTATTACTTTAAACTATGGTATCAGTTTCACCACTTAAATCATTTTTACAGGGTTTTTTAGATGGGGCTTAATAATATGTTTATCATGAGTGTACTGAAATACATTAAAAAATGGCAGCCAATGTGTTCCAATGTAAAATTCCTTTAACAATCTGCATTGGTTAATTTTTTTGACTTGGATAATTCAGAAGAAAAATACTTTCTATGGTTCAAATTTATTGGGGCGGCCATATACTATGTCCAATACAATTGTACTTGTGAGAACGATTTTTTAACAATATTATTTTTTTAATTCCATGAATAATACGTGAATCTGATTTTTTTTTCAAAAATAATACTGATTCGGGCTTGCCTTGCCCGATTGGGGCCTATCGGGGAAGCATTCCCCAAAAAGGTAAAATCATGCGCATGCGGTTGGCCGAGACAACATATCGAACTGTGCTTTCCACACCGGGGCCTGTGGGGCACTGCTTTGTCGAGAAGGCACGCGACGACTATCGACCTGGCAGATGACCGGCCGATTGGGCCAGGGAATACCGAGGTCACCTCTCGGGGAATTCCTCCCTAATATCTTTCCCTTCTTTGTTAAATCTGACTGACGCCATCGCGTCTTGTTCTTCCTGAGCCAGCGCTCTCTCGTTTTTCTCTCACATCTCCTTTCATTTTCTATCACATCACACCGATTTGTTGTCCCTTGCTTGCTATTTCTCCACCAAATGAAGTACAAGCACCAAATCTACTGATGGGTTAGTTCATGGAAGCGTTTTGGTTGTGATGGGTCGTGGTGGTGGTGGTGTTTCTGCTGCGTGGTGGAGCTGATGCCTTTGCCTGAGCAGCTCTTTCCCTCTGCATCAACCTCTCTGCCTCACGGATCTCCTTGCGCACCCGTTCAGCCTCCTTAAACTTTGCCTCCTCCTTCGCGAGCCTTTTCCCGCAGTCATCAAGACAATTGCATTGCTCCTCGTGATGGTTCTTAAGCCATCTCACCCGCTCTGCTTTCGCATGTGCAACAGCCTGCTCTGCCTGTTCCTCCATTTTAAAGTTGCCCCATGCACGGCGATGCCTTTCCTCAATCTCTTAAGCCGCCCACTCAGGTTGCTGCATGTCAACCCAATGGTACCACATGCAGAGGGGCGGAGGAGACTACAACAAAAATAAGAATGTTACTTCAAACAAAATGAAACGAACAATATCTCTATTCCCCATGCTTACAACATACCGGAGGACTCGGGTACACCGAGCTTGTCGGTGCATCATGATCATAGTTGGCACACATGAAAAAGTTCGTGCCAAACTTAGCATAGAAATCTTTGACTCCTTCACATTCGCAAGATCGCATCACCAACAATGCTCTGCTCTCATCCCTAGGGGCGAGCTTGCATCATTCATCTTCCTCGGCCTAAAGTTCTGGTCCGAGCAAGGCACACTCATGTCAGCAAAGGGTTGCTAGGAAGAAAAGGGAGAAAAACACTGGTATTTTGAAACCATCGGGCGGTTCGCTTTTATAAGGAGAGACGACAAGATAAATTGGCGGGAAGAGGTTGGCGGGTGGGAGGGGAAACAGAAAAAATGCAAAACAGTTGGGTGCACGTAGCCCGATCACCTGAATCGGGTGCACCTAGCCTAATAGCAACCTGTCGAGGAAGCCGAGCCCGACATGGCTCATTCGGGGAAACCCAGCCCTATAGGTTCCCAACCTGCTCTACATAGAGCCTAACCCAGGAAATCTGGACTAGTCGGGGTAGCCTATGTGGATTAGTGCCAATCGGGTTACCCTAACCTGAACCAGTATTTTTTTTTGGAAATTCTCAAAAAAAGTTTTATTCGTGGAATTAACAAAAAAATGTATTATTTTTTTAAAAAAAAAATCGCACCTGCACCGATTAATTTGGGCCAGAGGGAGTAATAGACATTACAGCAAAAAAAATACTTTCATGGTAATTAATTTGTTTAAACCAACATATTTTCAATGAAATCTATGGTCTAACATTACATTTGATTCTGCATAAAATGTCCTAAATGACAATTGTTTTGAACCAGACAGGGTAGTTACTTATAGACACAGTGTATGAATTTGTGAGGTCTCATGTTTACTAGTATTATTTCTTTTGAATACAGAACATGTCTGAAAATATATCCAGTTAACAAACTGATTTGCTTTATGTATCTTGGTGCGGCCATGGACATAGTGCAGCACAAGCTACTGTAGAAAGACACATCTTAATCTTGACAGCCAGGCCTTGAGAAATTTAATGTATCCATGGTATCAAAATTACATTTTTTGCATGCACAATATGGTGCAGCTCAGGTAAAGTCGGAAGCCATTTTTTATAAGCTTGACAAGCCAAACTTGAGAAATCCAACGGTCGGATGGAATCGTGAAGCTTTTAGATCGATCTGCAAGAGAAAACACATAGGAGTAGTAGATTTTGCAAGTCAATTAAAAGATATATTCAATTACAAAGTCAAGTCAAAACTTTAAGTCGCAGCATGTTTTACATATATAGTTATAGTACGTGTCAAGTAATAAGAGGAACATATCACCAATGAAAGTATGGTGTATGCAGGCTTGCAGGGTCGATTGCATGTAGCGTCATGTCTTCTATTCCATGTGTGATAACCCTAGATGTAGAAGTTTTTCATCTCAAGAAAAGGCGATTCCGGAGGTGTGATTCTGTAACATTTCTTTCATGGTGACTTATTTCAGATAAATTATCTAACTATGTTCATTACATGGACGAAAACTAAAAATTCTTTAGAGTTTTTTTTAAACGCAAAATATATGTTGGTTCACTTTGCTAAAGCTGGTCCATTAATAAATACCATACGGCTTACCAAAGCCCACAAAAGTTTATCCTTTTTTTCCCCGAAACAGAGACATAGGCTTTAGCCTCTGCATATGCAGACTTTTATTTCTTTATTTAAAAAATCTTTTGTACCACTACTATAGTACTATATAACTTTATACCCTACTGCAGTCGAATTTTGATTGAACTCGAAAGCATAAAGCTCAAGAAACTGCTCTGTATATATTGGATATTTCTTCGGAGCGAAGCCAATGATATTTGTCCGCAGATTGCAGCATTGAGACACAATTTTTTTCAAACTCCACTTCTTCTGGAATGCGGGTCAGCTGCCGACCTCATCACTGAGTGATGGCGTGTCTGTCAGTATAAGCAATCAGAAACCGGTTCCAACGAGACAGAAAAAGAACAAGAAAAGAATCATCACATCTTTTTTAAAGATGTACTACTAGTACAATACTCTTTGCTGAATAGGATCAGGACCAAACGATTAAACAACGCTAAAAGGAGGTTAGCCGATGAATTGACTAAGCAGCGGGGGAAGTAGAGGATAAGACTGTTTAATCAGTCGTTGGAATCGCACACTTCCGCGGCGTTTCCGAGGAGGTTAGCGATAAGATTAGTAATTTATCATGCGGCCGACGGGAACGAAGAAGGATATGCCATGAATTGTACCATTCGTGCTGAACGTGCCGTGAGAGGAAGAGGAAAGACAAGACGAGGGATGCAGTCATGTGCATATAGTAAGTCCGATAGCGATCGAGGGAAGATCAATACAAAGGCATTAGTTGTTATCACCAGATTTTGGCCAAATCAGGAGATGGGCCGTAAGTGAAGATGGGCTTGAAGGATACACGCGTGGAGCATCTTTGAAGCGGCCTTGCTGAAGAGTTTGGGCAATGGCCCATGTATCTGTAAAATAGTAGATCGCATCTTTGTTTAGAATTAAAAGATAGAGTTTGACCCGTGCACGGTTAGGTGCACGCCTGAATTAGAAAGTCCCTTGGACTATAAATATGTATCTAGGGTTATCGGAAAAGGAGGACAATCACGTTCACAACAAACACAAATCAGGCGCATCGCCACCCCTTCTTTCGAGGGTTTCTCCCGGGTAAGCATCATGCTGCCTAGATCGCATCTCGCGATCTAGGCAGCACACGTTTTCGCTTACCTTGTGCTGCTCGTACTGAAGCGTTGTTGATGGCGAGTAGCACTATTTATCTTAGATGTTTTGGGGCTTGCATAGATGCTTTTCTTACGCATGTCTGCTTGGCTGTGCTGTCCCTCGATATTTAGCTGCCCTTACACCTATCCAGGTGTAAGGGCAGCGTCTTGCTTGTTCGTTGTTTAGTAGATCCGATCCGTTATATTTGCTCCTTGATTCTTCAAGGATTGGTTTAATATCCGTATGGTTAGGCCTTGCAAACGGGTTGAACGATCCGGTAGTACGTTAGGTATGGTTTGTTGGTCCTAAGAGGGATGTTTTGGTAATTAACTTTATGTTGGTTTTTAGGCCTCTTTTAGGGTTAGTTTTCCATTATCTTTCGTGTCTATTAGGCTCAACTACGCGTAGGATGTTCCGATCATACGGTGAAAACCCTAAACTGTCGTAGATTGGTTTAGCTTTATACTGATCAAGCAGGAGCCCCATGTCATCGTTAACCCGACGTGAACCATGGGGCGATCGGCTTTGTGAGCCGATCCACAGGGCAACCTGAGAGCCGATCGGGCTCGTATTTAATGTTTACGTGTCTGCCATGCAGAAACTAATCGAAGCAATCCAACACCTTCCTGGCCAGGTATAGGTCAGGTGGCACGCCCTTGCAACCGCTAGGACGTGTGCCGGAACATTTGCGGGACGACGTCGAGGGACCAGGGCCCACTGCCGCCTTGGAAGCCTCCCGGCTCTTCGTGTTGCTTAACCACTGCTCGCCGGTGGGTTTTGGCAGGCAACACATTCTGGCACGCCCGGTGGGACCATCTTCTGCAACAACCACGTCAACATCCGAGATGGCGGAAGAACCGGTCAAGTATGAAGATCTGCCTCCTGAGCATAAGAAGAAATATGATGATCTCAAGGCCATCTTGGAAGTCGATCTCATCGGCGCTTTTGAGAAAACCCGTTCACACGGGATCAAGTTCAAAGGGTTCCAACCCGAAGGTGCGTTAGAGGGACTAGATCTATCTCTCCCTTCGGACGAACGTACCAGAGCCCTGCGACAGGAAGTCAACTATGCCGTTGCTCATTCACTACATCGGCATTCTGAGAGCCTGGTGAACACTCTGGAGCGTGTCGCGCTCAATGTGGTGCAAGAAGTCATGAAGCACAAGTACTCTCCGTCAGGACCTGCTCTAGGAACTCATCAAGGAGAGATACCGCTCTATACCAGGCCGCCACTGCCATACACGACGGCAGCTCCACAGCAACAAGGTTCACCGGCGTACGTCGTCTACAAGGTTGGAGGTGATCCTGGCGACTACCAATTCCTGTATGAGCCGCCCAAGGAGATTCCACATGGATACGTGTGCACATACGTGCCGGACTGCAACAACTGGATGACCCAGGTTACAGCAGGAAGGACTGCCACGGCAGGAGGAGTCGCTGGAGCAGGAAGCAGTTGCAGATGCTGAGAAACAGGCGTGGTTAACTAAATATGCCACCAGTACAAGTCATGAACGATCAACTTCTGCAGCTCCTACGGTGGATGAGATCACCGCAATCATGAGAGATCAGTTCGGCATCCTGAAGAAGAGAATGATCGGCTATTCCAAGCCGTATCCCAACGAGTACGACCTGATCCCGCTGCCACCTAAGTATCGGCTCCCTGACTTCACAAAATTCAGTGGATCAGAAGGAACCAGCTCAATCGAGCACGTGAGCCGATACTTGGCACAGTTGGGTATGGTTTCAGCCTCAGACGAGCTACGCGTGAGGTTCTTCTCGCAGTTTCTCACGGGTCCGGCTTTTGGGTGGTACACCTCGTTGCTACCAGACTCGGTTCGGACGTGGAAGCAACTGGAAGAGCAGTTTCACGTACAATATCACTCAGAAGCTAGAAGCCGGCATTGCCGATCTGACCCAGGTTCGGCAGAGGCGAGGAGAGACGGTGTCTGAATACATTTAGCGCTTCAGACCGTCAGGAACCGATGTTATTCGGTTCGTCTATCCGAGAAGGAAGCATGCGAGCTGGCGATAGCAGGCCTGTCAGCGCCGCTCAAAGATGTGACCTTCCAAGCGAGTACAATTCACTGGCGCACATGGTTCAGAAGTTGACAGCGTATGAACAGCGCCATCCAGAATTGTACCAGGACAAGTACAAGCGCGTCGCCCTGATCGAGACGGACGAAGATGAAGATTCTGCAGGAGATCAGGAGGTCGCTGTAGCTGAGTGGACCCGGGGGCAAAACCCGTGTCCTGCAAGTGGGTGAAACAACCAGGGCCTGTGAAGGGGTTTGACTTCGATTTGAGCAAAACGGAGCAAATTTTTGATTTGCTGCTGAAGGAGAAACAGCTGAAGTTGCCCGAAGGCCACAAAATCCCCACGGTACAAGAGATGAACGGCAGGCCATACTGCAAATGGCATCACACGTTCACCCATGCCACCAACGACTGCAAAGTCTTGCGCGGACAGATTCAAATGGCGATAGAACAAGGCCGATTACTCTTCGGTCAGTTTGCCATGAGAGTTGACACGCAGCCGTTTCCGGAAGTCAACATGGTCGATCTCAGCCACTGCATAGGACGCGAGCCAGGTTTCTCGTTTGATATCAATATGGCAGGGCTTGCAGATCGCCATGGCGAGGATAAGCCAGAGAGCAGTCGCTCTCGCGGCAAAGATAAAAAGGAGGCCGATCCACGCGACCGGCCCCAGCATGATGACAGACGGTATTTGACTGAGGAAGAGGTGATCAGCGTGCGGTATCAACGACCACTTTCCGCGCACCTCCTTAACAAATATGAACAGCAATACGACCGACGTCGGCGCTACGACGTAGATGATGATAGATATCGTCGGTCTGATGCAGACAACAGGAAATACCGTCGACACGAAGGGTATGAGCGTCACGCTAGAGGGAGGTCAAGAGAGCAAGAGGACATGGATAGGCATTGGAACTGTCCTTTCTTCAAACACTGCTGGGACTCAGGAATGAGCCGATTGCCTACAATCGAGAACTGCCCAGAATGTAGACAGAAGAGGAAGGGAACAAATGGAGTTTCAGTGTCCAAGCGTCTAGGACCTCTCCCACCTCAGAGCAAACGAGCTGAGTCATCTCAAGATGAAGACTTCGAGGAGTCAGAGGAAGAAGATAGATATCACCGACCAAGGTGGTGTCCTGATGGACTCAACCACTCCCAAAAGCGCAGAGTGCAACGGCTAAGAAACTTGGAAGAAGCCGAGGCGCAGTACCTGTACACGTTGAGGAAAGCACGGCCTGATCTGGCCGTGAAGATTCAGCAAACACTAGAGATAGAGGCTCGCCCACCAAAGAAAGTGTGGCGACCCAAGCAGACAAAAGCCGATGCAGGGACATCGGCTGATACAAACATGGTGTTCGTTCTCCCGTCAGAGTTTTGTGCTCCAAGAGATGAGGAAGTATCAGTGGCACAGTTTGATTGCGGGCCACGGCCAGTTATCTTTGAGAAGCCACGAGAGAGGAGCTACAGGCATCTGAATGCCCTATACCTGAAGGGTTATATCAATGAGCAGCCTATCAGCAAGATGCTGGTTGACACGAGAGCAGCGATCAACATAATGTCGTACTCCATGTTACGACGTTTGGGTCGTTCCAATGAAGATCTGATCAAGACCAACGTCACGCTAAGCGATTTCAACGGCCAACCGTCAGAAGCCAAGGGAGGCCATCCACCATCAAGCACCGCGCGGCTCCAGAGGCCAGCGGCCAGCGCCAGCCGGCCCGCTCCCGGCTGGGCCCGCGCGTCGAGCCAACCGACGCCAGAGATCGCCTCGACCGGCTGGTCGAATCCCGCATCGCGGAGGAAGAAGGGCCAGCCGGCCCCAAGTGCTTCGGGCCGCGGATCCTCAACGAGCCCATGATCGACGGCTTCCAGCTCCCCCGCGACACGCCCAAGTACGACGGCACGGCCAAGCCGGAGGACTGGCTGCAGGACTCCACCGCAGTCGGCATCGCCAAGGGCAACAAGCGCTGGGCCGTGCGCTACTCCCCCCTCATGCTGCTCGGCTCCGCCCGCACATGGCTCAACAACCTGCCAGCCGGCAGCATCAACGGCTGGCTCGACTTCGAGGACGCCTTCATCAGCAACTTCACCGGCACCTACCGCCGGCCGGGTCGCCCCCAACAGCTCGAGATGTGCAAGCAGGGCGCGGACGAGACGGACCGTGCATACCTGACGCGCTGGTGCGAGATGCGCAACTCCTGCGAGGGAGTGCACGAGATCCAGGCAGTCGGCTTCTTCATGGCCGGCTGCCGGCCCAACACCATGTTGTGGCACAAGCTGCGCCGCAGTGAACCCAAGACGATGGCTGCCTTGATGGCCATCGCAGACAAGTATGCGCTGGCTGAAGGAACCAGCAGCACGCCGGCTGAGATTTCGCCGGCTCCATCCAGGCGGGACAACAACAAGTCGGCCGAGCACAAGCCGGCCGAGGGCGGCCACCACGGCAGCCGGCGGGACAACTACCGCGGCAAGAGGCACAGCGACCAGCCGGACCGCCGGTACGGCTCCGCCCACGTGGCAGCCGTGTCAGACCACGCGGCGGCTGGCGGAAGCCGGCGCCAGAAGCAGACGGACCGGCCCTGGAAGCCGAAGTACACCTTCGAGCAGATGCTCGACTCGCCGTGCAAGTACCACAGCGGCAAGAACCCCTCCAACCACTCCACCCGCGACTGCCACTTCATGAAGCGGCTGACGAGCGGCGAGCCCCTTCCGCCTCCACCCCCACCTCCACCAGCCGGCGGGCCGGGTGGCCAAGCCGGCGCAGAAGCCAACAACCTCGAGCACCACGAGGCTAACCAAGTGCACCATGGCGGCCGGTACCTGGCTGAGGATGCCACCTACATCATCTTCACCTCCGAGCCCGAGGACAAGACGAGCCAGCAGCGCCGTTCCCTCGAAGTCAACGCGGTCATGCCGCCGGTCCCCCAGTACCTAAACTGGTCAGAGCAGGCCATCACTTTTGATCGCCGCGACACACCGGCTGTCCTACCGAAGCCGGGCAGCTACGCCATGGTCCTCGACCCCACCCTCGGCACAACCCGGCGCAGCGTGCGCTTCTCGCGTGTCCTCATCGACGGGGGCAGCAGCATCAACATCCTCTACCGCGACACCGCCCGCAAGTTGGGCATCCAGGAGGCCGAGTTGCGCCCCACCCCCACCGTCTTCCATGGCATCGTGCCAGGCCACTGCTGCCAGCCGATCGGCCGGATCACCCTGGAGGTCATGTTCGGCAAGCCGGACAACTTCCGCACGGAGAACATCGAGTTCGAGGTGGTGGACCTGGTCAGTCCCTACCACGCGCTCCTGGGCAGGCCGGCCCTGACCAAGTTCATGGCGGTGCCCCACTATGGGTACCTGAAGATGAAGCTACCTGGCCCCAAGGGGGTCATCACCGTAGCCGGCGACTACCGCCGCTCCATGGACTGCGCCACGCAGAGCTCCAAGATGGCCCAGACGCTGGTCATCGCCACCGAGAAGCAGCTCATCCACGACGCCGTCGCCTTGGCTAAGGCCGCGCAGGCGGACATGCCGGCTGTGGGCAACCCGGCTGGGACGACTCACTTCCAGCCGGCCGACAACACCAAGAAGATCCTGCTCGACCCGGCCCAGCCGGACAAGTACGTCACCATCGGTGCCGGCTTGAGCAGCAAATAGGAAAGCGAGCTCACCAGCTTCCTCCGTGAGAATCGGGACATCTTCGCATGGTCTCCAAGGGACATGCCGGGTGTACCGAGGGAGTTGGCTGAGCACCACCTCCACGTCAGGCCTGAAGCCAAGCCGGTGAAGCAGCCTCTCAGGCGCTTCGCCGAAGAACGAAGGAAGGCCATCGGTGAAGAAATCGCCCGGCTCCTAGCTGCCGGCTTCATCATGGAAGTGCTGCACCCGGACTGGTTGGCGAACCCGGTCCTGGTTTTGAAGAAGAACGGCTCCTGGCGCATGTGTATCGACTACACCAGCCTCAACAAGGCGTGCCCGAAGGACCCCTTCCCCCTGCCGCGCATAGATCAAGTCATAGACTCGACTGCCGGCTGTGAACTGTTGTCTTTTCTAGATGCCTACTCAGGCTACCACCAGATTCCTTTGAATCCGGCTGATCAAATAAAGACTTCGTTCATTACCCCGTATGGGGCTTACTGCTACACGACTATGCCATTCGGCTTGAAAAATGCAGGCGCCACCTACCAAAGGTGCATGCAAAAGTGTTTGCAGGATCAAATCGGCAGAAATGTTCACGCATACGTGGATGATGTCGTTGTAAAAACCAAGGAGATGCCTACCCTCCTTGATGACTTGAGAGAAACCTTCACCAATCTGCGAAGATTCCGGATGAAGCTCAACCCGGCCAAGTGCACGTTCGGCGTGCCAGCCGGCCAACTCCTGGGCTACCTCGTCTCTCAGCGAGGAATCGAAGCCAACCCAGAGAAGATCAGTGCCATGAGAAGATGGAGCTGCCGCAGTGCCTCAAGGACGTCCAGAAGTTCACCGGATGCCTGGCCTCCTTGAGCCGCTTCGTCAGCCGGCTGGGGGAGAAGGCACTGCCCATGTACCAGCTGCTGAAGAAATCGGACAAGTTTGTCTGGTCACCGCAGGCGGATGAAGCCTTCCGTGACTTAAAGCGCGTACTTTCGACCGCGCCCATCCTCGCATCGCCGGCTTCGATGGAGCCGATGCTGTTGTATATCGCTGCCACCAATCGTGTGGTTAGCGTCGTCCTGGTGGTGGAGCGCAAAGAAGCCGGCAGGGAGCAGTCGGTCCAGCGCCCAGTCTACTATCTCAGCGAGGTGCTGTCCCAGTCAAAACAGAACTACCCCCACTACCAGAAGGTCACCTACGGCGTATACATGGCGGCCAAGAAGCTCAAGCACTACTTCCAGGAGCATCCCATCAAGGTGGTGGCCACAGCACCCTTGGCGGAAATCATTGGCAGCAAAGACGCCAACGGCCGGGTCGCCAAGTGGGCCCTGGAGCTAGCCGCCCACACCATCATCTACGAGCCACGCACGGCCATCAAGTCGCAGATCCTCGCGGACTTCTTCGTCGACTGGGCCGAGATGCAATACCTGCCGCCTGTGCCTGACTCCACGCACTGGAAGCTGCACTTCGACGGCTCGAAGATGCGAAACGGCTTGGGAGCCGGCATCGTCGTCACTTCCCCCAAGGGAGATCGGCTGGACTATGTCCTGCAGATCCACTTCGCCGCATCCAACAATGTGGCGGAGTATGAAGCGCTCATTCATGGGCTGAAGCTGGCCAAGGAGATTGGCGTGCGTCGCATCCTCTGCTTCGGCGACTCCGACTTGGTTATACAGCAAGCATCGGGCGACTGGGACGCGAAGGACGCCAACATGGCCTCATACCGCTTCCACGTCCAGCAGCTATCCGGCTTCTTCGATGGCTGCGAATTCCACCATGTGCCACGAGCAAACAATGAGGCGGCAGATGCCCTATCCAAGATTGGCTCGACCCGGCAAGCCATTCCGCCGGGCGTTGCCCTGGCGATTCTCAAGAAACCGTCCATCATACCGTCACCGGACTCGGATTCCATATTCGTGCCGGCTGACCCGGGGGCTTCTCAGCCGAACCCGGGGGCTTCATTGCCCAAGTCGGGGGCTTATCAGCCAAACCCGCCGGCTTCTCAGCCGAACCCGGGGGCTTATCGGTCCAACGCGGGGGCTTCTCAGCCAAACTCGGGGGCTTCTCAGCCAAACCCGCCGGCTTCACAGCCGAACCCGGCGACCACGCAGTCGAAACCGGAAGCTCCGAAGATGGAGGCCTTGGTGGTTAGCGTGTTTGAAATAAAATGCGTACCATCATGGGCACAAGAATTCCTCTCCTACCTCACCGATGGTGTGCTGCCCAATGACAGGGTTCAAGCCAGGCAGATTGAGAGAAGGGCCAAGGCCTATACAATCATCAACCACGAGCTGTACAAGCGCAGCGTAAGTGGGGTGTTCCAGCGGTGCGTCGAGCCGGCTGAAGGGATTGAACTCCTACGGGAAATCCACCAGGGAGAGTGCGGCCATCACGCCTCCTCCAGAGCCATAGTGGCCAAAGCCTTCCGGCACGGTTTTTACTGGCCGCGCTCAGAGACGCAGAAGACTTGGTGAAGAAGTGCAACGGCTGCCAGCGCTTCGCAAAGCAAAGGCAAACGCCGGCTTCCGCCCTAAAAACCATCCCCATTACCTGGCCGTTTGCCGTATGGGGCTTGGATATGGTGGGCCCATTCAAGACAGCCCGAGGCGGCATGACGCATCTCTTGGTGATGATTGATAAATTCACTAAGTGGATCGAGGCCAAGCCAATCAAGAAGCTGGATGGCTCCACAGCCGTCACATTCCTCAAGGAAATAATCGCGAGATATGGCTACCCGCATAGCATCATCACCGACAACGGCAGCAACTTCGCCGAAGGCATTTTCAAGCGCTACTGCGGGGAGATGGGGATCCGAATGGACCTATCATCCGTAGCACACCCGGAGACCAACGACCAAGTGGAGAAGGCAAATGGCTTGATCCTAGCCGGCATCCGGCCCCGGCTGGTGGAGCCGCTTGAGCGCTCAGCCGGCTGCTGGATTGAAGAGCTGCCCAGCGTGCTGTGGAGCCTGCGCACAACACCTAACCGCTCAGTCGGCTTCACACCCTTCTTCCTCGTATACGGGGCTGAAGCCGTCCTGCCGACTGACATCGAGCACGACGCGCCAAGAATCAAGCTATACACAGAAGCCGAAGCCAAAGAAGCTCGCGAAGATGGAGTCGACCTGGTTGAAGAGGTCCGGCTGATGGCCGAATCCAGGTCCACCGTATACCAGCAAAGCCTCCGTCGCTATCACAGCCGGAAGGTCAAGTCCTTAGCATTCCGAGAAGGAGACCTAGTGCTCCGGCTGATCCAACGGACAGCCGGACAGCATAAACTAGCATCCCCATGGGAAGGTCCCTTCATCGTGAGCAAGGCAGTAGGCAATGATTCCTACTATCTCATAGATGCCCAAGAGGCCAAAAAGAACAAGGCGAGCAAAACTGACGAGGAGACAAAACGTCCCTGGAATGTCAGGTTGCTTCGACCATTTTACACTTGAGAGCAGGAATGTATGTATCCCTTGTATCCCTTTTATAAGCTATGAAAAAGCATGCGCCGAGAGCGCCGTTTCCGACAAGTTTTTCGCGCACTCTACTTCGTTTCGCCAATTGGCTTGAACCCTTTCACGCGACGGCTTAGTAACGTGATCTGATTTCCGACAGCCGGCTTCCGACCAGCTACAGACCGCAACCCGGCTGTCCGGCTGGCGGGAGTAAGGCCTAGGGAACCAACACGCGAAAAACGACTAAGGAAAGAGTAAAAGCGAGTTGACTTGCAACCTTTCATAAAAGTGTCGGACTGCCGAAATCGACTCGTTCGACTGAAATACTATCGGCCTCACCCAGCGGCACGCTCTTGATCCGGCGACGGACCGCAAGTCGGACGTACGACCGGCAAGGGCACAGCCAAAGAGTGGGGCGGATGGGAAAAAGCGAACAAGTCGGAAGAAAGCAAGCCGGCACACAAATGATTAACAAACACACTAAAGTGCATCATAATAAAAAAGGCGATAATATTGTCTTTACATAAGGCACCCGGCATTCCGGGGATTTAATAATTTGTCTTGGCAAAAGCGAAATCACATGAACAGGAAAGTTTAGGCACCGGCTGGAGCAGGACCAGCCGGATCAACAGCAGGTGGCGGAGAATCCATCTCGACCCCTTCGTCTTCAAGCTCCTCCTCCTCATCAGAGTGAGGGTTCGGATCCGCGATGAAGAGGCGCTTGTCGACGAAGTCGGCGATGGCGCTGGCTCGGGCAAGCCGGGCGGCCTTCTGTTCAGCCGAGAGCTCCTCCTCCACGCCGGCTCGCCGATACTCGAGCTGCCCCAGGTCCACCTCGTTGTACCAGGAGAGGACAAAAGACAGCGCCATGTCGGCGCCAGCACGCGTGGCAGACCCCTTCCAGTCGATGAAGCGATCCGGCGCCTGCTCGATCAAAGAGGTGAGGCTGGAGATGTCTTGCGGCGCCGCCTCGCCGGGCCACAGCATCGGGACCAGCTCCTCAGCCGCCTTCCGGAGCTCCCAGCCAAACTTGGTGATGGGCTCGACGCGGGCAGCCAGGGACGACATGTGGTCCTCCATGGTGAAGCTCTCCGAGCTGCCCTCGCCAGTCGCCCGCCCCCTGGACTCGCGCGCATCGCCAACGGCCGCCAAGGCCGCATCCTGCGTTTCCGGGAAGGCCGCTGCAAGAAGGAAGCATGTCAGAAGTCGTCAAAGCCGAAATAAGCTGAAAAATGCAAATTTTCGAAGTCCTAAAGTGGCGGCAGCCGGCACGAGCCGACTGCCCCCAGCCCGAAGATGGAGATTTCGAAGAATAAAAGAAAAAGACTGGCGGCAGCCGGCACGAGCCGACTGCCCCCAGCCCGAAGATGGAGATTTCGAAGTCATGAAGTAAGACTGGCGGCAGCCGGCACGAGCCGACTGCCCTCAGCCTGAAGATGGAGATAGCGAAAAAAGATAAGTTTCTGCAGCCGGCTACCAACGGAGGCTGGCAGCCGACAGCCGAAAGCCGGCAAAGGGGAAGGAAACATAGACACTCACCCGAAAAACCGCGATCGATCGCGCCAATCAGGTCCGTCCAGTGCTTGGCAGTAGCCGTCAGCTCCGTGGACTTGGCGGTGACCTCCCTCTGAAGCGCAAGCCGCTGCTTCTCCACCTCGGCCAGCCGCCGGCTCAGATCCTCCACCTTCTCCTTCTCTGCCGTCCTAAGGGAGGCAAGCTCGGCGAGATGGTTCTTCTCCAGCGCGCGCAGCCGCGTCAACTCCCCGTCGGCCACCTTGAGCTTGGCGGCTGCAGCGCGGCCCGCCTCCTCGCTCTCGGCGCACTGAGCGCGAGCAACCCGGAGATCCGATTCCAGCTGCGGGACCTTGGCGGCCTCAACTGCGAGGCAGCCGGAAAGAAATGTCAGCCAACAAAAAACAAAAGAAAGAAGACATCGAGCCAGAAGAAGCAAGAGCTTACCCTTGACGGCTTCCAGCTCGCGAGCCAAGGTGGCCCGCTCAATCTTAGCCTTGTGGTAGCTGGTCACCACCTTGTTGTACAAGGCGGTGCGACGCTCGTCGACCACCTGAAAAAGAGAACCGTTTAGGCGAAACCTGGGCCGGCTCCGAGCAGCCGGCCCATGCCTCGGAGGGCTACCAAGATAACAATAAAATCGCAGAAAACAAGATGAGAAGCCACCTACCTTGTCAGCATCCTCCAGCGTCGACAGCTGGGCCATAACCTCGGCGGCTTTGTTCTTCAAGCTGGCTCGGTAGCCAGAGAAAAGCATCTTCAGGGGCGCCGTGCCAGGCTGCCCCTCCCGGCTGATTATCTCACAGGAGTCCGCCTGGTGCCAGGCCTTCTCCATGGTGCCAGCCGAGCCGAAGCTGGAGTCCGAGGCGGACGGCACTCTCGCCAGCCGGGCACCCTTGGCCACGTGAAGGCTAGTGGGCGACACCGCCGGGCCCTTCGACCTCACCAACGCCTGGGAGTCGGCGTCCTTAGCGCGCGCCGGCTCCTCCCGCTGCGGCTCCGTCCTCGGCGGCTCCGAAGCCGGAGGCGGCACGGCTGGCCCGGTGGGAACCACCTCCGGCTCCTCAGGCGGCGCAGCTCCGCCAGCTCCAGCTCCTGCCGCTGGTGGCACACCTCGGCCAGCTCCAGCCGCCGGCCCCAACAGCGGCGCGCGGTGTGGAAACAGGTCGCCAAGAGTGGGCCTCTGGGCCGACTCGCCCTGGGCGCCCTGGCCCGGCGCTGAAGGAGGCGCAGCCGAAGAAGATGCCCCCGCGGGAGGCGGCGTAACCACGGGCGGCACGACGACAACGGGCGGCGTGCGCGCACGTGTCGAAGGCGGCGGCGTCGGCTCCCTCTGCCGACGAGGCGGCGGCGCAGCACGAGCAGCCGGCCCAGAGGCACCGCCCTGGGTAAACTTTATGGCGGCCCTAGTCAAACAAACAAAGGAAGTTAAGTGCAAAGTAAGGAAAGAAAAGGAATCAAACAACGAAGAGAACAAAAAGGACTTACCCGGCCATCTCCGGGACCTTCTTGGGCCCTTGCTGGCGCTGTCTCTTGGCCTGGCCCTCCAGCCTGGCCGTGCTCCCGCCGGCGGCCCGCTTCTTCTTCTTCGGCGCGGAAGTCGCCGAGGCGGCAGGCGGCCTCGTGCGCAGAGGCACCGCCCGGATCGGTCCCGGCCCCGTGGTGGACGTGGCCGGCTCCGCCTCCTCCTCCTCCCGCTGCTCCGGCGAAGGCGGCGGGTTGTGCTCCCCTTGGCCGCCCTGGTCGGGCACCACCGGCAGGTCATCATCGCCGGCTTGGTCGCCGGCTTGGTCAGCCGGATCCACGAGATCCGCCGTCCAGATCTTGTGCGCCAAGTCGCCGTCCTCGATCTCTTGGCGGGGGAAAATCTGGAAAACAAGAACAGATGAATAACAAGTGGGCCACGCAGCGCAAGTCGAAAAGCGCAAGCCAAGAAACATCAACTTACCCGCTCAGGCGGCGCGGCCCGGTCGTAAGGCGGCAGCCCCCACTCCCAGGCTTCCGGCATGTTGGCCTTGGTGATGTTGTTCACCCGGTGAGCGACTTGGGCCTTGGTGAGCGCCACCCTCGACGTCCGGGTCGGATCCAGCCGGCCGGACATGAGCCCGATCTTGTGGACGCGGCCCTGGAGTGGTATCACCCGGCGCTCAATATAAGTGCAGAGGAGATCCTCGGCGCTCAGCCGGCCCCCATTGACGCACTCCCCCAAGAAGTCCCAGAGGAGGTTGACCTCCGCGTCCGGATCCGACGACTTGGCGTTGTGACCCCAGTTGAGCCGGGTGGTCGGAGGAGCCGGATTGTACTCCGGCAGGTTGATCCAGTCGAAGGCTGGGTTGGCGTTCTTCACGTAGAAGAACGTCATCTGCCAGTTCTTCACCGAGTCGACAGTCGGAATCTTCGGGAAGAGAGAGCCGGCGCGGGGATAGATGGAGGCGGCGCCGCAGGTCCTCAGGCGGCCCTCAGTCATTTGCGACTTGAGGTAGAAGAGCCGGCTCCAGAAATCCACGTCGGGCCACAAGCCGGCGTAGCCCTCCATGAAGGCCACATAGCAGCTGAGGAGGACGCATGCGTTGGCTGGCAGATGGTGAGGCTGCAAGCCGAAGAACTCCAGGAACCGGCGGAAGAAGCGCGAAGCCGGCAGACCCAGCCCGCGGTCGAGGTGCGCGCCGAAGACGACGCGCTCGCCAGGCTCCGGCTGGGGCTCCACCTCCTCGCCAGGCGCTCGCGTGATCACCTCCTTAGGAATCCGGCGGAGGCGCACCAGCCGCTCGATGTCGTCGTCGCGCATGTACGAGCCCCTCCAGGACCCGCTGGCGGAGGCCATCGTCGAAGAAGAAGTAGAAGAAGACCAGGAGAGATCGAAGGGCGAGGAAGAACCGCTCCTCACCGGAGGAGAGCGCGGCGGCGACGAGCGCAGCGTCGAGCCGCGGGGCCCCGTGGCGCCGGCTTGGCGTGCGGGCGGCTGCCGAACGGCGGAGAGCTCCGGCCGCGTAGGATCGCCGGGGTTCGCCAGGAGGTCGCCGGAGAAGAAGTGACGGCGTGCGAAGAGCGCTCGAGTGAGAAAGAGAAGCGGAGTGAGAGCGCGAGGAAGAAGAAGGGCGCCTCGGTACCGCGCCGGGGGCATTTATAGCCGCCCGGCGCGCCGGTTGCGTGGCCACGTGGCGATCGTGGGCCACGTCGGGATTTACTGCGGCCATAACTGCCCCCACGACCGCTGCGGTTACCAGAAACCGTCGCGCCACTTCCCCACGACCGCACCGGATCCGGAGGGGACAGCGATGTGACCAGACGAAACGGCCACGCTGACGAAGCCGTCAGAACGGTCAAGTCGGGCGCGGGACTCGAGGCGGCGGAGTTGCCGGTGCACCCAAGCCGGAGCCGGACAATAAAATCGACCCGGCCCCAAATTTTGGCAACAAGCCGGAAGCATCATCAACACTTAAGAAAAAGTGAAAACAACAGGAGCAAAAAAGGCGTCCGGCTGGAGGAAGCCGGACGAGGCGAGCCGGACGAGGGCGCAGCCGGCTGAATGAAAATTCTCAGCTGGCCCCTTCGGGAGCCGCCGGAAATAAGCGAGAGATATATAGAAGCCAGGGAAACCTGCCTAGGTCCTTCTTAACGCAGGACCTTGCCAGCTTCGGGGGCTAATGTCGGGAAGACCCGGGTAGGGCAATGGACGCGGAGCGGCCGGCTTGAGGACGGCCGGCTCGCGCAAAGGCCGGCGAAGAGCAGCCGGCTGGAGCCGTGGCCGGCTGCCTCGGGAGCCGGCCGGCTCTAAGTCCTAGTCGGCCTGGCTGCGGCCTTCAACGCGTAGCTGGGCCGGCTTCTACAAGCCATATCCGACTGGGGTTTATACCTCAGACCGACTCGAGGCTGGCGAGTCTTGCACCAGAAGGAACTGGGTAGGTGATCCGGCTGCAAAGGTCCACGCTGACCTCATCTCCCGTAAAGTACGGGGCACTGTAGAGCAGCAGTGCCACGCGCCAGACAGGCCATCATGGCGTACGTCGGACCGTACGCGCTACAGAGCATGATGACGACAACGACAGCACCTCCCACGCCGCTGACCTGAGCAGGCGGATGGGACGTGCCACTACGCTCAACGGCTCCCTGATGTCAGCGCCTCGGGAAGGGACGGGAGCCGAAGCCGGCCATGCCGGCCACTAGACTATAGGGACTTATATGTAAAGTACCGGTGCCTATATAAGCCGGGCTACCCCCTCGTGCGGGGGACGATCGATCAGTTCTCATTCACTAGTCTTAGAGCTGCCCTGTGAGAGAGACCTTCGTCTACCTTAGCCTCCCAGGAGCAGCCGGATATACAGCTCAAGGAGCACCATTGTATTGTGTGATCATCATATACACTCATAGCAGGAGTAGAGGTGTTACCTCCATCGGAGGGCCTCGAACCTGGGTACGTCGCCGTGTCGCTCGTGCCCATACCCGCATCCGGATACCGCCGTGAGACCACTAGGAACCACATCGATTAGCCACCCTATGGCATATGTCATGACGATACCACGACAGGGTAGCAAGTTCAGGGACTGACCTCTTCTTGGAGGCCGATGATGGCACATCTGGCCGGTTTTGCGTGGTGGTACCCTCAGAGGTGCCCGAGCTTGAGCCTCGTCGGCTGGATTGCGTCTCCTCTCTGATATTATTTTCAGTAGAGGTCTACAAGAGCAGGATTACTGAACTTACTACTAAAGCCTAGAAGGGTGTTTGCCCTTCAAAGTTTTCCTCGCAGCCACCTTTTTCACTACTATTCTCGCCTTGACGAGGCTCGGGGGGCAGCTGGCCCTGAAGATCCTTTGCTCTTGGGAGCCGATTTTGGTTGAAATCGGCTAACTCTGCACCACTGGTGAATTCTTTGAAACCACCAGCTGATGGGAGGAGTTTGAAGAGGGGGCCACCATTGATAGGCTCTGGGCCGGTTTGTTAAGGAAACAGAGCATCACAAGGAAAGTTGTGAGCAAATGGTACCTGTTATGCAGATGTATCAGCTTCAACGTCAAGTTGTTTCAGCTACGGTCCTAGAAGCTTTCCTGGAGGCGTTAATTCAGGAGTTTTGCCGTCAGGTCTAACATCACGATCGGATGATTTGGAGTCCAAAATCTAAGGGTCCCAAGGCTGTGGGCTGGACCTGTTCGATTGGAAATTTGGGATCTGAATTTGAGCAAGGATTGCAAGTTACCAACTGGATTGACCTGTTTTGCAATTTATTGTAAAAAACTGATGCATTGCCATCGGCTCATTGAGCATTGACCAAGTTGACGATCGGCAAAGTCAAGATAGGGGAGAATCGGCTAAATCGATATGAAAGAAATCGGCAAAGTCAAATTGGGGGAATTTCTTCATTGATGATAAGATTTCTTACATAAAAGAGCTGATTGCTCTCAAAAGGAAGAACTAGGGGGTACATTGCCCCATCTACTGCTACTGATCCTATTCTAAGGATCCTATCTACGGGCCGTTGCTGCCCTCGTCATCGCCATCGCCGCCGCTCTCGGCGGGCTCGTCGTCGCTGCTGCCGCGGCCGCCAGGAGGACCCTCGTTGTCCTCGTCCTCTTCATCAGCGTCGTCGTCGTCGCTGTCGAAATCGCTGAGGTTGCCCGGCCAAGGGCAGAAGCGCTTGGCCGGCGGCTCGTCGGAGGAGGTGTCGTCCTCCTCCTCTTCTTCCTCCTTCACCTCCTCGGAGGAGGTGAAATCGCCCCAGGAGAGGCGATCGTCGTCGCTCTCCTCCTCCGATTCCCCATCTGCGAGGAAACGGAGGTCGCTCTCCCCGTCGGTCGAGGACTTGTCGTCCTCCGACCACGGAGAAGTCATGGCTAGACTCGTCTCCGTCCTCGATGGCGCGGCGAATGCGGGCCGCGTGGGCCTCCATCGGGTCCCACTCCGGCGTCGGCTCCCGGAGGGGGAGGATTGGACGGAAAGGCTCGACGAAGAAGAGGAGGAAGAAGAGGAAGACATGGTGGCAGAGAAGGGCTTTTGGAGTGCTAATGCGAAGGGGACGAAGACGGGAACTGCAAGAAGTGGCTAAATAAAAGGGGATATAGCAGAGATTTAATGCTTAAGCAGTTTTCGAGGATGTGGTGCCAAAACTGTCAAATCGTGCAGAGAAGTTGAGAAGGCAAGGCGTCATGATGAAGAATACTGCGACGGTTCTGCTCTGCCACGACATGACCCCTCGAAGAAAAACAGAGTGGTTTTGAAATTATCATTGCCAAAACCAGGGGGCATGTGTTATCACCAGATTTTGGCCAAATCAGGAGATGGGCCGTAAGTGAAGATGGGCTTGAAGGATACATGCGTGGAGCATCTTTGAAGCGGCCTTGCACGAAGAGTTTGGGCTTAATGGCCCATGTATCTGTAAAATAGTAGATTGCATCTTAGTTTAGAATTAAAAGATAGAGTTTGACCCGTGCACGGTTAGGTGCACGCCCGAATTAGAAAGTCCCTTGGACTATAAATATGTATCTAGGGTTATCAAAAAGGAGGACAATCACGTTCACAACAAACACAAATCAGGCACATCGCCACTCCTTCTTTTCGAGGGTTTCTCCCGGGTAAGCATCATGCTGCCTAGATCGCATCTCGCGATCTAGGCAGCACACGTTTATTCGTTTACCTTGTGCTGCTCGTGCTGAAGCGTTGTTGATGGCGAGTAGCACTATTTATCATAGATGTTTTGGGGCTTGCATAGATGCTTTTCTTACGCATATCTGCTTGGCTGTGCTGTCCCTCGATATCTAGCTGCCCTTACACCTATCCAGGTGTAAGGGCAGCGTCTTGCTTGTTCGTTGTTTAGTAGATCCGATCCGTTATAGTTGCTCCTTGATTCTTCAAGGATTGGTTTAATATCCGTATGGTTAGGCCTTGCAAACGGGTTGAACGATCCGGTAGTACGTTAGGTATGGTTTGTTGGTCCTAAGAGGGATGTTCCGGGAATTAACTTTATGTTGGTTTTTAGGCCTCTTTTAGGGTTAGTTTTCCATTATCTTTCGTGTCTATTAGGCTCAACTACGCGTAGGATGTTCCGATCATACGGTGAAAACCCTAAACTGTCGTAGATTGGTTTAGCTTTATACTGATCAAGCAGGAGCCCCATGTCATCGTTACCCGACGTGAACCATGGGGCGATCGGCTTTGTGAGCCGATCCACAGGGCAACCTGAGAGCCGATCGGGCTCGTATTTAATGTTTACGTGTCTGTCATGCAGGAAACTAATCGAAGCAATCCAACACCTTCCTGGCCAGGTATAGGTCAGGTGGCACGCCTGCAACCGCTAGGACGTGTGCCGGAACATTTGCGGGACGACGTCGAGGGACCAGGGCCCACTGCCGCCTTGGAAGCCTCCCGGCTCTTCGTGTTGCTTAACCACTGCTCGCCGGTGGGTTTTGGCAGGCAACACTAATATAGCCGAATTTTAGGATCTTGTTTAGCTGGTGTAGTACTCAATATAGCTTGTCGATCCGATCATCGGTACTAGTTTTTTAAGACTGGATTACCTAATCTTTCGAAAATGGCACCGTGGGGTCGATACAAAAGAGAGTGACTAGTCTTGAACGGGCAGAACTATTCTACTCCTAATTAGAAATGCAGGTGTCTCCTAATCGGTGGGGGAGTAGGGGTTATACACTTATACTCTGCTCAGCTCAGCTCATGGTAAAATTGGAGCGAGACAAGAACGAGACAAGTTAATGATCGAGCTATAATATTGGCTCATGACCAGTTTGTAACGATCTTGAGAGAGTTTCAAGCTATGAAAGTCAGTGAAAAGTTCATATTTTAGAGCAATTCTTTCTAAAGCACAACAACATCATAACAATACACTAATAATACATTGTTTTGACAAATGTGGTAGCACACTTTTTTTTCAAACCCAAACAATTGTGTTACCGTTCATACGTATAAGGCAACAACTTATCCCATTTCTTATAATATGTATTAAAATTACCATGAATAATTGTGAGTATATTATTTCGAGCTACCAAACTAAAACTGAGCGAGTTAGCCCTCGTTGATCAAGATCGGTTTGTTTTCTAATACAGCTAGCTCATACTCAGCTCCTTCTTTTTTAGTAGATCCTAAGTCTAGCTAAGAGCATATCTAACCCATCCCCTTTCCGCAGCTCAATGAGCAAATTTGCTCCTCTAACGGCTAAAATCAGTTCTAACCGAAGCCGCAAAATTGGTTAGAGGAGCAAATATAGGATAGTGACTCCTATAATCTTCCTCCACTCTCCCAAATATGCTCGGCTGCCAACTTGACTCCTAAAATTTCTCCTCCCTCCTCGTCGCCGACCCTCCCGACCAAAACCGCCGCTGGTCATTGTCGTCGCCGAGATTCTCCCCTCACCCGACCGGAATGTCACCGGAGCTTACTTCCGCAGCCTGCCTAAGTTTCCCGCCGACGCGTGATGCGTGCAGTTAACACACGTCCGTTGGGAACCCCAAGAGGAAGGTGTGATGCGTACAGTAGCAAGTTTTCCCTCAGTATGAAACCAACGTTGTCGAACCAGTAGGAGTCAAGGAGCACGTGAAGGTTGTTGGTGGAGAAGTGTAGTGCGGCGCAACACCAGTGAAACCGGCGCCAACGTGGAACCTGCACAACACAATCAAAGTACTTTGCCCCAACGTAACAGTGAGGTTGTCAATCTCACCGGCTTGCTGTAAACAAAGGATTAACCGTATAGTGTGGAAGATGATGTTTGTTTGCGAAAAACAGTAAAGAACAAGTATTGCAGTAGATTGTATTTCAGATGTAAAGAATGGACCGGGGTCCACAGTTCACTAGTGGTGTCTCTCCGATAAGATAACTAGCATGTTGGGTGAACAAATTACAGTTGGGCAATTGACAAATAGAGATTCACATACATATATCATGATGAGTACTATGAGATTTAATCAGGGCATTACGACAAAGTACATAGACCGCTATCCACCATGCATCTATGCCTAAATAGTCCACCTTCAGGTTATCATCCGAACCCCTTCCAGTATTAAGTTACAAGCAACAGACAATTGCATTAAGTATGGTGCGTAATGTAATCAACACAAATATCCTTAGACAAAGCATCGATGTTTTATCCCTAGTGGCAACAGCACATCCACAACCTTAGAACTTTCTGTCACTGTCCCAGATTTAATGGAGGCATGAACCCACTATCGAGCATAAATACTCCCTCTTGGAGTTACAAGTATCAACTTGGCCAGAGCCTCTACTAGCAACGGAGAGCATGCAAGAACATAAACAACATATATGATAGATTGATAATCAACTTGACATATTATTCAATATTCATCGGATCCCAACAAACACAACATGTAGCATTACAAATAGATGATCTTGATCATGATAGGCAACTCACAAGATCTAACATGATGGCACAATGAGGAGAAGACAACCATCTAGCTACTGTTATGGACCCATAGTCCAGGGGTGAACTACTCACACATCGATCCGGAGGCGATCATGGCGATGAAGAGCCCTCCGGGAGATGATTCCCCTCTCCGGCAGGGTGCCGAGGCGATCTCCTGAATCCCCGAGATGGGATTGGCGGCGGCGGCGTCACAGTAAGGTTCGTATCGTGGCTCTCACCGGGGTTTCAAGCAAGGCTTTAAGTAGGCGGAAGGGCAGAGTCGGAGGAGTCACGGGGGCCCCACACGCTAGGGCCGCGCGGGCTGATACGCGCGAAGCACACGTCCATTGGGAACCCCAAGTGGAAGGTATTATGCGTATAGAAGCAAGTTTCCCTCAGTATGAAACCAAGGTTATCGAACCAGTAGGAGAGAAGCACGTGAAGGTTGTTGGTGGAGGAGTGTAGTGCGGCGCAACACCAGTGAAACCGGCGCCAACGTGGAACCTGCACAACACAATCAAGATACTTTGCCCCAACGTAACAGTGAGGTTGTCAATCTCACCGGCTTGCTGAAAACAAAGGATTAAACGTATCGAGTGGAAGATGATGTTTGTTTGCAAAGAACAGTAGAGAACAATGATTGCAGTAGATTGTATTCAGATGTAAAAGAATGGACCGGGGTCCACAGTTCACTAGTGGTCTCTCCAATAAGATAACTAACATGCTGGGTGAACAAATTACAGGTGGGCAATTGACAAATAAAGATTCAATACATATCAATGATGATTACCATGAGATTTAATCAGGGCATTACGACAAAGTACATAGACCGCTATCCAGCATGCATCTATGCCTAAATAATCCACCTTCGGTTAGCATCCCCCCTCCAGTATTAAGTTGTAAACAACAGATAATTGCATTAAGTATGGTGCGTAATGTAATCAACACAAATATCCTTAGACAAAGCATCGATGTTTTATCCCTAGTAGCAACAGCACATCCACAACCTTAGAACTTTCTGTCACTGTCCCAGATTAAATGGAGGCATGAACCCACTATCGAGCATAAATACTCCCTCTTGGAGTTACAAGTATCAACTTGGCCAGAGCCTCTACTAGCAACGGAGAGCATGCAAGAACATAAACAACACATATATGATAGATTGATAATCAACTTGACATAATATTCTATATCCATCGGATCCCACCAAACACAACATGTAGCATTACAAATAGATGATCTTGATCATGTTAGGCAGCTCACAAGATCTAAACAATGATAGCATAAGCGGAGAAGACAACCATCTAGCTACTGCTATGGACCCATAGTCCAAGGATGAACTACTCACGCATCAATCCGGAGGCGGGCATGATGATGTAGAGCCCTCCGGTGATGATTCCCCTCTCCGGCAGGGTGCCGGAGGCGATCTCCTGAATCCCCCGAGATGGGATTGGCGGCAGCGGCACAGTAAGGTTTTCCGTATCGTGGCTCTCAGTACAGGGAGTTTCGCGACGAAGGCTTTAAGTAGGCGGAAGGGTAGGTCAGGAGGCGGCGCGAGGGCCCACACCATAGGGCGGCGCGGGCCCCACCCAGGCCGCGCGGCTGTGGTGTCGGCGCCTCGTCGCCTGATGACCCACAAGTATAGGGGATCGCAACAGTCTTCGAGGGAAGTAAAACCCAAATTTATTGATTCGACACAAGGGGAGGTAAAGAATACTTATAAGCCTTAACAACTGAGTTGTCAATTCAGCTGCACCTGGAAAAGCACTAGTAACGGGTGTGAAAGTAGCAATAATATGAGAGCAGTAGTAACAGTAACACAGCAGCAGTAATAGCAATATGAGAGCAATGGCACCAGAGAATAGTTGATACTACTTCCAATGACATGTAGAACGAGTATATGATGATGAGAGATGGACCGAGATCTACACTAGTGGCAACTCTCCAATAACAAGTGTTGGGTGAACAAATTACAGTTGGGCAATTGATAGGATTGAAATAGCATTAAGACAGAATATCAAGTCTATTAATCATGTAGGCATGTTTCCCATATATAGTCATACGTGCTCGCAATGAGAAACTTGTACAACATCTTTTGTCCTACCAGCCGGTGGCAGCCGGGCCTCTAGGGAAACTACTGGATATTAAGGTACTCCTTTTAATAGAGCACCGGAGCAAAGCATTAACACTCCGTGAAAACATGTGATCCTCATATCTAAGCCTTTCCCTCCAGTTGTCCCAATTTTTGTCACTTTGGGGCCTTTGGTTCCGGACATAGACACGTGCATACAACTTGTAGATACAATCTAAGCAATAAGTATAGAGCTTAAATCTAAGATCATGCCACTCGGGCCCTAGTGACAAGCATTAAACATAACAAGATTGCAGCAACAATAACTTCACAAACTTTATAGATAGACAATCATAACGTAACAATCCATCGGATCCCAACAAACACAACACCGATTACATCAGATGAATCTCAATCATGTAAGGCAGCTCATGAGATCATTGTATTGAAGTACATGGGGGAGAGTATACCAACTAGCTACAGCTAGAACCCGTAGTCCATGGGGGAACTACTCACGGAGCATGATGGAGGCGGTGGCGTTGATGGAGATGGCCGGGGCACTTCCCGTCCCGCAGGTGCCGGAACAGAGACTTCTGTCCCCGAATTGGAGTTTCTCGATGGTGGCGGCGCCCTGGGTCTTTCGGCGTTTCGTCAATTGGTACTGCATTTTTAGGTCGAAAGGGCTTAAATAGGCGAGAGGCGGCGCAGAGGGGCGGCAGGGTGGCCCAGACCAGGCCGGCGCGGCCAGGCCTGGGGTCGCGCCACCCTAGTGTGTGGTGGCCCCTGGCTCTCCTCCGACTCCCCTTCGGTGTTCTGGAGCCTCCCGGGAAAAATAAGATCTTTGGCGTTGATTTCGTCCAATTCCGAGAATATTGCCCGAACAGCCTTTCTGGAACCAAAAACAGAAAACAGAACTTGCATGGCATCTTGTTAATAGGTTAGTTCCGGAAAATGCATGAAATCATCATAAAGTGCAAGCAAAACATGTAAGTATTGTCATAAAACAAGCATGGAACGTCAGAAATTATAGGTACGTTGGAGACGTATCAGCATCCCCAAGCTTAGTTCCTGCTCGTCCCGAGCAGGTAAACGATAAAAAGAGTAATTTCTGTAGTGACATGCTACTTACATAACCTTGATCATACTATTACAAAGCATATGAAATGAATGAAGTGACTCAAGGCAATGATTTATAGTTGCTAACAAATAGATAACATATAGCAAAACTTTTCATGAAGAGTACTTTCAAGACAAGCATCAAGAGTCTTGCACAAGAGTTAACTCACAAAGCAATAAATTCGAAGTAAAGGCATCGAAGCAACACATAGGAAGATTTAAGTTTCAGCGGTTGCTTTCAACTTTCAACATGTATATCTCATGGATAATTGTCAACACAAAGTAATATGATGAATGCAAATAAGTAAGTATGTAAGAATCAATGTACAGTTGACACAAGTGTTTGCTTCTAAGATGGAAGGAAATAGGTAAACTGACTCAACATAAAAGTAAAAGAAAGGCCCTTCGCAGAGGGAAGCATCGATTGCTATATTTGTGCTAGAGCTTTGGTTTTGAAAACATAAAGAGAGCATAAAAGTAAAATTTTGAGAGCTGTTTGTTGTTGTCAACTAATGGTAGTGGGTACTCTAACCCCCTTGCCAGACAAACCTTCAAAGAGCGGCTCCCATTTTATTTTATTTTGGGTGGCACTCCTTCCAACCTTTCTTTCACAAACCATGGCTAACCGAATCCTCGGGTGCCTGCCAACAATCTCATACCATGAAGGAGTGCCTTTTTATTTTAGTTTTATTATGATGACTCCTCCCCACCTTTGCTTTCTCAAGCCATGGCTAACCGAATCCTTCGGGTGCCGTCCAACAATCACATACCATGGAGGAGTGTCTATTTTTGTTAATTAATTTGGGACTGGGAATCCCATTGCCAGCTCTTTTTGCAAAATTATTGGATAAGCGGATGAAGCCACTAGTCCATTGGTGAAAGTTGCCCAACAAGATTGAAAGATAAACACCACATACTTCCTCATGAGCTATTAAACATTGACACAAATCAGAGGTGATAAATTTTGAATTGTTTAAAGGTAGCACTCAAGAAATTTACTTTGGAATGGCAGGAAATACCACATAGTAGGTAGATATGGTGGACACAAATGGCATAGTGGTTGGCTCAAAGATTTTGGATGCATGAGAAGTATTCCCTCTCGATACAAGGCTTAGGCTAGCAAGGCTATTTGAAGCAAACACAAGTATGAACCGGTACAGCAAAACTTACATAAGAACATATTGCAAGCATTATAATACTCTACACTGTCTTCCTTGTTGCTCAAACACTTTTACCAGAAAATATCTAGACCTTAAGAGAGACCAATCATGCAAACCAATTTTAACAAGCTCTACGGTAGTTCTCCACTAATAGGTTTAAACCACATGAAAAAACTTAATCATGATCTACTTGAGAGCTCAAAACAATTTCCAAGTGTCAAATTATCCAAGACATTATGAGGCATTTTCTATTTCCAACCAAATACCAATAAGTATTGTAGCTTCCAACTTTTATCATTGAACATTAAAAGTAAAATGAAGAACAAGTGTTCATATGAAAAAGCGGAGCGTGTCTCTCTCCCAAACAAGGATTGCTAGGATCCATCTTTATTCAAACACAAACAAAAATAAAAACACACAGACGCTCCAAGTAAAGCACATATGATGTGACCGAATAAAAATATAGTTTCAATAGAAGAAACCTGATAAGTTGATGAAGAAGGGGATGCCTTGGGCATCCCCAAGCTTAGACGCTTGAGTCTCCTTGAAATATGCAGGGATGAACCACGGGGGCATCCCAAGCTTAGACTTTTCACTCTTCTTGATCATATATCATCCTCCTCTCTTGACCCTTGAAAACTTCCTTCACACCAAACTTCTCATAAACTTCATTAGAGGGGTTAGTACTCAAAAAACTTGAATCCACCTTGGTCCTGTAGTGACACATTGCAAGAACTCAATAAAACATTAGCTACAGCTCTCCACGTCTAGAAAGCCTCACTTAAAGTCCACAAGAGACAATGCAAAAAACAGAGACAGAATCTGCCAAAACAGAACAGCCAGTAAACACGAATTTTAAAATGGTACTTCCGTTGCTCAAATCAGAAAACTCAAAACTAATGAAAGTTGCGTACATATCTGAGTATCACGCACGTAAATTGAAAGATTTTTCTGAGTTACCTACAGAGAAATATGCCCAGATTCGTGACAGATAGAAATCTGTTTCTGCGCAGAAATCCAAATCTAGCATCAACTTTACCATAGAGACTTTACTTGGCACAACATTGCAATAAAATAAAGATAAGGAGAGGTTGCTACAGTAGTAAACAACTTCCAAGACTCAACAAAACAAAAATTGCTGTAGTAAAATAAACACATGGGTTATCTCCCAAGAAGTTCTTTCTTTATAGCCATTAAGATGGGCTCAGCAATTTTAATGATGCTCACATAAGGGTGAGAGTTGAAGCAAAAGAGAGAATCAAAAAGCAAGTTCAAAACAAATTTAAGTCTAACCCACTTCCTATGCATAGGAATCTTGTACACAAATAAATTCATGAAGAACAAAGTGACAAGCGTAAGAAGATAAAACAAGAGTAACTTCAAAATTTTCAGCATATAGAGAGGTGTTTTAGTACCATGCAAATTTCTACAACCATATTTTCCTCTCTCATAATAATTTTCAGTAGCTTCATGGATAAACTCAACAATATAACTATCACATAAAGCATGCTTTTCATGATTCACAAACACATAATTTTTATCAAGCTCAGAAATAATAGGATTAAAACTTTCAAACCCACTTTTATCAATAATATAACAAGATGATTGATCAATCTCAAAAGATATGGGACTCATAGATAAAGTCAAGAACTCTCCAATCCCATTTTCATTAGTAGTACAATTAATATTATCAAGTAACATAGGACCATCATCTAGAGATTTATCATAAACATTTGCTAAGCAAAATTCTTTAGTACCATGCATTTCGACATCAGGCACAAACAAAGCATTATCATAAGATTTATCAAAATAGCATGGATTATCATAGATAACAGTAGCATAATTATTCTCACAAGTTTTACTCATAGGTAATATTTCAAGAGAATCCACAGGCATATAACATTCATCCTCTTTCGGTAAGCATGGAGGACAATCAAATAGTGTAAGAGATAAAGAGTTACTCTCATTAGAAGGTTGGCATGGGTAGCTAATCCATTCTTCCTCCTTTTGTTCATCACTCTCCTCTTCTTTTTCATCCAATGAGCTTTCAGGTTCATCAATTTCCTCCTCTTTTTCATCCAATGAGCTTTCAGGTTCATCAATTTCTTCTTCCACAGGTTCCTGCAAATTGTGAGTGCATTCTTGTGCATTAATGTGTCTCTCTTTATAATCAAGGATATAAGGATTCCTACTGTAGCATTCTATACAAGAATTAAGGATAGTAGAGACATAATCTTTAAGGTCCTTACAAATAGCACAAGTTTCATAATTCTCAACCATGAAGGATTCTATCTCGGAGGCTCCCATAAATAAGACAAATTGTTCTACCTCTTCGAACCCATAATGAATATAGCAATTCCGATTATAGTTCTTAATTAAAAATTCCTCACTAAAGCCACATTGAAATTTAAGATGTTTAGTATCCTGTTGAGAGCAACAGTTTATATCATGGCGTCTAAGCAAGATTCTAGCCATTGTATTCAATTTTTCTATCATAGCACTCATTATTTTACCAGTTCTTGATTCTCTATAATTATTATAACATTCTATAAGCTCCAAGTAGGTTGTTGGTTCTCCCATAACAGCAGTTTTTAATTTTTTGGTTTTTCAAATTTTTATGGATTTTTGGGTATATGAGAAAAGTAAAACAAGACAAAAACAAACTAAGCAAAAGTAAACTAAGCAAAATAATACTAGACAGAAATAAACTAAGCACAAATAAACTAGACAGAAGTAAACTAGCAAGACAAAATAAAATAAAAGCAGAGAGAGAGGTAGAGTGTACTCCCCAGGTGAACTTATGAGTAGAGCTATGCCTCCCCGGCAACGGCGCCAGAAAATAGTCTTGATGACCCACAAGTATAGGGGATCGCAACAGTCTTCGAGGGAAGTAAAACCCAAATTTATTGATTCGACACAAGGGGAGGTAAAGAATACTTATAAGCCTTAACAACTGAGTTGTCAATTCAGCTGCACCTAGAAAAGCACTAGTAACAGGGGTGATGTGAAAGTAGCAGTAATATGAGAGCAGTAGTAACAGTAACACAGCAGTAATAGCAATATGAGAGCAATGGCACCAGAAAATAGTTGATACTACTTCCAATGACATGTAGAACGAGTATATGATGATGAGAGATGGACCGGGGTTCCCAGCTATCTACACTAGTGGCAACTCTCCAATAACAAGTGTTGGGTGAACAAATTACAGTTGGGCAATTGATAGGATTGAAATAGCATTAAGACAGAATATCAAGTCTATTAATCATGTAGGCATGTTTCCCATATATAGTCATACGTGCTCGCAATGAGAAACTTGTACAACATCTTTTGTCCTACCAGCCGGTGGCAGCCGGGCCTCTAGGGAAACTACTGGATATTAAGGTACTCCTTTTAATAGAGCACCGGAGCAAAGCATTAACACTCCGTGAAAACATGTGATCCTCATATCTAAGCCTTTCCCTCCAGTTGTCCCAATTTCTGTCACTTTGGGGCCTTTGGTTCCGGACATAGACATGTGCATACAACTTGTAGATACAATCTAAGCAATAAGTATAGAGCTTAAATCTAAGATCATGCCACTCGGGCCCTAGTGACAAGCATTAAACATAACAAGATTGCAGCAACAATAACTTCACAAACTTTATAGATAGACAATCATAACGTAACAATCCATCGGATCCCAACAAACACAACACCGATTACATCAGATGAATCTCAATCATGTAAGGCAGCTCATGAGATCATTGTATTGAAGTACATGGGGAGAGTATACCAACTAGCTACAGCTAGAACCCGTAGTCCATGGGGGAACTACTCACGGAGCATGATGGAGGCGGTGGCGTTGATGGAGATGGCTTTGGGCACTTCCCGTCCGGCAGGTTGCCGGAACAGAGACTTCTGTCCCCCGAATTGGAGTTTCTCGATGGTGGCGGCGCCCCTGGAGTCTTTCTGGCGTTTCGTCAATTGTACTGCGTTTTTAGGTCGAAAGGGCTTAAATAGGCGAAGAGGCGACGCAGGAGGGGCGACAGGGTGGCCCCACACCAGGCCGGCGCGGCCAGGCCGGGGCCGCGCCACCCTAGTGTGTGGTGGCCCCCTGGCTCTCCTCCGACTCTTCGGTGTTCTGGAGCCTCCCGGGAAAAATAAGATCTTTGGCGTTGATTTCGTCCAATTCGAGAATATTGCCCGAACAGCCTTTCGGAACCAAAAATAGCAGAAAACAGGAACTGCACTGTGGCATCTTGTTAATAGGTTAGTTCCGGAAAACGCATGAAATCATCATAAAGTGCAAGCAAAACATGTAAGTATTGTCATAAAACAAGCATGGAACGTCAGAAATTATAGGTACGTTGGAGACGTATCATCGCCCCACTTCGTTATCCCTTCGGTCTTCCGGAAGCTTCGTGGAAAAATAAGACCCTGGGCGTTGATTTCGTCCAATTCCGAGAATATTTCATTTGTAGGATTTCTGAAACCAAAAACAGCAGAAAACAGCAACTGGCACTTCGGCATCTTGTTAATAGGTTAGTGCGGAAAATGTATAATAATGATGTAAAGTATGTATAAAATATTCAAGTATTGTCATAAAAGTAGCATGGAACATAAGAAATTATAGATACGTTTGAGACGTATCAAGCATCCCCAAGCTTAGTTCCTACTCGCCCTCGAGTAGGTAAACGATAACAACAAATAATTTCTGAAGTGACATGCTACCAACATAATCTTGATCAACATTATTATAAAGCATATGAGATGAATGGAGTGATCTGAAGCAAAAGATTGCTAACAAAAGATGATGACTAAACAAATGAATCATATAGCAAAACTTTTCATGAATAGTACTTACAAGACAAGTATCAACAAGACTTGCATAAGAGCTAACTCATAAGCAATAAATTCAAAGTAGAATGCATTGAAGCAACACATAGGATGATTAAGTTTCAGCAATTGCTTTCAACTTGTAACATGTATATCTCATGGATAATTGTCAACATAGAGTAATATAACAAGTGCAATAAGTAAACATGTAAGAATCAATGCACACAGTTAACACAAGTGTTTGCTTCTAAGATAGAAAGAAGTAGGTAAACTGACTCAACATAAAGTAAAAGAATGGCCCTTCGCAGAGGGAAGCATGGATTACTATTTTTGTGCTAGAGCTTTTGTTTTGAAAACATAGAAACAATTTTGTCAACGGTAGTAATAATTCATATGTGCTATGCATAATACTTCCTACAAGTTGCAAGCCTCATGCATAGAGTACTAATAGTGCTCGCACCTTGTCCTAATTAGCTTGGATTAACACGGATTATCATTGCATGACATATGTTTCAACCAAGTGTCACAAAGGGGTACCTCTATGCCGCCTGTACAAAGGTCCTAGGAGATCAATTGCATTTGATTTCTCGTTTTTAACAGATCTCAACTTAGGACATCCATACCGGGACAACATAGACAACAGATAATGGACTCCTCTTTTAATGCATAAGCATTCAACAACAGATAATATTCTCATAAGAGATTGAGGTTGTATGTCCAAACTGAAAACTTCCACCATGATACATGGATTTGGTTAGCGGCCCAATGTTCTTCTCTAACAATATGCATACTCAAACCATTTGATCATGAAAATCTCCCTTACTTCAGACAAGACGAACATGCATAGCATCTCACATGATATCCAACAAAGGTAAAAAGTTGATGGCGTCCCCAGAAACATGGTTACCGCTCAACAAGCAACTTATAAGAACTAAGACACATAACTACATATTCATCACCACAATAGTTTTTAAGCTATTTGTCCCATGAGCTATATATTGCAAAGATAAAGGAATGAAATTTTAAAGGTAGCACTCAAGTAATTTACTTTGGAATGGCAGAAAAATACCATGTAGTAGGTAGATATGGTGGACACAAATGGCATGGGTTTTGGCTCAAGGTGTTTGGATGCACGAGAAGCATTTCCTCTCAGTACAAGGTTTGGGCTAGCAAGGTTGTTTGAAGCAAACACAAGTATGAACAGGTACAACAAAACTTACACAAGAACATATTGCAAGCATTATAAGACTCTACACTGTCTTCCTTGTTGTTCAAACACTTTACCAGAAAATATCTAGACTTAGAGAGACCAATCATGCAAACCAAATTTTAACAAGCTCTATGGTAGTTCTCCATTAATAGATTAAACTACATGATGCAAGAGCTTAAACATGATCTATGAGAGCTCAAAACAATTGCCCAGTTATTCCAAACCATATGAAGCATTTTCTGATTCCAACCAAATAGCAATCAACGAAGCAATTTTCAGCCTTCGCCATGAACATTAAAGCACAACTAAGAACACAAGTGTTCCATATGAAAAAGCGGAGCGTAATATCTCCAATATAAGGATGGTGGGATCCAACTTTATTCAAACCAAAACAAAAATAAAAGCAAACCGACGCTCCAAGTAAAGAACATAAGATGTGATGGAATAAAAATATAGTTTCACTAGAAGTGACCTGATAAGTTGTCGATGAAGAAGGGGATGCCTTGGGCATCCCCAAGCTTAGATGCTTGAGTCTTCTTAAAATATGCAGGGATGAACCACCGGGGCATCCCCAAGCTTAGACCTTTCACTCTTCTTGATCATATTGTATCATCCTCTTCTCTTGACCCTTGAAAACTTCCTCCACACCAAACTTCAAGCAAACTCATTAGAGGGTTAGTGCATAATAAAAAATTCACATATTCAGAGGTGACATAATCATTCTTAACACCTCTGGACATTGCACAAAGCTTCTGAAAGTTAATGGAACAAAGAAACCCATTCAACATAGCAAAAGCGGCAATGCGAAATAAAAGGCAGAATCTGTCAAAACAGAACAGTCCGTAAAGACGAATTTTACAGAGGCACTTAACTTGCTCAAACGGAAAAACTCAAAACTAATGAAAGTTGCGTACATATCTGAGGATCACGCACGTAAATTGGCAGTTTTTTTTTTTTACAGAGAGTTCTGCGCAAATTCGTGACAGACAGCAATTCTGTTTCTGCGCAGCAATCCAAATCTAGCATCAACTTTACCATAGAGACTTTACTTGGCACAAAAACATGATAAGAAGAGGTTGCTACAGTAGTAACAACTTCCAAGACTCAACAATACAGTAGTAAAATAAAACATGGGTTATCTCCCAAGAAGTGCTTTTCTTTAACGCCTTTCAGCTAGGCGCAGAAAGTGCAAATCAAGTAACATCAAGAGAAGAAGCATCAACATCATAATTTGTTCTAATAATAGAATCAAAAGGTAACTTCATTCTCTTTCTAGGGAAGTGTTCCATACCTTTCTTGAGAGGAAATTGATACTTAATATTTCCTTCTTTCATATCAATAACAGCACCAACAGTTCGAAGAAAGGGTCTTCCCAAAACAATAGGACAAGATGCATTGCATTCAATATCCAAGACAACAAAATCAACGGGGACAAGGTTATTGTTAACCGTAATGCGAACATTATCAATCCTCCCCAAAGGTTTCTTTTTAGAATTATCAGCAAGATTAACATCCAAATAACAATTTTTCAATGGTGGCAAGTCAAGCATATCATAAATTTTCTTAGGCATAACAGAAATACTTGCACCAAGATCACATAAAGCATTACATTCAAAATCATTGAATTTCATCTTAATGATGGGCTCCCAACCATCTTCTAACTTCCTAGGAATAGAAGCTTCAAGTTTTAATTTCTCTTCCCTAGCTTTAATGAGAGCATTTGTAATATGTTTTGTAAAGGCTAAATTTATAGCACTAGCATTAGGACTTCTAGCAAGTTTTTGTAAGAACTTTATAACTTCAGTAATATGACAATCATCAAAATCTAAATCATTATGATCTACAGCAATGGGATCATTGTCCCCAATATTTTGAAAAATTTCAGCAGTTTTATCACAAGCAGTTTCAGCAGTTTCAGGCAATTTTGCACGCTTTGCACTAGGAGTAGAAACATTGCCAACACCAATTATTTTACCATTGATAGTAGGAGGTGTAGCAACATGTGTAGAATCAACATTACTAGTGGTGGTAATAGTCCAAACTTTAGCTACATTATTCTCTTTAGCAAGTTTTTCTTTTTCTTCTCTATCCCACCTAGCATGCAATTCAGCCAACATTCTAATATTATCATTAATTTGAACTTGGATGGCATTTGTTTTAGCAAACCTAGCATCTTTAACTTCCTCAGGCATAACTTTAAGTTTTAAAAGATCAACATCAAGAGCAAGACTATCAACCTTAGAAGCAAGAATATCAATTTTACCAAGCTTTTCTTCAACAGTTTTATTAAAAGCAGTTTGTGTACTAATAAATTCTTTAAGCATGACTTCAAGACCAGAGGGTACACTCTTATTATTGTTGTAAGAATTACCATAAGAATTACCATAACCACTACCATTATTAGAAGGATATGGCCTATAGTTGTTGTTACCATAATTATTCCTATAAGCATTGTTGTTGAAATTATTATTCTTAATGAAATTCACATCAACATTTTCTTCTTGAGAAACCAATGAAGCTAAAGGAACATTATTAGGATCAATATGAGATCTACCATTTGCAAGCATAGACATAATAGCATCAATCTTATCACCCAAAGAAGAGGTTTCTTCAATAGAATTTACCTTCTTACCTTGAGGAGTTCTTTCAGTGTGCCATTCAGAGTAATTGATCATCATATCATCAAGAAGCTTAGTCGCGGCGCCCAAGGTGATGGACATAAAAGTACCTCCAGCAGCTGAATCCAATAGGTTCCTTGAGGAAAAATTCAATCCTGCATAAAAGGTTTGGATGATCATCCAAGTAGTCAGTCCATGGGTAGGGCAATTCTTTACCAAAGATTTCATTCTCTCCCATGCTTGAGCAACATGTTCATTATCAAATTGTTTAAAATTCATAATGCTACTTCTCAAAGATATAATCTTAGCAGGAGGATAATATTTACCAATAAAAGCATCTTTACATTTAGTCCATGAATCAATACTATTTTTAGGCAAAGAAAGCAACCAATCTTTAGCTCTTCCTCTTAAGGAGAAAGGAAACAATTTCAGTTTTATAATATCACCATCTATATCCTTATACTTTTGCATTTCACAAAGTTCAACAAAATTATTAAGATGGGCAGCAGCATCATCAGTACTAACACCAGAAAATTGTTCTCTCATAACAAGATTCAGTAAAGCAGGTTTAATTTCAAAAAATTCTGCTGTAGTAGCAGGTGGAGCAATAGGTGTGCATAGGAAATCATTATTATTTGTGCTAGTGAAATCACACAACTTAGTATTTTCAGGAGTACCCATTGTAGCAGTAATAAAGTAAACTAAGCAAACAGAATAAAATAAAGTAAAGACAAGTAACTAAATTGTTTATGTTTTTAATATAGAGAACGCAAACAAGATAGTAAATAAAGTAAAACTAGCAACTAATTTTTTTTGTATTTTTGATGTAGAAGCAAACAAAGCAGTAAATAAAATAAAGTAAAGCAAGACAAAAAACAAAGTAAAGAGATTGGATGTGAGAGACTCCCCTTGCAGCGTGTCTTGATCTCCCCGGCAACGGCGCCAAAAATTTAGCTTGATACGCGCGAAGCACACGTCCGTTGGGAACCCCAAGTGGAAGGT
This sequence comes from Lolium multiflorum, assembly GCA_030979885.1. Lineage (NCBI taxonomy): Eukaryota > Viridiplantae > Streptophyta > Magnoliopsida > Poales > Poaceae > Lolium > Lolium multiflorum. The sequence goes on along the minus strand of CM061748.1, from coordinate 114,546,773 downwards.
ATGATGCGTATAGAAGCAAGTTTCCCTCAGTATGAAACCAAGGTTATCGAACCAGTAGGAGCCAAGAAGCACGTGAAGGTTGTTGGTGGAGGAGTGTAGTGCGGCGCAACACCAGTGAAACCGGCGCCAACGTGGAACCTGCACAACACAATCAAGATACTTTGCCCCAACGTAACAGTGAGGTTGTCAATCTCACCGGCTTGCTGAAAACAAAGGATTAAACGTATCGAGTGGAAGATGATGTTTGTTTGCAAAGAACAATAGAGAACAATGATTGCAGTAGATTGTATTCAGATGTAAAAGAATGGACCGGGGTCCACAGTTCACTAGTGGTGTCTCTCCAATAAGATAACTAACATGCTGGGTGAACAAATTACAGGTGGGCAATTGACAAATAAAGATTCAATACATATCAATGATGATTACTATGAGATTTAATCAGGGCATTACGACAAAGTACATAGACCGCTATCCAGCATGCATCTATGCCTAAATAATCCACCTTCGGGTTAGCATCCGCACCCCCTCCAGTATTAAGTTGTAAACAATAGATAATTGCATTAAGTATGGTGCGTAATGTAATCAACACAAATATCCTTAGACAAAGCATCGATGTTTTATCCCTAGTAGCAACACATCCACAACCTTAGAACTTTCTGTCACTGTCCCAGATTAAATGGAGGCATGAAACCACTATCGAGCATAAATACTCCCTCTTGGAGTTACAAGTATCAACTTGGCCAGAGCCTCTACTAGCAACGGAGAGCATGCAAGAACATAAACAACACATATATGATAGATTGATAATCAACTTGACATAATATTCTATATCCATCGGATCCCACCAAACACAACATGTAGCATTACAAATAGATGATCTTGATCATGTTAGGCAGCTCATAAGATCTAAACAATGATAGCACAAGAGGAGAAGACAACCATCTAGCTACTGCTATGGACCCATAGTCCAAGGATGAACTACTCACGCATCAATCCGGAGGCGGGCATGATGATGTAGAGCCCTCCGGTGATGATTCCCCTCTCCGGCAGGGTGCCGGAGGCGATCTCCTGAATCCCCCGAGATGGGATTGGCGGCGGCGTCACAGTAAGGTTTTCCGTATCGTGGCTCTCGGTACAGGGAGTTTCGCGATGAAGGCTTTAAGTAGGCGGAAGGGTAGGTCAGGAGGCGGCGCGAGGGGCCCACACCATGGGGCGGCGCGGGCCCCACCCAGGCCGTGCGGCCCTGTGGTGTCGGCGCCTCGTCGCCCCACTTCGTTATCCCTTCGGTCTTCCGGAAGCTTCGTGGAAAAATAAGACCCTGGGCGTTGATTTCGTCCAATTCCGAGAATATTTCCTTTGTAGGATTTCTGAAACCAAAAACAATAGAAAACAACAACTGGCACTTCGGCATCTTGTTAATAGGTTAGTGCCGGAAAATTTATAATAATAATAGTGTAAACTATGTATAAAATATTCAAGTATTGTCATAAAAGTAGCATGGAACATAAGAAATTATAGATACGTTTGAGACGTATCACGAGCCCCCGTTAGGCCGCGCCGCCCTAGTGTGGCGGCGCCCCGTGGCCCCACTTCGTTTCTCCCTTGGTCTTCTGGAAGCTTCGTGGAAAAATAGGCCCCTGGGCGTTGATTTCGTCCAATTCCGAGAATATTTTCTTTGTAGGATTTCTGAAACCAAAAACAGCAGAAAACAGCAACTGGCTCTTCGGCATCTTGTGAATAGGTTAGTGCCGGAAAATGCATAAATATGACATAAAGTGTGTATAAAACATGTGAGTATCATCAATAAAGTAGCATGGAACATAAGAAATTATAGATACGTTTGAGACGTATCAAGCATCCCCAAGCTTAGTTCCTACTCGCCCTCGAGTAGGTAAACGATAACAATGATAATTTCTGAAGTGACATGCTATCATAATCTTGATCAATACTATTGTAAAGCATATGAAGTGAATGAAGTGATTCGAAGCAATGGTAAAGACAATGATTAAACAACTGAATCATATAGCAAAGACTTTTCATGAATAGTACTTTCAAGACAAGCATCGATAAACTTGCATAGGAGTTAACTCATAAGGCAATAAATTCTTAGTAGAGAGTTTTGAAGCAACACAAAGGAAGATTTAAGTTTCAGCAGTTGCTTTCAACTTCAACATGTATATCTCATGGATAATTGTCAACACAAAGTAATATGATGAATGCAAATAAGCAAATATGTAGGAATCAATGCACACAGTTAACACAAGTGTTTGCTTCTAAGATAGAAAGAAGTAGGTAAACTGACTCAACATAAAGTAAAAGAATGGCCCTTCGCAGAGGGAAGCAGGGATTAAATCATGTGCTAGAGCTTTTCAAGTTTTGAAATCATATAGAGAGCATAAAAGTAAAGTTTTGAGAGGTGTTTGTTGTTGTCAACGAATGGTAGTGGGTACTCTAACTACCTTATCAACCAGACTTTCAAGAGCGGCTCCCATGAAGGACGTTATTTCTACCACCATGGTAGATCATCCCTCTTCTCTTTTGTTTACACATGCATTTATTATTTATGGATGACACTCCTCCCCACCTTTCCTTTCTCAAGCCATGGCTAACCGAATCCTCGGGTGCCTTCCAACAATCTCATACCATGGAGGAGTGTCTATTTTTTTTTTCTTTTTCTTTTTGCAAAATTAAGTTGCTCACTGATTGATCAGGGCAAAGCATGTGAAGAGAATTATTAATGCAAGTTAATTAATCGGGGCTGGGAACCCCATTGCCAGCTCTTTTTGCAAAATTATTGGATAAGCGGATGAGCCACTAGTCCATTGGTGAAAGTCTGTCCGAAGTAAATGACAAGATCGAAAGATAAAACACCACATACTTCCTCATGAGCTATAAAACATTGACACAAATAAGAGGTAATAATTTTTGAATTGTTTAAAGGTAGCACATGAAGTATTTACTTGGAATGGCAGAAAAATACCATGTAGTAGGTAGGTATGGTGGACACAAATGGCATAGGTGTTGGCTCAAGGTTTTGGATGCACGAGAAGTATTCCCTCTCAGTACAAGGCTTTGGCTAGCAAGGTTGTTTGAAGCAAACACAAGTATGAACCGGTACAACAAAACTTACATAAGAACATATTGCAAGCATTATAAGACTCTACACTGTCTTCCTTGTTGTTCAAACACCTTAACCAGAAAATATCTAGACCTTAGAGAGACCAATCATGCAAACCAAATTTCAACAAGCTCTATGTAGTTCTTCATTAATAGGTGCAAAGTACATGATGCAAGAGCTTAAACATGATCTATATGAGCACAACAATTGCCAAGTATCAAATTATTCAAGACAGTATACCAATTACCACATGAGGCATTTTCCGTTTCCAACCATATAACAATGAACGAAGCAATTTCAACCTTCGCCATGAACATTAAAGCATAACTAAGAACACAAGTGTTCCATATGAAAAAGCGGAGCGTAATATCTCCAATATAAGGATTGTTGGATCCAACTTTATTCAAACCAAAACAAAAATAAAAGCAAACAGACGCTCCAAGTAAAGCGCATATGATGTGACTGAATAAAAATATAGTTTCACTAGAGGTGACCTGATAAGTTGTCGATGAAGAAGGGGATGCCTTGGGCACCCCAAGCTTAGATGCTTGAGTCTTCTTGAAATATGCTGGGATGAACCATGGGGGCATCCCCAAGCTTAGAATTTTCACTCTTCTTGATCATATTGTATCATCCTCCTCTCTTGACCCTTGAAAACTTCCTCCACGCCAAACTCAAAACAAACTCATTAGAGGGTTAGTGTATAATCAAAAATTCACATATTCAGAGGTGACATAATCATTCTTAACACTTCTGGACATTGCACAAAGCTACTAAAAGTTAATGGAACAAAGAAATCCATCAAACATAGCAAAACAGGCAATGCGAAATAAAAGCAGAATCAAAAACATAACGAAGTAAAGCGAATTTTCCAGGCAGTTGATACGTCCATTTTGCATCACTATTTTATATCATAATTTGCTGTTATTCATTGATATATTTCATATTTAGAGATGATACTTATGTTATTTCATCTATTTTGCATGTTTCATGATCATTGGAGAATTATTCACCGGAGTCAGGATTCTGCTGGAAAAAGCACCGTCAGGACACCATATTTCGGAAGATCAACAATTGACGGAAATTATATGAAAAATCCTATTTTCCAGAAGACGAAGGGAGCCAAAAGGAGGGGCCGAGAGGGGCCACCATAGGCCCCCCCATAGGCGCGGGCCCTGGCCTGGCCGCGCCGCCATGTGGGGAGGGGGCCCACAGCCCCCTCTGGCCTCCTCTCCTTCGCGTACATCTTCGCCCCGAAAACCTAAGGAACGGGGAGTTACGGAGAATTGACAGAGCCGCCTCTGCGGGGCGGAAAGACACCAGAGAGAAAAGAGCTCTCCGGCGGGCAGGAATCCGCCGGGGAAATTCCCTCCCGGAGGGGGAAATCGACGCCATCGCCATCGTCATCGAGCTGGACATCATCTCCATCATCATCACCATCATCTTCATCATCATCACCGCCATCTCCACCGCTGCACCTCGTCACCGCTGTAACGATTTGGGTTGGATCTTGATTGTTTGATAGGGGAAACTCTCCCGGTATTGATTTCTACTTGTTATTGATGCTATTGAGTGAAACCATTGAACCAAGGTTTATGTTCAGATTGTTATTCATCATCATATCACCTCTGATCATGTTCCATATGATGTCTCGTGAGTAGTTCGTTTAGTTCTTGAGGACATGGGTGAAGTCGAAATGTTAGTAGTGAACTATGTTGAGTAATATTTAATGGTTTGATATTTAAGTTGTGGTGTTATTCTTCTAGTGGTGTCATGTGAACGTCGACTACATGATACTTCACCTTTATGGGCCTAGGGGAGTGCATCTTGTATTCGTTTGCTAATTGTGGGGTTGCCGGAGTGACAGCAACCTAAACCCCCGTTAGTATATCGGTGCAGGAGGGATAGCAGGATCTCAGAGTTTAAGGCTGTGGTTAGATTTATCTTAATTACTTTCTTGTATTTGCGGATGCTTGCAAGGGGTATAATCACAAGTATGTATTAGTCCTAGGAAGGGCGGTGCATTAGCATAGGTTCACCCACACAACACTTATCAAAACAATGAAGATTAATCAACTATAGGAAGCGAAAGCACTAGACTAAAATCCCCGTGTGTCCTCAAGAACGTTTGGTCATTATAAGTAAACAACCCGGCTTGTCCTTTGTGCTAAAAAGGATTGGGCCACTCGCTGCAATTATTTCTCTCGCATTTTATTTACTTGTACTTTATTTATCTGCTATATCAAAACCCCCTGAATACTTGTCTGTGAGCATTTACAGTGAATCCTTCATCGAAACTGCTTGTCAACACCTTCTGCTCCTCGTTGGGTTCGACACTCTTATTTATCGAAAGTACTACGATACACCCCTATACTTGTGGGTCATCAAGACTATTTTCTGGCGCCGTTGCCGGGGAGTGAAGCGCTATTGGTAAGTGGAATTGGTAAGGAAACTTTTACTGTACGTGCTGATTTTGTTTCTGCTTGCTGCTATAAGTCATTATGGAGAGATCCTCCCTTGAATTTCTATTTGGGAAATCTACTACTACTGCAACGGTAGTGGATGAGGCGCCAGGTGAGGAAGTAATACCATATAAAATACCTATGAAAATTATTGAACGTGTTGTGGATAACCGCTATGAAGGGGATGGAACTGTTCATCCTGGAGATCATTTACTGTTTTTACATGAATTATGCGGGTTATTCAAGTGTGCAGGTATTTCAATGGATGAAGTTAGGAAGAAATTATTTGTTATGTCGCTATCTGGTAAAGCGGCGCATTGGTATAAACTGCTGAAGGATGGGCGTTCTCTTGATTGGAAGGATATTGTGCCTCTATTTTATTCTAAATTCTATCCTCCAAGTGAAATTCACAAAGACCGCAACCGTATATATAATTTCTGGCCTCATGATGGAGAGAGTATTGCCCAAGCATGGGGGAGATTGAAGTCTTTAATGCTCAAATGCCCCATTCATGAGCTTCCTGGTAATATTATCATTGATAATTTCTATGCAAGACTTTCTTTTCAAGATAAAACCTTGCTGGATACTTCTTGTTCTGGATCATTCACGCGCAATAAAGAAGAGTTTAAATGGGACCTTCTTGATCGAATCCAAGAAAATACTGAAGGATGGGAGAACGACAAAGGTAGAGTGTCAGGTATAAATTATGATTATGAATGCATTGAAACTTTTATGGATACTGATGAATATCGTAATATAAGTGCTACATATGGTCTTGACTCTCAAGTTGTTGCAAATATTTATAAAGCCTTTGCCTCTCATTTTGAATTACCTAGGAAGAATTTTGATAAGTATCATGAACCTTATAAAGATAAAACTGATTCACCTAAAGGTAAATGTATTGAAATTAAAACTGTTGATCATGTTCTTCCTGAAGCTTATATTGAAAAAACTCCTTTTCCTGCTAAAATGAAGGAGTATTCTGTTATAACTAGTGTAGTTAATAAAAGTGCAAAGAAACCTATAGAACCTGAAGAACAAATAAAGGTTGAACCTGTTGTTGCAATAGTTAAAGATCTTGTTACTGAAAATGTGGAAGATGGTCATATTATTTTCTGTGAAGATGCTTCTAATATTGTTTCGCATCCTAATAAGTATAGGAAAGCCAGTGTTCCTGTGCTCTCTGTTCGAATTGGTGATCATTGCTATTATGGTTTATGTGATATTGGTGCAAGTATTAGTGCTATTCCTTATGAGCTCTACACGGAAATCATGCATGAAATTGGTTCTTGTGAACTTGAAGATATTGATGTGGTTATTCGGCTAGCTAATAGAGAAACTATCTCTCCCATTGGTATTGTTCGAGATGTTGAAGTTCTATGTGGTAAGATTAAATATCCTGCTGACTTTTTGGTACTTGGTTCTGCTGCTAGTAAGTATTGTCCTATTATTTTTGGTAGACCTTTTCTAAATACTTGTGGAGCTATTATAGATTGCAAGAAAGAGAAAATTGTTACTAAATTTGCTGGTGAATCTTATGAGTTTAACTTCTCTAAATTTGCCAAAACTCCTTATAAAGCTGATTTGCCTAATGATGATTTTAGAGTTGAACAGTGTGCATCTATTGCTCTTGCTCCTAATAATCCTTTGCAGCAACATTTGGAGAATAGTGAGAGTGAAGTTTTTAGGGAAGAAAGAGATGAGCTTGATGAAATTTTCCTTCGTCAACCTATTCTTAAACATGACTTACCGGTTGAAGATTTAGGTGTAACACCACCACCAAAGGAAGATCCTGTATTTGATTTGAAACCATTACCTGATAATCTTAAGTATGCTTATATTGATGATAAGAAAACATATCCTGTTATTATTAGTGCTAAGCTTTCAGATATTGAGGAAGAAAGGTTATTGGAAATATTGAAGAAACACCGAGGAGCTATTGGCTACACTCTTGATGACTTGAAGGGGATTTCTCCCGCTATTTGCCAACATGCCATTAATATAGAAGATGGTGCAAAACCTGTTGTTGAACATCAGCGTCGTCTAATTCCTAAGATGAAGGATGTGGTAAGAAATGAGGTATTAAAACTTCTTGAAGCTGGTATTATATATCCTATTGCTGATAGTAGATGGGTTAGTCCTGTGCATTGTGTTCCTAAGAAAGGTGGAATAACTGTTGTTCCTAATGATAATGATGAGCTCATTCCTCAAAGAGTAGTTGTAGGGTATAGAATGTGCATTGATTTTCGAAAAGTTAATAAAGTTACTAAGAAAGATCATTACCCTTTACCTTTTATTGATCAAATGTTAGAAAGGTTGTCTAAAAATACTCATTTCTGTTTTCTTGATGGATATTCTGGGTTTTCACAAATTGCTGTTAGAGCTAAAGATCAAGAGAAAACCACTTTCACTTGTCCCTATGGAACTTATGCTTATAGGCGTATGCCTTTTGGTTTATGTAATGCTCCTGCTACTTTCCAAAGATGCATGTCTGCTATTTTTCATGGCTTTTGTGAAAAGATTGTTGAGGTATTCATGGATGATTTTTCTGTCTATGGGAATTCTTTTGATAATTGCTTGCGAAACCTTGATAAAGTTTTGCAGAGATGTGAAGAAACTAACCTTGTTCTTAATTGGGAGAAATGCCACTTTATGGTTAATGAAGGAATTGTATTGGGACATAAAATTTCCGAGAGAGGTATTGAAGTTGATAGAGCTAAAGTTGAAGCAATTGAAAAGATGCCCTATCCTAGGGATGTTAAAGGTATTCATAGTATTCTTGGTCATGCTGGTTTTTATAGGAGGTTTATTAAAGATTTCTCTAAAATTTCAAAGCCTCTTACTAATCTTCTTCAAAAAGATGTACCTTTCGTTTTTGATGATGATTGTAAGGAAGCTTTTGAAACTCTAAAGAAAGCCTTAACAACTGCTCCTATAGTTGAACCTCCTGATTGGAATTTGCCTTTTGAAATTATGTGTGATGCTAGTGATTTTGCTGTAGGTGTTGTCCTTGGACAGCGAGTAGATAAAAAATTGAATGTTATTCATTATGCTAGTAAAACTCTAGATGCTGCTCAAAGAAATTATGCTACAACTGAGAAAGAGTTATTAGCCGTAGTTTTTGCATGTGACAAGTTTAGATCCTATATTGTTGATTCAAAAGTTACAATTCATACTGATCATGCTGCAATTAGGTACCTTATGGAAAAGAAAGATGCTAAGCCAAGGCTTATTAGATGGGTGCTTCTTTTGCAAGAATTTGATTTACATATTGTAGATAGGAAAGGTGTTGATAATCCTGTTGCTGATAATTTGTCTAGATTGGAAAATATTGCTTATGATCCTGTTCCTGTTAATGATAGTTTTCCAAATGAACAATTGGCTGCAATAAAGGTGAGCTCGCGAGATAGTCCTTGGTATGCTGATTATGCTAACTTTATTGTTTCGAAGTACTTGCCTCCAACCTTTTCAGCTCAGCAAAGGAGGAAATTCTTTTATGATTTGAGGCATTATTTTTGGGATGACCCACACTTATATAAAGAAGGAGTGGATGGTATTATGCGAAGATGTGTCCCAGAATATGAACAACAAGAGATATTGAGTAAGTGTCATGGTAGTGTTTATGGAGGACATCACGCCGGAGATAGAACCGCACAAAAGGCTACCAGAAAATAGCTTGTTGTCCACAACTGGCGCGTGGTTGACGTGGGAGGTTTGATGGCGGTTGACGGGCTTGATGGAGTGTCTTGATTCGTCCCCGGCAACGGCGCCAGAAAATAGCTTGATGTCTACTCACGCTTCTTTTCCTGTAGACAGTGTTGGGCCTCCAAGAGCAGAGGTTTGTAGAACAGCAGCAAGTTTTCCCTTAAGTGGATCACCCAAGGTTTATCGAACTCAGGGAGGAAGAGGTCAAAGATATCCCTCTCAAGCAACCCTGCAATCACGATACAAGAAGTCTCTTGTGTCCCCAACACACCTAATACACTTGTCAGATGTATAGGTGCACTAGTTCGGCGAAGAGATAGTGAAATACAAGTAGTATGGATGTATATGAGTGGTAATAGCAATCTGAATAAAATATGGCAGCGAGTAAACATGCAACAGAACAGTAAATAAGCGGTGTTTGCAGTATTGGAAACAAGGCCTAGGGATCATACTTTCACTAGTGGACACTCTCAACATTGATCGCATAATAAATAATAACTTCTCTCATTTGTGCTACATACACTCTTGTTTGATAATGAACACCATTCGTTGCGTAGGATTACACGAACCCTCAATGCCGGAGTTAACAAGCTCCACAACATTCGATATTCATGTTTAAGTAACCTTAGAGCATAATAGATCTTTGCAAAATAGACCGAGTACTAACATAGCATACACACTGTCACCATTACACTATGAAAGGGGGAATAGATCACATCAATACTATCATAGCGATAATCAACTCCATAACCTACAAGAGATTATGATCATAATCTACGACAAGAACTACACGATGCACACACTGTCACCTTTACACCATGCAGGAGGAATAGACTACTTTAACGGCCACACCAAGCCACCCTTGGCCGCACCCCTAGTTAGCCGGCGCCCTAGCCACCCCCTCTCCCCAAACCCTAGCCTCTCCTCCTCCACATAATACTCCCGCAGCGCATAGGCGAAGCCCTGCCGGAGTTCTCCACCACCACCGCCACCACGCCGTCGTGCTGCCGGGATTCCGAGGAGGATCTACTACTTCCGCTGCCCGCTGGAACGGGGAGAAGGACGTCGTCATCAACACCGTACGTGTGACCGAGTACGGAGGTGCTGCCCGACTGTGGCACCGTCAAGATCTTCTATGCGCTTTTGCAAGCGGCAAGTGATCGACTACATCCACCACGAGATCTAATCTTGTTAAGCTTTGCGAATCTTCGAGGGTTAGTCTCTTGATCTTCTCGTTGCTACCGTCTTCTAGATTAGATCTTGGCTTGTGTTTCGTTCTTGTGGTAGGAATTTTTTGTTTTCTATGCTACGAATCCCATCAGTGGTATCAGAGCCGTGTCTATGCATAGATTGGTTGCACGAGTAGAACACAATTGTTTTGTGGGCGTTGATGCTTTGTTGTCTTTAGTTCGTGTACTTTGCATCTTGCGGCATAGTGGGATGAAGCGGCTCGGGCTAACTTTACATGACCGCGTTCATGAGATTTGCTCCACGCTCGACATGCAACTTGTATTGCATAAGTGGCTTTGCGGGTGTCTGTCTCTCCCACTATAGTGAAGATCCAATTTACTCTTTCTATTGACAACACTAGTATCACCGTTGTGGTTCATGTTCGTAGGTAGATTGGATCTTACTCGAAAACCCTAAACCACGTAAAATATGCAAACCAAATTAGATGCGTCTAACTTGTTTTTGCAGGGTTTGGTGATGTGATATGGCCATGATGTGATGATGAATATGTATGAGATGATCATTATTGTATTGTGGCAACCGGCAGGAGCCTTATGGTTGTCTTTAAATTTCATGTTGAGTATTATTTCAAAGTAGTTGTAATAGTTGCTACATGGAGAACAATCATGAAGACGGCGCCATTGACCTTGACGCTACGCCGATGATGATGGAGATCATGCCCGTTGATGATGTAGGATCATGTTCGTGCTTTGGATATGAATATCAAAGGCGCAAAGACAAAGGGCCATATCATATCACATATGAATTGCATGTGATGTTAATCCTTTTATGCATCTTATATTGCTTAGATCGCGACGGTAGCATTATAAGATGATCCCTCTCACTAAATATCAAGATAATAAAGTGTTCATCCTTAGTATGCACCGTTGCTAAGACTTGTCGTTTCGAAGCATCACGTGATGATCGGGTGTGATAGATTCTACATGTGCATACAACGGGTGCAAGCCAGTTTTGCACACGCGGATACTAAGGTTGCCTTGACGAGCCTAGCATGTACAGACATGGTCTCGGAACACGGGATACCGAAAGGTAGAGCATGAGTCATATGATTGATATGATGAACACTTTGAGTGTTCGCCATTGAAGTTACATCTTGTCTCGTGATGATCGGACTTGGTGTAGTGGATTTGGTTCGTGTGATCACTAAGACAATGCGAGGGATGTTGTTTTGAGTGGGAGTTCACCTAGTTTAATTTTTTAGAATTAAAATTTGAACTCAATTTGTCATAAACTTAGTCTAAACTTTTGCAAATATATGTTGTAGATCATGGCGTCCCCATCAATCAATTTTAACCAGTTCCTAGAGAAAGAAAAGCTTAAAAGCAATGGTAGCAACTTCACCGACTGGTTCCGTCATGTGAGGATTTTCCTCAATGGCGGAAATCTGCAATATGTGCTCGAAGCACCGCTAGGTCCCCCACCACCACCTGCAGTATCTGAGGACGTAAAAAATGTTTACGAGACTCCACTACAAGAAAAGTTCTGATAGACAACGTCTCAAAATCGTCCGCTAAGGGGTATTTTTCGTCGCCTATGGGTCTAACCCGACGATATGGGTTCTGTTGTGGAAACTGCGTCAGGCAAAGTCCTACGACGATTTTTTCGGTCCGTCGCGCTTGGGCGCCCTTCCGCCACGGAAAATCGGACCATTGCCCAAGTGTTTCCGGGAGCCCGTTGACTGCTGACGTCATGCAAACTGACACGTGGCAGACGCCGTTAACGCAGTTAACGGCGTTAACCGGCTGAAACCCCGTGGTAGATGGTAGGCCCACACGAGGCCTGCCACGTCTTAAGCGGGCCGGGCCAGCTGACATAGTTTGACCGGTCAACTATATAGCTGGGCTGGTCCATTAGTTACGTGGGTCGGGCCTAACCTCTAAGGTTGACTGGTCAAAACTTAAATGGGCCGGCCCATTTAACATGTGGGGTCCACCTTACAGCAACTGGGCCGGCCCAAGAAGCAAGTGGGCCGGGCCAAAAACACAGGTGGGTCCCACTTTCCTGCTAAAAGGCCGGCCCATTTAGTGTGTGGGGTCCACCATATAGGAAGTGGGCCGGGCCAAAAACACATGTGGGTCCCACTTTCCAGTTAAAGGGTCGGCCCATTTAGTATGTGGGTCCACCATATAGCAAGTGGGCCGGCCCAACAAGATAGTGGGCCGGGCCAAAACACGTGGGTCCCACTTTCCTATTAAAGGGCCGGCCCATTTGATGTGTGGGGTCCACCATATAGAGTGGGCTGGCCCCAAAAAAGTGGACCGGGCCAAAAACACAGTGGGTCCCACTTTCCGCTTAAAAGGCCGGCCCATTTAGTATGTGGGGTCCACAATATAGCAAGTGGGCCGGCCCAACAAGATAGTGGGCCAGGCCAAAATACAGGTGGGTCCCACCTTCCTGTTAAAGGGCTGGCCCATTTACCATGTGGGACCACCATATAGCAAATGGGCTGGCCCAACAAGATAGTGGGCCGGCCCAATAAGCATGTGGAGCCCACTATCGTGTAACCGGGCCGGCCTACTAAAGAAGTGGGCCGGCCCAAAATGAAAGTGGGTCCCACACTACTGTAAGTGGGCCGGCCCAATCTGTTGTAGGGCCCTACTTGTTTGACTAGTCAACTTGCATTAAATTTCATGAGCCTAAAATCTGATATCAATGATACACACAATTACATACACAAATAAAACAAGTAGGAAAATTACAAGGCAATTAATGTGCCCAAATAAAAAAATTACATAGAATCATTGAGGACTTCTATTAGCATCATCAATAACACGTTGACATTTGGCAATCGCCTTGATTGAATCTTGTGTACTCTTTGTCAACATATCAGCTACAGATCTTAAAGCAGCAATACCATGTCTTTTATAAAGTACAGCCTTGAGATATTTACTGTTTGATGAAAGAAATGGTCTAGGTTGACGGCTATGAGAAGATGCATCAGAAGAAAGATCAGAACTTTTTGTGGGCCTCACTTCTAATGAAGATTGCTTCATCACAACTGCATTCTGATAATAATGCAAAAAGAGTTAAACGATGAACTATGCAAACATTTATTATGCAATGTAGATATAAGATAATAACAAGTTGCATAAATGAGACAATGTATGGAACTTGTACTAAGCACAAACTTACATCATAATGTTGCACAGGGTCGCTACAGATCCTTTTTTGGCGACTATCTTCTAATGATGACTGCTTCATTAAAACTGCATTCTGGTAACATTGCAAACATAGTTACAACAATTAACTATTCAAACATGTATTACGCAATGTAGAGATCAGATAACAACATGTAGCAGAAATAAGCACAAGATAAGATAAGATGCATGTACTAAGCACATACTGGCTCGCTGCAGGTCCTTCTCTTGCGTGCACTAGTCGTGGTCAACATGCCTGTCATTTTAGGTTCAGCCATCAAGTGAAATGCTAATCCTCCTGCTCCATTGTCCTTAATCTGTGTTTAGATATCACATTTAAGACCAAGTCAGCTGGTTTCAAATAACAAAAAACTTGAGCTGCCAAATGAATAAGCCAATATTTACCAGATATCAGATTAAAACCAACTAGATGTTGCTTTGCATGAGATACGAATTTCAGACATTCAGATTTAGAGTAGGGTAATGCCAAGGTTTTCCACATAAAGTAAACTGGCATTAAGAATGACCAAATGTCAGGTTCAAATCACCTTCGCAGTTTCTCCAAGACAAGCATATCAAATAGGCAGAAACATAGTAAAGCATGAATGGCATTGCTATGGCAGGGTTCCAAGTGTTAATCTCTTGCATAAGGAACAATGCATATAGGTTATAGATAATAACGGAAGTAAACTGCCAAAATTACCAACCAAGAACTCAGATTCCAACCTTCCCTAGCGTCCCCGCTGTTAATGTTGGATGTTCTAATAAGTGGTTCGCATGATCAATCCCTAGGAAAAATAACATTGACAAGTCAGTCTACGATAATACAAAGACCAGACATGCACGCAGCAATAACTATATAAGCTAAAGACGAGGTATAAGAGCAAGCAGATTGGAAATGCACATAGCATGATTATAAAAGCAGTGTGAGAATAGCAGACACGAGAAAACAGCTAGCGGCTAGCGGTGAGCTAATGACGTGGTATAAGAACAAGCAGATTGGAAATGCCCATAGCATGACTATAAAAGCAGTGCGACAATAGCATGCAGTACAAAAACAGTTGGCAGCAAATGAATGGGTATAAGGCTATAAATATGTGGATGCACACAGGTGTCAGTAGAATGAACAGGATGGTAGCGACCGGATAATGCTTTTGTACTGTACAATATTTAAACAAACTTCATGCGAAGCAACACATCAAGAAAGTTAATGGCATATGAGATCTGCAAATAACTACACAAAACATGGCTAAAGAAACACCGCGATCTAACGGGCCAGCGTACTAACCAAGCTGCGGCGGGGTGGACGGGGGCGGCAACTTGCATTCCAGCGGCGGCGAACGCGGGAGACGATGAATCGACCCTGTTTCAGTAGAAGCGGGCGTTAGTGAAGCAGATCTGGTTGGCTGGCAAGGGATTCGGTGAAGTTGATACAGCCGCTGCGGCGAGGTAGTCGGTGGCGAGGTCGGCGGTGAAGCAGATCCATCGGTGGCGAGGTCGGCGGTGAAGCAGATCCGTCGGTGGCGAGGTCGGCGGTGAAGCAGATCCGTCGGTGACGAGGGCGGCGGGGGAGCGGATCAGGTGGGTGGACAGCCAACACGATCAAGGCTACGCTGTGGAGGAGTATGCCGGCGGCGAAGCAGATCTAGTACTGTAGAGAGTCAGAGCTTTGGCGTGTGAGAGTATTTTTGAGCTAATGGGGCGAATGGTTGGTGGGTGGGTGTGGGCCTGTGGGGAGGGTTCGGGATCTAGGCAAGATATTTCATTGTTACCGAATGAGCCCTCCATGGTCGGTGGGTTGTAGCTTCCGGACCAGGGTTAAAAGGGTAAAACTGGTCACGGGATTTTCGAATGGATGCGGCGGGATGATTTGGCGCGCGGCCGAAATTTTCAGTTTCAAGCTACGAGCAGAACGACAAAAATAATGTTCTTCCCCAGGGAGCTCTCATTTCTTCCTCTTCTCTTTCTCTCTCGAGTCTCTCCCACTCCCCCGGCTCCTCTCCCCCTTCTCTCCGGCGGCCTCGCCGGCCGGAGACGAGGCCGACTTCTCTCTGTATATTGTACACCCTCCGAACTAAATTAATTGATTCAACTTTCCTTAGACGTGTATGTATCTAGAGTAAAAACATGTGTGGATACATCCATATTTAGATAAGCAAAGTTGAGTCAGCTAATTTGGATCCGAGGGAGTTAGTGTTGTTGTAAGCTTAGATCCAGTGTTTCCCATGAGCAGAATGGCGCAATGGAGTCGGGGATCTCGTCATCGGCTTCAGATCTGGCCTATGGTGAATCTGGCGGATCTTGCCGGCCAAACCCCGATCTGGTGCCATCAATGTGATGGCGCTAACGGTGAGGCTTGCTTTGGTCAGTGCTTCAGATCTGGCCAATGGGGAAGTCAAGCTGCTAAAGTTCACAAGCTCGGGGCATACGACGGCGTCATCCGTCTTGCCCGTGCACATCTTGGCCTTTCAGCGGCCCTTCTCAGAGCCAATATGCCGTTGCTGAGGCCCTTCTTCTCCTTCGTCCTGGCGACTACCGGCGACACCGTCCCAAGTGGTGCGTCCCCGGCGACGGAGTTGCTGGAAAGGATGCGGAGCAGAGATCTGATGTGCGGTCCAGAAGGACTCGATTGATTTTCTTCTATATGTTTTGGGGTCCTTTTTGTAAAGTTGCAGGTTCTATTAGTTATTGTCTAGTACTTTTGGTCCTCTATGTAATTTTTTGGACTAGTTTCCATTGGCACTGATAAACTTGAATTTTGACAAGTTCACAGGGAAAAAATTCCTTTGCACATATGGCCTATCATGTATAAACATTCTTGAGATTTAAACTATATGTAATGTGCCATGCATTAACCCTAAACCATATATATGTAACTAACCCTAGCTGATCAAACCCTACTTAATTAAAACAAATAACCCTAAACTATACGCATGCACTTTATGCGCAAAGGCGCGGGTGCCTCTAATAATGTGTGTGCGCACTCGATCGATGATCCCTAAACCTTATACAACCCTGAAACCCTAATCCCTAATCCCTAAACCCTAAACACCCTAAACACTAAACCCTATACCCTAAACCCTAACCCTAACCCTAAACCCTAATTAAACCCTATATATAGGCCAACGACACTTAATTGTGCATCAAGCAGGCCAGGGGTGCCTCGCGGTCCTCTAATTAAATTAAATGTGCCATGCATTAACCCTAAATCATATATATGTAACTAACCATAGCTAATCAACCCTACTTAATGAAAACACATAACCCTAAACTATACTAGCTATAACCCGATCTAATAAAAACATGCTCTATATATAGCAGCTAGCTAGCAAACCGTAGATTAACACCAATTAATATATACATGGCCTATATCGATCATGTTGTATAACATATCCCTGAGATTCATTAATTAATTATATAATTATCGTGATAAATTAATTAACTTTAATTTTGACAAGTTCTCTCGAATGAAAACACATTTGATTAAGTTGCCTCATAATATATATAATTAGTGTGCATGCATGGCCTACCATGCATTCGTGCATATATTTTAATGTATATTTGAACATATTCTTAGGGATTTCAATCTCTCTCTCTCGATCATCTATATATCGTTGGTGGCCAAAAAACACACATATATATGCATGCAATTTATGCGTAAAGGCGCGGGTGCCTCTAATAATGTGTGTGCGCACTCGATCGATGATCCCTAAACCTTAAACAACCCTAAAACCTTAAATCCCTAATCGCTAATCCCTAATCCCTAAACCTAAACACCCTAAACACTAAACCCTAAACCCTAGACCCTAAACCCTAACCCTAAACCCTAGCTAACCCTAAACCCTAATTAAACCCTATGTATAGGCCAACGACACTTAATTGTGCATCAAGCAGGCCAGGGGTGCCTCGCGGTCCTCTAATTAAATTAAATGTGCCATGCATTAACCCTAAACCATATATATGTAACTAACCCTAGCTAATCAACCCTACTTAATTAAAACACATAACCCTAAACTATACTAGCTAGCCCGATCTAATAAAAACATGCTCTATATATATATATATATATATATATATATATATATATATATATATATATATATATATATATAGCAGCTAGCTAGCAAACCGTAGATTAACACCAATTAAAATATACATGGCCTATATCGATCATGTTGTATAACATATCCCTGAGATTCATTAATTAATTATATAATTATCGTGATAAATTAATTAACTTTAATTTTGACAAGTTCTCTCGAATGAAAACACATTTGATTAAGTTGCCTCATAATATATATAATTAGTGTGCATGCATGGCCTACAATGCATTCGTGCATATATTTTAATGTATATTTGAACATATTCTTGGGGATTTCAATCTCTCTCTCTCTCGATCATATATATATCGTTGGTGGCCCAAAAACACACATATATACGCATGCACTTGATGCGTAAAGGCGCGGGTGCCTCTAATAATGTGTGTGCGCACTCGATCGATGATCCCTAAACCTTAAACAACCCTAAAACCTTAAATCCCTAATCGCTAATCCCTAATCCCTAAACCTAAACACCCTAAACACTAAACCCTAAACCCTAGACCCTAAACCCTAACCCTAACCCTAACCTAGCTAACCCTAAACCCTATGTATAGGCCAACGACACTTAATTGTGCATCGAGCAGGCCAGGGGTGCCTCGCGGTCCTCTAATTAAATTAAATGTGCCATGCATTAACCCTAAACCATATATATGTAACTAACCCTAGCTAATCAACCCTACTTAATTAAAACACATAACCCTAAACTATACTAGCTAGCTATAACCCGATCTAATAAAAACATGCTCTATATATATATAGCAGCTAGCTAGCAAACCGTAGATTAACACCAATTAAAATATACATGGCCTATATCGATCATGTTGTATAACATATCCCTGAGATTCATTAATTAATTATATAATTATCGTGATAAATTAATTAACTTGAATTTTGACAAGTTCTCTCGAATGAAAACACATTTGATTAAGTTGCCTCATAATATATATATAATTAGTGTGCATGCATGGCCTACAATGCATTCGTGCATATATTTTAATGTATATTTGAACATATTCTTGGGGATTTCAATCTCTCTCTCGATCATCTATATATCGTTGGTGGCCAAAAAACACACATATATACGCATGCACTTTATGCGTAAAGGCGCGGGTGCCTCTAATAATGTGTGTGTGCACTCGATCGATGATCCCTAAACCTTAAACAACCCTAAAACCCTAAATCCCTAATCCCTAATCCCTAAACCCTAAACACACCTAAACACTAAACCCTAAACCCTAGACCCTAAACCTAACCCTAACCCTACCCTAGATAACCCTAAACCCTAATTAAACCCTATGTATAGGCCAACGACACTTAATTGTGCATCGAGCAGCCCAGGGGTGCCTCGCGGTCCTCAAATTAAATCAAATGCGCCATGCATTAACCCTAAACCATATATATGTAACTAACCCTAGCTAATCAACCCTACTTAATTAAAACACATAACCCTAAACTATACTAGATATAACCCGATCTAATAAAAACATGCTATATATATATATAAGCTAGCTAGCAAACGTAGATTAACACCAATTAAAATATACATGGCCTATATCGATCATGTTGTATAACATATCCCTGAGATTCATTAATTAATTATATAATTATCATGATAAATTAATTAACTTGAATTTTGACAAGTTCTCTCGAATGAAAACACATTTGATTAAGTTGCCTCATAATATATATAATTAGTGTGCATGCATGGCCTACAATGCATTCGTGCATATATTTTAATGTATATTTGAACATATTCTTGGGGATTTCAATCTCTCTCTCTCGATCATCTATATATCGTTGGTGGCCCAAAAACACACATATATGCATGCACTTTATGCGTAAAGGCGCGGGTGCCTCTAATAATGTGTGTGCGCACTCGATCGATGATCCCTAAACCTTAAACAACCCTAAACCTCCCCTAAACCCTAAACACCCTAAACACTAAACCCTAGACCCTAAACACCCTAAACACTAAACCCTAAACCCTAAACCCTAAACCCTAGACCCTAAACACCGTAAACACTAACCCTAAACCCTAAACACCCTAAACACTAATTAAACCCTAAACCCTAGACCCTAAACACCCTAAACACTAGACCCTAAACCCTAGACCCTAAACACCCTAAACACTAAACCCTAGACCCTAAACACTGAACCCTAAACGTACCCTAGACCCTAGCTAAACACCCTAAACACTAAACCCTAAACCCTAAACCCTAGCTAACCCTAAACCCTAATTAAACCCTATATATAGGCCAACGACACTTAATTGTGCATCAAGCAGGCCAGGGGTGCCTCGCGGTCCTCTAGTTAAATTAAATGTGCCATGCATTAACCCAAAACCATATATATATAACTAACCCCTAGCTAATCAAACCCTAGTTAATTAAAACACATAACCCTAAACTATACTAGCTAGCTATAACCCGATCTAATAAAAACATGCTCTCTATATAGCAGCTAGCTAGCAAATTAAACAGTAGATTAACCCCAATTAATATATACATGGCCTATATCGATCATATGTTGTATAACATCTCCCTGAGATTCATTAATTAATTATATAATTATCGATGATAAATTAATTAACTTGAATTTTGACAAGTTCTCTCGAATGAAAACACATTTTGATTAAGTTGCCTCATAATATATATATAATTAGTGTGCATGCATGGCCTACCATGCATTTGTGCATATATTTTAATGTATATTTGAACATATTCTTGGGGATTTCAATCTCTCTCTCTCGATCATCTATATATCGTTGGTGGCCAAAAAAACACATATATACGCATGCACTTTATGCGTAAAGGCGCGGGTGCCTCTAATAATGTGTGTGCGCACTCGATCGATGATCCCTAAACCTTAAACAACCCTAAAACCCTAAATTAATTATCGATCTCCCTGTGATTCATTAATTAATTATATATATAATTATCGATGATAAATTAATTAACTTGAATTTTGACAAGTTCTCTCGTATGAAAACACATTTGATCAAGTTGCCTCATAATATATATATATATATATATAATTAGTGTGCATGCATGGCCTACCATGCATTCGTGCATATATTTTAATATATATTTGAACATATTCTAGGGGATTTCAATCTCTCTCTCTCGATCATCTATATATCGTTGTTGGTGGAAAAAAAACACATATATACGCATGCACTTTATGCGCAAAGGCGCGGGGTGCCTCTAATAATGTGTGTGCGCACTCGATCGATGATCCCTAAACCTTAAACAACCCTAAACCTCCCCTAAACCCTAAACACCCTAAACACTAAACCCTAGACCCTAAAAACCCTAAACACTAAACCCTAAACCCTAAACCTAGACCCTAAACACCGTAAACACTAAACCCTAAACCCTAAACACCCTAAACACTAATTAAACCCTAAACCCTAGACCCTAAACACCCTAAACACTAGACCCTAAACCCTAGACCCTAAACACCCTAAACACTAAACCCTAGACCCTAAACACTGAACCCTAAACGTACCCTAGACCCTAGCTAAACACCCTAAACACTAAACCCTAAACCCTAAACCCTAGCTAACCCTAAACCCTTATTAAACCCTATATATATACGACACTTAATTGTGCATCAAGCAGGCCAGGGGTGCCTCGCGGTCCTCTAGTTAAATTAAATGTGCCATGCATTAACCCTAAACCATATATATAACTAACCCCTAGCTAATCAAACCCTAGTTAATTAAAACACATAACCCTAAACTATACTAGCTAGCTATAACCCGATCTAATAAAAACATGCTCTCTATATAGCAGCTAGCTAGCAAATTAAACAGTAGATTAACCCCAATTAATATATACATGGCCTATATCGATCATATGTTGTATAACATCTCCCTGAGATTCATTAATTAATTATATAATTATCGATGATAAATTAATTAACTTGAATTTTGACAAGTTCTCTCGAATGAAAACACATTTGATTAAGTTTCCTCATAATATATATATAATTAGTGTGCATGCATGGCCTACCATGCATGCATTCGTGCATATATTTTAATATATATTTGAACATATTCTTGGGGATTTCAATCTCTCTCTCTCTCTCTCTCGATCATCTATATATCGTTGGTGGCCAAAAAAAACACACACATATACGCATGCACTTTATGCGCAAAGGCGCGTGTGCCTCTAATAATGTGTGTGTGCGCACTCGATCGATGATCCCTAAACCTTAAACCCTAAATAAACCCTAATCCCTAATCCCTAAACCCTAAACACCATAAACATTAAACCCTAAACCCTAGACCCTAAACCCTAACCTCCTAACCCTAAACCCCAAACCCTAATTAAACCCTATATATAGGCCAATGACACTTAATTATGCATCAAGCAGGCCAGGGGTGCCTCGTGGTCCTCTAATTAAATTAAATGTGCCATGCATATATATATATGTGTTTAATTTGGGGATTTCAATCGCTCTCTCGTATGTAGCTCTCTCTCTACCTCTCTCTCTCTCTCTCTCTAATTGGTGGCCAACAACACACACATGCACTTTGTGCGCAAAGGCATGCGCCTCTAATAATGTGTGCGCAGTCGATCGATCTAGTTTTGATTAATCATAGCACACAAATAAAGAAGTTGTATTTGAATCCACACAACCTAATCTAAAACACATAACCCCTAATATGGCCTAATTAATTAACCCCTTCTCTCTACCTAATTAGTGGAAATTGCACAAAATCAAAAGGGGTCCCTCACCAATTATGCATATCTGCTAGATTGTGATAAACTTTTGCCCCATATATATTTGGTGGATGGGTGCATCTTGGCATGTAAAACAATTAGTGTTTGCAAATGGCGTTGTCAAAATTTATGTACAAATGATTTCTTTCCATCCAAAGTGCATAAAATGGGAGTTTTAATGAAGAAAGTACAAATAAAACAGCTCAACATGCTTCCACACCCCGATTTTCACACGAAGTAGAGCATATTTAAAGGATAATTCCAGAGTTTTACTATTTTTCAAGCAACTTTGCTAATTTTCCCCCACTCACATGACTTTATGTCGATTTAACGAAAATATGGCGAATTTAAACTACATGGGCGGGATAGTTTGAATTGTGCGCGCGGCAAAGGGAACCGCCTATTCCTCAACCTTGTGCACGGCAAATTACACACGCAACTCCATTAAACGCCACCTACCGACCTTAATTATCACCCCGGCGGCCCGGCCGCATGACCCCCCACCCACCCCTACACAACTTATCCCCGTCCGTGCGAAGAGCTTCCCCTCCCCGTCCCGTCCGTGCGAAGAAGAAGCTTCCCCTCCCCTCGTTCTTCTCGAGACGCACCGGCGGTCAAGTTGATCCACGGTAGGGCTGCTATCTCTAGCTCAATCATGTATCGGGCAAGACAGCCTAACGATTTATATTTTCTTGATGCTGCTAAAAAAATTCGTCAGTATGCTCGAACTAATTGGCACTTTATAGTTTTCCGCTCGATTTGTCATCGATCAATTTGTTCATTTGCGTGGGCATATAGAGTCAGTTCTGCACTCGATCCGTTAATTTGCTGAAATGCCATGGCAGAGTTTTGTACACGATCTGTTTGCTAAAATGTCGATGGGCATTTTTTGTTTTGTACTCGACATGATTGCTGAAATGCATAATCATGTAGTATAGTTTTGTACTCGATGGATATACATTTCCTACTTCGCCTTAAATTAATCACCAACCACTGTATCTCATAATTAAACAGATGGACAGAACTTGGATACTGCATGGACACTTATGTTCCCCTTCATATATAAATGGTGTTCAACCCTTTATGGGGTTTATTAGAGCTCATGAAGGTCACAACCTGGACGTGTATTGCCCGCGCTGCACATGTATGAATGGTGAGAAGAGGCCTCACCCTGTAGTGGCAGATCATTTACACATTTTTGGGATGGACCGCACATATGTTAGGCG
This sequence comes from Lolium multiflorum, assembly GCA_030979885.1. Taxonomy (NCBI): domain Eukaryota; kingdom Viridiplantae; phylum Streptophyta; class Magnoliopsida; order Poales; family Poaceae; genus Lolium; species Lolium multiflorum. The sequence continues at coordinate 114,523,047 of CM061748.1, read as the reverse complement.
GGTTTAGCATGGTGAACCATATAATGATCCTTTAGCAGGAGAAGCAGATCTTGCTCACACTGTATGTGTGCTGGCATATGTAGTTAATTATTTATATTGATGCTGCCGCTGTTTCAATCAATAGTTTGCATTGTTGTGCAAGGTTCTGTACTCAAATTTAACTTGTTGCAGATGGATGGACGGGAAGGAGAGAAAAAGCGCTTGCTTCAGGAAACGGGTTTCAGCTCTGGGACATGTGCTGTGCCAGATGAGAAGGTAAATATGTAAAACGGCATTTGTTCAGGTTGCATCCCTTAGATGTTTGTCTAATCGGTTGATGTACTAATTGCAGAAGCATAGAGTTGAAGAGGTCTCTCAGTTTGATGGGAGATTTGAAGATGAATCTCAGTTTGATGCACCTGTGGATGGTACTGATGACGAGCCTTTCATAGACGAAGGTCCTGCACCTGAGATTATCCAGCCTACAGAAGGAGGCCGTGGACCGAGTACACAGCTTTGCGTTGAAGTGGATGCACGCCGGAGATCATCAGGAGGCGTCCGGGTAGTCTCAAGACCACCCAGCCCTGATGCACTGTGGATGGTACTGATGACGAGCCTCTCATAGACGAAGGTCCTGCACCTGAGATTATCCAGCCTACGAAGGAGGCCGTGGACCGAGTACACAGCTTTGCGTTGAAGAGGATGCACACCCGGAGATCATCAGGGGCGTCCGGTAGTCAGGACCACCCAGCCCTGATGCAAAATGTTGAGCTACTTTATGATTCGTACTCTTATGTTCTGGTGCTGTAGTATGTTATGATTTGTACGCCTTTGGCGCTAGATTAAGCATTCAGTGGATGATCGCGTTGCAAAATTCGACACCCACACAATCAGTTCATCGTATGAGTAGTAGCACAATTACTTCTACAGCGATTCCTGCCAGCGCATTAGTTGGTAGCATGAAACACTTTCAGGTACTCCCCTCTGATTCATATTAATTGACTCAATTATGTCTAGATATGGATGTATCTAGATGCATTTGTTAACTAGACTAACAAACTTGAGTCAGTTAATATGAATCCGTGTAAACCGCCCAGTCCTCGAGCAGCTAGTTTATTGACTCTGGACTCCAAGCCTCTCGCGGCAAGCCATCGACGAAGCTTTGACCAGATCTTGGCCCGCAATTTTTTTGTGTGGCGAATAGCAAAGCTTTGACCAGTTCCTCTCGGGATACAGCACGCCGGTGAGCTTGCACGGTTGCCATGAGCACTTTCCGGCGGAACTTCCTCTGCAGCGATCTCCAGCGGGTTAACGAGGACATGCATGGCGGCCAGGGGATTTTTTTTTGGTTTGAGCTTGGGATTTGGGGTTTTTTCGGATAGGGGAGGAGGAACCGAGGAAGAGGAAGGAACAGCCGCGTGCTTGGCGCGTGGCGGTGTGCTTGAATTTCGAATTTTTGTGAAATGTTTCATTTCCCCGCTACAATTCGGGGGTTTCTTGACGCGCCAATGCGTCCCGCCGGGCAGCTTCAAGTGAATTTGGGGTGCCACACTATGGGCCCTAGTTTCAGTGAGACATGTAATGACTAGTCACATCAGTAAGTTCACTGTGTAATAAAATATGTTACCCCTCCCCTTTATGTAGCACCCCTTCTCTCCCGATCGAGTGCCGATTGCCGACGGATGCAAGCCGCTAGCTCGATCCCCTCCTTTCGCCTCCACCGTCCAGGCATCCAGCTTGGAGGGGCAAGCTGCATCTAGACCAAGCGGATTAGGTAGGACTAGTAATGTTCTTTCCTTTCTCGAGATCGGTTCTTTTTTCCTCTCCTCGATATCTTGCGCATCTCTTTCCTATTCTGGGCGAAGGGGTGTCTTTCTGGTCACCCTCGAGCTGGGAGTGATTGATGGGGGTGGGGGCGGGGGCTACCTTTGCTTGGATTGGGGTGTTCTTCCTTTATTTGTCGACATTTGCAACCTTTGTAGTTTCTGCTGATCCTCACTGTATCTTTTGTCAGCTTGTACAGGAAAGGTAAGACCTCGGCGGTGGGGGCAATGGAGCGTAAGGCCACCACGCATGTGGGCAGTTGGCTGAGCCTGAGCTGCGTCCCCAGCCCCGCGAAGCAGGTACTCCGTTTGCTTATCCACTCTTTACCTTTTAAGTGTCTCTCTGCATCCTCAATCTGTTCCTGTTCTGGAATATGCTTAAAGTAGCACATGTCTTCAGCTGTTTGTGCGTAAAGCCTCTGTGACACCATGCTCTATATTCTCTGTATCAGGTTGGTACCTCCAGGTTCCGTGCTGAGGCTATGGGGAACGAGAATAGCGCCCCACCTGCTGCAGGAGCATGGCCCGATCTGCAGCACAAGAAGCGAAATGCCACTGCCGAGCTGGGCAGGGACCGCCCAGGGGTAAATTTTTTTAACCAACTTACCATGATGTAGTCTGAATCTGATACTCCCTCAGATCCAAATTAATTGACTCAACTATCTGTAGATACGGATGTATCTAGATGTGTTTTAGCTCTAGATACTACTGCCTCCATCCCAAAGCTTTGGGCTTATATTATTTTTAGAAAGTCAAACTATACCATGTTTGACTAAGCTTTTACCAAAAATCAGTAACATGCAAAATACAAAATTAATATCATTAAATAGATAATAAAATATATTTTCCTACGGTATCTACACAGTATTATATTTGTTGATAGAATGTTCTAAAATTTTGGTCAAACTTTGCTTGTTTTGATTTCTCAAAAATAAATAAGGCTTAAGCTTTTGGATGGTGGTAGTACATTCATATCTAGACAAAGCTGAGTTAACTAGTTTTTTTGTCTGTCCATAGCTAGTGTTCACGCTGCAAAAGGCTAAGAGCATCCACTATATGCATTAGTCTATCTCATACAGTAATTCAATATCACTGCTGAGGTCTGCCTTTTGTTTTGCTATTCATATGCAGACTGAAACTTTAGGGCCTTTACTCAAAAGGAAGATCAAAACTGCGGCTGATCAGGCTGCCAGTATGTTGATGCCGCCCCATCTTCTAAATGCCTCTACAAGCACAAGGCCACGCGCCAGCTGGGTGGTGATCTTTTAATGAATATGGTATATTTTCTTAATCCACAAAACATGCCTTGATTTTTCTCTGTTTATTGTCGGTTTTTTCTATGCTTGCCAAAAGTTTACAACAACAACAACAACCAAACCTTTCAGTCCCAAACAAGTTGGGGTAGGCTAGAGTTGAAACCCATAAGATCTCGAAGCCAAAAGTTTAGAAACACCAAATTCGTTTGCTTACAATCATCATACAGTAATGTTCATCTACTCCAGTTCCCCTAACCCAACAAAAAATGATGTTAATTACGATTTTTAGATTAAAAGAGCACCATTAGGCGCTGTTAATTACGACTTTGAGATTAAAATGTCATTTGCAATTGTTAATTACAATTTTGAGACAAATGGTTAGTTTAACCTCGATCTCTTCTGCTCTCCATTTTTCCCAACCGAACAAAAATGTAACCATTCCATTCCTCTGAAATGGAACCATTCCATTCCATTCCACGCTGTTTCAGAACCGAACACACCCTTGCATTGTTGTGAACTGTTGTCCATACACGGCCATACCCTTCCACTTACATCCAGACTATATGCATCAGTCTGTCTCAGAGTCATTCAATATCATGCGAGATCTGTCCCATTCTTATGCAGGCTGAAACTGCTGCGCCTTTACTCAAGTGGATGCAAAATGAGGCTAATGAGGCTGCTGTGAGGACGATGGTGCCGGCACCATCTTCCGAAAACCTCTACAAGCACGAGGCCATGGGCCAGCTGGGTGGTTCTTTGAATCTGGTATATTTTCTTAATCCACATACATGATTTCATTATTATCTGTTTAATTACTGTTGGATTTGTCTAATGCTTACCAAAGTTTAGAAACACTGCGTTTGCTTACAATCATCATACACTAACTTTTCACTTTTCAGTCTGTCTCATCCAGTATATAAACTGTTGATTTCCATTGGCTTCTTTTGTAATCATTTGCATTGTTGTCAACTGTTCTCTATGCACAACCCTATTCTTCCACTTACACCCCGCACTATTTGCATCAGTCTATCTCATAGATTTATTAAATATCAATGATGAGTTCTGTTGCTATTCATATGCAGGATGAAACTTCTGTGCCTCTACTCAAATGGATAAAAAATGATCCTGATGAGGCTGCTGTGAAGACGATGGTGCCGCCACCATCTTCTGAAAACCTCCTCAAGCACAAGGCCACGGGCCAGCTGGGTGGTACCCTTTTCAGTAAGCAGGTATATTTTCTTAATCCTCATACATGATTTGATTTTTGTCTGTTTATTGCCGGCTTTGTCTAATGCTTACCAATAGTTCAGAAACACACACCTATTCTTCCACTTACATCCAGCACTATATGCATCAGTGTCTCATAGATTCATTTTATATATCACTGCTGATGTCTGTTGCTCTTCAATTTTCATATGCAGACTGAAACTACTAAGCCTTCATTGGTCAAAAGGATTGCAACTGCTGCTGATGAGGCATCTGCAGAGGCTGCCACCAAGTTACTGTCAGCCCCACCTTCTGGATGCTTATATAAGCTCAAGTCCAAGGACCAGCCGGGCCGTAACCATCCAAGGGTTCGGGTATATTTTCTTAAGCCACATATACATGCCATGATTTATGTCTGATATTATCACTGGCTCTGTCTAATGCTTTTTGGAATTCGGAAACACCAAATTAGCATGCTTATATTCATCATACACTATTTTTTCACTGTTCAGTTTGTAACATAGTGTTATGCACTCGCTTGTCAACATTTGCATTGCTCTGAACTATGCACTTTACACAACCTAATTCTTCCACTTACATTCAGCGCTACGCACCAGTAGTACCTCCCATGTTTCCTTCACCATCCCGATGCCGAGCTTGCGGGAATATGGCGGGCCCATGTACATACCCCGCATATAACACCTCCTATGGCTCTATCTACCTTTCTAGTAGCTCCTTCACAGAGTTACAGGTATGTATTCTCAGTGGTTTAGCATGAATTGGCATATAGTAAAGTCTTGTTTTTAGTCTTCCTGCTTCTTACATTTGTATCAATTTTCACATGCAGACTGTACCTTGTGAACTTCGTCCAATGATTAACCAGATGTGTCCGCATGAAGGGTCTTTCACTATGCATGGCAATGGCAAATTGATGAACACCTACACGGTCTATGAGGTGTATGTCTACAAGACGCAGGCCATCACATATTTGTATGGACATGATTGGAGAAAGTTTGCTTTTGACTACGGTCTGAAGAAGGGCGACGAGCTGAGGATCAGAAACTCAAACGGGCAGATATACGTAACTGCTTACAGAGTTGGAGACACTTCCAAATATATAATATGTAACTTTTTTCTACTCATATCTTTTGATAACTGCATTCTGAGCAGTTGTTCTAAACCATTCCCTCTGTTCTAGCTTGCTGGGTTTAACATGATCAAAGCTCCCCTGATGGAATAGGAGCGGATGTCACAAAGGGCAACCACACCAGCACCGGCATCGCTTCCCACTCTCCTGCATCAAGACCGGTTCCTGTATCAGCTCCGTATCGCATCTACCCAGCAGTCCCCTACATCAGCATTGGTTCCTGTAGAGGCCCCATATACTACACCTGCCCAGCAGGCTCCTGCATCAGCACTGGTTCCTCTAGCTGCACCGTTTACTGCACCTGCCCAACAGTCTCCTGCATCAGCACCGGTTCCTCTAGAGGCACCGTTTCGCACCTGCCCAGCAGTCTCCTGCATCGCACCAGCTCGTGTACCAGCCCAGGCTCCCGCACCTGCCCCAGCCGATCACCGAGGTCTCACTCATTGTTGTGGCCACCCGTGTGGTGACCAGGACGCATCTGAAGGCTATGTTCGTGAGTATATGACAGCATAACTGCTCTTATCTTGATGTCTTCTCTGCTCAAAGTCTCACATGGTTCAGTGCATTGGTGCCATTGACTAATTTTTGGTGGTATCTCTTGCTTTGAATCAGAAATTGCCTAAAAGTATCTCCAAGGATCTCAATGCTGGCCGAAGGGGCAAGATATCCCTCGTCATGGAGAGTGAAGGTCTCACCGTGGAGGGACGGTACTCATCAGTCCCACAGATGGCCGCTTGGCTGTTACTTCCAGGTGGAAAAAGTTCATTGACGGTGCCAAACTTCGCATTGGATCAAAGTTGAAGGTCAAGATCTTTCGATGCCGCTGTGACATGCTGGTCATAAAGTTCGCGGTTGTCTAGTTCTGTTGTCCCATGAGCCCTTAGCAAATGCATTTGTAGTTATACTTATATAAGGTTATCTTATCTAAACTGCTAATTAATTGTATGGGTGGTAAAACTCTGGCAAGCTTTTGCTCTTAGCAAGTATGTATGTATGATCAGCTATTATGATAACTAATGTTTGTGTTCATCTTAATTTGCATTTCCCTTTTAGAAAAAAACTTAATTTCTATTTTGGCTGACCTGTTAGAGAACTATCAGATTGAACCCACAACATGATTCAAATAGATTCATTACACCGAGCCACATGTCTTGACCTTGCTATACACTACTTCCATTAATCAGTGCAAGAAGGCTTACCTGAGCTGCCTGAACCATGGCAGATTCGAATCCACCTTATCTATCTAGAAATACAACCTTTGCAGAAAGAGGATTTGCAGTATGGGGAGGCTGACATTGGGGACCCATGAGCCAGCAGCGTCGTCAACGTTTTAAAGGTGGCAGGAGATCGAAAGAAAAATAAGCCAAAAATCAGTTGGTAAACAAATTCAAGAAAATAAACATTTACCTTTCTGAGAGGATGACATGCGGGACCCATGAGGCAGCAGCATCCTCAACTATTTCAAGGCGGCAGGGGATCAAAAGAAAAAAGGAAATAGCCAGAAATTAATTAGGGTCAAAAATAAATCCATCAAAGGAAACTTTTATTGTTCATAGAGGATGACATGTGGGACCGACTTGCCAGCTGCGTCGTCATCGTTTCAAAGGGGGCAGGGGATCAAAAGAAAAAGGCAAATAGCCAGAAATTAGGGGAAAAAATAAATCCAACAAAGGAAACTTTTATTGTTCATAGAGGATGACATGCGGGACCCATGAGCCAGCAGCTTCCTCAACGTTTCAAAGTCGGCATGAGATTGAAAGAAAAAGGCAAGTGACATAATATCAGAGCCAAAAATAATCCAAGAAAAGAAACTTTATTGTACATAGAGGATGACATGCGGGTCCCATTTTGTAGCGGTCTCAACGCTTCCAAGGCGGCACAGGACCGAAAGAAAATGAAGTAGCCAGAAATCAGGGTGTGAAAAAAATCCAAGAAAATAAAGATTTCAATTGGGCTGTATCTGGACATCTGGGCCTTCGAACTATCCTGCTGGGCCTTTTGACTCGTATAATTTCAGCCCACTCCAAAACAGGAAAGGTCGGATTTTTCTAAAAAAACAGGAAAGTCCTATGCTTCGCAAAAACAAAAAACAAGGAGATTCAACATATAAGTTTGTTTATGTAGATATAAAGATTTAATTTATCCGTTTGCAATAGCTCAGAGCGAAATACAACGTTTATTGTCTGCAAAATAAAATATCACATGTTTCTTGTACGGGGAGGCTGACATCGGGGACCCATGAGCCAGCAGTCGTCAACGTTTCAAAGGCAGGGATCAAAAATAAAAGCCAAAAATCAGTTGGTAAAAAAATACAAGAAAAGAAAACATTTATCATTCCGAGAGGATGACATGCGGGACCCATGAGGCAGCAGCATCCTCAACGTTTCAAAGTCGGCATGAGATCGAAAGAAAAAGCCAAGTGACATAATATCAGAGCCAAAAATAATCCAAGAAAAGAAACTTTATTGTACATAGAGGATGACATGGGTCCCATTTTGTAGCAGCGGTCTCAACGTTTCCAAGGCGGCACAGACCAAAAGAAAAATGAGGCAACAACATTCTCAACAATTCCAAGGCGGCAGGGGATCAAAAGAAAAAGGAAATATCCAGAAATTAATTAGGGTCAAAATAAATCCACCAAAGGAAACTTTTATTGTTCATAGAGGATGACATGTGGGACCGACTGCCAACAGCGTCCTCATCGTTTCAAAGGGGATCAAAAGAAAAGGCAAATAGCCAGAAATTAGGGGTCAAAAATAACTCCAAGAAATGAAACTTTTATTGTTCAGAGGATGACATGCGGGACCCATGAGCCAGCCTTACTCAACGTTTCAAAGGCGGCATGAGATCGAAAGAAAAAGGCAAGTGACCAAATATCAGAGCCAAAAATAATCCAAGATTTATTGTACATAGAGGATGACATGTGGGTCCCATTTTGAAAGAAAGTCTCAATGTTTCAAATGCGGCTTGAGATCAAAAGAAAAAGAAAGTAGCTAGTAATTAGGGGGTGAAAAAATCCAAGAAAAGAAAGTTGATGGACATAGAGGATGACATGGGTCCCTTGAGCCAACAGCTTACTCAACGTTTCAAAGGGGGCAGATCAAAAGAAAAGGCAAGTGACAAAATATCAGAGCCAAAGATAATCCAAGAAAAGAAACTTTATTGTACATAGAGGATGACATGCGGGTCCCATTTAGCAGCAGCGGTCTCAACGTTTCAAATGCGGCTTGAGATCAAAAGAAAAAGAAAGTTGATTGTACATAGAGGATGACATGCGGGTCCCATGAGTCAGCAGCTTACCCAACGTTTCCAAGGCGGCAGGGGATCAAAGAAAAAGGAAATAGCCAAAAATCAGAGGGTGAAAAAAATAAAGAAAATAAACTTTTATAGCACATAGAGGATGACATGCGGGTCCCATGAGCCAGCAGGTTCCTCAACGTTTCAAACGTGGCATGAGATCGAAAGAAAAAGGCAAGTGACCAAATATGAGGAGCCAAAAATAATTAAAGAAAAGAAAGTTTTATAGTACATAGAGGATGACATGCGGGTCCCATTTAGCAGAGCGGACCGTTTGAGAGGCGGCAGGAGATCAAAAGAAAAAAGAAATTGCCAAAAATCAGAGGGTGAAAAAAAACCAAGAAAATGAACTTTTATAGTACATAGAGGATGACATGCGGGTCCCATGAGCCAGCAGGTTCCTCAACGTTTCAAACGTGGCGTGAGATCGAAAGAAAAAGGCAAGTGAAAAAATATCAGGAGCCAAAAATAATTCAAGAAAAGAAAGTTTTATAGTACATAGAGGATGACATGCGGGTCCCATTTAGCAGCAGCGGTATCACCGTTTGAGAGGCGGCAGGGGATCGAAAGAAAAAGGCAAGTGAAAAAATATGAGGAGCCAAAAATAATTCAAGAAAAGAAAGTTTTATAGTACATAGAGGATGACATGCGGGTCCCATTTAGCAGCAGCGGTATCACCGTTTGAGAGGCGGCAGGGGATCGAAAGAAAAAGGTAAGTGACCAAATATGAGGTGCCAAAAATAATTCAAGAAAAGAAAGTTTTATAGTACATAGAGGATGACATGCGGGTCCCAAGTAGCACAGCGTATCACCGTTTGAGAGGCGGCAGGATCGAAAGAAAAAGGCAAGTGACCAAATTTGAGGTGCCAAAACTCCAAGAAAAGAAAGTTGATTGCACATAGAGGATGACATGCGGGTCCCATTTAGCAGCAGCGGTCTCAACGTTTCCAAGGCGGCAAGGGATCAAAAGAAAAAGGAAGTAGCAGAAATCAGGGGGCAAAAAAAATCCAAGAATAGAAAGAATTTTGGTTCATAGAGGATGACATGCGGGACCCATGATCCTGCATCGTAAACGGCTCGATCGGAGAACGTTGAACGAGATGGCGCGATCGAGAAAAAACAATGCCAGAGAGGCTGCCATCTGGGCCCTACATCCCTCGGCGGTGCGGATTTGCGTTGACTCGGCCGGCGAACCCGAGATTTCGAGATGCACCACGTCCCGGGCCACCATACGCGACGTTTTGGCCGTTTTTGTCGGGCTAGGTGGCCTCAAAAACGAGAAAAAAAACGTTTTGACATGCACAACGGACAGACCCAAAATCGTCGGCCATGGTACAACAGCAACCACGACGCGACTTCAACTTCGTCGGCCATGGCAACTTTCTTGTAGTGCTCGGGTGACTCGTTACTCTCAAGTTCAGTGTGCCATCTTGTGCAGCCTAGAGGCAGAGCTCCAAAAGCGCTTTGAGCACCACGACCCTTGTGATATGATCAATGAGCTCAAGGTTATCTTTGAAACTCATGCGGCCGTGGAGAGCTATGAGGCCTCGAAACAGTTCTTTGGCTGTATGATGGAAGAGGGCAGCTCCGTTAGTGAGCACGTGTTTGCTATGTCCGGACACGCGAAGAAGCTCAGTGACTTGGGGATTGTGATCCCTAACCAGCTGGGTATTCATCGTGTTCTCCAATCACTGCCACCAAGTTACAAGAACTTCGTGATGAACTACAACATGCAGAACATGAACAAGGAGTTACCTGAACTCTTCTCCATGCTAAAATCTGCTGAGATTGAGATTAAGAAAGAGCACCAAGTGTTGATGGTCAACAAGACCACCAGTTTCAAGAAGCAGGGCAAACCTAAGAAGGGCAACTTCAAGAAGGGCGGCAAGAAAGCTGCCGCGCCTCCTGAGAAGCCTAAGGGTGGCCCTAAACCTGATACTGAGTGCTATTACTGCAATGGGAAGGGGCACTGGAAGCGTAATTGCCCAAGTACTGGCTGATCTGAAGAGCGGCCTTGTCAAGAAGAAGAAAGGTATATCTGATATACATGTTATAGATGTTTATCTTACTGGTTCTCGTACTAGTGCCTGGGTATTTGATACTGGTTCGGTTGCTCACATTTGTAACTCGAAACAGGAACTACGGAATAAACGAAGCCTAGCGAGGGACGAAGTGACGATGCGCGTTGGAAATGGATCCAAGGTCGATGTGATCGCTGTCGGCACGCTCCCTCTACATCTACCTTCGGGATTAGTTTTAAACCTCAATAATTGTTATTTGGTGCCTGCGTTGAGCATGAACATTATATCTGGATCTTGTTTAATGCAAGACGGTTATTCATTTAAGTCTGAGAATAATGGTTGTTCTATTTTTATGAATAATATCTTTTATGGTCATGCGCCTGAGATGAATGGTTTATTCTTGTTAAATCTCGATAGTAGTGATACACATGTTCATAACATTGATGCTAAGCGAATTAAATTGAATGATAATTCTACTTATATGTGGCACTGTCGTCTTGGTCATATTGGAGTGAAACGCATGAAGAAACTCCATTCCGATGGACTTCTTGAATCACTTGACTTTGAGTCACTTGATAGATGCGAAGCATGTCTAATGGGAAAATGACTAAGACTCCATTCTCTGGTATAATGGAGCGAGCTACAGACTTATTGGAAATCATACATACCGATGTGTGTGGACCAATGAGTGTAGCCTCGCGCGGTGGTTATCGTTATGTTCTAACCTTCACAGATGATCTGAGTAGATATGGGTATATCTATTTCATGAAGCATAAGTCCGAAACTTTCGAGAAGTTTAAGGAATTCCAAAGTGAAGTAGAAAATCAACGTAACAAGAAGATTAAGTTTCTGCGTTCTGATCGCGGAGGCGAATATCTGAGTTATGAGTTTGGCATGCATTTAAAGAAATGCGGAATACTTTCACAGTTGACACCGCCGGGAACACCACAGCGCAATGGTGTGTCCGAACGTCGTAATCGAACTCTCTTAGATATGGTTCGTTCTATGATGTCTCTTACCGATTTGCCGTTATCGTTTTGGGGTTATGCATTAGAGACAGCCGCATTCACTTTAAATAGGGCACCATCTAAATCCGTTGAAATGACACCGTATGAATTATGGTTTCAGAAGAAACCTAAGCTGTCGTTCCTTAAAGTTTGGGGTTGCGAAGCTTATGTAAAAAAGTTACAACATGACAAGCTAGAACCCAAATCGGAGAAATGTGTCTTCATAGGATACCCTAAGGAAACTATTGGGTATACTTTCTATCACAGATCCGAAGGCAAAATCTTTGTTGCCAAGAACGGAACCTTTCTTGAGAAAGAGTTTCTCACTAAAGAAGTGACTGGAAGAAAAGTAGAACTCGACGAGGTTACTGAACCTTCTCTCGTTGATCAGAGTAGCGCAGTACCGGAAGATGTTCCTGTGCCGCCTACACCGATAACAGAGGAAGCTAATGATAATGATCATGAAACTTCAAACGAGGTAGCTACTGAACCTCGCAGATCGACAAGGGAGCGTACCACTCCTGATTGGTATGATCCTTGTCTAAATGTCATGATTGTGGACAACAATGATGAAGACCCTGCGACGTATGAAGAAGCGATGATGAGCCCAGATTCCAACAAATGGCAAGAAGCCATGAAATTCGAAATGGGATCCATGTATGATAACCAAGTATGGACTTTGGTAGACTTACCTGATAGCCGCAAGGCTGTCGAGAATAAATGGATCTTCAAGAGAAAAACAGATGCTGATGGTAATGTTACTGTCTATAAAGCTCGACTTGTCGCAAAGGGTTTCCGACAAATTCAAGGAGTTGACTACGATGAGACTTTCTCACCTGTAGCGAAGCTAAAATCTGTGAGGATTTTGTTAGCAATAGCTGCATTTTTTGATTATGAGATTTGGCAGATGGATGTCAAAACGGCGTTCCTTAATGGTGACATTGAGGAAGAGTTGTATATGGTACAACCCAAAGGTTTTGTCGATCCTAAAAATGTGACAAGGTATGCAAACTTCAGCGTTCCATTTATGGACTGAAGCAAGCATCCCGGAGTTGGAACCGACGCTTTGATAAGGTGATCAAAGACTTCGGGTTTATACAGTGTCATGGAGAGGCCTGTATTTACAAGAAAGTGAGTGGGAGCTCTGTAGCATTCCTGATATTATATGTAGATGACATATTATTGATTGGAAATGATATAGAACTATTAAGCAGTGTAAAAGGTTATTTGAATAAGTGTTTTTCAATGAAAGACCTTGGTGAAGCAGCATACATTTTAGGCATCAAGATTTATAGAGATAGATCAAGACGCCTAATAGGGCTTTCACAGAGTACATACCTGGACAAGATTCTAAAGAAGTTTAGAATGGATGAAAGTAAGAAAGGGTTCTTACCGATGTTGCCAGGGTCTTGAGTAAGACTCAAGGTCCGGCTACTACAGAAGAAAGAGAGAGGATGAACAAGATCCCCTATGCCTCGGCAGTAGGCTCTATCATGTATGCCATGCCGTGTACTAGACCGGATATAGCACATGCTGTTAGTTTGACTAGCAGATATCAAAGTGATCCAGGAATGGAACACTGGACAGCGGTCAAGAATATCCTGAAGTACTTGAAAAGAACTAAGGATATGTTTCTTTGTTATGGCGGTGACCAAGAGCTCGTTGTAACCGTTACACCGATGCAAGTTGGAACACCGATCCCGATGACTCTAAGTCTCGCCTAGGTACGTGTTTATATTGAATGGTCCTGCAGTAAGCTGGTGCAGCTCCAAGCAGTGCACGGTGGCGAAGTCTGCAACAGAATCGGAATACATAGAGGCTTCGGAGGCTTCATCGGAAGCGGTATGGATGAAGAGGTTCATTGTTGAGCTTGGTGTGGTGATGTCTACGGGTGCTTCTATTCTTGTAGACAGTGTTGGGCCTCCAAGAGCAGAGGTAGAACAGCAGCAAGTTTTCCCTTAAGTGGATCACCCAAGGTTTATCGAACTCAGGGAGGAAGAGGTCAAAGATATCCCTCTCATGCAACCCTGCAATCACAAAGCAAGAAGTCTCTTGTGTCCCCAACACACCTAATAGGTGCACTAGTTCGGCGAAGAGATAGTGAAATACATGTGGTATAAATAAGTATGAGCAGTAGTACGGCGCCAGAAAATAGCTTGCTGGCGTGCACTTGATGGTAGTAATATTGTAGGAAGTAAACAAGCAGTAGTAACGCAGCAGTAGTAACGCAAAAACAGTAAACAAGCAGCGATAGCAGTATTTAGGAACAAGGCCTAGGGATTAGACTTTCACTAGTGGACACTCTCAACTTTGATCACATAACATAATAGATAAATGCATACTCTACACTCTCTTGTTGGATGATGAACACATTGCGTAGGATTACACGAACCCTCAATGCCGGAGTTAACAAGCTCCACAATTCAATGTTCATATTTAAATAACCTTAGAGTGCATGAAAGATCGACATGACTAAACCAAGTACTAACATAGCATGCACACTGTCACCTTCACACATGTAGGAGGAATAGATCACATCAATACTATCATAGCAATAGTTAACTTCATAATCTACAAGAGATCATAATCATAGCCTACGCCAAGTACTAACACGGATGCACACACTGTCACCATTACATCGTGCAGGAGGAATAAACTACTTTAATAACATCACTAGAGTAGCACATAGATAAATTGTGATACAAAACACATTGCAATCATAAAGAGATATAAATAAGCACTTCACTACGCCATTCATAACAGTGAATAAGTATTCTGTGAAATATAGCCTAAGAGACCCACACGGTGCACACACTGTCACCTTTACACACGTGGGACAAGGAGTCTCCGGAGATCACATAAGTAAAACTCACTTGACTAGCATAATGACATCTAGATTACAAGCATCATCATATGAATCTCAATCATGTAAGGCAGCTCATGAGATTATTGTATTGAAGTACATAGGAGAGAGATGAACCACATAGCTACCGGTACAGCCCCGAGCCTCGATGGAGAACTACTCCCTCTTCATGGGAGCAGCAGCATGATGAAGATGGCGGTGGAGATGGCAGCCGATGGAGAAGCCTTCCGGCACTTCCCACCGCAGGTGCCGAAACAGACTCCGTCCCCGCATCTTGGCTTCGCGATGGCGGCTCTCGAAGGTTTCGCACCGTGGCTTCTTCGTATCGAAGATTTAGGTCGTGGACCTTAAATAGGCGAAGAGGCGGAGTCGGAGGGGGACGAGGCGACGACACCATAGGGTGGCGCTGGCCCAGCCCGGCCGCTCCACCCCGTCGTCTGGCCCACAGGCCCTCCTCCGGTGGCTCTCGGGTGGATGCTTCCGGCAAAATAGGAACCCGGGCGTTGATTTCGTCCAATTTCGAGAATATTTCGTTACTAGGATTTCTGAAACCAAAACAGAAAACAGAACTCGCACTTCGGCATCTTGTTAATAGGTTAGTTCCAAAACGCATAAATATGACATATAATGTGTATAAAACATGTAGGTATCATCAATAATGTAGCATGGAACATAAGAAATTATCGATACGTTGGAGACGTATCAGCATCCCCATAGTTCTGCTCGTCCCGAGCAGGTAAAACGATAACAAAGATAATTTCTGAAGTGACATGCCATCATAATCTTGATCATACTATTGTAAACATATGTAATGAATGCAGCGATCAAAACAATGGTAATGACATGAGTAAACAAGTGAATCATAAAGCAAAGACTTTTCATGAATAGTACTTTCAAGACAAGCATCAATAAGTCTTGCATAAGAGTTAACTCATAAAGCAATAAAAAAGTAAAGGCATTGAAGCAACACAATGGAAGATTAAGTTTCAGCGGTTGCTTTCAACTTGTAACATGTATATCTCATGGATAGTTGTCAATGCAAAGTAATATAATAAGTGCAATATGCAAGTATGTAGGAATCAATGCACAGTTCACACAAGTGTTTGCTTCTTAAGGTGGAGAGAGATAGGTAAACTGACTCAACAATAAAAGTAAAAGAATGGTCCTTCAAAGAGGAAAGCATCGATTGCTATATTTGTGCTAGAGCTTTTATTTTGAAAACATGAAACAATTTTGTCAACGGTAGTAATAAAGCATATGAGTTATGTAAATTATATCTTACAAGTTGCAAGCCTCATGCATAGTGTACTAATAGTGCCCGCACCTTGTCCTACTTAGCTTGGACTACCGGATCTTTGCAATGCCATGTTTCAACCAAGTGTCACAAAGGGGTACCTCCATGCCGCCTGTACAAAGGTCTAAGGAGAAAGCTCGCATTTTGGATTTCTCGCTTTTGATTATTCTCAACTTAGACATCCATACCGGGACAACATGGACAACAGATAATGGACTCCTCTTTAATGCATAAGCATGTAGCAACAATTATTATTCTCATATGAGATTGAGGATATATGTCCAAAACTGAAACTTCAACCATGATTCATGGCTTTAGTTAGCGGCCCAATGTTCTTCTCTAACAATATGCATGCTCCAACCATTAAGGTGGTAGATCCCTCTTACTTCAGACAAGACGGACATGCATAGCAACTCACATGATATTCAATAAAGAGTAATTGATGGCGTTCCCCAGAAGCATGGTTATCGCACAACAAGCAACTTAATAAGAGATAAAGTGCATAAGTACATATTCAATACTACGATAGTTTTTAAGGCTATTTTGTCCCATGAGCTATATATTGCAAAGGTGAATGATGGAATTTTAAAGGTAGCACTCAAGCAATTTACTTTGGAATGGCGGAGAAATACCATGTAGTAGGTAGGTATAGTGGACACAAATGGCATAGTGGTTGGCTCAAGGATTTTGGATGCATGAGAAGTAATCCCTCTCGATACAAGGTTTAGGCTAGCAAGGTTTATTTGAAACAAACACAAGGATGAACCGGTGCAGCAAAACTCACATAAAAGACATATTGTAAACATTATAAGACTCTACACCATCTTCCTTGTTGTTCAAAACTCAATACTAGGAATTATCTAGACCTTAGAGAGACCAAATATGCAAACCAAATTTTAGCAAGCTCTATGTATTTCTTCATTAATGGGTGCAAAGTATATGATGCAAGAGCTTAAACATGAGCACAACAATTGCCAAGTATCACATTATCCAAGACATTTTACCAATTACTACATGTAGCATTTTCCAATTCCAACCATATAACAATTTAACGAAGAGGAAACTTCGCCATGAATATTATGAGCTAAGAACACATGTGTTCATACGAACCAGCGGAGCGTGTCTCTCTCCCACACAAGGATGAACTTATTCAGAGAACTAAGATAACAAAACAAAAATAAAAGCACACAGACGCTCCAAGTAAAGTACATAAGATGTGACCGAATAAAAATATAGTTTCAAGAGAAGGAACCTGATACTTTGTCGATGAAGAAGGGGATGCCTTGGGCATCCCCAAGCTTAGATGCTTGAGTCTTCTTGAAATATGCAGGGGTGAACCACGGGGGCATCCCCAAGCTTAGAGCTTTCACTCCTCTTGATCATAGTATATCATACTCCTCTCTTGACCCTTGAAAACTTCCTTCACACCAAACTTCAAGCAAACTCATTAGAGGGTTAGTGCACAATTAAAATTCACATGTTCAGAGGTGACACAATCATTCTTAACACTTCTGGACATTGCATAAAACTTCTGAAAGTTAATGGAACAAAGAAACCCATCAACAAAGCAAAAGCGGCAATGCGAAATAAAAGGCAGAATCTGTCAAAACAGAACAGTTCGTAAAGACGAATTTTAAAATGGCACCAGACTTGCTCAAATGGAAAAACTCAAAACTAATGAAAGTTGCGTACATATCTGAGGATCACTCACGTAAATTGGCATAATTTTCTGAGTTACCTACAGAGAATTAGGCCCAGATTCGTGACAGCAAAGAAATCTGTCTCTGCGCAGTAATCCAAATCTAGTATGAACCTTACTATAGAGACTTTACTTGGCACAACAATGCAACAAAACTAAGATAAGGAGAGGTTGCTACAGTAGTAAACAACTTCCAAGACTCAAATATAAAATAAAGTACTGTAGTAAAAAAACACATGGGTTATCTCCCAAGAAGTTCTTTCTTTATAGCCATTAAGATGGGCTCAGCAGTTTTAATGATGCACTCGCAAGAAATAGAAGTTGAAGCAAAAGAGAGCATCAAGAGGCAAATTCAAAACACATTTAAGTCTAACATGCTTCCTATGCATAGGAATCTTGTAAATAAACAAGTTCATGAAGAGCAAAGTAACAAGCATAGGAAGATAAAACAAGTGTAGCTTCAAAAATTTCAGCACATAGAAAGGTGTTTTAGTAACATGAAATTTTTTACAACCATATTTTCCTCTCTCATAATAACTTTCAGTAGCAACATGAGCAAACTCAACAATATAACTATCACATAAAGCATTCTTATCATGAGTCTCATGCATAAAATAATTACTACTCACAACATAAGCATAGTCATTCTTATTAATTGTAGTGGGAGCAAATTCAACAAAGTAGCTATCAAATATAGGAGGTATATTGTAATCATAATCAAATTTATCCTCCATAACAGGTGGTAACAAAAGACTACTATCATTATAATCATCATAAATGGGAGGCAAAGTATCATCAAAGTAAATTTTCTCCTCAATGCTTGGGGGACTAAAAATATCATGCTCATCAAAGCCAGCTTCCCCAAGCTTAGAATTTTCCATAGCATTAGCAACAATGGTGTTCAAAGCATTCATATTAATATGTTCCATGGGTTTTTTAATTTTCGCATCAAACCATCCATGTCTTAAATCAGGAAATAGAATAAGAAGCTCATTGTTGTCCATTATGCCTAACTAGTGTAAACAAGAAACCAAATGTCGCAATTGCAGAGTCTAAAGGAAATAGCTTCGAGTACTTACAATGGCGCCGGAAATAGCTTAGTAGCCGAGATCCGGAGTGTGAGTACCTTTTACCTTTCCTCCCGGCAACGGCGCCAGAAAAGTGCTTGATGTCTACGGGTGCTTCTATTCTTGTAGACAGTGTTGGGCCTCCAAGAGCAGAGGTTTGTAGAACAGCAGCAAGTTTTCCCTTAAGTGGATCACCCAAGGTTTATCGAACTCAGGGAGGAAGAGGTCAAAGATATCCCTCTCATGCAACCCTGCAATCACAAAGCAAGAAGTCTCTTGTGTCCCCAACACACCTAATAGGTGCACTAGTTCGGCGAAGAGATAGTGAAATACAGGTGGTATAAATAAGTATGAGCAGTAGTACGGCGCCAGAAAATAGCTTGCTGGCGTGCAGTTGATGGTAGTAATATTGTAGGAAGTAAACAAGCAGTAGTAACGCAGCAGTACTAACGCAGTAAAACGGTAAACAAGCAGCGATAGCAGTATTTAGGAACAAGGCCTAGGGATTAGACTTTCACTAGTGGACACTCTCAACTTTGATCACATAACAGAATAGATAAATGCATACTCTACACTCTCTTGTTGGATGATGAACACATTGCGTAGGATTACACGAACCCTCAATGTCGGAGTTAACAAGCTCCACAATTCAATGTTCATATTTAAATAACCTTAGAGTGCATGAAAGATCGACATGACTAAACCAAGTACTAACATAGCATGCACACTGTCACCTTCACACATGTAGGAGGAATAGATCACATCAATACTATCATAGCAATAGTTAACTTCATAATCTACAAGAGATCATAATCATAGCCTACGCCAAGTACTAACACGGATGCACACACTGTCACCATTACATCGTGCAGGAGGAATAAACTACTTTAATAACATCACTAGAGTAGCACATAGATAAATTGTGATACAAAACACATTGCAATCATAAAGAGATATAAATAAGCACTTCACTACGCCATTCATAACAGTGAATAAGTATTCTGTGAAATATAGCCTAAGAGACCCACACGGTGCACACACTGTCACCTTTACACACGTGGGACAAGGAGTCTCCGGAGATCACATAAGTAAAACTCACTTGACTAGCATAATGACATCTAGATTACAAGCATCATCATATGAATCTCAATCATGTAAGGCAGCTCATGAGATTATTGTATTGAAGTACATAGGAGAGAGATGAACCACATAGCTACCCGTACAGCCCCGAGCCTCGATGGAGAACTACTCCCTCTTCGTGGGAGCAGCAGCGTTGATGAAGATGGCGGTGGAGATGGCAGCGGTGTGATACGTCTCCAACGTATCGATAATTTCTTATGTTCCATGCTACTTTATTGATGATACCTACATGTTTTATGCACATTATATGTCATATTTATGCATTTTGGAACTAACCTATTAACAAGATGCCGAAGAGCCGCTGTTTCTGCTGTTTTTGGTTTCAGAAATCCTAGTAAGGAAATATTCTCGGAATTGGACGAAATCAACGCCTGTGGTCCTATTTTTGCACGGAGCTTCCAGAAGACCGAAGAGGGAAGGAAGTGGGGCCACGAGGCGCCGTCACCATAGGGCGGCGGCCCAGGCCCGCCGCGCCGACCTATGGTGTGGGGCCCTCGTGTGGCCCCCACGTTGCCCTTTCGCCTACTTAAAGCCTCCGTCGCGAAACCCCGACGAGAGCCACGATACGGAAAACCTTCCAGAGACGCCGCCGCGAATCCCATCTCGGGGATTCAGAGATCGCCTCCGGCACCGCCGGAGGGGATTCATCTCCGGAGGACTCTTCATCGCCATGATCGCCTCCGGAGTGATGAGTGAGTAGTTAACCCCTGGACTATGGGTCCATAGCAGTAGCTAGATGGTCGTCTTCTCCTTGTTGTGCTTCATTGTTGGATCTTGTGAGCTGCCTAACATGATCAAGATCATCTATCTGTAATACTATATGTTGTGTTTGTCGGGATCCGATGGATAGAGAATACTATGTTATGGTGATTATCAATCTATTGTTTATGTGTTGTTTATGATCTTGCATGCTCTCCGTTATTAGTAGAGGCTCTGGCCAAGTTTTTACTCTTAACTCCAAGAGGGAGTATTTATGCTCGATAGTGGGTTCATGCCTTCATTGACACCTGGGACAGTGACAGAAAGTTCTAAGGTTGTGATGTGTCTTTTGCCACTAGGGATAAAACATTGATTCTATGTCTAAGGATGTAGTTGTCGATTACATTACGCACCATACTTAATGCAATTGTCTGTTGCTTAGCAACTTAATACTGGGGTTCGGATGATAACCTGAAGGTGGACTTTTTAGGCATAGATGCAGTTGGATGGCGGTCTATGTACTTTGTCGTAATGCCCGGATTAAATCTCACTATATTTATCATATCATGTATATGCATTGTTATGCCCTTCTCTATTTGTCAATTGCCCGACTGTAATTTGTTCACCCAACATGCTTTTATCTTATGGGAGAGACACCTCTAGTGAACTGTGGACCCCGGTCCTATTCTTTACATAGCAAATCTACTGCAATTGTGTTTTACTGTTTTCTTGCAAACAATCATCTTCCACTCGATACGCTTAATCCTTTGTTACAGCAAGCCGGTGAGATTGACAACCTCACTGTTTCGTTGGGGCAAAGTACTTGGATTGTGTTGTGCAGGTTCCACGTTGGCGCCGGAATCCCTGTTGCGCCGCATCACATTTCGCCACCATCAACCTTCAACGTGCTTCTTGGCTCCTACTGGTTCGATTAAACCTTGGTTTCTGAGGGAAACTTGCTTCTATACGCATCATACCTTCCACTTGGGGTTCCCAACGGACGTGTGCATCTACGCGATTTACTGGCGCCGTTGCCGGGGAGATCAAGACACGCTGCAAGGGGAGTCTCCACTTCTCAATCTCTTTACTTTGTTTTTGTCTTGCTTTATTTTAGTTACTACTTTGTTTGCTGCACCTAAAAAAACACAAAAAAATTAGTTGCTAGTTTTACTTTATTTATGTCTTGCTCTCTATATCAAAAACACAAAAAAATTTAGTTACTTGCATTTACTTTATCTAGTTTGTTTTATTTACCGTTGCTAAAATGAATACCCCTGAAAATACTAAGTTGTGTGACTTCACAAATGCAAATAATAATGATTTCCTATGCACACCTATTGCTCCACCTGCTACTACAGCAGAATTCTTTGAAATTAAACCTGCTTTACTGAACTTGGTTATGAGAGATCAATTTTCTGGTGTTAGTTCTGATGATGCTGCTGCCCATCTCAATAATTTTGTTGAACTTTGTGAAATGCAAAAGTATAAGGATGTAGATGGTGATATTATTAAATTGAAAGTGTTTCCTTTCTCATTAAGAGGAAGAGCTAAAGATTGGTTGCTATCTTTGCCTAAGAATAGTATTGATTCATGGACTAAATGTAAGGATGCTTTTATTGGTAGATATTATCCTCCCGCTAAAATTATATCTTTGAGAAGTAGCATAATGAATTTTAAGCAATTAGATACTGAACATGTTGCTCAAGCATGGGAGAGAATGAAAACTTTGGTAAAGAATTGCCCAACCCATGGACTGACTACTTGGATGATCATCCAAACCTTCTATGCAGGACTAAATTTTTTCGCGGAATTTATTGGATTCAGCTGCTGGAGGTACCTTTATGTCCATCACAAGCTAGTTGCATCATTGAGAGTCTTGTCGGAATACCACCTGTTAATGAAGTTAAAATTGAAATCTCTCTTGAGGATGTTATGAAAAAATTGGAAACCATAGAGAAAATTTTTCCAAGTATTGAAACTAAATTGGAAATGTTATTGGATAAAACTGATGAACTTGATAAATTCCTAGGAGGAATTGATGAAAGAATTAGTGTTCTAGGAACTTGTGTTGTTCATGATAATCAAACCAATAGGATTGATGAACTTGAAAAAGCTATGGGAACCTTGGGTTCAACCTTTTCTTCTCTCAAGTATAATGAGAAAGCTTATGTGGGTAAAGAGCAAAAATTCATGTATGCCTCTAAAGTGCCTAAACAAAAGAATTATTATAGGCCTAAAATTGCTAAAACTCCTAGCACCACCATAGAAAATTTAGATAATGGAGCACCTAAAGTACCCTCTGCAATAAGTTGTGTTTGCATGAAAAATAATGATGTTGATGCTTCTACTCTTGATGTTACTTGATTTGCACTTTCTGCGCCTAGCTGAAAGACGTTAAAGAAAAGCGCTTATGGGAGACAACCCATGTTTTTACTACAGCACTTTGTTTTATATTTGAGTCTTGGAAGTTGTTTACTACTGTAGCAACCTCTCCTTATCATGTTTTTGTGCCAAGTAAAGTTTCTATGTCAAAGTTGATGTTATATTTGGGATCGCTGCGAAACAGCATTGCTGTCTGAATCTGGGCACAGGTCTCTGTAGAAAATTCGAAAAAATCTGCCAATTTACGAGCGTGATCCTCAGATATGTACGCAACTTTCATTAGTTTTGAGTTTTTCCATTTGAGCAAGTCTGGTGCCATCTTTAAATTCGTCTTTACGGACTGTTCTGTTTTTGACAGATTCTGCCTTTTATTTCGCATTGCCTCTTTTGCTATGTTGGATTCATTTCTTTGATCCGTTAATGTCCAGTAGCTTTATGCAATGTCCAGAAGTGTAAAGAATGATTGTGTCACCTCTGAATGTGTGAATTATTAATTGTGCACTAACCCTCTAATGAGTTTGCTTGAAGTTTGGTGTGAAGGAAGTTTTCAAGGGTCAAGAGAGGAGAATGATATACTATGATCAAGAGGAGTGAAAGCTCTAAGCTTGGGGATGCCCCGTGGTTCACCCCTGCATATTTTAAGAAGACTCAAGCGTCTAAGCTTGGGGATGCCCAAGGCATCCCCTTCTTCATCGACAACATCATCAGGTTCCTCCCCTGAAACTATATTTTTATTGAGTCACATCTTGTGTTCTTTACTTGGAGCGTCGGTTTTTTTTGTTTTTGTTTTTGTTTGAATAAAATGGATCCTAGCATTCACTTTGTGGGAGAGAGACACGCTCCGCTGTTGCATATGGACAAATATGTCCTTAGGCTTTACTCATAATGTTCAAGGCGAAGTTTCTTCTTCGTTAAATTGTTATATGGTTGGAATTGGAAAATGCTACATGTAGTAATTCTAAAATGTCTTGGATAATGTGATACTTGGCAATTGTTGTGCTCATGTTTAAGCTCTTGCATCATATGCTTTGCACCCATTAATGAAGAAATACATAGAGCTTGCTAAAATTTGATTTGCATATTTGGTCTCTCTAAAGTCTAGATAATATCTAGTATTGAGTTTTGAACAACAAGGAAGACGGTGTAGAGTCCTATAATGTTTACAATATGTCTTTTATGTGAGTTTTGCTGCACCGTTCATCCTTGAGTTTGCTTCAAATAACCTTGCTAGCCTAAACCTTGTATCGAGAGGGAATACTTCTCATGCATCCAAAATCCTTGAGCCAACCACTATGCCATTTGTGTCCACCATACCTACCTACTACATGGTATTTCTCCGCCATTCCAAAGTAAATTGCTTGAGTGCTACCTTTAAAATTCCATCATTCACCTTTGCAATATATAGCTCATGGGACAAAATAGCCTTAAAAACTATCGTAGTATTGAATATGTACTTATGCACTTTATCTTTTATTAAGTTGCTTGTTGTGCGATAACCATGCTTCTGGGGAACGCCATCAACTATTGTTGAATATCATGTGAGTTGCTATGCATGTCCGTCTTTCTGAAGGATCTATCACCTTAGTGGTTGGAGCATGCAAAATTGTTAGAGAAGAACATTGGGCCGCTAACTAAAGCCATGAATCATGGTTGAAGTTTCAGTTTTGGACATATATCCTCAATCTCATATGAGAATAATAATTGTTGCTACATGCTTATGCATTTAAGAGGAGTCCATTATCTGTTGTCCATGTTGTCCCGGTATGGATGTCTAAGTTGAGAATAATCAAAAGCGAGAAATCCAAAATGCGAGCATTCTCCTTAGACCTTTGTACAGGCGGCATGGAGGTACCCCTTTGTGACACTTGGTTGAAACATGGCATGCAAAGATCCGGTAGTCCAAGCTAAGTAGGACAAGGTGCGGGCACTATTAGTATACTATGCATGAGGCTTGCAACTTGTAAGATATAATTTACATAACTCATATGCTTTATTACTACCGTTGACAAAATTGTTTCATGTTTTCAAAATAAAAGCTCTAGCACAAATACAGCAATCGATGCTTTCCTCTTTGAAGGACCTTTCTTTTACTTTTATTGTTGAGTCAGTTTACCTATCTCCCTCCACCTCAAGAAGCAAACACTTGTGTGAACTGTGCATTGATTCCTACATACTTGCATATTGCACTTGTTATATTACTTTATGTTGACAATATCCATGAGATATACATGTTATAAGTTGAAAGCAACCGCTGAAACTTAATCTTCCTTTGTGTTGCTTCAATACCTTTACTTTGATTTATTGCTTTATGAGTTAACTCTTATGCAAGACTTATTGATGCTTGTCTTGAAGTACTATTCATGAAAAGTCTTTGCTATATGATTCACTTGTTTACTCATGTCATTACCTTTGTTTTGATCGCTGCATTCATTACATATGTTTACAAATAGTATGATCAAGATTATGATGGCATGTCACTTCGAAATTATCTTTGTTATCGTTTTACCGCTCGGGACGAGAACTAAGCTTGGGGATGCGATACGTCTCCAACGTATCGATAATTTCTTATGTTCCATGCTACTTTATTGATGATACCTACATGTTTTATGCACATTATATGTCATATTTATGCATTTTCTCGGAACTAACCTATTAACAAGATGCCGAAGAGCCAGTTGCTGTTTGCTGTTTTTGGTTTCGAAATCCTAGTAAGGAAATATTCTCGAATTGGACGAAATCAACGCCAGGGTCCTATTTTTGCACGAAGCTTCCGTAAGACCGAAGAGGGAAGGAAGTGGGGCCACGAGGCGCCGTCACCATAGGGCGGCGCGGCCCAGGCCTGGCCGCGCCGACCTATGGTGTGGGCCCTCGTGTGGCCCCCACGTTGCCCTTTCGCCTACTTAAAGCCTCCGTCGAAAACCCCAGTACCGAGAGCCACGATACGGAAAACCTTCCAGACGCCGCCGCCGCGAATCCCATCTCGGGATTCAGGAGATCGCCTCCGGCACCCTGCCGGAGAGGGGATTCATCTCCGGAGGACTCTTCATCGCCATGATCGCCTCCGGAGTGATGAGTGAGTAGTTCACCCCTGGACTATGGGTCCATAGCAGTAGCTAGATGGTCGTCTTCTCCTTGTTGTGCTTCATTGTTGGATCTTGTGAGCTGCCTAACATGATCAAGATCATCTATCTGTAATACTATATGTTGTGTTTGTCGGGATCCGATGGATAGAGAATACTATGTTATGGTGATTATCAATCTATTGTTTATGTGTTGTTTATGATCTTGCATGCTCTCCGTTATTAGTAGAGGCTCTGGCCAAGTTTGTACTCTTAACTCCAAGAGGGAGTATTTATGCTCGATAGTGGGTTCATGCCTTCATTGACACTGGGACAGTGACGAAAGTTCTAAGGTTGTGATGTGCTGTTGCCACTAGGGATAAAACATTGATTCTATGTCTAAGGATGTAGTTGTCGATTACATTACGCATCATACTTAATGCAATTGTCTGTTGCTTAGCAACTTAATACTGAATGGGGTTCGGATGATAACCTGAAGGTGGACTTTTTAGGCATAGATGCGGTTGGATGGCGGTCTATGTACTTTGTCGTAATGCCCGGATTAAATCTCACTATATTTATCATATCATGTATATGCATTGTTATGCCCTTCTCTATTTGTCAATTGCCCGACCGTAATTTGTTCACCCAACATGCTTTTATCTTATGGGAGAGACACCTCTAGTGAACCTGGACCCCGGTCCTATTCTTTACATAGCATACAATCTACTGCAATTGTGTTTTACTGTTTTCTTGCAAACAATCATCTTCCACTCGATACGCTTAATCCTTTGTTACAGCAAGCCGGTGAGATTGACAACCTTCGTTGGGGCAAAGTACTTGGATTGTGTTGTGGGTTCCACGTTGGCGCCGGAATCCTGTTGTTGCGCCGCATCACATTTCGCCACCATCAACCTTCAACGTGCTTCTTGGCTCCTCTGGTTCGATTAAACCTTGGTTTCATACGAGGAAACTTGCTTCTATACGCATCATACCTTCCACTTGGGGTTCCCAACGGACGTGTGCATCTACGCGTATCACGGTGTCGATGGAGAAGCCTTCCGGGGGCACTTCCCCGTCCGGCAGGGTGCCGGAACAGAGACTCCTGTCCCCCAGATCTTGGCTTCGCGATGGCGGCGGCTGGGGAAGGTTTCGTTTCTTCGTATCGAAGATTTAGGTCGTGACCTTTAAATAGGCGAAGAGGCGGAGTCGGAGGGGCGACGAGGCGACGACACCATAGGGTGGCGCGGGCCCAGCCTCGGCCGCGCCACCCTTTGTCTGGCCCACAGGCCCTCCTCTGGTGGCTCTCGGGTGTTCTGGATGCTTCGGGCAAAATAGGAACCCTGGGCGTTGATTTCGTCCAATCCGAGAATATTTCGTTACTAGGATTTCTGAAACCAAAAACAGCAGAAAACAGAACTGCACTTCGGCATCTTGTTAATAGGTTAGTTCCAGAAACGCATAAATATGACATATAATGTGTATAAAACATGTAGGTATCATCAATAATGTAGCATGGAACATAATAAATTATCGATACGTTGGAGACGTATCATGTGGTTCCTAGTGCATTGGACCCACTAGTCATTTATTGTGACAACATGGGTGCCATCGCCAATGCACAAGAACCAAGGTCACACAAGAAGCTGAAGCATATCAAGCCGCGTTTTTATTCGATTCACGAGTACATCGAAGATGGAGAAGTAAAGATTTGCAAAGTACACACTGATCTGAATGTAGCAGATCCGTTGACTAAAGCTCTCCCTAGGGCAAAGCATGAACAACACCAAAGCCATGGGTGTTAGGTACCTTACAATGTAATCTAGATTATTGACTCTAGTGCAAGTGGGAGACTGTTGGAGATATGCCCAAGATAATAAAGTGTTTATTATATATCTTTGTGTTTATGATAAATGTTTATATATCATGCTATAATTGTATTAACCGAAACATTGATACATGTGTGTTATGTAAACCAAGGAGTTCCTAGTAAGCCTCTTGTATAACTAGCTTGTTGATTAATAGATGATCATAGTTTCGTGATCATGAACATTGGATGTTATTAATGACAAGGTTATGTCATTGATGAATGATGTAATGGACAAACACCCAACTAAGCGTAGCATAAGATCACGCATTAAGTTCAAGTTGCTATTAGCTTTCCGATACATAGTTACCTAATCCTTCGACCATGAGATCATGTAAATCACTTATACCGGAAGGGTAATTTGATTACATCAAACGCCACTGCGTAAATGGGTGGTTATAAAGGTGGGGTTAAGTATTCGGAAAGTATGAGTTGAGGCATATGGATCAAGAGTGGGATATTGTCCATCCCGATGACGGATAGATATACTCGGGCCCTCTCGGTGGAATGTCATCTGATTAGCTTGCAAGCATATGAATGGTTCATAAGAGATCACATACCACGGTACGAGTAAAGAGTACTTGTTGGAGACGAGGTTGAACAAGGTATAGAGATACCGATGATCAAACCCTCGGACAAGTAAAATATCGCGTGACAAAGGAATCGGTATCGTATGTAAATGGTTCAATCGATCACTAAGTCATCGTTGAATATATGGGAGCCATTATGGATCTCCAGATCCCGCTATTGGTTATTGGTCGGAGAGAAGTCTCAACCATGTCTGCATAGTTCACGAACCGTAGGGTGACACACTTAAGGTTTGATGTCGTTTAAGTAGATATGGAATATGGAATGGAGTTCGAAGTTTTTGCCGGAGTCTCGGATGGGATCCAGGACATCACGAGGAGGTCGGAATGGTCCGGAGAATAAGATTCATATATAGGAAGTCACTTTCCAAGTTTGGAAATGATCCGGTGCATTTATGGAAGGTTCTAGAAAAGTCCGAAGAAATCACCATGGAAAGTGGAGTCCGGGTGGACTCCACCTTGCATGGCCGGCCAAACAGGGTGGACTCCACCAAGGTAGCCGGCCACAACCCCCAAGGAAACGGTGGGAGTCCCACCTTGAGTAGGAGTCCCACCTTGGGTAGGTTTCGTCCATATGGCAAGTATTGGTTTCGGGTCTTATTCGAAGACTTGGATTCCAACTCTTGGGGATTTCCACCTATATAATGAGGAGCAAGGGGAGGGGGCCGGTCACACCAAGCCACCCTTGGCCGCACCCCTAGTTGGCCGGCGCCCAAGACCCCCCTCTCCCCAAACCCTAGCCTCTCCTCCTCCACATAATACTCCCAGCGCATAGGCGAAGCCATGCCGGAGTTCTCCACCACCACCGCCACCACGCCGTCGTCCTGCCGTGATTCCGAGGAGGATCTACTACTTCCGCTGCCCGCTGGAACGGGGAGAAGGAGTCATTAACACCGTACGTGTGACCGAGCACGGAGGTGCTGCCCGACCGTGGCACCGTCAAGATCTTCTACGCGCTTTGCAAGCGGCAAGTGATCGAATACATCCACCACGAGATCTAATCTCGTTAAGCTTTGCGAATCTTCGAGGGTTAGTCTCTTGATCTTCTCTACCGTCTTCTAGATTAGATCTTGGCTTGTGTTTCGTTCTTGCGGTAGGAAATTTTTTGTTTTCTATGCTACGAATCCCATCTGGTATCATGTGTCTATGCATAGATTGTTGCACGAGTAGAACACAATTGTTTTGTGGGCGTTGATGCTTTGTTGTCTTTAGTTCGTGTACTTTGCATCTTGCGGCATAGTGGGATGAAGCGGCTCGGGCCAACTTTACATGACCGTGTTCATGAGATCTGCTCCACGCTCGACATGCAACTTGTATTGCATAAGTGGCTTTGCGGGTGTCTGTCTCTCCCACTATAGTGAAGATCCAATTTACTCTTTCTATTGACAACACTAGTATCACCGTTGTGGTTCATGTTCGTAGGTAGATTGGATCTTACTCGAAAACCCTAAACCACGTAAAATATGCAAACCAAATTAGATGCATCTAACTTGTTTTTGCAGGGTTTGGTAATGTGATATGGCCATGATGTGATGATGAATATGTATGAGATGATCATTATTGTATTGTGGCAACCGGCAGGAGCCTTATGATTGTCTTTAAATTTCATGTTGAGTATTATTTCAAAGTAGTTGTAATAGTTGCTACATGGAGAACAATCATGAAGACGGCGCCATTGACCTTGACGCTACGCCGATGATGATAGAGATCATGCCCGTTGATGATGTAGGATCATGTCCGAGTACGGAGGTGCTGCCCGACTGTGGCACCGTCAAGATCTTCTACGCGCTTTTGCAAGCGGCAAGTGATCGACTACATCCACCACGAGATCTAATCTCGTTAAGCTTTGTGAATCTTCGAGGGTTAGTCTCTTAATCTTCTCGTTGCTACCGTCTTCTAGATTAGATCTTGACTTGTGTTTCGTTCTTGCGGTTGGAAATTTTTTTGTTTTCTATGCTACGAATCCCATCAGGGCCTTCAAAGAAGAAGTAGCTAGTTTAAAAGTTTTAACTTATTTTTTCGCAGTTTATATGTTTAATTTATTTGAACAGGTTGCACTAATTTTGAAATATCGATTCTACCTAGATATATGAATATCTCAATCGTGTCTACCATAGAAATATATGATATCAAGCGACATTCTAGAGAAATAGAAATCTCTTCCTCATGCTCTTCACATCTAGAGGAATATAAATCTCTTTATCACATGCCAGCCTCACCAGACGAAATGCGTCGGGCCGCTGGGTTGCCCCCGACGCAAACGGATAATCACCATTTTGGCGTCCGCGGGTGACGTAAACAAACGTGCGTGGACAATTTGAACCCCCTAAATGCATCGGCCCCGTTGGAGATGATCTAAGAGCATCTCCAGCCGTTGGGGCTCCCCGGGCCGAAATCCGGCGCTATTTAGCGCCGGATTGGATGAAAGTTTGGCCCGGGGAGCGCCGAAGTTCCAGCCGTCTCCCCGGTAGACACCCGGGGGTTTGGCGTTTTTTAGAGGAAAACGTCCCTGGATGCCAAATTTCATGCATAATTCAGCGAATTTGACCAGTTTTGCCAACATTTGGCTTATTTTTTACAAATAAACGTTGCAGTTCAACAAAACAAGACAAGTTTTCAAACAAATCAAATGGAAACTAGTTGGTGTTGCCTCGAAGCGTCCATATGTGCTCCACCAGATCATCCTGCAGTTGATGCATTGTGGAGTCTCGAATCTCCTGACGCATAGCGATGAACGCAACCCACGCCGACACCTGGTGGTTAAGCTGTGCAAGAGGACCCTCTTTGTCATATGGTGCAGCTTGTTCGCTCAGAGGGACCGGATGCTTCCGCTCATCCTCGATAATCATGTTGTGTAAGCACACACAATAGTTCATCACCTCCCACATCTGATCTTTGGACCAAGTCAAAGCGGGGAACCGGACTACAACAAATCTCTGCTGGAGGACACCAAATGCACACTCGACGTCCTTCCGACAAACTTCTTGTTCCTTGGCAAACTGCTACTCCTTCGGGAGGGCGGGGCTTGAGACAGTCTTCACAAATGTTGCCCACTTTGGATAGATACCGTCTGCAAGATAATATCCCTTGTTGTACTGCCGGCCATTGATCACAAAGTTAATCGGGGAGCATGACCCTCAACAAGCTTGGAGAAGACCGGCGAGCAGTGCAAGACGTTGATGTCGTTGTTGGATCCTGGCATACCAAAGAAGGAGTGCCAAATCCAGAGATCATGGGTAGCCACTGCCTCAAGTATCACAATGCAGCCTTTTTGTGACCCTTGTACATTCACAAACGGACAGTTCTTCCATTTCCAATGCATGCAGTCAATGCTTCCAAGCATCCCTAGAAATCCTCGAGCTTCATTGACAGCGAGGATCTTAGAAGTGTCTTCGACAGTCGGTGATCTCAAGTAGAAGTCCCCGAACACTGCTATCACCGCTCTGCAGAACCGGTAGAAATAATCAAGGGCGGTGGACTTCGCCATCCGAAGATAGTCATATGTAGAATCACCAGGAGCTCCATATGCCAGCATTCGCATAGCCACCGTTCATTTTTGGAGGGCGGAAAACCCTGCCATGCCGGTGCAATCCAACTTGCATCTGAATAGGAGTCGTAGTCTCGAAGGGCATACACAATTTTCAGGAAGAGCTTCCGGCTCATCCTGAAACGACGCCTGAAAACACCTCACGTGCAATGGATCGTCGACGAAGTAGTCGTAGAGAATGCGTAGCCCTCCATTCGCCGCCTCGGCTTGCACTTCCGGCGACCTTGTGTCGACCCACCACGGCGGCCAATGAACTCGGCGTACAAGCCGGACAGCGAGGATCAGCAGTGCTCCTCGTCTTGGGCGGCGGATGTCGTTTCTTCTTCAAGAAGCTCGGCGAACATCTGCTCCTCCTCGTCGGAGTCCATGTCCGGCCGAAGTTGGAAGAACACCCGGGTGTGTCGACGAGGAGCGACGCGAGGGACCTGCCCGGCGGAAAATGGGCGAGGGCACGACGGGCGGCGGAATATAGGCGGGTGGAGGAACGGCGGAGTTGAGGGGGCCGGCGGCGAGAGAGCAACGGGGGGAGGAGGGATTTGCGTCGACAAAGTGGTGGGGTTCGAGTGTTCTCTCGCCGACGAGCGGCCCGTCTCGCTCTCGTCCGAGTCCCCGAGCCCCGGGGCCGGATGACTCGAACTCTCCGGACAGATGAAAGACCTAATCCGGACGAAATCGAGGAGCAGGGGACACGACTGGGCTATTTTCGTTCATCCGGATGGAAAAAAAGACGTCCTCGGGGATTCGTCGGGGATCTTCCGGCATTTTCGGCCGGCCGGCTTGGCCGGCCGAAAGCCCGACGGAAATCCTGGCCGAGCCCGCCCGGCCCGACCAACTTTCGCAAATTTCGGCCCGAGCCCGGCCCGAGGCCGAAAAAGCCGAATATTTCCGGCTGCCCGACGGCCCGGCCCGATCTAATGGTAATTTGTTTTTCCGTGGCCGAGCCCGATTTAGATGCGGGCTGAAGAATGGCCCGAGCCCGGCCCGATAGAGAGAAAAGCCCGGCCCGGCCCGGGATTTTCGGGCCGGGTCGGGTCGGGCCGTTCGGGCCGGGCTTCCCATGCCCAGGTATGGTCGGGGAGACGGCTAGGAGTATTGGTGTACAGCTGAAACGGTATGGAGTCATTCGGGCCGTTGATATGATCTGAACCGATGTAGAAATAGGGGAAACAAATACTGAACTGAAGGACTTCAGATCCTGACACACACAGCCGCCGCCCTCTCCCCCTCCTCGCGCCCCCCGCCGCCACCCCGCCGACGGAGTCCTCCTCGACCAGCGCCGGCCCAGTTCCTCCGACCTCTTCCTCGCTTTGGACAGCACAAGATCCTTCCCGACCTCCCCCGGCCGCCGCTGTCCCCCGAGCTCGCCGCCGCTCCTCTCCCGCTGACGAACCCCGAAGGTCACCAGTTCCGAGTAGCAGGCAGGATGTTCGTTCTGAGCCAGATTGAGCACGACCTGCCAATGCCGCCAGCCTTGCTGAGTCGCCCCCTCGTCGACGCCATCAAGGCCGAGCTTGAGAGGCTCTTCCTGGATAAGGTAGAGCGAACTCGGTCGCATTATCATTAGTACGCGGCAAGATTTTGTTCACAGTACTGGAGACCTCTTCAATTTGCTGGTCCTTAATTGTATGTGCTATGATCCGTGTCTGTACTTTTACTGTAGGTGGTCGCAAATCTTGGGCTCTGTGTGTCTGTCTACGACATCATCGGCGTCGAAGGTGGATTCATCTTTCCAGGAGAGGGCTGCTCCACGTATAAAGTAATGTGTGCTGCACTTTTGTCATCCATTTTTTGCTTGTCAAGGCCGTGGGATGTTACTACTTAGTACTACTTTTGTGTATTATTAATATGCTTTTTCAATATGCTTGTAAGCTCTGTACTGTGAAAGGGTGACTATGTTGCCAATGCATGTTTTTTAATTTTGCATAGCTGAGTTGAATGCATGTTTAGTATTTTTTTGTGCAACGCTTCATGAAATTACATGGAAGCCTTTCCTGGTAGTGCTTAGCATTTGACTGCTGTGCTTACATAGTTGCTGAAACTTTTGGGTTGATACACTCTAAGTTCTAGCAGCAGTTCTGAACAAATACAGTTAAAAAGTAGTAATTCCCCACTATTTGCACTCATTTAATTGATTGTTTTGTTGCGGGTAATTTAATTGGTTATTTTGATGCCAAGATCTTATAGCCTCTTTATAAGTTATTAATGTGTAACTCGATATGAATAGTATGCCACACTTTTACTATGCCCTTCTGATATTGCTGGTACTACAGAGTACAGCAGACTACAAAATGTGTGCCTAGACGAAGTTCTTTTACTTTGAGGCTTCATATGTTTTACAAATCATTCTTAGATTCCCTTTATTTTCTCCATTTTGGATAGGTTTCCTTTAGGTTGTTGATGTTCAGGCCGTTTACTGGAGAGATTCTTGTTGGGAAGATCAGTGGATATGATGATAAAGGTTTACAAGGTGACTCAGTTATTTTCTCACTGTCTTTTGGTTTCCAATCTTTTATAGCCCTTTGTTTGAATCATCCATGACTGTTTTAGTACTTATGATTCAAGTCTTTAGGTTTCTAACATCGTGCAACGCGGGAATTCCTGCATATTTTCAGTACCATATTATATTCATTCTAATGTCTTATCTGAATATCAAAATTATGGGCGTTCTCTATCATGCTATTTATATTTTTATCATGAATTCTTGCTGAAATGATTATTCAGGGCACGTTTGGTGGCTTTCATTACCTTTTCACGTTTATGTATCACAATTTCAGAAAGTCTGTTGCCATACTCTTCCACACTTTTTTTTAAATACTGTTTGCTGGCATGCCTGCCATATTTTGGGCCCGACGTAGAGACGTAAAGCTGAAATGAAAATTCACAAATGCTTTAGGAGCAATAAGCATGCTATATTGTTTAGAGCAGCGAAAGGTTAAAATCTAGTTTAGCACACTGTCTGGAGGGTAGTTCTGCTGCATGAAAGAAAAAAATGAGCTTAGTTTCTTAGATTTTTATTTTTGTAAGCATGTACATTTAACTGATTCTGCTCATCCTGTTTATTCCTTTCTACAATGTTGCCTATTGGTACTTCATGTCTACAAAGATGTCAAGATTTAATTGACCACTTCATGTTCAGGACATTGTTAAGATTATAATGTTATATCGCCATGCAAGTTGTGTCACCAGAGAAGTCGCACAACATTGTTGGTTTTAACTGCTATACTGTTTTCCTTCTCCAGTTTCACTTGACTTTTTCAGCGATATATGCATTCCAGCACACTTGATGCAATGTGGCACAGAGAGGTAACTCACTGCTCTTTGTGTTATTTTGTTGTTGCAGTACAAAACCCCTAGTATCATTTGATGAATATTGAGGTGTTTTATTTATCACATAGATTATATTGAAGATTTAGATTTTAACTCATAGATTATCATTTCAACTATTCTTTTTTTGCGCACGTTTACTATGTGCTTCAGCCAAGTTATTTATTAAAAAAACTATCCTAACTCAGTCAGAGTCAGGAACAACATAACAGAGAAATAAAGAAGTGAGCCTAGCTCACTTGGTTAGGGAAGTGGATGTACAACCCAGCCACCCAGGTTCAAGTCCTTAGGGACGCGAATTTGGGTTCTTATTATTTAAAAACAAAATCACTGTAGGGGCTTCCCCTACCGTATTCCTTTCAAAAAAAAAAAAAAAAAACAGAGACATAAAATAGTGATCTGTGCAGGGATATCTGCACTGTTATTTTAAATACCAGTAGTTTATAGCTTATCATGCGTAATTTTTTTTTCCTTTTTCCTGACTCATGACTCATGAGGAAAGTATTTTCTGCATAGCAATCTGTTTTTTTTTTTGAAGGAACAAAGCAATCTGTTATTTATTCTCTGTACATCTCATTTCTTCTTTATATCTTCCAGGGGGGAAGATGGCAGGTGGATATGGAAGACAAATGGTGATGAACTTTATCTTGATATAGATGATGAGGTACTTTGTATTATTTTTTATTCAAAGAAATCACTTTTCACATGCACTGACCACAAAACCCTTATGATCATTGCAAATCTCTATGCAGATACGGTTTTTGGTATCTAGCATAAAGTACCCACCAATACCAGTTGAGCAAAATGAGGATGACAAGCCATTTGCTCCAATGCAGATCAATGTATGTGCTCTTGTATATGTATTGTGATACGCATGCATAGTTTAGATATGTTCATATTCATAATTGTTCTTGTATGACTAATATGTACCTATGACTAGTGACTTCCAAGTTGGACCCATAAAATGCTCATTCTGTTTAGGCAAATATCTCGTCACAACTTTAAGTTGGATCACCATCCTGATCTACTCTCAGAGCACTTAACCCCTTTGGATATTTTGGGTTGGCACAACCAGATACAATGCTTGTGCAACACATTACCTGTGTCTATGAGCGCGGTACTCCCCATGGCCATCCTCCCAAGTATAATTTGTGGGAACTGGATGTATAAATGCCACACTGGAAGGAGCCGAAGGTGTGAGCCTGGTTTCTTGTTCCTTTCACCACAGTATTTTATGAGCCGCTTCTAGTATGCAATGGTGCCAAAAGCGTATGGGAGGTCCAGTGATTCAACGGGCTGAACAACCCTTCTGCACAACTTTTATGTCTTCAGAATTACTACTTCTGGACTGTTTATCATGAAAATCTAGATATCTGTATTGCAAGTATGTCCCTTGTCTGAAGTATTTTCCAAATAAGGCCTGCAAAATCAGGTTTTGCCTGTGGTTTAATACCCTTCTGCTGTCAACGCATGACATGTTTGTATGCCTCAAATTGATTTTCTTTCTCTCTAAATCTTGTGAATTTTGGCCTTTGTATTCTTTTTGCAGGGGAGTATTAATGGGGATGGTCTGGGCCTTCTTGCTTGGTGGGCAGCAGGTGAAGAAGAGGAAGAGGGAGAGGCAGAGGGCGAGGAAGAGCAATAGCTACAAGTTGCTTCTGGGAACTGCTTTCTGTAATTAGAAATTTAGCCCAATAGCTACAAGTTGCTTCTGGGAACTGCAAGAGCTGTTAGGACTTCATCCTTGCTGATAATCTACTGATGCTAATGCTCGCCACCTAGGAATGTAAGCGAAGACGAAGAAAATATGTAGTGGATAACATCACTGTTTACCTCTGCCAAGTTTTGGTTATTACACCTACAATGGTTATCTCGGTAAAAGATCTGGAAGGGAAATCAACATTTGTTTGTTACTGTGAAAGTGTGAAAGGTGGACAAGATGCAGATGCTTCAGATATTTTGTATTTGCGGCGTAGGTTTCTGCTGGGAAAATCGATGTCTGCCACGCTTCCTAGTTGAGTCTTAGACAGATGTTTGGTGAACTTCGGTGTCTTATATTTCTTTTGTGTTCTTTTCTTGTGATGCCTGTAGTTTCTGCTGCACGGCATTTGCAAAGATAAAAAGTAGTTCATGGGACTTGTTGGCCTCCAGTCATCAGAACAATTTTACAATTCAGAAATAGAAAATACAAGCAAATCTCAGATCTTTCTAGTTTCTACACCCTTTAGTTTCGAGTGAGCAATAGTTCGTGTCTCGCAAAAATATGAATTTACGTGAAATGGTTAATTCTTGCCAAAACATGGATAGAAAACAGGGCTTAAATTCTCATACCATAACTGTAGCAAGACAACGCTCGATTATCACTGTAAACTGTAAAGTTGTAACTTGACACAAAAATTCTGCTACTGCTATAATCGTACATGATTGGCCAATCCCGGATAAACATAGAACAGTGTCTAATTATCTAGTGGAGTACGTAGCATCGATTGATGTTGCAATAACATGAGTTTACAATGTGCACTCCATTGGCCAAATTCAAAAGTATGGTAGATAAATAATCGCTTGTTTCAGTATACTTTGGCAGGTGGCTTGCTGTGGGCCGGGCTTTTGTTCAGTATGTGACCCTGACGCCCTGGTATCTGAGGATCTCTCCGATGAGCTCTCCCTTGCCGGAGCCAACATACCGGCCGACGATCTTGTTGTCCCTGATGAAGAGGAAGGTGGGCACCTCCACGACCTCCATGTCCTTGAGGAACTCCATGCAGGCGTCGTTCTCGTCGCCGTTCATGCGCGCGAACACGGCAGTGTCCGCCATGGTCCGCGACAGCTTCACCACGGTTGGGTACACCTTGACGCACGGCCCGCAGTGCTTGAGCCCGACGTCAAGCACCAGCAGCTTCCCGTCCTCGCCGCTGTTCTCCGCCATGAGCGCCTCTACGTCCGCCCGGTTGTGCAGCTGCACCACGGCGGCGTGGTTGTCGCCGTAGTAGAGCACGTCGCCGGCCAGCTGGTCGGGCCCGATCCCTTCCTCCTCGTGCACCTTCTCGGTGCCCTTGTAGAAGGAGAAGTGAGGCACCTGGGTGATGCCCTCCCGCTGGCACAGCTCCCGCGTCGCATCCGACTCGTCGCCCATCACCAGCAGGAAGTCCACGTCGCCGCAGGTGCGGCTCAGCTCCACCATGCACGGGTAGATGCGGCTGCTGTTCACGCTGTGGCTCGCCGCGAACTCAACCACCACCAGACGGTTCTTCGCCGCCTGCAGCGCGCTGTCCAGCTCCTCTGCGCTGTGTACCTGCACCACGCGCGCGTCCTTACCGCCCTTGTCGCCGGACTCGGACGGCTTCGCCTTCTCTTTCTCCGCGCCGGATACCGCCGCCCGCAGCACCAGTGCGCGCCGCCTCTGCGCCGTCGCCGGCAGGAACCTGACCTTGCTGCTGCCGCCGCTGACAGGCGTGGCGCTCAGGCTGGCTGTGGCGGTGGAGCTGGCCAGGGTGGCCAAGAAGCTCGCGGTGGAGGCCATTGATGCTATCTAATTATTCGAGCAGCTGCAAGCGAGGATGTCTTGTGAGAGAGAGAAGGGGAGAGAAGAGAGATGCGGAGCTGGACGGGATAAAAGGCTTTGGAGAATAGGATGACAAGGGTATCGGTCTCCAATCAAAATCCATCCACTCATCATGGTTTGTGGCTGGTGTTTCATTCAGCTCAGATTTTTTCTTTGATTTTCCCTTAAGTGCGATTTTGTTGGTTTCTTGGCGAGACCACAATCCTCAATCTGATTTTTTTCTCAACCCTTGTTATGTGTCATGGGCTCTACCATCAATTTGCTTTGAAATTTCGAGTAATCTGGTTTTTATACTTGGATGTGGTAATTTGGATGTTTTGATTATTTGGCATTTCTAAAGGCTATTATAATAGGGTGTGACTATTTCTCAATCATCTGGGAGCTAACTTCGTTCTCAGCTAGATAATGTTATCAAATTTTTGTTGCAACTAATGTTGCAACTCATGATTAGCACGAATCACGATACAAATCAAATGGTTTAGAACTTGACTGAGCACGAAGTTAGTTCTCATCTAGTTGAGAACTATCAAATCCCTTATAATAACATAGCACCTACATAAATTATTTTCAGGGAGGCAGGGGGTTTCAACTTCCTTTTTTTCATCATAAAAAAAATCAGTGTATAGTTTCACAATCTGAAACTATATGACGTGTCCCTTCGGGATAACACACAATTTATTTCCCTCACCGTCCACTCTAGCTCACTGTGTCCTCTACACTTCTCTCACCATCTCTCCTCCCTCCAATGGCAACCTAGGTTAGTATTATTGTGGCACATTCCTCATCCTCGATGGTGGCAATGACGATACTTAATCCTCAAACCCTAGGTTAGTATTATTTGATGTAAACTAGTTTTCATCTAGACTCTTTTGTCCCATTTTGTGTTGCAAGGTATATTTGAGGCTAGATCTCATTAGTGTGGATGAATTGAGGATGTGGTTAGCATTGTTGTTTACTTGGCTGGTTCTATAGGCCATGAAGAACAATAATATCTTAGGTGTTTTCTACCTTCTATATCATTTATTGTGTTTTTCTATACAAGGCATCAATGTTGGCGCAGATGATTATATTTGCACATGCTTTGTTGATGAGCCCCAACGGTCGTGCCTATATGTTAGGCTATTCTCCTAAACACATTGTATCTATATAAGGTACATCTTGTTGGTATGACTAAGCTATAGTTATGCATCAGTACATAGGTGGTATCTAGATTTCAATCACAAACCGTAGTGATATCATATTGTGAGAATGGTATTGTTTTGCGGTGCCTCCACGTACTGCGAAGGTTATCGATGTCGGAGCTACACAACAATTTCTCGGTCAACCATGATATAGTACCCTGAGACAGCCAAGTAAGAAGAGTGACTAAATCTTGGGTGAGGCATGGCCCAAGTCAGCCCCATCGTAGCTCCTCCACCCTTAGAGTTCATATTAGACTATCCTAAAACTATGCATGTCTAACCATGCTATTACTTGCTTCTATTTGCGTAAAAGGTGATATGACCAATTAATTTTATATTGAGGTGAAGTGCTGGTAACCTTGCCTCCTCTAACGGTAGCCGAGACCACATCATTTGAATGTAGGCAACCAAACACCACACATTCCTACTAACCCACCCATCCAAAAGCACGTGATGCGGGCAACCAAACGCAAGGTCATAGTACACCCACTTATATAATGCAGATGACAAAAAAGTAGACAAAAATACCATCAAATATGTCCTTGGCTGGTCCGTTGAGCACTTCCTTGAGAACCCTACAAAAGGACTTGACAAAAATATGATTCTTCTTGGTAAGAACTCATATGTTCTAAGAGAAATTGTTATATTTATTGGCACTTCCTTGAGAACCCTACAAAAGGACTTGTGTATTCTAACCCGAAGAGTCGAACAAATACAATATGCATATTTGACCTAATACATCTCAATGCAGTCCTAGTATGCTGCCCTGGTTTCATAAAAACATGACCTATATAATCGGTCAAAAGTCAATACTTACCGTTGATATGTACTCCGTATATTTTTTGAATGGTCGGGGGGGAGGTTCCCCACTTGAATTTTTTCATTCATGGAAAGAAGGCTCAAAAGCCAGCATTACAGCAGAGATACAATGGGGTAGGAGGAAAGAGAGAAATGGGGACTAGGGACGGGAGCAAAGCATCCATCCCACAAGTCGGTGTCGCTTCGAGCTGCCTCCGGCGCCATGCCGCGCCACAGCGCAGCGTCGCGGCAGCAGACATCCAAGAGGCGGGTGAGGGACGGGGTGTCGTGTTGAAAAACGACCTTGTTCCGATGCTTCCAAACATGCCAGCAACAGAGGATGACGAAGGTGGACGTGGAGGCAGGTAGAGCGCCGGCCGCCGTGGGGGCAGCGTACTCGTGGAGGTGGAGAACATCGGCGTCAGGAGGGAAGCGGCTTCCAATCGTGTCCCAGAAGGCCACCACAAACGGGCATCGGAAGATGATGTGCGTAGCGCTCTCATCCGCGCACCCACAGATTTGGCACACCGCCTTCGACGCGGTGAGGATGTGCTTTTTGAGAAGCGCGGCCCTCTTTTGGATCCTTGAGTGGATGAGCAACAGGCGAAAAACTTCCCCCCTGATGGTGCGAAGCCGTCCCAAACAAAAGAGGTGAAGGGTGCGGAGACGCCGCCAAGGCGGGAGAGCTTGTATATGGCACTGACGTCGAGGGCGCTGTCCTTCTTGTTGTAGCGCACAAGCGAGCGCGCGCGTACGGTTCCGCCACGAGGCACACAACCTCGAGGAGGGGGAGGACGTCGGCCAGCTCCTGCTCGGCGACGATGGTGAGCCGGGGCACGAGGGAAGTGGCGATCCCATGGCGGAGCGTGGCTGCCACTGAGGCAAGCGGCTTCAGCGCATGTGAGAAGAGGGCAGGAGAGCTGCGGCACAGGGTGCCGCGACCCGTCCAGTCGTCGAGCCAGAAGCTAGCGCGCTCGTCATCTCCGATGGTGGGGACTGAGAGGGTGTGGTACATCGGCATGAGGGCGGCCAGGGCTGCTCAATACGGCCCCACTCCAGAGCGCTTCCGAGCCGCGACAGGGCCATCGACAGAGCTCCATGCCCAGGGGGAGGCAGGAGCAGTGTGGAGGCGATGGAGAAGCTTCCGCTGCAGGCAGGCGTCAGCGGATCCCAAGCATGCCCTCATCTTTTGAGAGGCACACCTGCGCCGAGGCGATGAGGCATTTGGCCCAACAAGCCCGACCTTCGAAGTTCCAGAGGAACACGCGGCGGAGGGGGTCGATGGCCCGGAGTAGTGCCGGCGGGAGCTCCAACGCGCCCATGGGCATCCAGAACCGCGTCCGTTGATATCTCGCATGATAACTTAAGTAAAAGATGGTTGATTTGATGTAGAGGTCGGTGTTCAACCTCCTTTTTCAAAACAAAAAAAAAATCCAAATGAATATATGTTACGAAGATATATTTTATGTTGGATCTATACATATTTGTTACCGTAGAGGTTTATATCTTTATTTTTAATTAGTCAAATTTATCAGATTTTTACAACTTGTTTTCAAAATGGATGTAACTACTAGTTTATACTAATTACTAGCACTATGCCCGCGCGATTGCTGCGTAACAATGCACAACCCGCAAATTTACCAGCCAGTTAGACAAAATATTGTACCATCGTATTAATTTGGATCCATCGAATCCTGCTAAGAATCCATGTGAAACTATGGTATAGCGCCATCTATAGTTCCATCCCCAAAATTCAGAGCTTATTATATATGCTCTCCTTGGTATCAGACTTGTACACAAAAGTGCAAACCAGTGATTCACTGAAGGTAAAATAACATTTATGAACATGTCGCTTATTTTGGGCTGATGCAATGGCGCAGCTATGTCATCGACTACGACATCCCAAGCTGAGCTCAGCAGCTAGCACTTGAAGCAATGTTACGAGTTACGACTCTGCATTTTTTCGGTCGTCCGCCGTGTGCAATCAAAATTCAGAATCCCTTAGATGGATGTGAGGCTAGATGCTATGGGGTGGTGCCCTGCCGCATAGCACGCCGCCGTGGCGGGCTTGCTTGCTACCACCTCCAACATAAGGGCCTCGAGTTGCTGACCGCCGATCGGCTACTTCCGTCTCCTGCGTTCTGTGTTCAGGAGCCAGATTCTTGATTCGGCAGATGGCTAGCGCTTGCGACCCTCATCGTGGTTTCAGGTCGGTGCATCAGGGCGGACGTGCATCTTTACACAGACCCCGATGCGGAGGAGAGGAGGAAGTAGAAGCACCCTCCGCGCGGCTGAGGCGGAGCCACCGGAAGTGCGCGCAGGCGGCGGGATGCAGAGATCCGGGCGGGTGGCATGCCGTCGCTCCCCTGCTCAATCCTGCCAGAAAAGACACAAGCGACGACGCTACCGCGGCGTACGGCCAGCGGCTGGCGGCGGGGCTCAAGCTCAGGCAGAGTGGCATTCTGAATATCTGATTTTGCGATGATTCCAGGCGATGGTATAGTCGTGGATGGGGATTGAGTGGCAGTTTGCGTCCAGGCGCAGCCCACCAATATTTTGCAAGGCCTACTGGCTACTTCTGGTAGACGAGAAGGCCTGCTTTGAAAAATTAGCTACGCTCGGGATAGAGGACGTACACTTATATCTTTGGGCTTGTTTGTTTGTGTCCGTCTGTTGAATCTGGAGCTGACTCGGGCCGTCTGTTCGATTTGGAGCTGACTCGATCGCCCGAGATGTATTAGCGATTAGCGATCAAGGCGAGACGACGTACGTACCAACGGATTCAGATTTAATAGTAAAGATTATTAGGTATTTGCTAGTTCTCAGCTTCATGCTCAATCGAGTCTACACAATTTAATTTGCATCGTTATTCATGCTTGTGATGAGTTGCAATAACTGAATACGAAATTAATTCTCATTCGACTGAGGAATAGTCACACTCTTATTATTATTATACGTGGCATAAAATTCTTGGGAAAATCTAATCATAGGCGCCGCACGTCGCGCGTTTTGTGCGGCGGCTCTTTAAGATGCGTGCGGCGCATCCTATAGGAGGCTCGCGCACGTCGCGCACGTCGTGCCGACCGACTTCGGTCGGTCTCGTAGTCGGTCTGTGGGTCCCGCATGTAAGCGTCTGTTTTTTGAATTTTGGGAGGCGTGCTCGTTGAAAATAATTCCAGGGGCTTTTCTGTCATAACCGTCCATTTTGGGTTATCCGTTCCTCCCTCTCTGGCGACGGGCGATTCAGAGGGAATCTTCGATTCTCGCCGGCGATTCGTCGATTTCTCGCCGGCGACGGCTAGATCCGTCGTACATCTGTATTCTGGTTAGTGTCCTCCGTCTACCACTGCTGTTAATCGCCGTTTTTTGCTTGATTTTTCGTGGTAGCTCGTGCGCGGCGATGTCGGATTTGCTCGGCCCGCACGGATTTGCTGCTAGATCCGCTCGGCCCGTCGGATTTG
Source organism: Lolium multiflorum (assembly GCA_030979885.1). Classification (NCBI taxonomy): domain Eukaryota; kingdom Viridiplantae; phylum Streptophyta; class Magnoliopsida; order Poales; family Poaceae; genus Lolium; species Lolium multiflorum. The sequence continues at coordinate 114,478,781 of CM061748.1, read as the reverse complement.
CTGCACCAGAGCGAGTTGACGAGGGAGATCGCGGTGACGTGGGGGAGAGTGCGGCTTCGATGTAGAGCGCGGCAACAAGCTAGCAGCGGGGCGTCGAGGGAGATTGCGGGGACGAGTTTGCAGCAGGGCTACGAGGCAGATCCAGGCGACAACCGATTTGTTCGTTTGACGTTGTAGCTGCGCGGTTAGGAGGGAGCAGCGCCGTGACTAGGGATTAAGGAGGAGCTGCGCCGTTGTGTTCGTATCCATGGCGTCTAGATGCAAGTTTTTGTTCTACGATTTGTTTTGGCATCATGCATTTTTGTCTGCTTTGTTGTAGTTTGTGCTGTATCATGGATCTAGAACTTCTAGGTTCTAGATCCAACTTCTAGGTTCTAGATCCAACTTGTTTTTGTACTGTGAATCTGAGGAATTTAATCTGTTAGATGTTTCTGAAGAATCTATAAGTTGAGACAGAAAACTTGGTTGCTAGTTATTTTGGAAAAAAGTGGCAGCTATCATGTTCTACGATTATGGTTTGTTCATGATTACTGGTAGTATTTTTCTTGGTTGCTAGTTGGTAGTTACTATTTTTTTCCAAATAACCTGATAGTTTGTTCATGATTACTGGCAGATAACCTGATAGTTTGTTTCATGATAGTTTGTTCATGCTAATAAGTTTGGACAGAAAACTTGGTTGCTGGTTGCTAGTTACTATTTTTCCAAATAACCTTATTGTTTGTTCATGATTACTGGCAGTAATTTTCTGGATAATTTCGCGCAGTTATTTGGAAAAAAATGGCAGCCATTGTAAATAACCTGATAGTTTTGTGGTGTAACCATGCTTTTTTTGTGATAGCATTCATACATTTTTTAAACTTGCTAATTTAGTTACCTAATCTGATTATTGGTATTAATATTGTTTGGCAGCTAAGACTGTCAATGGCTAGGAGAAAGGGAAATCCAAATAATGCTGGTGCTGCTATGAAAAGGAAGGGAGTGCGCAAGAAGCATCATGTAAGTTAATAAATCTTGTTCATGTCTTCACTGTGTTCTACTATAAATGTTGCCGCTAGATTTTTTCTTGTATAATCTGTTAGTTGCTTTAGGTTATTTTGGCATCTGTAATATAATAATTTCAATGTGTTCTAATTACCATGTTATTTTTATATGGTCACTGCTGTTTTTTCTCAGTTATTTTTTGAATGTGGCTTCACTGTTTTCTAAATTGTTTTTACAATCTCATTGAATTCTCCAGGTTTTTACCGGAGAACGTAATAGGGCTTCTCCATCACCCATAGTTAAGCTTTACAGTAGTTTGACAGAAGATCAGAAGCTTGCTATAGTTGACATGGGTCATGCCAGCTTTCTTGATATCAAGTGTGGTCAGTTGCATAACCCGGTCATAAATTGGTTTACAAAGTGTTATCAGCCCAATAGGAAAGCATTTGTTGTCCCTTGTCGTGGAGTTATCCCATTAGACGAAGAATCTGTTCATATCATGACTGGATTGCCCAATGGACAACTTCAAGTCAAGTACTACTGCGATTACAAGTTGGAGGCTGAGATTTCTGAAAGGCTATTTCCTGGAAAAACTAGCAGGCCTAAGGTTTCAGAGATTGGAAAAATGCTCGAGGAGTATCAAGAAGCTGATGATACTTTTAGGGAACTTTGGCTTTTGTTTTTGGTGTCTACAGTTGTTGCTCCAACAACAGATGTAAAGATGAGCAACAAATGTTATCCAATGCTGGTAATAGAACTTCGAAAACTACTTTATACTTTGCCCTTTTGGTTCGTAATTTTTCATGTTGTTTGCATGTATACTAAAATCTTCCCTTTTTTCTGTGTATGCCATGGTGATAAATCTCTTAGCTTGACATTGCTAATGCAAAAGAGATGAACATGTGCAAATTTATTGTTGATGAGCTGCACAATAATCTGTCAAATGGGAAGTATAGCAGGGGATGTTTACTGTACTGCATGGTGAGTACATACTCTTTGTTCATAGTTACTTCTTTTTGTATTTTTTGGTCATTTGTAAATAGTTGTATTAATTGTTTGTAATGCATTTTAGTATTGTGAAGTTTTTCTTTTGCAAATATCTTTTTGTATGTTTAGTTGATTTAATCTGGTGACTAGATTTTGCAATTCTGGTAGTTCAAATCATCAGTTTCATGTAAACCATCAGCAATAATTTGTGTGTTGTTGTTATTGCTTGAAGCTGCGGTACTTTGATGCACTCAACACCAATCACTTGGAGCTTATGCTTGGAGATGAACGTTTTGCTATTAATGCTTGGTCTAGCTTACAAATTGATGCGGTTGGTGCAATGGATGCACAGGAGTACGATTCAACCATATTCGGTGTTCTGGAGGTTAGTCCTCTTATTTTTTGATGCATTGTTCGATTATTTCAACTAGTTTTGATGCACTCAACACTAAAAGCTGCTTTGGATTTTTAATTTTGTTTACTTGTTCGTGCAGCTGAAGGATGAGTATAAGGAGGACATTGCTAGGGAAATGGGTTTGTTTGGCGGTCCTAATGGTTTTGAAGCTTGGATGAATCTTAATACACATCCTTCTTGCAAACAGAAGGTATTATTTAAAACTTTCTGCATGTTAAGTCAGTCATTTGTAACATTTGATTTTTTTTATGTATTTTTGCTGAATATCATCCACACTAACTAATCTTTTCGGTTTTTCTCATTTTTGGTTACAGCAACGGATCAAAGCCTACACCTTAATGCAAACTTTTGCATCAGGCCTCAATCGTCTGTTGAGCAATCTTGTGCAAGGCATGACTGAATCAGCTGATACCGATACTGAAATTGACGATGTTGTTGAGCAAGCTAGTGATGAAGAAAATGTTGACTTGAGTGCGTCTGAATCAGAAGAGAATGAAGAGATGTCTCCCACTGTTGTTACTAGACGTGGTAAACCACGAACCCGTCTTGCTGGTAAAGGAATTGTTGATGATCACACTGTAACACCAACAGAAATTCTTCAAGAAGGAAGCACAAGTTTATCTCCTCCTCCTATGCATTCTCAAATTGCGGTTCCAACATATAGTGATTTGGATCGGTCTGAAGCTGAAGGTAACATTGCTGATGTTTCCGGGTTCACACCTGATTCACCGTCAGAAAGTACAGAGCAAGCTGAAGAGAGGATTAGGGGCAGTGCAGCTTTTCTTGCATCAAGTCTTGCTTTGATGAAGAAGCCTAGTATTGCTGGATTGAATGAAGTTGTGAAGAATATTGTTGCAGAAGAGCTTGGAATTCGTATTGACAAAGATGGAGAACATGAATCTGTTGCCCTTAACAATGCAACAACTGGGCTGGTGAAACTATCTGAATCTGTTGCCGTAAACATTGCAACATCTGAGTTGGAGAAGGATTCTGAACCTGTTGACTTGAGCAATGCAACAAATGAGCAAGAGCATCATGGTTTTGAGACTAGAATAGAAAGGTATGTTTGTACTACACATTTTTTTACTGTTTTCTAATATATTCCTGGTCACTGTTGGGAGTATTACTTCTCTGTAGTAATCCTATGATACAACAGAGAAATACTGATTGTTGTTCTATTGTTTTAGTTTGGTTTTTACTCATGATTCTGTAAACTATTTAAATTATTCTGATAGCTGAATTGAAGTAACCTCATAGATGCAATGCTAATTATGGTTGCTGAATCGACCAAACTTTATAGTTGTGTTCTAATATAACGGGTAGATCCTTTTTATGAAGAAATGTGATAACTGCACTTAAGTAATTTGGTAGTTTGTTTTTTAAAAACATGATAACTTCAGGTAGATAATTTGGTAGTTTGTTTTTTAAAAACATGATAACTTCAGGTAGATAATTTGGTAGCTGCATTTTTAAAACATTTTGTAGTTTTTTTTGTTAATAAATCATGGTTTGTTTGAAACAGGGAAAGACTTCATCATCAATTGGACTCTAGTGCTATAAATGTTGCAGCAGGAAGCAAAGATGTACTTTCCTCGGAGAGTCTCATTTCAGAAAATGATTTTGTCCCTTTGAATGTTGTCGTTGCTGAAGACATACCTGTCCTCCCTAGTGGTGTTGTTATTCACGATTTAACTTCTGATGAGAAGGTGGACAAGGATAATCGGTTAAAGAAAAGGTATGTGGATGATCACAGTTGAACTTTTTGTTAATTACTTTTTCTCTGTGTTTTGCATATGCATTTTTACTTTAATTGATCACAGTTGACTCTTACTTTTGCATATGTAGGAAACGTCTTGCATTGCCGACAACTGTACCAGCAAGAAAATCTCCAAGGCTTGCACGAATGCGTGATGAAAGCATTCCTCAATGTTCAGATTCAAGTCTGAAAACCAAGAATGTTACAAAATCTTCAGTTTGTACTAAGTCTGCAAGTAGGCAAGATGGGAAAACAGTTGCCAGTGCCATTCCAATATCTCCTTCTGCTATAAAATCGCCGACAGTAAAAGATGGCAATTCAAAAGACAGTGCAATCCCTATCTCTCCAACTGTTGGTGATGCTCAGAATCCAAAATCTTCCGCTGGAACCAACACGTGCAGGTCCATTGTTGTTTCTCCTGTACAACAGCAACATCATCATCTACCAAGTGATTTTTCTGGAAGCAAATGCAGAATCTCTCCTCTTGCGCATGCAAATCTTGGTGGTTATGGGTTAGAGCAGCATCCCCCTATTAGAGTCTCAGAAGATATCATACATGCTGTCAGGAATCTTTCTGAATCTGTCAAGAAATCTGGGATACTTTCAAGATTTGTTGGATTGGATAGTATTACTGCTACACGGCCTTTACGTAAAAGAAAACGGGTTGATAAAGGAACTTCATCACATGGTGAAAAGAAATATAGTCATCCTGGTATGTTCACACCACCAAGCTTTGATCTTGGTTTCAATTCCCAGGAAACTTCAACAAGTGGTTCTGATTTGGATATTATTTGCTCCAATGAAGATGTAGCTGCTGATTTTGCGTTGAATGTTGCTCCTCTATCTTGGTCAAATCCTGAAGGTATGTTTATGCACTAATGTCTAGCTTGCACAAATATCTTTTACTTTTTGTACACACTAACATAACATTTTTGCTAAGTGTTTTTTTGTCATGTACAATCCCTTTTCTTTTTTCAGTTTTTTTTATTTTATTTCTTTGCTTTTTGGATGTAGCTGAAACTGTTGGAAACACATCAAGCGATGTTGATTTTGAAGAATTCACCTTATCTGAGGAGGTTCAGCAAGTAATGGCAGGAAACATTACTCACCTAAGTGAAAAGGGAGTTAAAGAGCTTGCAAAGTATGAGAAGGCATCTAAAGCCTTCTTAGAAAGGCAGCGAGCATTAAAATCAGCTGCTGAACCTACTGTTACCCAACATGGAAATTTCATCCAAAGCGTAACACCAAAGGTTCAGCCACATAAAGTGAGAGTCAAGAAGTCGTCACACTTCATGCAGTCACCTTTTGACAGCTGAACAAGAAGAAATTTACCAGCTTCTCATGCTGAGCAACAAGCATCAAAGGCCAGTGAAATCAAATATCAGAAAGTAAGTTCTTTCCTTTTTCTTTTTTGTGCAATAGTGTAGCTTTTTATCTTACTCTTTTATTTTCTGAAAGTTTTTAGCGAATCATGTTTTCATTCTTCTTGCTAAGACAACCTGTTAAGTGCAATGTGAAATGTCGTAGTGATCTGCTTTTCTCAAGTATGTACACTAGTTGTTTTTGTGTTACAGTACCTGATAAGTATGTACATAAACTTGGTAGTTGTGTTTCAATTAATAGGAAGTTGTATTTAGTAATTATGATAGTTGTGTTTCAATTAATATGTAGTTGTGTTTCAATTAATAGGAAGTTGTTTTTGTTACAGTACCTGATAAGTATGTACATAAACTTGGTAGTTATTTTGATACAGAAGCCAATAACTGTACTTATATTTTGCAGATAGTTATCTAGTAGTTATTATGCTATCATAGCTTATTATTTCCATCTTTTAATCATGTTGTTTTCAAAAAAAATATAGGTACCAAATCATCAAATACCAAGATAGCTGGGCTCACACAAGTGATTTAGCCGATTCTATACATGGTAGAGGTGAATTGTCTAATCACTGTATGGAAGTTGGCATTGAGTACCTGCGGCGCACTAACACCGTTGAAGGGAAGGTGATAGTCCCATTTCAAACATCCCTTTTCCTGATGAATGGTGAATTTGAGAAGAAAGTTGTTGTGTCTCTGTTCAAAAGAACCTCGGATTATTCACTTAGTGTGATGAAGCAGGTAGTTTCTGGTTTGTTCTTTATTTTCTTTTTCACTTTCCCAAGCATGTATAATTTTATTTTTTCTACCTTTTGTGTAAACTTTAAACTGTTTTGTTCTTACTAGGTTTCATGTGTTTTTTTGCCATACAGGTTACTTTCGTTGTTTTTGAAGAAATATCAAGAGGAAATAAAGAAGGAAATCACTGGTATTCTTTGTCTCTCAATATCCAAGCTGGAAGGTTTGAAGTGTTGGACTCAATGCGAGGAGAATCAAGTGCATCTTTGATGAACCATGCAAGCAATCTTGTTAGCAGGATCAAGTCTATATGGAAGGTGCACTATAGTACATCCAAGATTCAGATTGAGAACTGGGAAATAAAAGTTATTGATGTTCCCATGCAGGAAACAAAGTACGTCACGCATGTGCCATTTTTCTTTCTGTTTGTGATGTTCCTTTTTCTAATATATAATTGTTCGATAATGACTTTTTCCTCTTCTTCATTGTAAGCTTTGATTGCGGTTTCCATGCTCTGTACAATGTTGAGAAGTGGGATGGACAGAATATTCCATTGCTTGGCAAGGGGGACGTCAGCAAGCTAAGAAGAGTGATGCCTTACAGGTGGCTCACAGCTGACTTCAATGAAGATAAAGATAACTGGAGATCAAATTTATTCAATAATTCTATAAGGTAACACACAAACGACAATCAAATACAGTATAGAATGCATATGTATTCAAATACAGTATAGAATGCATATGTATTACATCTTGTCTGGTCACATCTCTGAATTCTGGAACAACTTAAACAAAATAAGACAGCAAACTGCTTAATTTTTAGTTATTCAGATCAAACAACTCCCCCCTCTGTGTGCATGTCCTTGAATCATGCATTGTGGAGCCACATTGTTTGCATACACGGATTTCCTTCCTTCCTATGTCCAATGGCTTCTGAAATGTTTCGCTTCCTTCCTTTTGTGTTTGATACACGTGGATCCCGGATGTCAGGAACTTGTGTTTCTGAAGTTTCTGGCATTGCTGTTGGAGTTGCTGTTTCATTCGCTGTAGTTGCTGAAGTTGACGCAGATGCTTGTTTCTGTTTCTTCTGACGTGCTTTTGGACCAGAGTTTGCTTGCTGCAAAGGCACTTGATCCCTTGCAGATTCTTGCTCAGTTTGGTTTGCAGTTGCTTCTGTTGGGTTGTGGTTGACTCGCTTACCTCTCTTAGCAGTCTCCCTTTTAAGTGCAGCCAAGTCTTTCTTCAATGCTTTCATGTGCATACGGACTAATTTTCTGCCATCTTCTGTCTCATTTGCACCAATTGCTAGCCCTTTGAACTCATTACAATTGACATGCAGCCACATCTTCTTTCTTGATTCCTCTGGCATTACGGCTCGCTCCCCTGGTTTTTCTACTACCAAATCTTCTTCAGCACTCCATGTCCACCTGCGGAGAATATACCTTACCGGTATCTCGCAAACTCCAAGCTGTAACATGGCCTACATGTTTAAATCATTGGAAAAAAGTAATCAGCATACATGTGTTTTTAAACTGGCATTAATGGATACTTTTATAGGTAACCTAACTCAGAGAATATGGTTTTTTTGATGTCAACTATTTTTTTTTTTGCTTTTTTACCTTTAAGATGTGGCAGCAGAGAATACCATCCCTTTCAAACTTGCAGCAAGCACATCTGTATTCTCCATTTTCAGGGTCTGCATAAACTTCATAGGACCTGTTGTAGTAGTTTGGTACAAATTTGGTTATGCAGTACACTTGGTATGTATGTTGAGCAATCTCTTTTATGTTGTAGCACATGCTCGATTGCATTTCAGCCTGGAAGCGAGTGTGTATGTTTTTCGTGTAAAGCTGTGCCATTTGAGTTTCCAGTGGGTTCCAACACCAATTTCTTGCTGTTAAAAGTGCCGAGTCTGACTCCTCCTTGTTTTGTGCTTTTCTCATCTTTGATTGGATATCAGCATACTGTCTAACAAACTCGATGACAGAATTAGTAGGGGTTACATATTTCTTCAGTACTGCATTGAACCCCTCACTTCTCTGTGTAGTCTGGAGGAAAGGATAGAAGTTATGCATGAAGTATGCAGGAACCCAGTAGCTTCTTTTATTGTACAGAGCTGTTATTTTTTCATGGTCTCGCAGTCTATGCTTGTACACCATCAAGTTCCATTTCATTTCAAAGTCTTCTGGTGTTAAGCTGCAGTTGATGCAGTCATTCATTTCTTCACGCAAGCCTTTTATCTTTGCAACAAATGGGCCAATCTCTTCTGTTGCCTTTTCTACTATGTGCCATCTGCAATCCGATGTGTTGCATTTAGAAACATTGCTAGTATTGCAGATCGCATTGCACCATCTTGATCTGTTATTATGTTCAGTGGTGCTAGGCCATCCATAGCTAGCAAAAATGACTCAAAAAGCCATATGTAGCTCTCAGTTAGCTCATTCCTCAAGAAACCACATCCTAGTTGGATAGATTGTCCATGGTTGTTAATCCCAATGAATGGTGCAAACGGCATCTTGTATTTGTTTGTCAAGTATGTCGCATCAAATGATATGCAGTCATTGTAGTTTTTGTATGCTTTTCTAGATGCACCATCCACCCAAAACAAGTATTGCACCCTATCTTCATCATCAAGTTTGTACCTATAGTAGAAATCCTTGTCTTGCAGTTTCATTTGTTCGAAGTACTCCATTGTATCTTGCATATCTGTGAACTTGTTTTGAGCACGAAGTGTTGATCTGAAGTTGGCCATATCTTTAGGTGTGTATGGAACACCTTCCACTGACTCATACAGTTGTGCCATCACCTGCATCATTCTACTAGTTTCCATATTTACTATGTGTAGCACCTTGATGAAATCCTTGTCTTCCTCTGGTATATGTCTGTGTGAGCGGAGAAAAGAAGTGAGCGACCACTTCTTAAAAATGGGGTGATTGTGTTCATCATTAAACTCAGTGACCACCCACTGTTTGTCTCGTAGTTTAACTAGCATCCTTGCAGGGCATTCTGTCCTAGCATTTGTACTTTTGTTCCTTTCTGCCACTACTGGTTTGGGTTTCTGTGTATCCTCTTTTTCCTTTGCTTGGTGACCTGCTTTGTGGCAAACCATTGCTGCCCTTATTATTTCTCCAGTCACTTCAGACTTCTTCCTGTAGTTGTACCTAATGCCAAAGCCTCTTTTATATGAAAAACTCAAGTAATGCCTGTGTGCATCCTCAAGTGTATCGAATGTCATGTTTGGAAAAGGTGCCTGTGGAGTCGAAACTGCTTCGGCATTCCTTGCATCTCTGTTGCTAGGCCCTGCCGGTGGTGTGTTAGCTGTACTTGACTGTTGTAGCGTCATCTCGGTGCATTCTAACTCAGCTGACATTGCCCTGGAGGTTGTGTTAGCTGTAATTGACTGTGGAAACATCATCTCGGTGCATTCTAGCTCAGCTGATAGTGCCATGGAGTTTGTTTCTTCAGTTTGTTTGCTCAAAGTCACATCTGTTCATTTTTGCAAATAGAAAACATTAGTACAAATGCAAATTCATAAGTATTCAGTTAAGGTAGCTACTGCATAATACTTTGTTGAAGTTCAGTAGGTAATTCTTTGGTAATTTGATTCAACATTTCTGGTAACTATATTCAGTAAACATGAAAAGTCTTTTCCATCTTTTTTTTCAGTAAACATGGGAACTTTTTTGACTTGTAAAAATGTTGTATAAGCATTCTGGTAACTCTTTTTCAGTAAACTAGTCAAATTAACTATTTTGTATTTTCATTTAAGCATTCTGGTAACTCTTTTAAATAATTATGGAAACTTGATGTGTAATATTCACCTTGTTTGTTTGTAGCTGCTTGCACTTCACCTTGGTTGTTGTTAGCTGCTTGCACTTCACCTTGTGTTTTTGTAGCTGGTTGCAATGATACAGTTTGGTTATGCACATCCATCCACATGTGTTTGTCAGTATCCATATCTGCAACCTGTAAGAAATATCTTTTTGTAAGAATCTGGTAGTTGCTAATTTCGTTTCATGTTTTTGTATACAGCAAGAAGGTGTTGTCCAAGGAAAATTGATCAAGATAGGTTTGTTTATCCAAGGAAAGCTGATCAAGGGTTGGAGCATTCAAGCAATATTTTTGTAGCAATGATGGAGTTAGATTTCTGGGAAGAGGATCAAGTTCAAGATTCATGCTATGCATCTGGAACATGTGTCCACTCTTTTCTATTAGGATCAAGTTATCAGAATCTGCTAGAGTAGTATCCATATCAGAATCTAGGGATGTTGTGGAACAAGCTGTTTATGGCTACCAGAAATAGTAAGTTTTTGTTTTGGCTGATTCATGTTCCTATGTCTGGCTAGCAGAATTATACTATGACTACCAGATTCAGATGAGTTCCAGTGTGCATACCTCTAATCTTCTCTTTTTGAGATCTTGGTTTTCCTGTTCTTGCTCCAGTTCTTCTTTTTTCTGCTCCTTCTTCTCTCCTTCAACCACTGCAGAAGAGGACGTCTCGATCGAGATCTGTTTTGCTGTCTTGAGGAAGAAGAAGGTCAGCTGTTAAAAGGGTGGCATGGCACGTTAGCTTTTTGTCCTGTAGTTTACTAGGTGGTCTCCACTCGGGGCAGAGATATTTTGCTTGTCGATAATTTTTTTTGGCCCAATCATGTTACGTGGGCTTTTTTGGTTACTGGGCCGTATTTTTTGACGACGTGGACAGTTTTGGGCTGGAAGAGCACGTGCTGCGCTAAACGACAAGGTTCGCGGGACCACGCGTGCTGGTCAAGGACAGGTCGACGTGCGCGGGTCCACAGGCTGGCAGCCGCCGCACGAATCTAGCTTTGTGCGGCGCCGCCGGGTAGCAAAGTCCAAAATTCTTCTCTAGACTCAGGGAAACAAAAATCTTAGAATGTAGTTAAAGAAAAGAAAACTATTCCTACCGAAAAATCCACGGACGAACCCGATCTCCTCTTTGGCTCTTTGCCTTGCCTTTCTTCCCTCTTCCTCCCGAGTCCTGCGTGACTGCTGTGCTACCAACCCAACTCAACGCGGCTCTAAATCTCGCCTATAGTCTACTACCGCGTGCCGGCCGGCTGCAGCTAGCGTCATCGCTGACGCCCCAATTCCCCCACCCCACCCCAGGCATCCCCCGCCTCTCGCGAGCGTCGCCGCCATCGCAGTTTCCCGTTGTTCCTCATCGCGGAATCGCGTTCCCGCTGCCTCCACCTCGTCCACAATCTTTAGTCCTTGGGGTTTGAGGTATGAACTTGTTTTCATCAGTAATTTTTATATTCCACTATAGCCTCCACAATTTTCTTGGTTTGCCGTTATAAACCATGTAGATCCGCCCCTGGGTCCTAGGGTTAACTGATACCGTGCTGAATGAATGATGTATAATTGTTGGCTCCCTCCTTTATCCAGTCCACCTCTTACCTAGTTTGCCGCGATTGTTGCACTCGTTTGGGAATGTTAGCTTCTTACGGGTTCCCACAAGTATTAAAGGCTGTTGAAACACCTCTTTTCTTGGTAGCCTAGCTCCCAAAATCCTAGCTGGTACTGAAAACATGTCTTTTCCAGAGGGTACTGTCACCTCCCACGAGTAGCAGATGGCCAGGATAAAGCCGAAGCAGCTGCTAATTCAGAGCAAGACAAAGAAGAGTCCCAGTCGAATCAGTTACTCCAGTATCATCACTTGGAACCTCATCGTTGTCTTGGTTGTGCTATCACTCTATGCGACCTACAGGCATTGGCATCACAGGTTGGTGTCCTTTTTGCTACTAAGAATTTTTTAATTTATAGTGCTGAACTGCTGGTAGTCTTTGTGTCCCAAAGCACACTTAATCTAGCTAGTATTGAATACAGAGACTCAAATAAGTGGATGGCCATGTTTTTTTTGCATTGGTTATTCACAAATGTCACCCATTTCCCTATACTGATGAGCTCCTATGCTCTATCGCAGGCCGGCCTTCGAGCCTGAAATGGATCTTCATCGGGCTGAGGTACACTAGGCAATCTAGTGCATGATACACATGCTTTTTTTTTTTCCTTGTCTTCTAAATCTCCAGTACTTTTCTACTTTATGTTATAAAGTGACACCAATCGTGAGCATGCTGCTCTATTGTTTTCTCAATCACTTCCTAACTTTTAATCCCTTTCCTTATGATAATCATAATTGTTTCTATTGATTTTTGCTTGTTCAATAGTTCTTATCCTAGGACCTAGTAGCTGAATGTGTATGCAATATTGCAGATGGAAAAATAAGTCACATGGCATGTTCTAAAACCTGTGAAACAACTAATATCGAGTCTTAAGAAGAAAATGTACATCTTTCTCTGTATGGTTAAGTGCCAATATGTAAGCACCTGGTCAAAAAAATAATAATAGTATGATTAGCGTGCCCTTAGTTTTCCTTACAAGAAGCATTTGAAAGTTGTAGATTCATCTTTCGGTTTAAAATCTAACTTGCTTTGATTATCATTATGATTTGTAGTTCAACAATGGAACGGAGTTGTATATCTCAAGGAGTTAAATCTTACGAGTTAAAAAGAATCATACATTTGGTAGTTTGACATGTTGAATTGCGTATTTAACTTCCATATGGTTTTTCCTAACTTGCAGTAGGACCACGATATATCTTCTATGTAAAGAACAGTCTGGGGCGACCTTTTGTTTCTTGTCCTAAATTTGGTATCATCAAATAATTCATTGTTTATTAAATACGCAACAACTTTTGTAAATGATTTATTTCCTCATAACTCCTCTTCCTATGTGAATGCTCTTACTCATTTATATCCTGAAGGGTTATTTGCCATTAAACTTATTGCTTGTTTTGTCTTGTGCATTTTCATCGTGACTTCAAGAATGTAGAGAGATCTGCAGATTCAACAAAATTAAGTACACCTAACTATGCAGTAAGTTTTTCCTATATTTTCTGAACATAGTTTCCAATCAATTTGGTTATATGTACAGGCGTATATTATGTGTATATATTGGATTGATGTAGAATATTTGTTTATATCTTGCTGTGATTATGCTGCTACTGACAGCTTTATTCTACATGTTTATATCTTGCTGCGATTATGCTGCTACTGACAGCTAACCCATGTTATTATTTCCAACGAAAATTGAAGCATGATACAACTTAAAGTACATCCTGTCGAGATGTTTTGAAAATTCCACAACCAACTATTTGTTTGCATAGGAATAGGATCACACTGAAAAAACAAACGGCATGGAAAACCATTTTGTTCTTAGCAATCTAAGAGCTAGGCTTTATGTGTGAACCATGAATAATATAAGAAAACTGGTCACAGCCCGAGTGAAGTTTTGGTTGAATGGTTCCTTTCTAATATTCTTGTTTTTAGAGAGTTTTTTAGTGTTCAATTATTCATCGCTGCCTAAAATGTGCACATCACGTCAAGACAGCATTATTTTACTGGAATCGACTACAGTTATCATAGTTACGTTTCAGGAAGACCTCAAATGTATCAGCAAATGTGGTTAATAGTTGACCACTGAGATATCTTGCACGCAGTGCTTCTAAGTAGTTCTGAACTATGCTAATCACACAACTGATTATGTTTTACCCCGACATCTTGTGTTGTGTAGATGTATAATTTGCCATGATGATTCACTAATTATTAGCAATAGAATCAGCTCAAGTAGAATGTATTTTATCACATGCAAGTGGAAGTTAACGGCATACAAGCTGATCACATACTTGTTGAATTAATAATATTCTGCACCTGGTGAAGTGGTTTTATTAAATATGTTGTCGCCCTAGGTATTGCTGTAAAGCATCAGTGAAGTACAAACAATATAATGCTTCTACTTGATTTGTTGGCAGGTAATGGACACTGCGAAAGGCTCAATTACTATAGAAATATACAAAGATGCTTCTGCTGGTGTTGTGGACAAATTTGTCAAATTATGGTGAGCATTGGAATTATACTTACTGAATCTGTGATTTACGTAGTATTACATGCAGTAGTGAGGACACTTAGTGTATACTTTATTCATTCAACAAAAGGGGATGCACTTTGATGGTTCTTCCTTACCCTGTTCCTTTTCTTTGCAAATATGCTTCTTAGTCCCATACCACGTTCCTTGTGCATGTATTACTATTAAGTCTTTTATTATTAGTCCCATGCCCTGTTCCTTGTATTACATGCAGTAGTCAGAACACAAGTATTTCAACATAACTCTTTAGTATTAGTCCCATACCCTGTTTACACCAAAAAAAAGTCCCATACCCTGTTCCTTGTATTAGATGCAGTATTGAGAACACAAGGATTTCAACATAACTCTTTAGTATTAGTCCCATACCCTGTTCCTTTTCTTTTCAAAGCTGCTTATTAGTCTATGAACCCCCTCCCTTATGGTGTGGCTGCTTCCATGATGCTGCCAGTATATTATTCCAGAGCAACTATTTATGAAACAGAACTTTATAACACAGCTAGAGAGCTATAGTACCGCTAAGACTTCTTCAAGACGAACCGCCCTGTATTTGCTTATTTTATATCTCATATTTTATCTATGGTGCAGCAAGAGTGATTATTTTAAAGGAATGCCATTTCGTCATGTCATAAAGAACTTTGTAATCCAAGGAGGTGATTTTGATTTCAATGGAGCTGCCCAAGATTGGATACTGAAAGCCAAAGCCAGTGGAGAAAATGCTCTCAGGTTTTACTCCTAAATATTACAGTTACTAAATTCCCTTGCATCCTTAGATAATGCAGACATGATTTTGTTCTTTAAACCTTACCTGGGTTGTGCAGTCCAAAACATGAAGCATTTATGATTGGGACTACAAAGAGTCCTAACAATAAAGGATTTGATATATTTATCACGACTGCTCCAATTCCCGACTTGAATGACAAGATTGTTGTGTTTGGGAGAGTTATTAAGGGAGAAGATATTGTTCAGGTATTTTATCCGAATTCTGTCTCAACCTAAGTATTCAAATACAACCTTTTATTTGATTCATCTTTTGTATTGAGATTCCTGTTTTTACCATATATACATAACATTGGAGCAATATATTCACTATGGACAGTTGTGTTTACCTGAGTAGTAGGTGTCCGTTTATGTCAATAGGTGAGAGCCAAGTAATATACGAGTTTAATTGTGTGCATTGTTGAACATGATATAAGCAAATTTTATTCATCTGGAGTACATGTGTCTACCTTTTCTCTAGTATCTAGTGTAGCCATTCCTTAAATCTTGAAATCACTGGGTAGCTTAATGTTAGGATACATGGTGAGCCACCCAAGCAACCCAGGTTTGAATGCCACCTTCCTTTTGAGAATGTTTGCCCATCTAAGAGATAAACGTAACCTCATTTGTTCTGCTAGTATTTGTGGGCCTCATCTTCAGTTTTAAATTTGTGTGGTGTTGACAAAACTTATAGTCCATCTAATGAGATCAATATCACCACTTTATTTGTTCTGCTTTTCTTGTTTACACAAACAGGAGATTGAGGAAATTGATACCGACGACCATTACCAGCCCAAAACCCCTATAGGTATCATTAACATCACGCTCAGGCAGGAGCTTTGAGCTGACTCCATCCCTGACCTTGTACCAGTCTGTCACCTGTCTGTGCTCTTAATCTCATGTTGCTGTTGTATTGATACGTGTGGACGCGATGCCTTCCTCCATATACCCATTGGAAAGACTGCAACTTGCAAAGTAGGCACACTTTGGAAACTCGCCTGGCAATTTGTTCCAGTTCATGCAGCAGTTGTGTATAAATTTATCTCTTGGTGTTATTTGGCTTTGGTTTCGGTGTTTGGCTGTTCCAATGTAAATTTCAACCTCTTTTTGGAAACATGAATATGGCAGCGAGCTTATCTAACCGATGGTGAGCTTATTCAACCATGAAACTATTCGAATGTGCAGCTTGTTTCTACACTTCCTAGTGATTTTTCCGTAATAGTGGAAACGCAGCAGGTTGTGTCAGCATGTTGAGGTGATACTACTATACCTTCAGTTTCTCCAAGGCGTTCTGGATGGAGCCGTTATATTTGTTTGTTGCACTCCTTGTGCTCTACTTTATGATTTGTTTGTTGCACTGCATTTTCAGAAAACTAGTAATGATAATGGCAATACAGTAAATAAACATAATAATAATACTGACAATTATGATGATGGAACAAGCACTGGCACACCAAACCATGGCATGGGCCCATGGGATTGCGACCTGTGTGGCTGCACATGACCCATAATTTGTTAAGGGCCCAGGCCTGTGGCTGCTTGGAAAGTGAAAAGGCCCGGCGATTGGATTAATTGGAGCCAGTAGCGAGGCAACTGTTGATCTATGAGTTCAATTGATTAGTGTCGGCCTTTGGTAGGTCGCAAACACTTTGACTCGCATTTGGGGGATGAATGCCCTCCACATTGTGGCTAACTATTAAAGCATCCTTGACCAGCCTTGGGAGGAACATCTGAATTGATCGTTTATCTGGAGCCACTCTCTTCTCGTGCTTTGCGGATGCAAAACAACGGCTTTGCTTGCACAAGCGTGACTGAGGTTGGAGATGTTGGGAGCACAAGCGTGTTGCAGCAAAAAGGGGCATGAAGGATTCAGTCACCTTTCGCCAAATACACTCTCCTATTTCTACCCTCCACACTCACTGCCCAATTCTGAAGTCCAAACCCTCAATTTACCCCTATTTTTGAGCTGCATCTCCGGTTCTAGAGGAAGTAAGAGGCGCACCAAACTCCGGTCGGCGGCGGCAAGGCTACTTCTTCCTCGTGGTCTCCTAAGTAACGACACCTCCGTCTTGGTATGCTAGCTAGGGTTAGATCTTGGTATGGCGGTGTACTGCTTGTTCATCAGTGATCTAGGGTTGGTAGTATCCAAATGCATTGGATTCGTGTATGTGATAGTGGATTATAGTTTGCGCAGTATGTGTAGTGTTAGATCTGATGGTGTTGCATTGATATGTGGTATGTGGTGATTGTAGGACTTCATGTGTGACGAATTTAGCCAGGCGATGATCTGCGTAGGGAAGTCGCGGATCCCCTCGCAAGTGCCTGATTCACTGCCCCTTGTTGAGACCCAGATGCCGGATGTGCCGGCGTTGGAGGGCCCTGTGGACACCCTTGTCGCCATGGTCGCGGCAGAGGTGGTGGCAATGATGGCCGCCACAAGGAAGACGAAGGACAAGTACCGCACTGAAGCATAGAAGGCGATGAAAGCTGCACAGAAGGGGACAATGAAGTGCCTCCCATTCATATCTAGCTCTAAAGAAGATGTGCACGCTCAACAAGAGCTGTGTCCGAATTGTCAAAGGCTTCAAGGAAGTTCATCTGATTGCCGTGGACAAGGCTCTACTAGAGCAATGTGGCGCTGATGTTAGCTCAACTCAGGTGTACAACCACCTATGAAAGTGGAGGGTCATGTTGCTCACCATAAGCAGGCTTCACGATCTAAGCGGAGCTTAGTGGTGCGAGGCGACCAATTGCATCATGCTGGAGGATCAGCACTACCACACCCATATGTTGGTTAGCACACTATCCTCCTCCATTGTCTTACTTCATCATTGATCACTACCTTGCATAATTAACACACTATATTTCCTTCTTAGGATCACCCCAAGGACGGCGAGTTTCTGAACACGCCCATCATCAACTACGATGAGATGTATGCCATCTTCTCGTTCGGCCTTGCCACCGGAAAGTACGCCATGGACTCGAGTGAGGCCTTGGGTACACCTCCACTTGCCCCATCACATCCACGAGCTAACAGATTTATTAGCATAAATCCACCACCTTTTTAGCCAGTTTTGACAAAAAAAATTACCATATTTTTTGGTAGTTTTCGCAAAAAACACTATACATGAACTTACACGGAAATTGACCGACAGAACCCACCTGGTGGTGCCAATTTGCCGACGTGGACTAGGACAGACTTGTCAGCTCACATTAAGATCTGATGGCACCACAAATAGATCATTAGATGAGCTGAAAGTGGGTTCCACATGTCAGCCCACATATTTTCCTCACTTACCTTGTAGTCTTCCTTCTAACTCCTTAGAGCACTAAATCCAATCCGCCAGCTGGTGCCACCCCTTGATCCCCGCCCACTTGCACCTCAACCCCGTCCCAAATCCCTACATAGGTCGACGTTATTGGTAGTGCGATGAGAAGACGGCCACTAGAGGCCCGTAGACCAACTAAACTGCACATCAGCTACGCGTCGTCGTCCCGCTCCCCCCAGAGAGATTGGGATGGGACAACCAGAAACAATGACATCACCCTCGTCTTTTTGAAGTCCGGCCAAACATGTAGTCCTCGATTCGCCCTCCCCTTGCTCGAATTCGTCTCCACCCCCTAAGCCACTAGGAAACACGTAGGTGCATGTCCGAGTAGAATGGTCGTTTGTTGCGTCCAGGCTGTTGATGACGTGCTTCCTCATAGTCTCCAACCATCCTAGCTAGCAAGTCGTGGTCTCGTCCATGCTTCCTTTCCTCGTTCCCGCAGAACCTCTCGCCCGCTCATGCTTCCCGACAATAGCAGCCGTGCTCATGAAGTTTGGACACTGTGTGTGTGAATTGGGTCAATGGTGACGAAACTACGGTCGTGGTCGCTCTTCACCGATGACAGGGTGACACATGCGGTCAACCTGGCCACCGCTGGGAGTTGCGCAGGTGGAGGAAAGCGAGGAGGCAGGGGCACCATGGCACTAACGGGCAAGATCAAATGTCGATTAGTGTTTTTTGAAGCAACCTGGGAAAAATATACTACTCCAAGTCATTCGGATGTCGATTAGAGTAGATAGATATCTGAGATTTGTCTAAATTTGGATAGATCTAGACACTATTTCAGACATCTATTTATAGAGGCGGGGAGTAGTGGATTTATATCCGCAACCAAAGTAGAAATGCGGCTAGCAAAACGGTGGTTTTATGCTAAGAACTCTGAGCTAACGTCTAATCTTCTAGTTATGACCAAACCTCGAGGGCGATTTTTTTTTAAATAATACGAATTTTTTATTTAATTCTACGAATAGCGCGCGATTTTTAAAAATTGCAAAAGTAGGACTCGGTCGGCCAACAGCAGGCCGATCGGACAGCAGCAAACCGACTGGGTGTCGGCTGCAGGCTGCCTTCGCATTGTCAGACTCGTTGGTCGATAGATGACCAACTGGTCAGCTACAGACCAATTGGGCTGCTACAAACTAATTGGCCTGCTAATACCCGATTATTTGCATGGATGTATTTTCTTCGTTTGCATGAAGCTTAGGGTTAGCAGGGGTATAGGTGAAGGTACTTATGGCGTCATTTTTAAGCGATACAACATACTGATACATAGTTCATACATGAAGTCTGATACATAGGTGATGCATACATAAATGTCTGATACATAGATACATAAATGTCTGAGACTATGGACGGCGTCTGGGGTTTCGTGGAGGCGGTGTAGCACGGGGTGTCCAACCGAACCTGTCCGGGGCCCTGGTTATGCGAGCAGGGATCCAGGACCCGGACTCGGGGTCGTACTGTGTCTCCTGTGTGGGCTGTGGTGGAGGAGTCTGCATACCGACATAGTTCTGCTGCGTGTTGTAGTACTCCATGTGCTCAGGATCCTGATCACTAGCTCCCCATGAAGGATTGGACGCAGTGTGCTGCGTGTATCCTGTGCCACGAAACATAAGTGATGTCAAACTAAGTGGAGTATAGTCTATATGGAACACAATATATAGAATAGTACATACCCTGTGTGTATCCTGCTCCTCCCATGAAAGGGGCCTGCTGTTGCTGCCACTGGTCGAAAGCAGCTTGCTGCTGAAAGTCGTCGAAGAAACCGTGACGCTGGTACTGAAAGTCATCGACGGAAGGAGTGTGCTGCTGCTGCCACGACGAACCTCCTGCCTGGTCAGGAGGTGGTGGTCTGGGTGTCGGCGTCGGTGTGAGACGTGGCCGTGATCCGTGGTGCTGGTACTGATAGTCGTCGACGGAAGGAGTGTGCTGCTGCCACGACGAACCTCCTGCCCGATCAGGAGGTGGTGGTCTGGGTGTCGCGGTCGGTGTGAGATGTGGTCGTCGCTGCTGCTGTGTGGAGGGTCGCGGTGGAAGGAGGTGGCGCTGAACGACGTCGGAACTACGGCTGCATGTGATAGCCGAGTAGATCCCGCGTAGCTTGTCCTCGAGATGCCTCAACCAGGACACATGTTGGTCACGCTGCAGAAGAGGTGCACTAGACACTTGACGTGTGTACCGAGCGACTTCATCCTGTAAGTCCGCAGTCAGCTGACCCTGAAAAATCATGGTAGCATATAAATCGTAGAACCCAATAGATAAACGGCAAGTATGAGGGTGGAATAGAAAGTTGTACGTACCGCATGCTGTCGACTACCGGCTGTGGACTGAGTCGGGTACATATCGTGCATAGACGCAGGTGGCGCCTGAGCTGGATCAGTCGGCGGGATGAGGCGCACTCGCGTGGCTGCAGTGTACCTCTGCAGATATGCGGCAAACTCCTGTGGATCAAACTGCTCATCGTTCGGCCAGACGTGTGTTGTCGCGCCATCCCACTCAGCAACATACGAGCCAACGGGCTGAAGCCACCATGTCGAGGAGTGGCTAGTACCCTTCCTGTTGTACCTGCAGAAAATAATTGTGAGAGTTAGTCGAACCATGATGAACAAGCTTAAACTTAGCGACGGTCAAAACTTACCTGTGGACGTAGGCAGGGAGAGGTGCTATCGGTGGTGGAGGATCGACCAGCTGCCGAGAGCCGAACTGCCTCATGATCCTCTGCTGGGCCATTATCTCCACGGACACATCGAAGATGATCTTCGACTGTGTCATCCAGTACGCACAATCTCTATAACAGAGGTTAGAGATCCCGCCGTGGTACCTTTCATGGACGGCGGCGGCCATATAGGGCTGCCAGATCACCGCCCTATCATCGAGCACGTCGAACTGCTCGGTGAACGCAGGGTAGCAGTTCCTGACCTGGTCGCGAGCAAATCGTCTCTGCGAAGAGAAATAGTCAGTACTCGTGGAAAACTATAAATTACGAAGGAACTATGTTCGACAGTCTACATACCTCGCGACGTGTCCAAAGTATGCCGAAAGTAGGCATGTCGATGTGGTCCGGATCAGCCAACTCGTTTGCCCCGAAAGGGCGCTCAGCATCTATGTCTGGCCGACCAATCGGGAACCTCTCCCAGGACCACAGCTGCAAGAACAGTGGGCAGCCAAGAAGCCCAGACTTGGGAGAGACAAGTGTACAAGCATTGCACAAACCTCGGTATGTGGCTGCTAAAACCGCGGAACCCCAACTCCGCTGTATGATGTCGTCGGCGGTTTGTGCCTCTGCTATCTCCAGTGCAATGGGGATGAAGCGCCTGTTGATGGTGGTCTGATGGTTCTCTGTGAACATGACCTTCCCAAGCAGCCACAATATGTACGCCTCGAGACTCCTAGTGATTTGTGCCTCACTCATCGGCGGTGTGAACTGTGAAACCTACAACCATGAAAAAAAGATGTTAGTTATAACAACGCAATAACCATAAATAAATTTGTTATAACAATGGTTACCTCGAAGTTCAGTAACCAGTCACACTTTGGACCGTGGTCCTCACAGAGAAACTCAGTCTGGCCCGCACGAGTTCCCTCAAAACGTGCAGGCATTTCTTCATCCCAAAGCACTGGTTCTGCCAGCGGGCCTATGGGCTGACCCGCCAACGGTAGGCCCAGTAAGAAAGACACGTCCTGGAGAGTAGGGGCCATCTCTCCCCATCGAAAGTGGAACGTGTGTGTCTCGGGCCTCCACCGATCCACCAGGCTGGTCAGTAGGGAGTGGTCCTGCTGAAGGCGCTTGATCGGTGTGCCTACTCGCTCACCGATGACCTCTGACCTAGTGGCCTCAACCAACCGTGCAAAAGGTAGAAGTCCAGCCCACTTCAACCTACAAAATCATATAAGAATCCAATTAGTATGTGCCAGTACTTCAAATTGAATATACCAAATAAATCCCACATACCTCTGAACCCAACCGGGGTGTATCTGCCAATTTTGATTACCCCCGCGTGTCACCATTGGTGACAAGCTATTAGGGTTGGCCTCTAGCTTGGCCGCACGGTGCGCCCTCTCAATGTCCCTATTGAGCAATGATCTTCCTGCCATTTCTGCAAACAACAAAACAGTCGTTATTACTCATTACAAATGATAACATAACAGAGATATAAATTATTGTAACGTACATGACCATAGTTTCATACTTATTACAAATTCATTGTTCAGTACATAAATTCAAGTAACATAGTTTCACATTTGAAATTGCAAAGTCACTCACACGCCATGTTGTGTCATACTTAGGAACATACCCATGCACCCTTCCGGGACAATTGATGTCCACACATTCCATCGTCAGGTATTTTCCAGATGACACGGTTGTTCTCAGCTGCCTCTGACTCGCCATTGCCCACTTCATTATTGCATCCTGCATATGTCGCTTCGACGGAAACATGGCCCCTACGGCGACATTGTTCTGGTGATACTCCCAGTTAGAATCAAGACCATCGTTGATTGTCATTGCAGACGAAAAGTTATGATTCCATCTGCCAGGAATAGGCACCTCCTCCCCATCATCAGACTCATCGGAATCATCAGCATCACTTTCACCTTCTGTATCTTCCTCTTCCATCTGGTTCTGCTGTATCCATTTTCTTCGTCACCATCAACCTCACCGTCTTCTCCACTGTAACCATCACCCTGGCCGCTATAAACATCTTCCGCATGGCTGCTCTGTTCAGGCTCGTAACCACCGCCACCGCCGGGTGCTTGACTGCTCTGGCCTGATTCGTAACCACCTCCTCCACTGTAACCGCCTTCAGGAGGCGCTACCTCCTTCTCCACCGGAAGAACTAATGCCACAGGGTTAGTTCCTCTCCTTTCAGACCCTTTTAACCAGCTCACCCACTTAGAGGTATCATCTACAGGCCTCAGATACCACGAAATGTTTGATATCGACTTAGTCCACAATGCATGCACACCCACTGTGTGCACTTCAGGATTAAGCCCGAAACATTCTGTCAACCAGTCCTTCACCTGCTCAATTGTCCATGTTCTAGGAGCAGTCATATTCATCTCTACAGATTTGAACTCACTCAGATTTACTCCCATTTCATCTGATCGGACACTACCCACACCATAATAAAATACTATCTTCACTACATCTGTCATCTTTGCTCACCTAAAAAAAATGCGTCTGCGTCAACTACTAAAACCAGCCCACATTAATACACTAACACTAAAACCAGCCTACATTAACCTACACAGTTAACACTAATATGCAAAGATTAGGGTTTACCCTTGTAGCGTGAGCAGCCTCTCCAACAGCAGCAGCACGAACAGCACGAACAACACGCAGCACCTCAGCACCACCACGAACCAGCAGAAGCTCAGCCCCTTACACCACCACCAACCTCCACCACTTCATCACCATTGCTGCTAAACAGCACCACCAATCCTCTCCAAAACCTAACCCATCTGTAGATCGAGCTTCCCTCAACTAATAGCAGCAAAATGATGAAGTTTTATTGGCTAAATCACTAGGGATCTGCGAAATATGCTGAAGTTTTCGAGCTGTTCTTGTGCAGCCAGGGAAGAAAGCAGGCAGGAAAGAGAGAATGGAAGAAGAGAGGAGAGAGGAGGAAGAAGAAAGAAGAAAGAAGAAAAGGGTGGCCGGGAGCGGGCGCGTGGCCGTGTCGACGACTGGCGCCTGCGTGCGCGTGGCCCGGGGCCATGCCACGGTTTGGATGCTAGCGGCCGATCGGACAGCGGCAGACCGACAGGGTGCTGTCCTCTGACGGCCGTCTGACGGGCCCCCACCGCGACCTGCAATCGGCCTGCTGTGGTCCGATTGGCCCGCGGCAGTCCGATAGAGTCTCACTTTTGCAATTTTTAAAAATCGCGCGCTATTCGTAGAATTAAATAAAAAATTCGTATTATTTAAAAAAAAATCGCAACCTCGAGGTGGTGACGATTATCGGTCGATCTGATCAATATCCAGAAGAAGTAGAAAGCATTTCAGTGGAGTGCATGTAAAATGTACTCAATTGTGCGATTGTACAAATCACAAAACAAAAGTAGGATTGCACGCGATCGCACACAACATAGAAGAAAAACGGAGATCATGAAGGATCAAGCACATGCCCCGCGAAGACGACCGCAGAGGATACCTCCTCGAGCACAAAGAATGCAAATGGATGGTCGGCGACGAACTCGACCGGTGGCTCGTCCTCAAAGCAGGCTTCATCTACGTCCATATGGCAGACGGTGACCGCAGCCGCCTCCGTGCCTTCCTCGTTCACCTCGAGAATCGCCCTGTGGAAGACGTCCTGCAGCGCCAATCGCTTCCGCATGCCGGAGCCATCATCGACATCGGGCGCCATGCCAGACAGGTCAGCGTTGTTAGTGCTAAACGCGACCTTAAGTCCCATATCCCGGAGGACGCCGGACAGCTTCCTGGAGAAGGAGATCTTGAACTTGGGCAGCCGGAACTTGTCGACCTCCACCGTCTCTTCAGGCAGGTGGTCGCGCAGGAAGCTCGAGCTGGACGCGATCTTGTCGACGAGGTCCCACAGGCCGTCGTGCGCGTCTGGCAGGAAGACACACATGGAGTACCGCGGCAGTGGTACCGCGGATTCTTGAACGTTCGCAGTACCGCGTCGCCGCCTGGGGTCCTGTGACCTGTAGGGCAGCCTGAGCACCTTGAAGCCGTCGTGCACGGCGATGTACTGGCTCCGCCTCGTGCCCATCATGGGCGCGTTCACGGTGCCGCCGTCTAGGAGGTAGAACCTCCCCACCTTGGTTCTCTTCTTCTCGAAGGGCTTCGTCCACTTGCCCTTGAAGTAGATCGCGCTGGCGAGCACCACCACCGTGTCCTGGTCCAGCGATCCCGGAGGAAGGATTGAGTCGATAAGCTTGCCCGTGGCTGCCGCGATCCATCTGTTGATTTCTTTCCTTGATTGCTCCGGCTGTGTACCGAGAGGAATTAATTCCAATCTATGGATCGATCGATGGGCATGAATGACATGTGATGACCTACATATATGCACACGTACTAACCTTGCTGCGGAAGTCGACGGCCCGTATCTCGGCTTTGTACGACGTGACGACGGCTTCCTTGTAGGCCGGCTCCAGTGGTCGCCCCGCGTCGTGCCACACACCGGACGCGAACGCGACAAGTGGTCCGCCCGACGTTGAGCGGTCAGCGAGCGCGTGCTCCGCCACGAAGAGGACGTTCTCGGCGAGCTCGCCGCGGGAGTTGGCGCCGAGGACGGCCATAAGCTCGT
The DNA here is from genome assembly GCA_030979885.1 of Lolium multiflorum. NCBI lineage: Eukaryota > Viridiplantae > Streptophyta > Magnoliopsida > Poales > Poaceae > Lolium > Lolium multiflorum. The sequence goes on along the minus strand of CM061748.1, from coordinate 114,453,232 downwards.
CCAGGGTGCTGCCGCGGGCGCCGGCGGCCACCAGGGAGAGAGCCGAGTAGATTGCCAACGGAGAGAAGATGAGATTGCCACGGTCCTCCGCGGAGGTCACCGCCAACTGCTCGGCGAGACGGTGGGTGAGCGCCGTCAGGGAGTCGCGGCCGGTAAACCGAAGCGCCATCTTACTTGGTGTCTTGGTCTTGCCGTACGTCTAGGGCTAGGTTTGGCTTCGGCGCTGGCTGGATATATATGATGTCCAGATTGTGTAGGTCTATATATGGACAATCTTCTTCCGTTCTATATTACTACAGTACAAAAACGTCGGTATGATTTTCAATTAATTACGAGAGACGTGGCAAGGATACCCCTCACTTTACGGATTAGTTTCTGTCCTTCTCTTCCAAAAAAAAAGTTGCTATCCTTCTCTTCCCTAAAAAAAGGTTTCTGTCCTTCTCCGCTTTTTTGTTTGAAAGTTGAAACACAAGGAGCGCACTTTATTCAAAATGTAACAAAGATACATCGTTTAAAGCATCAGCTAGCACCGAAGGAGGATCACACCCTCCCCAAAAAATAGTATCAGAAACAAAAACTAGTCTAGCTAAGTTATGTGCCACCTTGTTGCCCTCTTGGACAATGCTGAAAAGAAGTGTTTCCAATGCCATGAGTGATTGGAAAGCAATGAGTGTATGAACTCCACAGCTCAATCTCTCCATTACATCCGTTGATGAGCTTCACACTGTCAGATTCAATGATGGTAGGAGTACAAGCTCCAGACCACAATCTTAGAGCCATAGCCTATGCTGAGGACGCATCGAGTACATTGCTCATGGGCCAAGCACCACCCGCGACCGGTAGGCAACGGTCATCTCGGATGATTGCACTTGCTGCACACATACCACTTGGAAAGAAATCTGCATCAACATTCATTTTGTACTGCTGCCAAGTGGATTTGGTCCAAGATATCTCCTTTGGTGCAGCACGATCGGTTTTGCTGCATTATAGTTCAGAGTGATGGATTGGATATGAAACACCGAAGTAGATCCAGGCGCTACATGCTCGCCTTTGACAGCCTCTCGATGCTGCCACCCAGTGGCGGAGCCAGGAATTTGTTTGAGCCGGGCGAAAAAGTGAAGATTTTGGAAAAAAAAATTTGTCGGATATCCGGAAAAGTTTGTGAAAGAGATTTGTTATGCTACAATTATTTTAATTTTTTTTGCATAACTATATCTGAAACTTGAAGCATCTACATCTAGCAGACTGAAAGTTTCATACTTCTCGATCGATGGTCCTAAACATTTATTCTTGATCTGATGGTTAGCCAAAAAAGGATCAAAAGAATATTTGGACCAATGTTGGAAAATTACGATTAGGAAATTCAGTGGAATTTAATTTTTTAAATATGAACTTGGTATCCTAATAAATATATAACACCTTCATCCTTCCGGAAATAAGTGACTACGATCTGTCTCGATTTACATTTGAACGAGACAAATCAGGGTCACTTATTTTTCGGATAGAGGAAGTACAATAACAATAATTATATTTATGTGATTTAGCTCATACAACATTAATTTGAATTCATGTGACTTAGCTGACATGGACATACCTATGTGCATAGAAATAACAGTTAAAATTTTGATTTTATTTTTGGTTGCTAAGATGAATTAGGATGACATTGATTAGTTCAGGCATGTCTTTGTGTACTTGTTCGATGTATTGTACTCCTTGGATTAGAGGTTTGATCCATTTTGCATCTACACACTTCAAGGAGGTCTGGCGCACCAGAGTGCCTCCTAAGATCAAGATCTTTATGTGGCAGCTCGTTCGAGGGAAGCTTCCGTCGTGCGAGCAAGTGGCCAAGAGGATGGGTCCCTCCAATGGCCATTGCGCTCTGTGTGGGGAGATAGAGGACTGTAATCATATCTTCTTCACATGTCACATGGCTAGGTTCATGTGGGCTGGAGTTAGGGAACTCCTACACTGCGATTGGAACCCGGCAGGGGCAGGGGACTTCATCGCACTTGCGCAGGTTTGGCAGCCCCCCTTGGTAGATTAGTTTGGTTCACCTTTGCGACCCTTAGCTGGTCTTTTTGGAATATTAGGAATAAACTAACTATCGAAGGGAAGATGATCGGTAACCCAGCTGACGCTTTCTATCATATGCTTATTCACATGCAGTCATGGAGGGTTCTGGTCAGACGGAGGAACAGGGCGCTGCTGGACGTGGCTCGGGACGAGGTCAGGAGGCTGCACGTGAGGGCTAGGGCGGCAGATTAGCCATTCTATTCGACCCACTTTAGGGCTTTGTATCGATACTTATCTGCTAGGACCTTCATTTGTGGTGTCTGCTAGGGGGCGGTGTGTACATGTTCTCGGACCTTGTCGTGTGTGTGTTGTGGCTATCTTGTATGTATCTTAACTCTGTATGGTGGTGATTGCTTTATCTATAAAGCTGGGCCAAATGGCCTTCCATTTAAAAAATCTACACAAATGCGTGCAGCTCACTCCCTTTAAATACACGTCAAGCAGTGTAAGGACACACTGGAATCATCGTCGGAATATATCCGGCCGCCCAGCTGTTTTGAAGACCTGCCCGAGCAAACAACTTCATACGAGTAAGCAGCTCGTCTAGCTAAAGTATCAATGCCACGAGGCAACATAAATTGGAGCCCGGGCAGGTGCCCAGGCTCGTCGGGCCCTGGCTCCGCCCATGCTGCCACCACATATACCAAGCACCAACAGTTATTGTTTCTTGTAAGCCCAATTGGCCTATAACTGGAGACTTTCTTCTTGGGTTCATTAGACTAGTCATTGTGGGGAGTAACATATAGTAGTAACATGCACATGTTACTACTATATGTTACTACCTCCATAGTGGGTAGTAACATATGAGTGGTGTCATGCAAAGTTATATTTATTAGGTTATAGACTCATCTTGTCTTGAAATATGTGATGTGATGGTAACATAGCTAGTTACCACAACCCTCTCTTTCTTCAATTAATGACTTGCCATGTCACCAAAATGCTTAGTCGGCACTGCATGTAGTACTATGTTACTACCTATATTACTCCCACTATGAGTAGTCTTAGGATCTCTCATCCGTGATAGCAGAACCTGATCTGTCAGCAGTGATCATCTGGTTAATATCCTTCGATCTTTGCTGACACGCTTTCTAAATTTCTTTGGCACGCTTACATGTACAAGTAAGGTGTCGAATATCCTCCGATCCTTGCTGACATATAGGGCATTGTGCAGAAACTTCAATATGCATGCTTGCTAAAACTCCCATCCCCGGAATTAATCCATGAAAAGATCGCCACACGGAGATCTTAATTTTTACCGGGACTTTCAATTTCCAAAGGATATCCCACACAACGTTATATTTGCTGGGCCTTGACCATCACATCTTCTCACCTGCCCACTATATTGGTGTTCCCATTATGTATAGTAAGCAGGCCGAACTGAAAAGGTAAAGCTCTTCGTCTTGTGACATGCTACAAAATCATCTTCCAAGCTTGGACTGGTGGGAATCTGTAATATTCTGTGAGCTATTAAGGGATCAAAGAACACCTTATTATCTCATCGTCCCATTGTCATGTAAGTGGATTTATCAGCTCTCATCCACAGTTCTATAGACAACATTGCCTCTTGTTGTATCCACCTCTCTCTTCAAAAGGTGCCTGGAATAATCATTCCGAATGTCAATGCTTCTCCCATTACCCACCCACCAAATATGTCATTGCTTAAAGGTTTGAATTCCATTTACAATAATTTACAATATATATGAAGACCCCTTCTTCGGCCCCACATCTAGCAACTTACTATCTGGGTAATATTTAGCACGAAGGATAATAGCACAAAGAGAAATAGGATTATTTACGAGTCTCCATGTTTGCTTTGCAAGCATTACTATTTAAAGCATGCAAGTCTCTAAAGCCCACACCACCTTGAGATTTATGGATACACATTCTCCACCACTCACAACAATGCATTCTTTGTTGTTGTTTTGTGTCTCCCCACCAAAAGTATGCCATAGCATCTATCAGTTCCTTATAAATACTCTTTGGAATTTTAAACACAACCATTGCAAAAACCAATAGCGTGTATGACTGCTTTTAATAAAATCTCCTTTGATCCCATGGACAATTGTTTCTCTTTCCAACCATTCAAGCGCGCTATAATTCTTTCTATCAAATAGACGAAAGTGTCACTTCTGTCTACTTCCGCTATAGCAAGTAGAACAAGGTATATGTCCGAAATTTCTTTTGTCATAAAATCTAGTTGGGTACAAATATCGTCCTTTTGTTGAGCATCAACATTTGGACTGAAGTAGATATTGCACTTTCACTGGCTAACCAGTTGACCTAAATTTGTACAATATTGATTAAGCATTTGACTCAACAAGGTTGCATTAACTATGTTCGATGTCATAAGGATTAGGGAATCATAGGAAAATAATAGATGTGAAACTAAAGGCACATTTCTGCACACATGTACTCCTTGAATGCCACGAACCTCCTCTTGCTGAGCAAGCAGACTTGACAATCCTTCTGCACAAATTAAGAAAGAGAGAGAGAGAGGATCCCCTCGTCTTAATCCTCTGGTTGGTGTACAACCTTCTGTCTCCCGATCATAATTCATAAATCTGACTTATACTTCGTAGATTTAACACATGCCGTTAGCAACTCAACAAAATCAACATGAAAGCCTATCTGAACTTGGACGATCCATGCCACGACCACGACCACACCCTCTACCTCCCAGAGCCAATATGAAGTCACCCCACTCCATTTTGGATTCATCACGTTCTCTTGTACCACATTCGTCATGCATGTGGCCAATGAAGCCACAAACTCCACAGAATACATGAAGCTTCTCATACTTCACATGATGCCATTATTTCTTCATGCCCCTTGTGATATAGACAAAACGGTGCAAATTTTTATTCACATCAAACTTCACTCTGATCCACACAAACTCGTCAATATATCTAGCCGAGAGCTTAATTGTACCTCATCGATCTTCCCTAGTGGCCTACAAATGCCCTTGATAACAGCCTCCACAAAGTAATTATCCGGAAGCCTAGTCACTGCAACCCATACCGCTAACTTGTACAATACAAAGGATATAGGGTTTTGGAAGCCATCATATTCCTCCGTTAGTTGTACATAGTTATTCCTGAGCAACCATGGCCACATGAGCATCGCCTTGTTCCGGTCGCCAAGGCATCCAAACTGAATCATAAATAGGTCATCCTCAATCTTTCGCGAGATCACCTCTTTCACCTGGATCCAAGCCGATCGCAAGTTTGCGTATAAGGCACTAGGGATAAATCCCCTCGACGTGTGGACTTTCGCTATCGCAAACCACTTGTCCTTCATGGGATATCAGGCACCGGGTCTTCCCAGACGAAATTGTCGCCTTCATCCTCATGCAGATTCAATCTGACTAAGAGTTTGTCCATGTGTTCTTTCACCTCCTTTCATACACCACTTGATTACCTAGGATGGCCCATGACCTAGCACCACTCACCGCCGAGGTGGAGAGAGGAAGAGCCAAGGGGAGAGATCTAGGACGATGGAGTATACTCACGGAGAGCACATCCGCTAGAGGACATAAACCCTAGTTTTTTTTCGCTAGGGGAAACCTCAGTGGGGCATGACACAATTCTATTAGTAAGTTTGTGTTCTTCTCCGGTTACTAGTACTACGAGATACTCCCTCCGTTCCTAGATATAAGGTGTATAGTTTTTGGCACGGAAATTAATAAACGTACATGGAGAGAAAACTACGCAAGGTTTTGGCGGGATTGATCCTGGAAAATTGACATGATAAAATAGAGGAGTTTTCAAAAGATAAGGAAACACAAGAAAATCCCCCAAAAAATATCCATACAGCTTGTTCAAGGCAATATACCTTATATTTTGGAGTCTTTTCTCAAAAACTATACACCTTATATCCAGGAACGGAGGGAGTACTATTTTCGTATGGGTTCGTACATCTTGGCCTGCACCCTCTCGCTGCCATAAAGCCCACAAACGGAAAACATGGCCATGCGAATTGGGTTAAGTTTTAACTCGGTTTTAGGAATCTGTATCAGGGGATCGAAAAGAGAGGTCAAGCTACCAGCAAGGAGGAAAATCACTGACCTTGATCCTTGAGAAAGTACATCACGAGGGAAAGGAATGTCAAATAGGGCACACTTTCAAGGTTCATTGGAATGACTTCATGACACTCGAAAGTTGGCATGTTCAGCTAGGAGAGTATATCGTGAGGGGGAAAATGCCACATAGGACACACTTTTAAGGTTGAACCCAAGTGGATCAGACCTACTCCGGCCAAACCTGGGTGGTAATAGGATAAGAGTCCTAGTTGGATGAGATCCAAGTGGATTAGACAGACTCGGGTTGAACGCGAGTGGTATTGAGATAAGAGTCCAACTCGGATGAGATCTGGACAGATCTTGATTTAGAGTCCCAATCAATCTCAAATGATATGGGGCCAACATTACGTCTATATAATGTGGATGCACACATGACAGAAGAGTCGTGCTAACTCCTCCAAGGATTTTGAAAATTCTAGGCACCACTACCTCTCAAGTCGTGCGAGAGGATCTAGCAATATGTTGCCCGGCATTTTGCATCCACATGTAGAGGTGTTGCATGTGTGACGCTCGAGACGAAGAAAGTTCGTGAAATCCACAAGGATTTGTTTGTGGGATCAGAGGACTGCACTTCCCGATGCATTACATCAAACTACACACTTGCATCTAGTGGTAAACCCATGACCTTAACCCTTATCACGCTCCTAGGTTGTGTGGTGGAATTTGTTTTTGTTTTCTCGACAGCTCTACCCCCTACGGTGTTAATTTTATTATAAAGAGAGAAAATAGAGTACATAGAGTACACAATTCAGAATGTACAAGTATTTACATGTCAATAGAAAGAAAAGCTAAGTTAAAGGGAAAGCTAAGAGCCAATCGGTGAGGGGTTGAACAACATAAAAACAAATGGTGGAAAATTTTATTTTGTTCTAGTGTAGCATATAACATGACCTATCACAATGGATTCTAGGTCATCATCATCCTTCTCGCATGTTTGAGCAGTTGTTGGCAATGAAGACCTTCTCGGCATTGCCACGCCTTGGCCGACGTGCATTGAGGGGCTCGATCTGCCCTCTACGGCTTACTACGGCTCTACGAGTGGACTGTTGAGATCAAACCAAGGCCAACATTCCTATTCTATTGGCCGCGGTGTTGTGGCCTAAACCTCCATCATCCTCGACGAGAGGTGTTGCCCTTCCTCTTCTTGGCTATGGATCTTGTTTGGGGTGCTTGCGAGAAATTTGGCCGATGTGTGAAGTGTTGACACAATGTAACTTGTGGGTGTCGTCTTTCCTCCCCATAGGGCGTCAAGATAGCCCCCTTTTCACCTCTAATGAGAGCCGAGGGAAATAATAGGACCAGCTAGTTGCTTGCGCAGTAGCGGTGCATTCTCCTTCTTGAAGGTGATTCCTTTGTGCTCAATGATCCCTGTAACTTGGTTCATGAGGTGTGGTGGTGGTGTGATATCGGTCTCCATCCAAGATGATAAGTTTAAGAGGGCGCAATGCACTACTCTCCTAGTTGATATGCTCGCTGTCGTGATTGAGCGCGCGAAATCTGATGGCAGAACTGAAGGTGTGATTCCTCATCTGGTTGATAGTGGATTATCTATTCTTCGGTATGATGATGATACAATTCTTTTTATGAAACATGATATCAAAAAAGCAAGAAACCTAAAGTTAATTCTCTCAGCGTTCGAGCAGTTATCGGGTCTAAAGATTAATTTCGGTAACAGTGAGTTGTTTTGCTTCGGTGAGGCTCAGGATCATGTTGACTTGTATGCTAAATTTTCGGCTACGGGCAAGGACAATTTCCTATTAGGTATTTGGGAATTCCGATTCATTATCGGAGACTCACCATTGCCGAATGGAAAAGGGTAGAGGACCGACTACAAATTAGATTAAGTAGTTGGAAAGGCACATTACTATGCATCGGAGGAAGATTGGTCCTTATCAATTCAGTACTAAGCAACATGGTGCTGTACATGATATCTTTCTTCCAACTTCCTAGAGGAGTCTTAAAATGACTGGATTATTTATGGTCAAGATTCTTCTGGCAAGGTGATAGTGAGAAGAGGAAATATCGTCTGGCAAAATGGAGTGTGGTTTGTCGCCCCAAAGATCAAGGAGGTCTTGGTATTCAAGACCTTGAGATCAAAAATAGGGCCCTACTAGGTAAGTGGTTGTTCAAACTACTTACTGAGGATGGAATTTGGCAAACCCTCCTTTGGAGAAAGTACATCAGCTCAAATGTGATGTCTCAGGTTTCTTGGAAACCTGGGGACTCCCATTTTTGGGTGGGTCTTATGGCGATGAAAAAATTCTTCTTCCCATACAGATCTTTCTCCATTAAGGATGGATCGGTGATTAGATTCTGGGAGGATAAATGGCTAGGCAATTCCACGCTCCAAAAACAATATCCAGCACTGTACAATATTGTGCGGCACAAGAGTGATACACTCTCTAAGGTATTGGAAACATCTCCACCGAATGTGTTGTTCAAACAAAGCCTCATTGGGCCTAGACAAGCATCATGAAATGACTTGTTATGACGTCTGAATTTTGTCTAGTTAATGCATGGGTCTGATGTTTTTCGTTGGAATCTTACTGGTAGTGGTGTCTTCTCGGTGGCTTCTATGTATAATGCGTTAATCCAACCTGATATCCCGATCGATAATAATTTGAAAATTTGGAAGAAGATCCCGCTAAAAACGAAGGTGTTTGCATGGTATCTTTGTCGCGTTGTCATTCTCACCAAAGATAACCTTGCAAAACGCAATTGGCAGGGAAGCAAAAAAGTGTGTCTTTTATCATCACGAAGAGAATATAAAACATCTTTTTTTCCAATGTTCTTTTGCCAGATCTATATGGTCAGCCATCCAAATAGGTTTTACCTTATACCCACCACGTAGTGTTGCGGATATTTTCGGCAACTGGCTTAATGGTGTGGATCCTAGGTTCAAGCTACTTATTACGGTGGGAGCGATTGACGATGTGGGCATAGCCCAATGGTTGGGGTCGCAGTGACGCACCCCAACAACTAGAGTTCGATCCCCGTCAGGGACAAATTACTGGAATTGTCATGCCAAGTCCCGCTTCTACTATATCAATAGTGTTCTAATTCCTCCTAGACACTGTTTCATTTTTTTTACGGTGGGAGCGATTGACATTATTTGATTGCTATGGCTATGTAGAAATGACAAGGTTTTTAACAATAAAGGTTCTTCTATTATGTAGGTCATATACCGTGCACAGCTATGTTCTGTTTGTGGTCGCCTCTACAGCGTGTGGAGCATCGCGACCTCTTTACGGAGATGTCTACACGGTTGGAGGATACGACGGGGGATATTTTTCTCGACATGGGTGGCAGCGTGATCTGCGGGTTGGCCCTCCTTCGCCATAGTTGCGTCCCTTTTTTTCTTTTTTTTGGTTGTACCGATTGAGAGATTCATCTTTTTTTGGTCGTATTGTCTGGACCTATGCGGCTGTGTGCATTCTAGCTATGCAGAGACCATATGTAATGATTGTTTTTGAGTAATAAAACGCCCATTATTGAAAGAAAAAAAATCTGGTCTGCCGCCATCCACATGTCGAGGCTAGGTTCTCTCTTGAACCACGTTTTTTCTAGGCTATTTATTTAAGGTAAAGGGTCACCACCAGGTCAGTCTTGATGCTGTGGTCGGGTCTCGGATGCCGCGCTGTTGGACGCGGTCGCAGAACACAATGCTCTGCCTCCTCGCCTTGTGGCTAGATGCTCAGCGCAGCCGGTCTCATGCGGGTTTGCTTGTTGCGCACTAGTGGAAAACAGGGCTTTCGTGGAAGCATTTTGTCGTGGGCGTGTCTGGAGCCGCGACAAATGGCCTGGCCACATCGTCCCGAAACCCTTTGGACCGCTCCGGACCTTTTGTTGCGGCATTTTGTCGCGGGCCGTACCACGACCCGCGACAAAAGGGGCCTGAGGCTTGGCGCCGCCTGCTGGCACCCCTTTTGTCGCGGGTCGTGGTACGACCCGCAACAAAAGGGCCAGCCCTATATATACACAGCCAGCCCCCGACCTCCCTACATTTTTTTCTTGGTGGTGAAAGGTGGAGAGGTTTATGCTAGCTCTTTTTTTCTTCTAGCGCACAAGAGGTGTTTGATGACATGTTTGTGAGGAGGCCACTTGATTTTATTTGATAAGATTTCTTCTATTTTTGATTCTAAAAGGTTAGCAACTATTTTCTCGTATACATAGTCCGCAAAATACTAATTTTAGCATGATAATTGCATCTGACACATAATTGTACCTATGATGCAGATGAGTCATCCATGGATGTACGACAAGCGATTCGCTCCCGCTTTCAGAGAGGGTGTGAATTCTTTCTTGCTTGTGGCCGAGGCCAACAAGTCGAAGCAGGGTTTTATGTTTTGTCCATGTCTGAAATGTTAGAATGAGAAGGATTACTCTTGCTCAAGAGACATTAAGAGCCACCTGCTTCGGTTCGGATTCATGTCCATCTATAATGTTTGGACCAAGCACGGAGAAGAATGGGTTATGATGGAAGACGGTGATGAAGAAGAATATAACGATGACCAATACCGATCTATGTTCTCTGAATACGATGATACCGCAATGGAAGACAATGAAGAGACGGCGGTGAAGAACGGGCACCAGATGATCCTGTTGATGATGATCTTCGTCGGGCCATTTCGATGCAAGGAGAGACTGTGGCACGGATAAGGAGAGGTTGCAGTTCGACAAGATGTTAGAGGACCACCACAAATTGTTGTACCCAGGTTGTGAAGATGGGCGAGAAAGCTAGGTAGCGTATTGGAATTGCTGAAATGGAAGGCAGAGGCCGGTGTGACTGACTCGGGATTTGAAAAATTGCTGATAATATTAATGTCATACTCATGTTCATTGGATTTTTCTGATCAATTTTCATATATAAAACATTTCTATTTGAGTTACCATTTAAAAGTTATTAAAATAATATTTTTTATTAATTTAAAATAAATAAACATGGGTTTATTTAAAACAGAAAAGGAAAAGGGGAATAATCCAACGGCTCCAGGATGTTGGATTCAAACGGCCGGAGCCGTTGGATGCACTTGCCGCGGATCGTCCCCAACCCACTTTTTTCGCGGGTGGTGACTCGACCCGCGACAAAAGGTCCCCCCCTTTTATCGCGGGTGGTGGCACGACCCGCGATAAAAGGGGGGCCTTTTGTCACGGGCCGTGCCACCACCCGTGATAAAAGGTGGGTAGGTATATAACCTCCGCGTCACGGGCGGAGCCACCACCCGCGACACCGGAGGCCAACCCTAATCGATTTCACGCCGCCGCTGCTGAAATTTCCCACCGTCGCCGCTCGAGCTCCTCCGCGCCTCCTCGTCGAGCCTCCTCGCTCGCCCGCCGTGGTCCCTCCGTCGCGCGTCGGGGGGGCGCCGCCTCCTCGAGCTCCGGCGACGCCACCTCAGGTAGCGCCACCAGCAGGGGCGCCAGTACCGGCGCCGGCCTCGGCCATTTTTTTAATTTTTAGTTATTTAGTTAATTAGTATGTAATTAGTTATTTAGTTTATAGTTATTTTGTATATGGTTAATTAGTTAGTTTATTTAGTATAGTTTATGTAATTAGTTAGTTAGTTAGTTTATAGTAATTTAGTATATGTATAATAATTTAGTATATGTATTTAGTTAGTTATTTAGTTTATAGTTAATTAGTATATGTATTTAGTATAGTTTTTTAGTATATGTATTTAGTATATATATTTAGTTAATTAGTTCATGTATTTAGTTAGTTAGTTTATAATTAATTAGTATATATATAGCCCTAGCGGATGACTCCTCCACCGACGAACCTGACGCCGACACCGGCCCTCTCCTCTCCCTCTCGTCGAGGGAAGTTGCGGCGTCGGGGGTGTTCCCGAGAGGGAGAACACCCCTCTTCTCTCCCTCTCGCGAACACCCCCGACGCCGCAACTTCCCTCGACGAGACCTCTGAAACGCCGCAACTTCCCTCTCCTCTCCCTCTCGCCGACACCAGTCGCCGACACCCTCACACGTCCTCTCCCTCTCGCGAACACCCTCTCGCAAACACCCCTCTTCTCTCCCTCTCGCGAACACCCCCGACGCCGCAACTATTTTCTCCATGCTACTTTATTGATGATACCTACATGTTTTATGCACATTATATGTCGTATTTACGCATTTTCTCGGAACTAACCTATTAACAAGATGCCGAAGAGCCAGCTGCTTTTCTGCTGTTTTTGGTTTCAGAAATCCTAGTAAGGAAATATTCTCGAATTGGACGAAATCAACGCCCAGGGTCCTATTTTGCACGAAGTTTCCGAAGACCGAAGGAGTCGAAGTGGCCACGAGGTGGCCAGATGATGTGGCGGCGCGGCCCAGGCCCCGCGCCGGCCTGTCATCCGCCCCTCGTGCCCTTGACCTGCCCTTTCGCCTACTTATAGCCTCCGTCGCGAAACCCCCCCGAGAGCCACGATACGGAAAACCTTCCAGAGACGCCGCCGCCGCGAATCCCATCTCGGGGATTCAGGAGATCGCTCCGCACCCTGCCGGAGAGGGGATTCATCTCCCGGAGGACTCTACACCGCCATGGTCGCCTCCGGAGTGATGAGTGAGTAGTTCACCCTGGACTATGCGTCCATAGCAGTAGCTAGATGGTCGTCTTCTCCTAATTGTGCTTCATTGTTGGATCTTGTGAGCTGCCTAACATGATCAAGATCATCTATCGTAATACTATATGTTGTGTTTGTCGGGATCCGATGGATAGAGAATACTATGTTATGGTGATTATCAATCTATTGTTTATGTGTTGTTTATGATCTTGCATGCTCTCCGTTATTAGTAGAGGCTCTGGCCAAGTTTTGCTCTTAACTCCAAGAGGGAGTATTTATGCTCGATAGTGGGTTCATGCCTTCATTGACACCGGGACAGTGACAGAAAGTTCTAAGGTTGTGATGTGCTGTTGCCACTAGGGATAAAACATTGATTCTATGTCTAAGGATGTAGTTGTCGATTACATTACGCACCATACTTAATGCAATTGTTCCCGGTGGACTTTTTAGGCATAGATGCAGTTGGATGGCGGTCTATGTACTTTGTCGTAATGCCCGGATTAAATCTCACTATATTTATCATATCATGTACATGCATTGTTATGCCCTTCTCTATTTGTCAATTGCCCGACTGTAATTTGTTCACCCAACATGCTTTTATCTTATGGGAGAGACACCTCTAGTGACAAAGGATTAACTTGTCAATGCCTACAGATTGTAGACTAGGGTTTTGCTAGAAGTAGAGGGCAAGTAGATCTCGAAGGTTTAGGCGAAAAGTACTCGACGATTATGAAAGCTAGGATTATGTTGACAGTAGATTCGATCCTTTGTCCCTCGACTCCCCCTTATATAGGAGGAGGCGAGGGTTTCGTTTTGTACAAGTTACAGAGTCCGGGATGGTTTCTAACTCATCCCGCCAGACATATAACACTTCCTATTACAACTCTAACTTTCCTTAATATATCTTGGACTCTCGAATCTTCTTATTCTTTGGGTAGTGGGCCTTCATAAACCCCGGTACTATCTTTGGCAGGTCCATTTGGGATGCCTATGTCAGTAGCCGAGATTTTGCTTGAATCGTAGAGTCAAGGGAAATCTCGAGTTTATTTTTATTCGAGAGCTTTCATTTATACTTCTTCACATAAAATTCTATATTGTACAGGGATAATGGTAGTTGGGGCTAGTTCATCTGACGGATCAGGTACTAGTTAACCGCTCTAGTGGCAATCCGCAAAACCTACTTCAAGATCACGTCCCCGGACATGATCTCGGATACCGGTGTAAACTTGAGTGCCGCTTAAGGTCTTACCATTCTGTCGAGTCCCACCAAATTTATCGGGTACCTAACGCGTCTATTAGGATTTTTCTTCGTATCTGTTGATACGGATAAAAGTAGCAGCAGCCTTTGCGATGCCACGCCAGCAGAGCGGATCTGGGTCTTACCTTCGCAAATTTGCGGCATTCAGAAATTGATCGCAACTTTGGCGTTCTGAGAATATATTGTCGAGTGCTTTTCGCCTTGGAATAGCACATTTTATCGAGTCATATTTGATGACTTATTTTGTCTTCCCGATGGAGTATATGTAGAGTTATCTATGTAACTCGAAATATACTCACTTCTGTTACTTTATTTTGATAAAATTCATCGGGCACGCGAACCGTTCCCGATGGGAGTAGCCCCGAGGCTACATCCAAGAACTTGTGCTTGGGTGTAGGCTCCACAGATTAGTATCCGTTGCCGCTATATTTATAATCTTTCTGTTTTATATTTATCGGGTGCGCGACCAGCGCTCCCGATGGGAGTAGCCCCCGAGGCTATGAACAAATGCTTGCATTTGGTCATAGGCTCTCGCCTTTTCTATCTTGTCACACTCGAAATTTTTATCTTTCCACAGTAGCCCCGAGCATTTGGGCAAAAACTTGTATTTGATCAAAGGCTCCAAAAGTATTCAAATGATTTGTCCTGTCGCCATTCTCTTTTATTTTTCTTGTCGACATACTTTTCCCTTGTCAAATTCTCTTCATCTTTATCAATAGTTGGGATTTTTTCTGCCTTGTGGGTCCATTGCTCCCACCACGACACGTCGTGCAAGTGGGGGACACACGTCCTCCGCTTTTTGGCGCACGTACGGTAATGCCTGTTCCATTCCTTCCCAATAAAAATACCTTTTACCCTTGTATCTACGAGATCCTTTGTCACCACACGATTTCTTCATCCAACGGTGCACTTCGTCCGAATCCTATATAAACCTTTCTTCAACCTCGGTCCAGTCCTTCGCTTGCGCCGCACATCCGTTCCCCTCTGCAAAAACTTCCCCGCGCCCAACTCTGTTTGATCTTCCGCACGCCCAACCATTGCTTTGTCCACTGCCGTTGATGCCACCACGCACGCGTCTCACTCGCCACAACACGCCTGATTCATCAATGGCCGCCGCGGATCTAGGAACCGCGGAGTGGGAGAGGTCCAAGGTCACAAACCAGGATGTTAACCTGCTGAAAAGGCTTGGCTTGATGAAGAAAGAAGACGCCATCCGCTTCCCCAAAGAAAGCTACCCCAACCCTCCAATGGAGTACCGGGTTAGTTTCGTTGATCATCTCATCCGCGGCCTTTCTACCTCAATTCACGATTTCCTCCGCCTTCTCTTTGTCTACGGGATTCAGCTACACCAGCTGACCCCCAATTCCATCCTTCATATTTCTATTTTCATCACATTGTGCGAATGCTTCCTTGGAATCACTCCAAATTGGATTCTTTGGAAGCGCATTTTCTGCCTCCGCCGCAATGGCTCCCACAGCACCACCTATAACATAGGTGGAGTTGTTATCTGCGTCCGAACTGATGTTGATTACTTCGACGTCAAATTTCCTGATTCTGTCCAAGGATGGCGTAGAAGGTGGCTCTATATTCACGAAGAAGATGCCAACTCTGTCGAGCACAACATAGTCCCTTTTGACGGAAGTGCCAAAATTCAACGCCGCCATTCTTGGGATGCTGAAGCTTCCGAAGAAGAGAAAGGCGACAGAAGCGCTTATGACTCGTATTCATGAGCTTCAGAATACTCGAGGCAAAGAACTTTCTGTTCAAATCATTGCCTACTTTCTTCGGATTAGAGTGCAGCCTCTTCAGGCTCGCAAAAATCCTCTTTGGACGTATGCTGGTGAGAATGATGCCAATAGGTTGTCGAAGGATCTTGCTGTGAAGGACTTGGAAAAACTTGTCCGAAAAAACTTCACTGAACAAGAAGGATCCTATTCCTTCCTCTTGCCGCGTGAAACCATATAGCTCTACCAATCCTCTCCCCAAGGTATTTTGTCTTCTCGAATTTGTTCCTTGTTCCGATCTTTTCCTGCATCTCATTGTTTTGATATTTCTCTAATATTTTTTTATGTCTTTATATTTTCGATAGGACCATCCTTCTATGGATTCGCTTCCTCCTCTTCCTGAGGGTGGAGACGTCGAGGAAAGGGCCATTGTGACTGATGACAACCAGGAAGCCCCCTCCTTTGTGAATGAACCCGTAGAGTCTCGAAAATCTGCGGGGTTGAAAAGGATGCTGCTTCTGAAGATACTACCTCAGCACAAACTCCTCCTCCTGCTGTTTCTCCGAAGAACAAAAGGAAGAGAAATGAGGTCGAGGACTCCGGGACCTCTCAACCCAAAGAAACTGCTCTTTCACCGCAAAAGGCAGCTTATGACCCATATCTCGCGAGTCTCATCAGTTCGTGAGTTCCCTGTCTTTTTCATTTTCCTATTCGAAGAATTTTGCTTGCCTTGCTTTTTATGCTGCCACCCTTTTTGATAGTGATGATGACGAAGATACACCAACTTTGGATGTGGCTGCTCGAACGAGTATGTCACATACCCTAGTTATTTCAGAGCCGCGGGTTGAAGGAGAGGAATCCTCGCCTCCTCAACAAAACATCGGCGCTTCTACTCCTCCTCCGAGCCCCCGAGCCTCTTCACCGAAAAGGGCAAGGACGGAGATTATCGCGGAACCTACTCTCCAATTGAGTAGCTCCTCTAACCCTCTCATGGAGGATGTAAGTTCTTCACTTTTTGTCATTGTTTTATGTTTTCTCTATTTACTTCTGTGTATCACCATATTTTTCTCATACCCCCATTTTCTCTTTGTCCTTTTTTTTAACAGCCTCTGATCAAGGATCTTCTTCGCATCGGTGCCCAATTTGTTGGGTACCGTGAATATGCTAACAAAACTGAAGGTAATGTTTTGCCACTTCTTTTTTGCCTCTCTTGCTCCTTTGTTGTCGAAGTTTTTAACTATATTTTTCTTCTTGCCAGAAAAACTGGCGGAGGCCAATGAGCGTGCCAACACACTTGCTCAACAGTTAGAGCATAGTGAAAAGGCTCGCAAAAAGGCCGAATTGGATGCACGCTAGAGCAGAAGCTGACAAAGCCAAGGCTGACGCCGCTGGTGTCGAAGATCTTAGAAAAAGGCTTCACACCGCTGAAACTTCTCTGAGCGATCATATAGCTGCCCAATTTGCTCGTGAAGAGGCGATCCTTAAGCGTTAAGGACGCAAAGTCGCCGTCGTCGGTAAGTACCACTTATTATTTTTTGTATTTCCTTCTCTCGCACTCGTTTGTTGCTCAATGAGTTTCTTTCTTGACAGCCGTAACAGCTCAAGAGTTTCAACTGGAAGAACCGTCAATGATCCTCTTGACGCCCTTTCATTCCTCGAGGTTCATGGATCGAGGCACGCGAAGGCATTGATCAGGTCAAAGTAGGGTTGTCGCGGCTTTTTCCTTATTTTTTCCCAAAGAAAGAGGAACCCGCAACTTTCCTTAACCTCGCCAAGTGCTTTAATCCATCAGAAGATCTTGGGCTAAGGATGCGTCATGAGAATATGAAGGTTGCGTGGAAAATATCGTCGCCTTGGTTGTCGATAGCCAGCAGTCTATCGACTGGGTGAAAGTTGGCGACACTAATCAGATAGAACAATCGAGGTGGAAGTCTTTGATCAAGACAGCTAAGCCCAACACAAAGAAAATCCTGGCTTATATCGGGATCAAGCCGTCTTCGACCCCTAGCTCATCAAAGCCGGAGGTCTAGTTTTTGCTTTCTTTGTTTCCTTTGCTATTGTCGCCATTTTAGTATTGGCGACAAATTCCCTGCCAATCCCTTAGGAGAACTTCTTTTGTAATGGCCATGTAAATTTTCTACAATCAATGAAATTCCTTTTGATGCTATCGTTGATTCGGGGATTTTCTTTTCCAGTTGATATTTGACAATTATTCAACGAATCCTTCTCCTCCCGATGCTGCTCCCGCGTCTTCCTTGTCGAAGAAAGTAAGAAACGACGACACCTTGAAGGGTCTTCCAAGCATACCTTTGTCGGAAGATTTACAAGAACTTCGACAACAACTTCAGTCCGTGAAGAAACAATCGCTTATGCTTATGGAGCAATCTCGAGAATCTTCTCAAAGGGAAAAATTGCACTTCAACAAGCTCAGGATGCCATAATGAAAAGGACGCCGCTGTTGCTGACTGCCGCAGCTACATCTCGAGAAAATTCTATGCTCCACTACCAGATGCTAGCTTGGATATGGCGGGTAAGTTTCATTGTCTTTATCTTGCTTCTTCTTTTCCTTTGCTGCTTGCCTCCTTATTGCCCACTGAATTGTTTTAAGAAACAATAGGTGCTTTTTTGGATACTACAACTGAAGATGAACGTGTCGAGGCTCGTTCCAATGTTCTTCGCTTGCGCGTGAACATGGGTCGACTTTTTGGGGCACACCTGAACGGACTCGCCAAATCGTGAGATTTCAAGATCGTGCGCTTCAGGTTCGCGAATATCTTGACTTCTACAAGGACTTTGTCTCTGGTTTATGGTACTATGTTTCCTCGCAATAAGATGCCAGAGACTCTTCCTGCGTTGATGGACAAATTTCGAGATGCTCCTCGCATCCACGGCTTTGTACGAGCCCAACTAGCTGCTGGCGCAAGGTTTGCGATGATCATGATAAAAATTTGCTACCCGAAGTTAGACGTAGGGCAAGTTGTCCCAAAGTGCTTGGACAAGATGTCGAAGAAGAAAAGAAACTTCGGCAAATATGATGACATTGTTACTCCTGTTGCCGAAGATATGATGGATGAACTTCTCCGGATGGATTCCGAATTCTTCGTGAAGGGTAGCTACGCTGAGCATAGTACTCGCACTGTAAATAACGAGCGCTTAACCATAGACAATATATTGGGAAATCCTTGAAGACGAACTTATTCCGAAATTTGTATCCTGTATAGACGAGCTATATTTTTTTATTTTTATCGCCAAGCCCCGGGCGTTTTGATTGCCATATTTTTTGTTTATTATAATGCGAGGTTGTCCCAAGGCAAGATAATATACACTGTGTACTATTTTTGCGGGTGCAAGCCCCCGAGCTTTTTTGTTGATCACTATTTTGTCGATATCTCTTTGCTTTGGCGAGGTATTTTTTTACCAAGGCAGGATGCTTCTTTTTGCGTTCATCAACAATGTGTGTATATATATATTGTATCTTTTAGGGGGAATCCCCGATGTCGAGAAAAAGATATATAATTCCACTATCTTTATTATATTGCAGCACCGCGAGCCCGCTCATTAAAAACCTTTCCCGGCCCCACTCGGTGCCCCAAAAAGGAAAAGAGTGCGTCTAAAACTCGCGGGCGTTTCAGTATATTGTAGTTTTACAAAGGAGGACTATATTTTCGACATCTAGGCGTAGAAACGCCTGAGCTGTGCCTGGGATTTGGCTCGTCAATCCCTGTCTTCTTGTCTTTGATTCCGTATGCTCCTCCTTCTATTACTTCGTGACGATGTATGGTCCTAGCCACGGTGACTCGAGTTTTCATGGCTTTTTTGATTGAGTCGTAAACCAGGTCACCAACTTGGAAAGATCTTGGCCGCAATCGCGACCTGATAGTTTTTCAAGTCACGATATTTGGCGACTCGTGACAGACTTCGTCTCGAGCTTCATCGTGCCGACATCATCCTCCAAAGCTTTTCTCGAAGTTTCTTCGTTCTGCGACTCGTGGAGAATCGTGCTCTATTTCTATCGGCAAGACCGCCAGCTCCGTGGACCAAAAGAACGGCGTTTCCTACGTCGTATTTGGTGTTGTTCGAATACTCCACAAAACACTTGGTAGCTCCGGCCAAGTATGCCTAGCTTTTTCCAAAGGTCCTAGCAGGCGCTTCTTGATGCCATTGCAGATAATGCCATTGGCCTTTCGACTTGACCGTTGTCCGTGGATGCGAATGATGCAAAACTCAATTTGATGCCTACTGCGCAGTATGCTTTGAATTCTTTGACGTAAAATTGCTGCCGTTGTCCTGTGACGATGCCGTGAGGGACTCCAAAGCGAAGGACGATGCTCTTCACAAACTTTATTGCGGATGCTGCATCCGGTGAATTTATTGGCTTCGCTCTATCCACTTGGTAAATTTGTCGACAGCCACCAGCAATACTCATATCCTCCTGCGAAGCTTTGTGCAATTTACCTACCATGTCGAGACCCCATTGAGCAAAAGGCCAAGACAGGGATTGGCATAAGCTCCGCTGTGGTGAGTGAGGTCTTGCTGCAAATCTTTGACACGCGTCAAGTGCGCACTATTTCCTTTGCATCCTCTATTGCCGTGAGCCAATAAAATCCTGCTCAAAACCTTAGCCGCGATAGCTCGCTACTCGCGTGGTGCCCACATATTCCTTCATGCACGTCCTTTAGGATGATCTTTCTTCTTCGGGTGTAACACCGTTGTAGCACACCCGAGATACTGCGTTTGTATAGCTCCCCTTTACCACAGAAAAGCTTTTGATCGCCTAATTATTCGCCTTGCTTCGATGGATCGTCGGGTATGGTTTTCCTTAGATATATGATATGTAAGCCTGCATCCATGGAATTTGCACCATCATGACTAGCTCTTCTTCTTCTTCTTCTGTGTCCTTGGCGATACTCGAGGGTTTCTCTTTTTTCTCCTTCTTCTTTTTTGCTGGCTTTGTTGATCTCTCGCTAATCTCTTCCCAGAACACACCTCACAACCATCGAATAACTTCTCCAGCTCATTGTACACCTCTTTGTATGCTATCATACTTTCGTTGACTGCATCGCATTGGTTCATGACTTGCTGTGCTACCAACTGTGAGTCGCCGAAATTTTCAGTCGGGTTGCACCAAGCTTTCGCCATCTTCATCCCGTGTATGAGAGCTTCATATTCGCTTCATTGTTAGATGCGTTTGGGAACGTCATCCGCAGAACATACTTCAACTTGTCGCCTTCAGTGATACTAATATCACGCCGCTCCAGCACCTTCCAATCTTTTGGACCCGAAGTTCATGGTCCAAGTTCTCGATAAATCTGGGGTCCCGTGTTTTGTAGCTCCATCCACTGCAATGAAATCGTAAGACCTGCGATTTTATTGCTTTTCTTTTTCATACGTGATGTCCCGAGGGAAAGTTCTATTCCCCAAAGGGAGACACGACCCGTAGCTTCTGGGTTGTTTAGTATATTTGATAAGGGAGCCTCGTTGACCACTATTATCGGCGCCAAAAATAGTGTCAATTTTCTTGCTGTCGTGAATACTCCATATGCTAGCTTTTGATATTGCGGGTACCTTGTTTTGACGGCGTACGATGAAATATACTGCCTTTGAACTCCATGAAGTTTGCCTTCTTCTTCCCTTTCGACTACTAGGGCCGTGCTGACCACCTGAGGTGTAGCTGCAATATACAAGAGGAGAGGTTCTTCTTCTTTGGCGCCACCAATATCGGTGGTGTCGAAATTGCTCGCTGGAGATTCTCGAAAGCTCTGTCCTTCCTCGCTCCATTGAAATTTTTCCCTTGCTTGATCAATGCATAGAACGGCAACGCTTTTCTCCTAGCCCGGCGACGAATCGCTTAAAGTCGCGACTCGCCCCGTTAGTCGTTGTATTTCTTTCAACTTTGTTGGCTTTCTCATAGTAACGATGGCCTGTATTTTTCGGGATTAGCTTCAATCCCCTTGCCGATACTAAGAACCCGAGAAGTTCTCCAACGGGAACTCCGAAAGAGCACTTTGTTGGGTTCAGCTTGAGGCAGAACTTGTCGAGGTTGTCGAAGGTTTCCTTCAAATCTTCGATCAAAGTCGACCTTTCTTGGATGTTATTACGACATCATCGATGTAAACTTGTACATTTTTTCCGATCTCGTGTTGCTAGGCACTTCGCATCATCCGCCGATATGTCGCTCCTGCGTTTTTCACCAAAGGGCATTGTTTTGTAGCAAAACACGCCATAAGGTGTGATGAATGCTGTCTTGGCTTCATCTTCTTCTTTAGTCTGATTTGGTTATAACCAGAATATGCGTCCAAGAAGGAAAGACGTTCGCATCCTGCCGTGGAGTCGATGATTTGATCGATCCTTGAGGGGAAAGTGATCCTTGGGACAATGTTTGTTGAGACACGTGAAGTCGACACACATGCGAAGGACTATTGTGTGTTTCTTCGGCACCATCACCGGGTTAGCTACCCATGTGGCTTCGTAGATATTTCTCCGATGAACCCAGCATCTTTGAGTCGATCTATTTCGATAACATGGCTTTGCGGCTAGGTTCAAAAACGCGCAAAGGCTGCTTGACCGGTCGTGAGAGGGTCCAAATTGAGGTGGTGCTCGGCAAGTTCCCTGGGTACTCCTGGCATGTCAGCTGGACACCATGCGAAGATTTTCCTGCTCACGGAGGAACTCGACGAGCGCTTTCCTATGCGACATCCATGTTTGCGGCAATGGACGTCGTTTTCTTTGGATCTGTCGGGTGGACCTCCTTTTGAATCCTTGGTTGTGTTGAAAGTTGGCTCCTTAGAAGATCTTCCTACCTCTGGCAGCACATCATTGAAACCGCGCGCATATTCTCGCTTGCATCCCGAAGGGACAATCGATGAAAGTCCTTGTCGCATTTATCGGATAATGCGAAACTTCCTTTGATTGTGATAGGTCCCTTAGGCCCAGGCAACCTCCACAACAGATATGTATAATGCGGCACTGCCATGAACCTGGCGTACGCTGGTCGTCCCAACAAGGCGTGATATTGCGACGGGAAATCCACCACTTCGAACTCCGATTCTCTATCCTGTAGTTTTCTCGGGTTCCAAACCGAACGTCGAGGTTGATCTTGCCCAATGGGTAACTTTGGCTTTGGTGTAATCCCGTGGAAACGTGTGTCAGTTGGTTTCAGATTTGCTAGGGATATGTTCATCTTCCTCAATGTATCCGCATACATGAGGTTTCTGCCGCCATCTATGAAAACTCGACACGTCAAAACCAACGATTACAGCGGGTAAGATGAGTGCCGATTGTCCTGGTCGAGGGACTTGCATGATGGTCCGCGATTGTGAAGCCGATATCTTGCCCGACCAATTTAAGTACTCGATCAGTGGAGGCATCTTCTGCCATGAACACTTGTCGAGATATTACCTTCTGCCCCGTTGGATGGCCTAGCTTTCTGAATCATCGAGACCACACCGTTAGAGTTGGGGTCAACATATGGAGGATGGGTGTGCGCAATTTAAGCGGTGTCGATTGCGGTAATTGCGGGAGGAGGTGGAAGGTGAATCTCGCTCCTTGGCTCCCGAGATTTCGTTATTTGCTTGGGCATTTGCGACCTCGCGGCTCGCAAGATTGTGAATGGACCCGGTCCTATTCTTTACATCGCATAACCAATACTTGTTTTACTATTTTCTTGCAAACAATCATCTTCCACACAATACAATAATCTTTGTTACACAAGGTGAGATTGACAACTCAACAGTGGGGTACTTTGTTTTTTGTAGGTGCGCCGAATCACATTTTGCACCGTCACACATTTCGCCACCATCGCTTCCATTTGCCTCTTCACTTAAACCGGTTTCTAAAACTCCGATTCACCCGTTTTTCCCATTGCGCACAAGTTTCGCGCCGTTGGGAGATCAAGACGCTCACAAGGGGACTTCTCAATTTTACTTTTTGTCTTGCTTTATTTTATTTACTAAAAATTACACAAAACACAAAAATTTGCTAGTTTTACTTTATTGTCTTGCTTTCTATAAAACACAAAAAAATTAGTTACTTATCTTTACTTTATTTGCCTAGTTTACTTTTGCTTATTTCATCATGCTTAATCCTAAGTTTACTTTGGAAGAGATACCGGTAGGACGAGGGTGTATCATTGGAAGAGATAATATAGAAGAATTTTTCACCCATGTTAGTATGGATGAAGATTTTGAAGATATACATTAGAATTACTACTTATGAAAGTGCTTCTGCCTGCTTGATACACATGTTAGAAACTAGAATGCAATCTCAATCCCATAATACAAATATGTTTCTTACATTTCGGATATGGAGATGGGAAAAGAGAAATTTTGTTTTAAGACTTGTTACATGAGGATATGGTTAAAGAAGCTAGAAAAGTTTTTATTAAGCATAAGAGCTTTTTCTTTCCTAATTTTAAACAAATACTTGAAAAGATGGATATGGATAGAATTAAATATACTAATAATGTTAATGATGATAAAAAAGCGCCCAATACCTAGTAAACTACTAGGGATGCATGAAGCTTTGGAAATATGAAATGCTTGGCCTTGACCCGAAGAATTTGAGCCTGGAGCTAATTAGGAGCTTATAGAGATACAATATATTGAGAAGATACAATATCCAAGGAATAATGTGAGCTCCCAAGATAATACTTGATTTGCACTGGAGCTACTCCCATAAGCGATGGCGATTGAGAAAAAAGTGTATATTTGAGTTACACATTTTTATACTTCGGGAAGTTGTTTTACTCAATAAAATGTTTTCCAAGAAAAGTTAAATATTTTGTTAAAGTTATATTTCGAATGCTGCAGAAGACAGATTTTCTGTCAGCATCAAAGTCGGCACTTTTAAAATCAGATACGAAGGATCCTCAGCTTGCATTTGTCTCACTGTTTAGCATTTTTTCATTAAATCTGACTGATCTTGTTTTTTTTGCGGATTGCCACTCTTTTTGATGTTGGATGAAAGTCCATTAATGTACAATAGCTTTATGCAATGTCTTGAAGTGAAAAGAAATGTTTGTGTCACCTCTGAAGTTGTGCACTAACCTCTAATGAGTTTGCAAGAGTAGGTTTGAAGGGTCAAGAAGAATTCAGGGAGCCTAAGCTTGGGAAGATTTCATAGAAGATATTTTGCTTGGGGAGTTGGGGATGCCCCTCTTCATCGTCAACATCAAACCCTCCTCCCCCCTATATTTTTATTCAACATCTTGTGTTCTTTACTTGGAGCGCCTTGTTTTTTTTTTGTTTTTTTTGAATAAAATGGATCCTAGCATTCACTTTGTGGGAGAGACACGTCCGCTGTTGCATATGGACAAATATGTCCTTAGGCTTTACTCATAATGTTCAAGGCGAAGTTTCTTCTTCGTTAAATTGTTATATGGTTGGAATTGGAAAATGCTACATGTAGTAATTCTAAAATGTCTTGGATAATGTGATACTTGGCAATTGTTGTGCTCATGTTTAAGCTCTTGCATCATATGCTTTGCACCCATTAATGAAGAAATACATAGAGCTTGCTAAAATTTGATTTGCATATTTGGTCTCTCTAAGGTCTAGATAATATCTAGTATTGAGTTTTGAACAACAAGGAAGACGGTGTAGAGTCTTATAATGTTTACAATATGTCTTTTATGTGAGTTTTGCTGCACCGGTTCATCCTTGAGTTTGCTTCAAATAACCTTGCTAGCCTAAACCTTGTATCGAGAGGGAATACTTCTCATGCATCCAAAATCCTTGAGCCAACCACTATGCCATTTGTGTCCACCATACCTACCTACTACATGGTATTTCTCCGCCATTCCAAAGTAAATTGCTTGAGTGCTACCTTTAAAATTCCATCATTTACCTTTGCAATATATAGCTCATGGGACAAAATAGCTTTAAAAACTATCGTAGTATTGAATATGTACTTATGCACTTTATCTTTTATTAAGTTGCTTGTTGTGCGATAACCATGCTTCTGGGGAACGCCATCAACTTTTCTTTGTTGAATATCATGTGAGTTGCTATGCATGTCCGTCTTGTCTGAAGGATCTATCACCTTAATGGTTGGAGCATGCAAATTGTTAGAGAAAAACATTGGGCCGCTAACTAAAGCCATGAATCATGGTTGAAGTTTCAGTTTTGGACATATATCCTCAATCTCATATGAGAATAATAATTGTTGCTACATGCTTATGCATTTAAGAGGAGTCCATTATCTGTTGTCCATGTTGTCCCGGTATGGATGTCTAAGTTGAGAATAATCAAAAGCGAGAAATCCAAAATGCGAGCTTTCTCCTTAGACCTTTGTACAGGCGGCATGGAGGTACCCCTTTGTGACACTTGGTTGAAACATGGCATTGCGAAGATCCGGTAGTCCAAGCTAAGTAGGACAAGGTGCGGGCACTATTAGTATACTATGCATGAGGCTTGCAACTTGTAAGATATAATTTACATAACTCATATGCTTTATTACTACCGTTGACAAAATTGTTTCATGTTTTCAAAATAAAAGCTCTAGCACAAATATAGCAATCGATGCTTTCCTCTTTGAAGGACCATTCTTTTACTTTTATTGTTGAGTCAGTTTACCTATCTCCCTCCACCTTAAGAAGCAAACACTTGTGTGAACCGTGCATTGATTCCTACATACTTGCATATTGCACTTGTTATATTACTTTATGTTGACAATATCCATGAGATATACATGTTATAAGTTGAAAGCAACCGCTGAAACTTAATCTTCCTTTGTGTTGCTTCAACACCTTTACTTTGATTTATTGCTTTATGAGTTAACTCTTATGCAAGACTTATTGATGCTTGTCTTGAAGTACTATTCATGAAAAGTCTTTGCTTTATGATTCAGTTGTTTACTCATGTCATTACCATTGTTTTTGATCGCTGCATTCATTACATATGTTTACAAATAGTATGATCAAGATTATGATGGCATGTCACTTCAGAAATTATCTTTGTTATCGTTTTACCTGCTCGGGACGAGCAGAACTTGGGGATGCTGATACGTCTCAACGTATCGATAATTTCTTATGTTCCATGCTACTTTATTGATGATACCTACATGTTTTATGCACATTATATGTCGTATTTACGCATTTTTGAACTAACCTATTAACAAGATGCGAAGAGCCGTTCTGTTTCTGCTGTTTTTGGTTTCGAAATCCTAGTAAGGAAATATTCTCGGAATTGGACGAAATCAACGCCCAGGGTCCTATTTTGCACGAAGCTTCCAAGACCGAAGGAGTCGAAGTGGGGCCACGAGGTGGCGGATGACGCGGCGCGGCCCGGCCCTGGCGCGCCGGCCTGTCATCGGCCCTCGTGCCGCCTCTTGACCTGCCCTTCGCCTACTTATAGCCTCCGTCGCGAAACCCCTGCCGAGAGCCACGATACGGAAAACCTTCCAGAGACGCCGCCGCCGAATCCCATCTCGGGGATTCAGGAGATCGCCTCCGGCACCCTGCCGAGAGGGGATTCATCTCCCGGAGGACTCTACACCGCCATGGTCGCCTCGGAGTGATGAGTGAGTAGTTCACCCCTGGACTATGGGTCCATAGCAGTAGCTAGATGGTCGTCTTCTCCTAATTGTGCTTCATTGTTGGATCTTGTGAGCTGCCTAACATGATCAAGATCATCTATCCGTAATACTATATGTTGTGTTTGTCGGGATCCGATGGATAGAGAATACTATGTTATGGTGATTATCAATCTATTGTTTATGTGTTTTTTATGATCTTGCATGCTCTCCGTTATTAGTAGAGGCTCTGGCCAAGTTTTTGCTCTTAACTCCAAGAGGAGTATTTATGCTCGATAGTGGGTTCATGCCTTCATTGACACCTGGGACAGTGACAGAAAGTTCTAAGGTTGTGATGTGTGTTGCCACTAGGGATAAAACATTGATTCTATGTCTAAGGATGTAGTTGTCGATTACATTACGCACCATACTTAATGCAATTGTCTGTTGCTTAGCAACTTAATACTGAATGGGTTCGGATGATAACCGAAGGTGGACTTTTTAGGCATAGATGCGGTTGGATGGCGGTCTATGTACTTTGTCGTAATGCCCGGATTAAATCTCACTATATTTATCATATCATGTACATGCATTGTTATGCCCTTCTCTATTTGTCAATTGCCCGACCGTAATTTGTTCACCCAACATGATTTTATCTTATGGGAGAGACACCTCTAGTGAACTGTGGACCCCGGTCCTATTCTTTACATCGCATACAATCTACTGCAATACTTGTTTTACTGTTTTCTTGCAAACAATCATCTTCCACACAATACGGTTAATCCTTTGTTACAGCAAGCCGGTGAGATTGACAACCTCACTGTTTCGTTGGGGCAAAGTACTTTGGTTTTGTTGTGTTCCACGTTGGCGCCGGAATCCCTGTTGTTGCGCCGCATCACATTTCGCCACCATCAACCTTCAACGTGCTTCTTGGCTCCCTACTGGTCCGATTAAACCTTGGTTTCTTTCTGAGGGAAAACTTGCCACTGTGCGCATCATACCTTCCTCTTGGGGTTCCCAACGGACGTGTACAACTACGCGCATCAACGCCGCAACTTCCCTCTCCTCTACTTCTGAAACGCTGAAACTTCCCTCTCCTCTCCCTCTCGCAAACACCAGTCGCCGACACTCTCACGCACCCTCTCCCTCTCGCAAACACCGCCGACACCCTCACGCACCCTCTCCCTCTCGCGAACACCCTCTTCCTCACGTGAGCATTGTCGAGATCCTCTACCTCACACGCCCTCTTCACCCTGCTCCACGCCGCCTTCCCCTCCCTGAGCCTACCCCATCCATGGTTAGGGTTAGGGTTTGGTTAGTGTTTGGTTAGGGTTAGGGTTTGGTTAGGGTTAGAACATGTACTTATCGATTTATTTTTTTGCTGAAACAATGGATCCATTCGAATTCCATCGAGACTTGGAACAGGAAGACCTAGTCGAGGACATAATCCGCGATGGTCTAGAAGCCAACGCAGAAGACCGCGGCTCCGGTGATGGAGAAGCCGACGGCTCCGGTGATGGAGAAGCCGAGTGCTCCGGTGATGGCGAGGTATACGATCACTAGAGGCATTAATGGAATTCTATATGTACATATGTATATTAATTAATTAATTTTTATTCTCTTAGGCCTCCGAAGATAAGTTGGAGAAACGAGGCCCGGCAAAGAAGTTGACCAAAAAATACCACTTCATAATTGAAGCTATATCACCTAAAGGCCAAACGGTGGCACCCAAAGCTGTCGCAACGACATTTAAAAATCAGTGCGGAGTTCTGGTTAGGGATCGCATCCCGATCACTATTAGAAAATGGAACAAGACGAAGAATGTGTCCGAAAGTGAGGTTGCGGATAGGTACAAAGACACGCTTTTTGACGACCTCATGGCACATTTCACTTTGCCAGATTTGGGATCGGAGTCTGAGATGGACAAGCAGAAGGTGCTAGTGAAGAAATGGGATCTTAAGAAGATGGAGGAACTTTTCCGGGCGTGGAAGAACCGGTTACGGGCAACTTATAAGGCCGAGAAGAAGCCTCCATTATTCGAAGGCTATCTAGCGAAGCAGGAGCATAACTGGGAAGAATTTGTGAAGTACAAAGACTCAGAGGAGGCTGTGTCATTGTCAAAGAAAAACAAGAAGAATGCAAGCGGGAAGGTATATCATCATCATACGGGGCGAGGGGGCTACGAAGTAGCCATGCCTAAGTGGGATGCACAAGAGGCTGAGATGCAGCGGAATGGGATCATTCCAGAACCCATCCGAG
This sequence comes from Lolium multiflorum, assembly GCA_030979885.1. Classification (NCBI taxonomy): domain Eukaryota; kingdom Viridiplantae; phylum Streptophyta; class Magnoliopsida; order Poales; family Poaceae; genus Lolium; species Lolium multiflorum. Next base: position 114,423,772 of record CM061748.1, on the reverse strand, counting down.
AAAGATGGGACATTAGGGCTCGGAATTGGTTACTTGGGCATGGCTGTGAGTATGACATGAAGACAGGGGACCTTGTTGAAAGTGACAACAAGGTTAAGGTATCCAGGGAAAAATGGATTCAAGTGACGGCAGATATTAAAGCGGGAAAACTGAAGTTTGCTCCCGATAGAGAGAAAGACTTGCTGACGCTTGTCCTCGGTAATCCTGAGAAGGGAGGACGAACAAGAGGCTTCAGCCCTAGTGTTCCGTGGTCGCTTGGGTTTCCGGACGACGCGGAGACTTATAGAAGCCGAGCGAGAGCAAAAAAAACGCGAGCTGGAGGTGCAGAATGACCGAATGACCGAGTTCCAACGCCAACTTGACCAGCAGTAGCGGGAGATTCAGCAGCAGCAACGGGAGATTAATGAACTAAAAGGACAGCGCGAGCCAGATAATACCGCCGGCATATCTCAGTGGCGAGACAGCTGCGTGGCCGAGTCGGAGGCCCCGCCTTTACAGATGATAGATGGCAGTCCTGGCGACCCCGTGGATGGAATCAAGGAACAAACACCTTGTGATCTCCATGAGGTGTTCAGAACGTATCTCTTAAGGTGGCGGTCGGCTATGTCTTACCTGCATTTGGAGCTGAAGGTGAGCCGGCAACATGGCATGGCAATGAGATTCCAGCTGGCTATGCTCGTGTCGGGGTGGATTCAGTTGTACCGACGTGGGAGTCATTGCAGCTCGTAATCCCTGGAGGTGATGGTCGGGATACACTCGGAGACGTACTGGGAGAAATCATTCTTTGGGAAAAGAAAAACATCAAGCTTCCAGGCTGGGTAGCCCCTAGTACTAGTCGTCCCAGGTCACCATCACCTCCTCCAAGTGATCGCAGGCCACCATCACCTCCTCCGACTGATCACATGTCACCACCATCACCCCATGGGTACGACCACGACATCCATAGTCCATCTCCAGCGCCGCCGCCTGCGCCCACTAAGACTCGGAATGCACCCAACCGGAAGCGTTTCAAGAGTCCTGTCCGCAAGCGGCCCCCCTCCCAAAAGTACCAAAGGTTCATCCCCCCCCCCCCCGTCCTTACGATCGTACTGACGAGGAAAATGATGTCATTGTAAAGAAACACACGTATGAACAGCTTCATCAAAAACTCCAGCGCCAGCGCCATACATCGAGAAGCAAAAAGCATATGCTCTTGATTTTCTGAACACACCATCGCAATATGACTTACACGAGAAGAAGGATGACTATACACGCACACTTGCGAGGGTAATTGAGGACAAGGATACTGCTAAGAAGAAGGATAGTGCTAGCACGAGCAAATCATCAGCTAGAAGTGTAGCCGGGAAGAAATCAAGTTCAACAAGTACACCCCTCAGGGCCAAGCAAACGACAACATGCAGAAAAATAAAGGAAGTTCCCCGGCTCGGAGAACAGGCCAAACAATCGATCCCACCACTCAAAGTGTTTGATGTTCCCTCGGTGTACCTGGAACATGGTGGTTTAGATATGGAAGAAGCTGCGACGCTAGTGGCTTCGATTGGCTGTACCGTGGAGGAATTGCTAAGCGCCCGTGATGCAGTACCCATTGCTGATATAGCTCATAAATTTGTCTACGGGGCCGACTTGGTCAGCAAAGAGCGGCTGCATAAACTACCAACGCATATGTGGAATTGGCATCAGTGGTACCTTGATGCGTGCAAGGAGAACATAAGCTACATCGTGGCGAATATTCCATATGAATATTACTTCTGAAAGGAGGAGATCCATATTGAGATGAATGAACTTCGGCAGTTATTCAATTTAGACGCCCTCGACAAATCTCTCATGAGTTGCTATTGCTTGTAAGTTGTTAACTACATATAAGTTCATGTTCATTCAGTTGTTCGTGTTCAGTGCATATAGTCATTATATCTTATGTGTTCTCTTATGTAGACTGAAGATCAGTGAATGCAAAAGTAATAATATTATCAATATTGGGTTTGTTGACCCAGATAAAGTACATCATGAAACGGTAAAGAATAAAGGCGAAGAAACGGGGGGAAACCTACTAAGGTTTTTAGGGGAGCAACATTTATGTGATTCAATACTGTTTCCTTACAACTACGAGTGAGAGTCTTACTGATCTGTTATGCACATTCAATTTTTCTTACTCGATGTTAAGTGTAATTCCTGACGTATATACATATAAACCTGTGCAGTTTCCACTGGATTTTGCTAGACATTCAAGTTGATAAGGGAATAGTTGAAGTAAGGGACCCATTGAGTAGAGGCCTGGACGGGTTCCGCGACTTGCAGAAGTTGCTCCAGACGTAATTTCAATCATTGTCGCTATATCTTTCGTGAGATATCAATTAATTATCCACTCATTCAATCATTCTTTTGCCTGGCAGGGCTTGGAGAGCTTTGAGGAAGCATACTCCGGGTAACTGGGAAGAGAAGCTAACATTTACACCTGTACCGTGCGCCTAGCAGCCACAGGGGACGAATCTATGTGGATACTACGTTAATTCGCATGTTAACCAAGCACAACAATAATAGATTCAACGTAAGAAATAGTTATCAAGATTGATATAGTCATATTCATCTCATTTTCCTATATAGGTCGACTTCATGAGGGAGACGCTCCAACCACAGGAACACCTACTAGGAATTACGGAGGAAGTGGCGGGACTTTTGGTTAGAGAAGTAATAGACAACAACGGCTTGTTTAGTCTAAATAGGCGCATCACATGATCCCCATGTAATAGTTCGAATAGACGACGGGCTTTAGTCCCAGTAGCCGTGAGCTCCATGTATATGTGTAGGGAATCTACGAATAGATCGACTTTTGCTTCCAATATTTGTTTGCTCGATCTATATATAATGAATGAACGTGTACAACTTGTAGTAGCGTACAAATATATGCAAATTTTATTTTGAAATGAAAAAGTGAAATAAAAGGGGGGCGGTGGCGGGGGGGTGCTGCACCCTCAAACCCTAAAGCAGCAGCGTTCTGCGCGCCACGTAGAGATCCTTTTGTCGCGGGTGGTAATACAGCCCGCGACAAAAGGGGATGTCCCCTGTGCGCTCCGCGCCTGCCACACTTTGTCGCGGCTTCGTTGTCGCGGCTGGCCGCCCACGACAAAAGGGCCTTACGACCCACGATATTGGGCCTGTTTTGGGCCTGTTTTCCACTAGTGGCGACCTCCAGAGAGAAGCTTTCTGAGCCCGGCTGCCTATCTTGCTCCCCGGCTGGTGTGCATCATTTGGCTATATTGCTTTTTTTCAAAATGGGGGAAGTATTGCCCCAGCTTCTGCTCCAAATGATGCACACGGTTTTTTATTAGATTATTTACGGGGTTTTTTATTAGATTATTCACAGTTTTTTTATTAGATTATTCACAACATCTAGTTGGTGTGCGGTTTCTCGATCTGGTTTGTCTTATAAACTGAACCGCTCTTTTTTAAAATCAATGAAATGCAACAATGTTTTCTGCTTTTCATCAAAAAATAATAGTACCTCTGTTAACAGGGTCCTATTTTAATCCCCACACAGGATCAGATAGTTCTTTCTTTGCGTAACGCTATTGCCAGGTTTTCGTAAGTTACAAGTACTTCACAAATTCCAAACTGGCATACAACTCAGACTTAGACTACCAAGAATAGGGCGGTAGAGCTCTGCAGAAACTCTGTCTATGTTCAATTTCAGAATAAGAACACATGTCCAGCTTCGAATGAATCAATGGCCACAGATTTATAACTTCTCATTGGGAAGTGCCTTTAGTGGTCTGCCAGCCTTCATCTTAGGACCCCAGTATTTTTCGGGATTAGGTACAAATCTTGGAATCTTTCGTGCAACTAAACCTCCAGTTACTTGGGAAAACGATGCCTGGTAGTGTCAAAAAGAGAAAAAAGAGGGGGACAAAATTAGATAAACGAAAAAGGTTCAATGAAATCAACTAGAATACTAAATGGAGTAACAGAGGCTTCAGAATTATGGAAAAAATTGAATTATATAATGGACTATTTGTATCACTTATGTCCACAGATAAAGCATATTTCCTGAATAATCAGCACAGAAAATATATGTTGGCGAGGGGGGAACACCTAGCTCAGTATATGCATTGTGCATAGTAGTGGTTAAACTGTACCGGCGTGCAAAACAGAGCAATATTTGATTCTTCTAGACAAAGACACGATCAATCCAACAGTCTGTATGTTTTCAGCTGATGCAACATCAGGTCAATATCAGGTTTGTGTTTGACAATAATTTGATGTATCTAAAGATGGTTTTGGGGATTTGGTTTCTATAGTTTGACCAAAGTACACAGAGGCATTTGTCAGAGTGCCAACAAACAAGACAAACCAGCAAATTAGAGCGGGTTCTACGGGTAGAGAGCTAGGATCAGGTTCAAAATTGATCAGTTCCAGTTGCTTGCGCCAATTCTAGTCCCAAGAAATGAGCTTGACTACAGCTAGTCTGGACTGTGTGACTTGATAAAAAACCATGAGGCCATCCCGGTGGGAACAAGCAAGATACATGAAATCAAACACCAATGGTACAAGAAATTGTTTGCTTCAGAACATTCACACAGTAATTAAAAGATTCAGGAAACAGGACACCGTTAATGACAAGAGCAATTAGCTCAGCTCAAGCTTAGCAAGAGCAAAAATAAGATGCCCTTTAGCTGTAATTTCAGGTTAGTTTACTGTGTCCAAATCACTCTTGGTTAGCTTCACATAGTTTTGTCAGATTAATATGCATGAAAATTACACAAGCTTGTGAACACAACAACAGAAACTAAAACCTCAAGCTTGAAATAAGTAAATTCTAAGCATATGGACCTCAGTTTTGCATAGAAACATTTTCCTGCTCCTGCATTGTTTATAACAAGAGACAATCTGTGTTTAATGTTCTATACCTGCAACTGAGGCTCTTGGGAAAGTATCCTGCTACCTGGACAATTTTCAGGTTGAGATTTCACTGGGTGAAGCTTTACCTGCAGACAGGAAGCCATTATAAAAACAATATTGGGGCTGATTAACCAAGAAAAATCCGAGATTTGTATCATACCCAACATCGCATGATGTCCCAAATTACAGACATTGGGGCATCTGTTTTCAGAGCTAGTGGATCCACATGGCTACCTGATATTTGATACCCAGCATTTCTTATAGATGAATGAAACATAACCATGGTTGGATTGGTGCACTTCAATGTTGCAGATAAACTGTGAAGACTGACGAATAAAGGTGCATTGGGCAATTCCTGAAAACGAGAATCCCTTGTGATTTATCGATCCAATATGTACAAAACATAATGTTAACATCTCATTGTGCACTCAATTCAGAGATTTGTTGTTCTAATGCATGCTAATTTACGTTGGTCCATTTATCTTAGCAAAAACTATTGTTTAAGAACTATAGGAACCCCCGAAATAGCTGCCTGCTTGGTTGTTGGTATCGGCGGTGAACACTGAACAATTCCAAATTGGCAAAAAGAAAGTTAGTTTGTCATGAAGGAGGCCGGCTGCTGAAACTAAAGGTTGATTTCTTTGTTGCCAGATACACATCGTGGCAGACAGATTGTCGTGACAAATGGCACTGGTCCGCAGCTTCAGGTGCTGAGCATGGGCATCTAATGGGTTCCAGAATGATTGCAGGTGGGCCATTTACAAAAAGTTGCATACTTCCTTTTGGCCCGGGAATGAATTAGATGATATTAAGTCCACAACACTTCGATTAAAGGAGTGTGTAAACCAAGGAAAAATATACTATTCAAAAGATAAAAAATAAAGCCTCAACAAGTGAGCAGCCATCCTGCTGGCCTTTTACTTAAACAGAAAGATCAATTTCTCTATCAAAAAAAATCAAGCACTTATTTAGTATTCTTATTCTTTGTTTTTTTAATGGAGATATGACACAAAACCTGATTCTGACAATAAAAATAACCATACCTAGTGATATTCTCAAACCCTGTATCACATATCGTATAGAATAAAATTTAAGCGTAAATATGTCTACACTCCCATTGGCCTTGCTGGTTGCTGCCAATGTGAGACTTGTATATATATCCTTCCAGTAATGAATCAGAACAGATAGCATCCATGAATAGCTATTTTCCTATGAGCACCTTTCTAAAGAAAATATGTATTAAAACTTAAAAGCCCTATAATTCACTAAATTGTATTCTTCGTTCAGTTTAAGTTACATTTTCTCTAGCATATAATGAACAGTCAACATAAGCATAACCAAAAGAGAAGAAAAAACAGAATAGTACCTCTGATATTGATGTTAGTATAGCTGAAATTTTTGCATAGGCTTGAAATACACCACTCATTGCTCGGATATTTGATAAGATGGAAGCAGCCCATTCCTTTTGATGTATTGGATCACTCCATATAGGCCCCCCCATAACAAATTTATGGGCACACTCAGAACACTCTTGAGGCACAGTAGGGCAAATACTTGGTAGAGCAATATTTCTCTTATCCTGTATCAGAGGACCATATCCATAATCATGACATGCAAGACAATGAAACAAGCAAAAAACAGTCTACCTTTGGGTTTATTCTCCCAACATTTTGCAAGTGAAATGAACTGCATCCAACACATTGATATACATGTGAAAATTTGAGAGGTGAGCTTTTCACTGTGCTAGCGGATCTGCAAGTGAAAGAGACACGTTGATAAGATGGGAAACCATATAAAAAAAATTATAGTCCCACAAAGAAAAGAATGAATCAAGGAAAGCCAGAGGTAGGAGACAACGTGAAGATTCGCACAAAAACCCTAATGTAGAAATCCATGTGCACTGATATGACAGGAACTATATAGCGCTTGTGGCGGATCGCATGTGACTGCAAGCAAAACAAGGAGAAATGATGGATCGTCATAATGACTGATAATACAAGAGACCTCAGGATTTACCTCAATGCAGGCAAGAAGAATCCTCAAGGCCATCTCATGACAGTATTTGCCTCTTACTGGATAAGAACCATACCTGCAGGTATAGACAACTGATATGGTAGGAATAAAATGATGTAGTCATGCAGTTGGTAATCGATATGGATTATGGAGTATTAAACTGACTTGGAAAAACAAACTTCTGCATTGCCCCCAGCAAGCACTGCCATGTCTGTAGCTGAGCACATCAAGATACCACCATCTGCAACACATTGAACTGCTGAATCAAGGAATGCAGCTGGTGATCCATAAGGATCAAGATCGACCTGATTCAGCAAGTATATAGGACATTAATACGGCATGATATCGATGCATTTATACTCAAACTTGAGGAAAAGTGATCAGGTGCAGATAACAGAAAAAGGAGAGAGGATATTATATGGTTTTAATAATTTACTGCAATCAAGTAGTCAATATGTCACCCTGCTATGTCTGAATTCCGTAACACTTTAACCACATACAAAAATATCTAGATTGGTTGCACGGAAATGAGAAAAACATTTAAGAGTTTTTGTGTAACAGTATCGTTTAAGAATTCTCTGGCACTGTTATGAAGCTTAGTGCGCAGAGAAGAGGGCTGGACAGCCCAGCGTGAAAAGATAAGACACTAGAATAAGGAGAAAAATACTACTCCTTGCATAAGTATAAAAGAGTGTGAGTACTTTGATGAGCAAAATACAAATAATTCTTGCTAGAGTTGTAGGAGATACAATTCCCATCTGTATATAGGGATGCACGAACTAATTACCGACTAACTTGACTAGGATCCAGACTATACCTCTACTAACTGACTCAATCTCTAATACACTCTGCTCTAATGATTACAGATTCAATGTCCTGGTTTTTAGTGGACAATGGACTCTCGCAGGACACTGTTGCTGCTATGATGCTCTTACTGCCTGGCCCATTGTCGACAGCATTATTATGAAACACAATGGTCGAACTAAAATATTTGTATACTGTATATACCCGAAAATCACATAATTAATACTCATAAACAGAGGAATTATCAATTATGTAGCGGTGCTGCTATTTCCTATGTGTAAGAATGTAAATAAAAGAAGATCTTATGATGGTACGCCAAATATTTGATTTCTAAACAAGACATAAGGCACTACCTGTATTCACAGACAGCAGATGCCTAGAAACAGATTCTTATGAGTAGTCATATGGGCTCTATGGTTTTGGTTTCCTTCTGTAGAATCTTAGCATTGTAGTGTAATATGCATATAAATATATTAGGCAATACTAAATGCTGCGACATTGAGTTCTTAATTTTCCATGCTCATAGATAGAAAAATAATTTATATCTGCTTAATTTATTTTCTACTCAGCAAAAGAAGCATATTTTTTCGAGAAAACGCAAAGGACCTTTGCGTTTCATTTCATTGAAAAGATAGATATTTGTTTACATCCTCCTAGGAGGCAAGATACAAGACCAAAAAACATCAGTGCACATCCCAGGTGGATGGCAACACCACCCGTAAACCCTGAGCCCCTGCCCTAGCCCAGATCGTAATCTCCTCCTTGATGTTTTGCAACAGGAGGTGCATGGATGGTTGTGCTCCATCGAAGACGCATGAGTTTCTATGTTTCCATGCCATCCATGGGACCAAGAGCGTAGTAGATGCAAGCCCTTTACGGAGAGGCGCCGGCGTGTCCTGCTTTGCGCGGTGCCACCAGTCGAGGAGGCTGAGCTCACCGTCCGGCGGCCGGGCAGTCATCCGCAGCCAGGCCAGGACCTCGTGCCACACCTGTCGGGTGAAAGGGCATTCCAGCATGAGGTGGCGCATCGACTCCGTCGCCTGGTCGCAGAGGAGGCATCGCTGGTGGTGAGGTAGGCCATGTCGGGCTAGGCGCTCCGCCGTCCAGCATCTATCCATGTTTGCCAACCAGTGGAAGAACTTGACTTTTGGCGGCGCCCATGTCTTCCAAACCAATTTCCAGGAACAACAAGGCGTCGATCCATGGAAGGTGGCTAGGTAGCAGGAGTTGGCCGTGTAGATGCCAGAGGCCGTCCACTTCCAGGAGCAAAGAAGCATATTTGCATGCATATTTTTCTAAATTAGTATAAGTTTTAGCACTTTCCTCCTAATCATCAAAATTTAGAAAATATATAAAAACTAGTATAGTAAATTTCCTTGGCAATGAAACCGATACACGACAAATGATTGGAGAACTGCGTTCATGTTAAAGTAGCAAAACCATACCACATCAAATTCTTTTGGGTGAGTGAGCATGTAAATGCGAGCGTCAGCAAGATGTGGCACCACCTTCGAAGATGCAAGAATACCATTGTGGTAGATATTTTTCTTACAGGCTTCTATAGCCACTGCAGTTAATCCAATAAATGTTTAGAATCATTAAACATGAAATGGGTTTTTTTCCAAGGACTCAATACAGCCTTTGTAATAAAATAATTCTGAACGGCCATCTGTAACATTCTCACAAATACCAGAAATGTACCTTCATTATTGTCAACAGCTATAACTTCCCCAATTCCATCTACCTCAAGGGCGTATCGGATAGCTCTTAACCCAGATGCAGCCAAAGCCTACAAAATTCATGACAAGAAGGATCTGAAATGAAAAGATCAGCATTGTGTACGCAAATACTACCGCCATGCTTAGTTTATTTACTCAAAGATCGGAGATATTTCATCATAATGGGCTACACCCCTTGTATAATTTAAAAATAGAAGAAATTCGAGAAGAAATATGGTGCCCTCTCTGTATATCATATACTTCCTCCGATCCATATTACTTGCTACTAAAATGAATGTATCTACAATTAAAATGTGTCTAGATACATCTATATTAGTATCAAGTAATATGAATCGGAGGGAGTAGCATATCACAACTGGTATTGTCTTACCATCATTATTTCTCACCGACAAAAAAAACACCGCATATATCACATTAAGTGCAGGTAGGTGGAACGAAGATCATATTAGCAACCAGACTTCATAAACGTACCTCAAGAACTTTAGGTGGTTTAGGGTTCGATTCCTCTCTCAATGCAGTGTCTTCAGATCCTGTGATAGCAGGATCTAATTCATTGGCATGCTGCTCTGGCGGTATTTCAGTATGCCTGGCTGTTTTCATCACAGAAATTCCACAAGCATTGGTGCACCTTTTAATCAGAAGGTTTTGTAAAGTAGCGGTGCAAATTTTGTCCAAACGAATACCTTTTAATTTGATATCATGTTCCTCCTGCCTTTTCAAAATAAACCATCTCAATACAGCAACAGAAAGATCTCTATTGTTAACCTGGTCAAAATTGAAAAATTAAGGTAAGAACTGAGAACAACCTGAACATATTTCTAAAGCTACCTTCGAAATCGTCAAATGAAATACTGCATAGTAAGAACTACAGTAGATGGATCATTTGTGAATTGTGATGATGCCGTTGGGCACTGAAGCTACAGTGCACATGGATTCTACCAGTGCAGCTAACACTTCAGGAATGGTCCGACCGATCATAATGCCTTCTTCAGTATGTAGTTTTGCAGTTCTACCGAAATGAGGTGTTCCAACCATAACCGGAATCATCAAATAGATAACCAATTAAGTTTCCTCCATGAATTGAATTATAATAGTATTATTATTGTCTGAAAAGGAACGACTTCAACACTGTTCATGTGACCATCAAGTGAAACAGTAACGGCATCAGCCTGACATAAAATTGAATCTACAGCACACATAAACAAGAAGCAATGAGGAAAAACCTGAGCCTTGTTGTAGAAGACCGAATTGGACTTATCAGCGAATATCTCCGCACGCCCTTCCCTGATGGTCTCTGGGCCCCCGGCGATCTCCGGTAGCTCCGAGGCGGAGGCAGTGGAGGACGAACAGGAACAGGAAGCGAGCCAGAGGCTAAGGATTGGATTTATTGAAGAGTTTATACGCAGGTTGAGAAAGCGAGAGAAACCAAATGCTAGGGTCATCGATGTGAAGCGAAGGATAGCCAAGGGCCAAGGCAAACTTTCCACGGTCCGCTGAACAGATGGTGGCATTTTAGATCACTCCCAATGCAATGTATCTAAAAGTGTATCTTGATATATAAAAAAAAAGTGTATCTTGCTGCATTTTTATGCTAGTTTAGATATAACACCCATAATGGACTGTATCTTTGTGTTGTATCTAAATGATATTTCATGAAATGTAATTTGAAATCAATACCATCCTCTCAACATTGTGGCATATTTGTGGCCTGTACCACACTGTTGCATGCTTGGACAAGACTTTTTTTTTTTGCGAAACGCATGCTTGGACAAGATTGCGCGCAAAAATAGACAAAAGAGGCTAATATCAAACATAAACTTGATAAATCTGGTACAGACTGAAGCATCACAAACTCTTGCATTAATCAAACCTTCATACGCAATGCGAGAGTATTCAACTAAATGCTCCACAAGTGTATTTCACTGAAGAATACGCCAGAAAAAAAGCAAAAAAAAAAAAACTCTATGATTTTTTGCAATAAGAGTACGATTACTTGCAGATCTCCTAATAGAACTAGAAGCTCCTTCTCTGACCACATTGTCATGTGCATACATATTTCTTATATCTTTCTATATATAGAGAGAAAAGTCTCCAAAATTAAGCCCAAATTGATAAAATAGTACCACACGAACACAAATACTACATGAAATCTGTACAAACGAGTTCCTCAAATAAATTCTCCAGGGATCAATTAGTACCACAACAAACACTAACTGATGAAGCATAGCGATATGTACCGGCAGTCCAGCAAGCAGGGTGGCGGTGGCAGGTCGCGTTGGCGTGGGGCGAGGAGGCGGCACCGCTAGGGCTGGACCATCCGTCCCTCCCCCTGCCTCGTTCTCCCGGCGGCGGCGATGGTGGGGGCGGTCTTTGGGGTAGGCGGCGAGCGGCAGGCTGCGGGTGTGGAGAGGAGGCCGTGGCGCTATCTGAATCTCTCCGAAGATACAACACCGTCCAGGCGAAGTGTCCAAATATTCGGTTATCCGACGGGTCACCTTGGTTTGCGTCTACGGCCAAGATCACTTTTTTACTCTTCACAGTTTTTCTGTTGGTATTTTGAACAAGGGAAGGTGGCAAGAGCTGCATTAATTGGTGGAATTACACTTAGGAACCGTTTTTTCAGACCTAGATCGCCAGGGCGACTAGGGTTTGAGTTCTTCTGCTTTTCGGATCTGATTCAGAGTAGGAGATTTTCTTCTCTCCTGGTTTCTTTCTGTTTCGAGCTCTTTCGTTTCTGCCCGTCAGAAGCGATCTAGGGTTTGGCAGTTTGATGTTCTAGAATCATGTCAGCCTCATCGGAAATTCGGAATCGAGTTCGGCAAACCAAGGAAGCGGAGTTGGGAAGAAAAAGGGCGAATCCATTGATGATCTTCTGTTGCGTTTTGGGGATTGAAGAGGACGAGAGCGAAGATTTGATCTTTGAAGATGAGTCGGATGCTCCGAAGGAAGGGGTGAAGTGGATGGCATTGGCGAGAGTGCACACCTCGAATATATTCAGCCCACAGGCGTTTGAGCAACATATGAAGACTGCATGCCCGCGATGTGCAATTCCATCGGATCGAGGAAAACCTCTTTACAATTCAATGTTTCTGTCTTGGAGACTAGCTGAAGGTAGAGAAGGGTGGCCCGTGGCTGTTTAGGCAGAACGCAGTGGTGATTGAACCTTATGATGGACTGGTTGTGCCGGAGACAATTGATCTTAATTTTATCAAGGTTTAGATCCATATACATAAAATACCAATAGGATACAGGCAAGAATCCTTGATCAGGAATTTGGTGGAAAAGAAGATGGGCAAGGTAGTAGAAGTGCAAACTAAGGTCAATGGCGTTGGAAACTTTATGCGTGTCAGAGTTACAATGGATGTAAGGAAGCCTGTAGCTAGATGTGTCACAATGTCTAGAAGTGGACAACATGAATTTTATTTAGTGAAGTACGAGAAAATACCGAGGTTTTGTGGGGCTTGTGGGTTGCTTGGTCATATTCATACTAAATGTGGATCAGGAGAACATGATGAATGAAAACTACAGTGGGGTGAATTCCTGAAAGCTGACTGGGACACATGGTATGGTCGAGGCCCAGGTGGAAATCGTGGCGGTGGCCGTTCTGGCCGAGGAAGAGATACTTTTGATGCAGAACAGCGGAGGCCGAGGAAGGGAAGGTGCCGATCTCCCTCGTGACAGAGATACCAGAGGTCGGGGTAATGGAAATTATATCAGCTGGAGGCATGATGCGATAGCATCTAAGAATCAGGGGCAGTATGAAGAGGCGTTGGAGGATACGGCATTTAGTCCTATTAAAAATGATATCAACATGATAGACAAAGACCTCCAGGATGGAGGTGCAAAACGCCGACTTGAATTGGGGAATAAAAATGATGAATTGGAGATCTCTCCTGATGAAACTGCACATGAGGAGGAACATGAGATTGACACTGATGACAACTCCCTAGCCAACAAAAGTGGTGTGACTGAGGGGAAGGAAAGGAAGAAGAGGTCAAAGAAGGAAGGAGCAAAATCCACTTCAGTAGGATCGGCGGGTTCCCTGGAGGAGCCCGTCCGGTCGCAATGAAAATATTAGTTTGGAACTGCCACGGGTTAGGGAATATTGCGGCAGTCCTAGCGCTTTTGGATGTGTTGAGGCGTCATAACCCTGATGTGGTGTTTTTTGTCGGAGACCCACTTAGATAGCTATCCGGCTGACTGTCTGCGTAGGTGTATGTTCATAGATTCAAAATTATTCAACCAAGTGATGGTAGACGTGGTGGTCTTGTGATGATGTGGAAAAAGGAGATCAAACTGTATCAAATCTATGCTTGCCCGAATTATATTGATGTCCGTATAGAGGAGGGAGAAAATAAAATATGGAGATTCACAAGCATGTATGCTGAGTTTCGTTGACAAATACAAAACGTGGGATAGGATGAGAAGCATTCACCAAGAGAATAATTTGCCCTGGCTGATTATGGGTGATTTGAATGAGATTTTGTTTGTTATGAGAAGGAAGGAGGGAATATATGACCAGATCGGTTCCGAAAAGCGTTTCATGATGCCCTGGAGGACTGCAAATTGGAGGATATTGGATTTGTGGGAGACCCTTTTACATGTCACAGAGGGATGATAAGAGAAAGGTTAGACATAGGCTTAGCCAATACTGAGTGGATCCAGCAACACGAGCAAGCGGCGGTGTTACATCTTGAGTATAAGCACTCGGACCACCATCCACTTTTGTTGGATACAAATTATTACGCAATGCCACCAACCAGTGGAATTACTCGGCAGATCAGATTTGAAGAAAAATGGTTTAAAGAAGAGAATTTTCAGGAGATTGTTGAGCAACAATGGATTTCGGCGGCTAGTGATTCAGGGGCGATCGACGTACTCACGAGGCTAAAAGCCATGCATGTCGGGCTGCATGCATGGGATCACCGGGTCATTCAAAAGCCCAAGCAGCAATTGCGTAAAGCCCAGAGGGAGCTGGACTTGGTAATGCGCGGCCCGCTTAACGCTGAAAACCAGGAGAAGAAACAAGAATTAGTTAGTCTGATTAAAAAACTACTGGAACAGGAAGAGATCAAATGGAGCCAGAGGTCTCTGGCCAATTGGCTCCGGAATGGAGATAGGAATACAAGCTTTTTTCACCATTTTGCGTCCTCTCGACAGAAATGTAATTTCATTAAAAAATTTAAGGATCCAACAGGACAGTATGTTGAAGGAACTGATAATCTAAATCCAATTATTTTGCAATATTTCTCCAATTTATTTACTTTTGATGGGATTTTTGTTGATCAGGGTTCCTGGATAAAATAATTCTGAAGGTTTACGGCTGAAGATGTCAAGATGGCTGTGTTCAGCATTGGTGATCTAAAAGCACGAGGGCCGGATGGACTACATGCATTGTTTTACAAAAAATTCGGGCATTTGGTGGGCAATGACATTACAGAGGCAGTTCTGCAAGCTATTAATGATAGGGTTATTCCTCAGGGTTGGAATGAAATTATTGTGGTGTTGATTCCAAAGGTTGATAATCCAGAAGAGGTATCAAAATTTAGACCTATTTCTCTCTGTAATGTAGTGTATAAAATTATTTCGAAGATGTTGGCTGCTAGACTCAAGGTTATTCTTTCTGATATTATCTCTCCAACACAAAGTGCATTTGTGCCGGGTAGACTCATTACAGATAATGTATTGGTTGCTTATGAGTGTGTGCACAAGATAAAGAATAAGAGAAAGGGTAAATCTGGGCTATGTGCCGTGAAGTTGGATATGCACAAAGCATATGATAGAGTGGAGTGGAATTTCTTGGAAAATATGATGAGAGAACTTGGTTTTCATTCTACTTGGATTGAGATGGTGATGGCTTGTGTCACTTCGGTCTCATATTCTGT
The DNA here is from genome assembly GCA_030979885.1 of Lolium multiflorum. Lineage (NCBI taxonomy): Eukaryota > Viridiplantae > Streptophyta > Magnoliopsida > Poales > Poaceae > Lolium > Lolium multiflorum. Next base: position 114,408,438 of record CM061748.1, on the reverse strand, counting down.
CAGATTCAACTCTCAAGTAACTGAAAGCTTTATACCTACCAGAGGCATTAGACAAGGGGATCCTCTATCCCCATACTTGTTCGTTTTATGTGCAGAAGGTTTGTCAAGTCTTTTGTTGAAAACCGAGGAGATTGGTGGCATTGAAGGGGTCAAAGTGTGCAGGAATGCACCATCAGTTTCACACTTATTATTTGCTGATGATTTTTTGATATCGTGTCAGGAAGCGGGTTTTTCTTTGGCCAAAAGAAAAGGTACTTCGAACTTGGAACGAGCATGAATAGATTAACGAGACTTCTTTCTCTTTTTCGTTTTTCTGGCGGACCTGCCGCGCAAGATCTTTGGTCTTCCCCTGGCCCTCTTGAAGGCAGATTTGAATAATGCAATCTCGTTGCAACAAGTCTTTGACACTTATTGTGCAAATTCAGGACAGCTGGTCAGTGTGGATAAATCAAACATTTTCTTCAATCCGAATACTAATGTTGAGGTAAAGGTTGAGATATGCAATACCCTTAATATTAATACTGAAGCTCTCTCTGACAAATATTTAGGTCTCCCTGCAATTGTTGGGGCGGACAGGAGTGATAGTTTCCTGCATTTTGTTGAGAGGGTGCTAGAAAGAATCAAGGGTTGGAAGGAGAAATTATTATCTATTGGTGGAAAAGAAATTCTTCTAAAAACGGTGATATAATCTATTCCGGTTTATGCTCTGTCAGTTTTTCTCCTACCAAAAAGATAACGGATGTGATCTCTCAGTTTTGGTGGGGGGATGACGATCAAGGTAGGAAAATGCATTGGTATGCATGGTGGAATGCTTTCCCAAAAAAAGAGGGTGGTATGGGCTTCCGGGACATCAACTTTTTTTTTTGACAACTTAAACCTCTTTATTCATTGATAAGAGTTACATCGTTTAACATAAGAGGAATAATCGAACTAGGTGGATCCTCAATCCATGCACACTGAGGTGATCCCCTAGCTAGCCTTGCAAGTTCATGAGCTACTGTATTTGCTTCTCTAAAAACATGGGTGAATTGAATCTTTACAAACTGCCTCGAGAGGTGGTAACAATCGTCGAAGATTGCTGCAGCTATGCCATGATTAACCGCGCCGTTCTTCATAGTTTCAACTACCTCCATGTTATCAGATTCCATAATAATTTTGTTACACCCCAAAGATTGAGTTGGATATTAATTGATGAGCCTAATTCTTTATGTGCACAAGTTTGGACGGAGCTTTCCGCGTGACAAATTTGTTTTCTTGTGGGTTAAGCTTTCTCCTTTCAGCTTGAGAATATAACGTACGGTTGGCTAGTTAAGCGAGAGGATTTGAATGCGAACTGCAGGACTGCACTAGTACTACTATCAATCTGCCGTCACTAAGTGAGCAACTAAATGTGGCACATTCCTACTCAAGTACTCGATCATGTCTTACAACAACTGTCCTTCGTACGTAGTCGATGGACCAAGCTGATATTTGTGCCTCAACATCATAATAATCAAAGCATGATCACTAAGAACCAGTGGATGTACTATCAGTTTTCATATTCATAGTGATCGACGATGGGCAATTAACCAAAATCAAACTTTACGGCAATTACACTGATTTCGGAATATGAGTTTGGACCAATTATACATTAATTTGAGCAGCATAAATCGGGGGGGGGGGCATGCTTACTGTATAAGCGCCGTCATGTGCAATACGTGTCGCAGAGGCGGGCGAGAGCTTGAACTTCGAGCAACAAAAAAAAAGCGTTCATATATAGGGTTTTAGGATTCATTAGCGAAAAGGATCTACATGTCTGCATATATGAGCCGTAAATTTAGACAGGATGCACATAATCGACAGATTAGACATGGTGATAGAATCTTGGTTACCAATCTGCGATTAAGAAAAAGATATAATGAGCCAGGCCCAGCAGCCGTTTGTGCATGGACCACCGACCAAGTGCTGCTTTCCTGGGAGCAACAGGGGAGTTCTACGTTCCTTTTGCCTGTTGGGACCTGACACCCGATGGTCGTACTCGATCGCCTACTTCCCTCTGCTATTTTTTTTGTTTGTTTTTTGACAATGCCTACTTCCCTCTACTACTACTATTTTTTTTCTTCCTTTTTTCCTGACAATGCCTACTTCCCCACTTACGACTTAAGACAAGAGTACTTCTTGTCATCTCATCCAACTAGGCTGCTAATGTATGTGGTTACTACAACACTCGACACCAGTGGACCCACTCAATTTATACTTCTTTATCAGCAAATTAACATTCAGTTCATTGATTAAATAAATCAAAGTACTCCGGTCATACATAGATGGCTTAACTACGGAAGCTTCCACACATGAAAGCAAGGTCATTTGACATTCAGGTTCAATTTAAGTGTGACCGAATTAAAACAGGATGCTATCTAGCGCATATGATCTGCCGCTGTAAAGGTCCCATTTTCTACCTAAAAACAGACCTTCAAGGAAGGAAATCGTCCCCTTTGATCAACGTTTTTATATTTAGAACATTTTTTTGCCAATTCCATCATGCAGGAATATTGTTTCTGCTATACATGAAACAACGAAAATTTTATAGGCTTGCATCTCCGTTGAGGAGGCGCTCATGCGAAATTGTAGCAACCTCCATCTACTCGCTCGCCACAGGCAAAATTGATACCTACGATCTCGATTACTGACGTATTATACTATTTTTTCTCTAAAGATCCAGGTTTTGTTGAACCAGGAAATAAATGGTTGGAAAGGTGATTTCTAACAAGTCTGTAGAAGTAGTCTAAAATGTTTTTATTTACCAGACCAATTGCTTATATTTTTGTTTGTATTGATAGATGAAGATAAGTCAGGGCATAGGTTACACCTGAAGCTGCGCACACACATAATGAGTTACAAAAGTTGGTAATATTTTTTTAATAATAATAGATACTTATATAAACATGGATATACGAGGACGAGGTGTCCAAGGACACCACATCCTAACTCTGCCGCAACAATGTGGGTTCGATTGTCCAATCTTGGCCATGTTCCATCTTAGCGGGGCTGCCTCGGTTATTAAGATCGACATACCAACACATTAGCACTATGTGAACTTTGTCTCCCCGGAGAATTACTTTCAGCTATCGCACTACTTTGATCTCAATAGGTTTCACGAATAGCCTGCAACCTACCAAGCACGCCCTGGTGAACAACACAAATATATGCCATGCACCTGGATCGATTCTCAGTTGCACCATAAGGAGCATGTGGCATTGGAGTTGGAGGGGTGTACAATTTGGCAAACAGGCTTCACGCCTAGGGCTCATTCATGTGCATGTACGTTACATAGGGTTGTTTGGTAGCCTGGGTTGATTTTAGGGCCCACTAGTGCAATGGTGCGAGCGTAGTTTCCCGTTCGGAACGAGCCACGGGTCAGATTGGCCTGTTGTTTGGTAGCTCGAGCTGCATGATTTGAGTTAAAAAGATTCTTTTGTTTGTTTGCCTGCAACCAACCCCAAATGTCGATGAAGATGAAAGTACACCTTTTTGGTACCATCCATGCAAGCGTAATGTTACCTCTTCTCTACAACGGGTGACCTTACCATACTATCACCTCCCATCACACAGAAATCACAGATCATCAGATCATCATTTGCACACTTAGGAAGCTTGCAGTTCATGAATTCAACCCTAGCTACTACGAATGGTAGTTCATAACGGCATTCCCTAGTTACTACAAATGGCGGTTTATCATCACAGAGGAGTTCAACAACGGGGGATCACATTAGTTCAACATACGGGGATCAAAGAGGGGTTCGAGGAAGAGGGGATTAAAGGGGGTTCTTCTTCTTCACTTTTCACTTCATTTCTTCACTTGTTCTTCTTCTTCTCACATGGTGGTCTGGCCTCTGGCTTCCCACATTGCGTTTACCCACTAGAGCCTCTTCTCCTTCCAGGCTTTATTGTCGCCCGCCTCCACGCCATGGCCGGTCTCAACTTCATCAAATGTGTCAACATCTTAGAAGAAGTCATCCTCGCCCCAACCTAAGATCTAGTTTTGAAGAATGCAGCAAGCAAAGACCAACTTCACTTGAGTGTCAAAAGTGTGGAATGGTTTCTGGTCAAGGACCTTGAACATGTTCTTCAATGCAGCAAAGGCCCTATCAATGGTGACTGTAAGGCTTGAGTGTCTCAGATTGAGTAACTCTTTCGCATTTTGAGGTCGGTTCCTTGCAGTAAACTCGTTGAGGTGGTACCTTGTTTTTCTGAAGGGAGGTAGAATACCAGGTCGGCATGCATATCTAGCATCTCCAAGGTAGAACTTACCTCAGGGATTTGCAATCCATCGGGCCTTGAGAAGCTGTTGGACAGGAATCTTGCATCATGAGCTGAACCCTCCCAGACAACAAGCAAGATTATGTGAACCTCATATCGAAATCATAGCTGCTAGCACGTTTTGGTTGATGTAGTGCTTCGTCCCACGGAATGCTGCAGACATTGCCCTTGGTACCTTTTACAGTCACATGAGTACCATCAATACCCCCAATGCAATCATGTCAAACAATGAGCACACAATCATGTTTTGACAGTACCACACATCTGATAAGTAGAACGAACATGATTTTGTACTCACCCTAAAATACCGGAATCACTTGTAGATGTTCTTGATCTTGGGTGGTGTATTGTTTGATGGTGGCTTGATCATTTCACCTCTGATATCCCCAACTGCATACAACACCTGCTGGAAGTACCGAGAGATAGTCTATGTGGACCGCCTGAATGTGTTATGGATGACTCTGAACCTCTTGTTATGATTCACAACATGAAGAAACATTGTGAATTATTCTTCGATAGAGGTGTGGATACTATCAACTAGCAATCCTCTCTCCCTGGACGTTTTCACTAGTGCATAGAAAGGGGCTCTTCTCATTCGAAGCATTTGGAAAGACTCTACATCATTGCAGTTGTAGATGTAGTTTAGGTTGGCAATCCTCTCCTGATCTCGTTGTAACATAGGACCATAGATGATAGGAGGAAAAGCAGCAAACCTGACTGCTCTCGTGTGCACCATCATGATCCAGGCTTGAATGACAATGATGAGTGTTGCGGCGTGATGCACAATTTGTAACTGGTCGGACTACTCAAACAAGATCTAAGCATTATGAACGATCTTATCGAACCCAACTAGTTCTACCAACATGAATCTAACACTAGAGTAGAGCAGAGGAGCTACCCCTTACCTCTGTCATGGTAGACAATGGAGACGGCCGGAAGTCGGAGAAGATGTGGAGAGGCTCCGCCGCGGGTGGACACGACGACCCTGGTATGGTGTTGATGCATGTAAAATGCACACATGAATTTTGTCCTTTATTAACATGTATTCTCACATATTTGCAACATATATGATGATATTACCATGTTTTACATTGATTTATTGGGATTTACCAATGGTCCCCTTTATTTGGGTTATAACTCTGCAGAACAGCAAAACCCTGTTTTGTGTATTTTTCACTTTTAGGGACCTATACGGAGTCAAATTGATCTTGGATTTTTGGGGAGTCATTTTTACACCGGGAGAAGCAGTATGGACTTTTGGACTAGACCTGGAGGGGCCTGAGGCCCAAAAGAGTGCAGGTGGCGCGCCCACCCTCTTTCGGCAGTCGATCGTCCAAATCTCTTGATTCTTTCGCAAACGGATGTATTTTGACCTAAAACCACTATATATATGACCCCTGAGGGTTCTCTAGAGGAGAGCGCCGCAGAAACACAGAAACACGAAAATAGAGGCTTCAGCAGCGAAGATTGGAGGGGGAAACTCCGCCGGAGCCGTCACCGGAGGGATCTACACCTTCTCCAACGTCTTCCTCATCAACACTAGGACCACGAGGGAGTAGTACACCTTTAGATTACGGGTTTGTGGCAGTAGCTTGATCTATACCTCTCATGTTCTTCATAGATCTTAGTACCATATGAGTTGTCCGACATGATTATAGTCATATATGTAATACCTATGTGGTGGATCTTTATTTTATAATATTGCGCTATGATATTTGACTCTACTTTGTGTAAGATGTATTGATAGATGCATATTATGTACTCTGTTCTTAAGTACTGGTTTTGATCCAACTTATATGCAAGACCGTGTGTGGGGTGATGTGTGTGTTAGATGGAATATCACGGTTTTAGTGATCGGATAGTGATAACAAATTTTTGATCTATTATAGCTTTGCCTTTTCTTTTGCTATCTCACTAGGGATAAAGTGAATGCATGTGCTATGTTCATCACATGACAAAATTGATGATCTTGTTTGTTCAAGGTAGCATATTTGATATTCAAACATCATGTCAAAATACTTATGGCTATACTCTGTTAATTCTTGATACAAGATTGCATAGAGTTTTCCCTTTCTTGTGGAGTATAAGAGAGATGTGTTGCATCATCTCTATGTTAGGACGTGATGCCTATACGAATGCGTATCTTACACATATTGAAGTTATATTCTTTATGTCTCATTGATGAATTGTTATTATCCACTAAAACTTAAAAGAGAGAATAGTCAAGTGAAACCATGAACCTCGGACCAATTTTAATCATCAGAAACACATTTCCAATGCATTTATCTTACTTTATATTTGATGCACTATTTTAATCCGAAAATACAAAAGTATTTAGTTATCTTATTTGCACACAAAACCCCAAAACCATCAACCCTTTACCGCTTTTACTTAGGTTACTTTATTTGTCTTGTTTACTTTACTCTAGTTACTACTTTATTTTACTATTACTAATACGAAACCTTGTGCTTGCCAACCACACGGTGGAGTTGGGGACACAATGCTTTATTTTATTTTGCAGGATTGCTAGAAGAAGAGAGGGAGAGATACCTCTTTATCCATTCCCTGAGAGTTTGATATAAACCCTCGAGTCACCCCCTTGTGGAAAAAATACTCTTCTGACACAACACTCTGCACTTGGAGTCCCAACGTCATCAAGACTATTTTATGGCATCGTTTCCGGGGAATTGGAAGAGCATCTCACAACTGTGTCCTCATAAAGCTATAAGTACAACAATTTCCAAGGCGACTGCCAGACTATTTTCTAGCATCGTCATCTTCATCATCAACTTAGCGCAAACACCCAAACTTGGGGAGGTTGCACAATTGCGAGTTCTCTTTTCTCTTTTAGATTTTCGTAATATTTTATTTGTCTTGTTTCTAGTCTTTATTTTCTAGTTCCTTCTTTTAAAATAAAAAATACATAAAAACTTGTTCTACTATTAAAACTGTAAAAAAGAACTCATTGGACTTTCAGTGTGAGGAATTTTTCAATAGATAACAAAATACCCATAGAACCATTTGAAACTGATCCTAAGATAGTAAAAGCAAATTATGAACATCGCTTTTATGGAAAACCAAATGACTATCCTATGGTGCATTTAAATAGATTCAACCAAAAAATGCAAAACTCTTAAGATAAGCAATACTAATAATAATATCCTCAAGGTTAAACTTTTCCCTTACTCACTTTGGTAAAGCTTTGGATTGGGTATTAAAATGGCCGCCTGAGAACTTTAGCTCTTGGTTCAATTTTAAAGTTGCTTTTGTAGAGAGGTTTGGTTCTTCAGAGATAGTAAGTCACCTTAGAGAAATTATTATTTCCTTCAAGGAAACTGAAAATGAATTGCTAGTAAAAGCTTGGAAGAGATTTAGGGGACTTGCCTATGGGACTGAGCATGGCTTAAGAGATTGGATGCTTATGTTTATATTCTATTGTGGATTAACTAACACATCTAAGGAATATCTAGATAAAGAGTGTGGAGGCGCCCTCATGAATGTGCCGGCCTCTCATGCTTATGTTTTGTTAGATGGTTTGCTTTCAGAAGTTAAAATTATGAAAAGTTTAGAAAAAGCTGAAGTTCTGAAAGAAGACTTCGATGATAGATACAAAATTTTCAATTTATATAATAGGGATAAGAAAGTAGAAGAATTTAAAAAGCTTAGTTAAGTAAGAGAGAAATTATTAGATCTTGATAAATGTAGCTTGCATGAATTAATTGATATTCTTGAAAAATTCTCTAAAGATCCAACCATCAATGTTCATCAAGCTGGGTTTGGCTCTTATATTGCTAATTATGTTATTAAAGAAAAATATAAAGATATACCAAAAAAGCTATGATACCACCTAAGCTTGGGGATGCTTGGATCCCCAAGATATTAATTGCTATAGACAAAGAGACACACTATGCTATTCTAGATTTAAGATCTAGTGTCTCAGTTATATCGAAAGAGATATATGATTTGCTTAATCTTAAAAATATGGAAAAATGTTCTATAGATCTTTTAGTTGTTGATGATTCAATTAAAAAGCATTAGGAAGAGTTAATAATGTTACGATTGAATTATATATAACATATGTGCCTGTGGATTTTATTGTCATGGACATGGGTAGCAATACCTCTAGTCCTATAATTCTTGGGAGACCCTTTTTCAGAACCACATGGGCTATTATTGATTCAAAATAGGTGAATGTTAAATTCCAATTCCCACATAATTAGTTTATGGAGCACTTTACAAGGAAGAAGGATGTAGCACGAAGATTTAAGCTACCACATGATCTCCATACAACTTGAACCAAGTATGTAAGCCTAGCTATATGGCTATAAAAAAAGCGCTTTACGGGAGGCAACCCGAGATGTTTTTATTTTTATTTTCTCTATACATGATTTTTGTAGCATGTTAGTTTTCTTTTAGTTCGCTCCCTGGTTTTTAAATAAGGTACCAAGTTTTTGCCCATTTGGATGATAAAAGTTGCAAAACAAATATAGAGTTGTTGAATCCTGCGTTGCACTTGTTAGTGCAGGATTTTTATGAATTTTTGGTAACTCCTAAAATCTTTATAAATTTACAGTAGCTGCAATTTTTCATCCTATATATGCACGTAAATTGGCTAAAATTCCAGTCTATGTGGTAAAAAAAATTCAGTTTTGCTGCAGCAAAAATTATGGACATGTTAGAACCATACTTTTAAGTATTAAAATTATTTTTGCTTGAAACTTTTGATATACTAGAATGAGAGAACATTATGTGCTATATGGTTCATTATGAAATAATTTTATTTACGAATAAAATAGCAGCAATCATGATATCCTTGTACCACTACTGTCACCCCATAGAAAAGAATGGAAAGAAGAAAGTTTTGTGTTGAGGTTTTTTCACAGAGAATGGAGGAACACAACACCAAGATAAATCCAATAATGGTGAAGACCATAAGCTTGGGGATGCCCAAGGAAACCCACTGGACATATATTAAAACTGTCGGTTTGCACATTTCTTAACATTGTTTTTTGAACAACATAGAATTCTCGCTAAAACTTGAAGCGTCCTTTATTTGTTTTGTGTCTAGTTTTGTTTTAAATTAAAGAAGATAATCACATTCAATACTTTTCATTCTTGTGAATGAGATACTGGACCAAACTCTCTATTCATGAAAGTCTCTTTTGTGTATGATGCTATTACCATGATTTACATTGATTTATGGGGATTTACCAATGAACTCCTTTATTTGGGTTATAAATCTGCAGAATAGGAAAACCCTCTTTTGTGTATCTTTCCCTTTGACGGAAATATACGAAATCAAATTGAGCTTGGATTTTCGGGGAGTCATTTTTTCAATGGGAGAAGCAGTATGGACTTTTGGACCTAATGACTGCGGAGCACAGTGATGACCCACAAGTATAGGGGATCGCAACAGTCTTCGAGGCAAGTAAAACCCAAATTTGTTGATTCGACACAAGGGGAGCCAAAGAATACTTATAAGCCTTCACAATGGAGTTGTCAATTCAGCTGCACTGGAAAAGCACTAGCAACAAGGTGATGTGAAAGCAGTGGTAATAACGGCGCCAGAAAATAGTTGGTACTACTTTGATGGCGTGTTGACAGGGAAATGTGATGCGGCAGTAATATGAGAGCAATAGTAACACAACAGTAGCAGTAACACAGAGGAGATGGCACTGGAAAATATCCCAGCGCGCAGTTGATTGAAAAGCAATGATGATGAAATAAAGGACCGGGGTTCCCGACGATCTACACTAGTGGTAACTCTCCAGATAACAAGTGTTGGGTGAACAAATTACACTGGGCAATTGACAGAATTGAATTTAGCATTAAGACAAAATATCCAGTCTATTAATATCGTAGGCATATTTTCCATATATAGTCATACGTGCTCGCAATGATAAACTTGCATAACATCTTTTGTCCTACCAACCCGTTTGCAGCGGGGCCTCAAGGGAAACTATGGTAATTAAGGTACTCCTTTTAATAGAGCACCGGAGCAAAGCATTAACACTTGGTGAAAACATGTGATCCTCATATCAAAGCCATCCCCTCCGGTTAGCCCAATTCGAGATCACTTTGGGGCCTCGGGGAGAAAGACATGTGCATACAATTTGTAGATACAATCTAAGCAACAATTATAGAGCCTAGATCTAAGATCATGCCACTCGTGCACTAGTGACAAGCATTAAACATAACAATATTGCATCAACAAATACTTCACAAACTTATAAGATATACTGAACATAATGATCAATCCATCGGATCCCAACAAACACAACACCGATTACATCATATGGATCTCAATCATGTAAGGCAGCTCATGAGATCATTGTATTGAAGCACATGGGAGAGAGTACCATCTAGCTACAACCAAGAACCCATAGTCCCTGGGAATTACTCACAAACCATCATGGAGTCGAAGTGGAGGCGGTGGAGTCGATGGCGATGGCTCCGGGGCACTTCCCCGTCCTGCAGGGCGCTGAACAAAGGCGCCGCAAGGCCGCACGGCCAAGGGTGGGGCTGGGCCTGCCCGTGTCGCCACGTGGCAGCTCTCTGCGCGTGTCCTTTTGGCTCCGTCTTCGTCCCGAAAAATAAGACTCTGGGCTTTGTTTCGTCCAATTCGAGAAACTTTCATGTACAACTTTTCCGAAACACAAAAATAGCAGAAACAGAACGCACTGCGGCACTGCGTTAATAGGTTAGTCCCAGAAAATGCTAAAAAGTGTGGAAAAGTGCACATAAAACATATAAGAATTGGTGTAAAACAAGCATGTAGGTATCAACATCCCCAAGCTTAAATCCTGCTCGTCCTCGAGTAGGTAAGTGATATCAAACAAATAATTTTGAAGTGACTGCCTGCCAAAGCCCACCGGCGAGCGGTGGTTAAGCAACACGAAGAGCCGGGAGGCTTCAAGGCGGGCCTGGTCCCTCGATGTCGTCCCGCAAATGCTCCGCACACGACCTGGCGGCGCAGGCGTGCCACCCTACCGGCCGGAAGGTGTGGATTGCTTCGATTAGTTCCCTGCATGGCAGACACGTAAACATTAAATACGAGCCCTATCGGCTCTCAGGTTGCCCTGCGGATCGGCTCAAAGAGCCGATCGCCCATGGTTCACGTTGGATTTTCAATGACATGGGGATCCTTTGATCACAACAAAGCTAAACCAATCTACGACAGTTTAGGGTTTTCACCATATGATCGGAACATCCTACACGTAGTTGAGCCTAATAGACACGAAAGATAATGGAAAACTAACCCTAGAAGAGGCCTAAAAACCAACATTACGTTAATTCCCGGAACATCCCTCTTAGGATTAACAAACCATACCTAACGCACTACCGGATCGTTCAACCCGTTTGCAAGGCCTAACCATACGGATATTAAACTAATCCTTGAAGACAAGGAGCAACTATAACAGATCGGATCTACTAAGTAACGAACAAGCAAGATGCTGCCCTTACACCTGGATAGGTGTAAGGGCAGCTAGATATTGAGGGACGGCACAGCTAAGCAGATATGCGCGAGAAAAAGCATCTATGCAAGCCCCAAAACATCTACGATAAATAGTGCTACTCGCCATCAACAACGCTTCAGTACGAGCAACACAAGGTAAACGAATAAACGTTGTGCTGCCTAGATCGCAAGATGCGATCTAGGCAGCATGGTGCTTACCCGGGAGAAACCCTCGAAAGAATGGGTGGCGATGCGCCTGATTTGTGTTTGTTGTGAACGTGATTGTCCTCCTTTTCCGATAACCCTAGATACATATTTATAGTCCAAGGGACTTTCTAATTTGGACGTGCACCTAACCGTGCACGGTCAACTCTATCTTTTACTCTAAACTACGATGCGATCTACTATATTACAGATACATAGGCAATTAAGCCCAAACTCTTCCCGCAAGGCCGCTTCAAAGATGCTCCACGTGTATATCTTTAAGCCCATCTTCACTTACGGCCCATCTCCTGATTTAGCCAAAATCTGGTGATAACACATGCCCCCTGGTTTTGGTAATGATAATTTCAAAACCATTGTTTTTCCTTCGAGGGGTCATGTCGTGGCAGAGCAGAACCGTCGCAGTATTCTTCATCATGACGCCTTGCCTTCTCAACTTCTCTGCACGATTTGACAACTTTGGCACCACATCCTTGGAAACTGTCCGAGCATTAAATCTCCACTATATCTTCTTTTATTTAGCCACATCGAACAGTTTCCCTCTTCATCCTCCTGCTCCACAAGCCATCGGCCAAAAAACCCTCCTCCTCTATAACCATGTCTTCCTCTTCCTCCTCCCAATCCTCTTCCTCGAGCGGAGCCGAGAGGTCAACCAGATGGAAGCATACAATAGGCGCGTTCCCAAGCATTGGGACGAGCAAGAGTTCGACTTCGACTTCGTGCCGGAGGGCCGACCCGAGGACCTTGTCTGGTCGGATGGCGACATGCCCTGACCGACGGGGAAGATGACCTCCGATTCCTGATTGACGGAGAATGGAGGCGGAGAGCGACGACGACGACCCTCCCTTCCGGGGTAAATTCACCTCCTCCACCAAAGAAGAAGAAGAAGAAGAAGAGGACGACGAAGACGAAGACATCTCCTCCGACACGAAGAAGGAACCAGAGGACGACACCTCCTCCGATGAACCGCCGCCAAAGCGCATCCGCGGCTGGGCCTGGTCCGATGATGAGGACGATGATGAAGAGGAAGAGGCCTCCGCTGAAGGTCACAGTAGCAACGAGGAATTCGTCGGCGTAGCAATGACGGCAGCTACCCCGGAGCGAAGACGGCAACAGCCCTTAGAGTAGGGATTTACTAGCATAAGACTAGCAGTAGCAATTTGTTTCCCTTTTGTTGAGCAATCAGCTTCTCCTTGCAAGAAATCCCCTTTTTAATCAATGAAGATGAATAGATTCTTCCAATTCAATTTCCAATCATCGGATTTCAGACTTTGCCATTTTCTGATTGTCAAAGGTGGCCAACGCCTTAATGAGATGATGGCAACGCATCCGCCTTCCTGGATAAATTTGCGAAACGGGTACATTCAGTTATCCTTCAAATAATAACCTGCAACCCTTGTCCCAATTCCGATTCTAAAATCGGCAAACCTTAACCACTCCAAATCACCAGGACCACATTGAACCAACTTCCAAGCAACAGCCTGAACCCAAAGAAGTATCAGGATGGTTCAGAACTTTCCTTATCAAGAGTCTGAAAATTTTGAAAATTTGGTCCCCTTCCGGTTAGACAACTTGCCGATGCCGACAGCCCTTGGCAGTTTTACTAATGATCCTTCCCTGCTTCGTCCAAACTGGTACGCTTCCTCAAACAGGGTCATGAAACTGGTCATGGATCTTTAAGTCCACTGCCCCCCGAGCCTCAGCCAAGGCGAGGATAGAAGTGGACCAGCCAAATGGGCCACCCTTGGCTTCCAAGTTGTAGTGTAGAATCAGCCGATTCCAACAAAATTGGCTCGTCTTTTCTCTGATCTGCATGCTTGTACTGCCCTTGTTGTCTGTTAGGGCCGTGATCTCTCAGGCTTGCTGACGTGCCACTTGACCCTAAATATCAAGCCGGCCTCTCCATAGCACGTGATGAACCGAGTCCCAGCTCCAATGCCTCCAAGCCCTGCTTTCTTTCCTCATTGAAACATTGGTCGAAAACTCTGTAGTTGGCTCATCAAAGAGGTTCTCAAGTCGATGTCCAAGCATCGGCTGTTAAATTTTTGTATTTTCGATTTTTTATTGGCGGACCGATTCATGAATCGGCTTCCTCTGGGTGGCTTTGTACCTTCTCCATGTGTATGCCCCCCGAGCCGAATCCTTCAAGTGATTGAAGATATCGGCTTTTCAACCAATTCAAGCTTGTCTCGCCACTCACCATGCGAAATAGCACATCAATAAACATGGGTGGTGGGAATAGTTTTAGCCGATTGCTAGAATCGGCTTCCCTTGTAGTTGTCGATCCGACTATTTGCTGATAAATGTTGGTCATGGCTTATCCCCAGGACCAATTTCGATCTCTTCTAGTCCATCAGCTGCTGTAAACCCATATCTCAGCTTTCCATTGCCTGCCAAATCAATGACGATGAACACAGGCAGAAGGTAGGTTGAGGCTAATTGTGGCCGATTGCTAGAATCGGCCTCCTTTTCCATTGCAATGTTGAACGTGGGTTTACAACTTCTTGGCTCCCTGCTATGACAACGTGGCATGTTTGAAGTGAGATCCTTGTTTCTTATTTTTGGGGCCGATCGCAGGGATCGGCCTTGCCACGTTCGTCCATAGACTTGGATCTTGCTACTCTGTCAGGCCAGTGGATAAGACTAGCCTCACCCCATTTTTTGTAGCTTCGATGCGCTCACAGTCGTCAGATTGATTCCAGAGAGCGGCTCTTGGTCGTTTGCTTCCCAGATGTTCATGGCAGCCAAAGAGATATCGATCGAATCATCTGCATGAACAACCTCCACTTCATCCCCATCCCATTGTATGATGCACTGATGCATTGTAGATGGAATGCAACAGTTAGCATGGATCCAATCCCTTCCTAGCAGAACAACATAAGTGCTCTTGTTGTCGACGATGAAAAAGGACGTGGGGATGGACTTTCGGCCGACAGTTAAGTCCACGTTCGAACACCCTTGGCTTCCGACGGTTGGCCGTTGAAATCGCTTAGTGTGACGTTGGTCTTGATCGGATCTTCAGAGAACGTCCCAAACGTCGTAACATGGAGTACGGCATTATGTTGGCTGCTGCTCCCGTGTCAACCAGCATCTTGCTAATAGGCTGCCCGTTGATATAACCCTTCGTATAGGGCCTTCAGATGCCTATAGCTCCTTTCTCGTGGCTTCTCAAAGATAACCGCGGCCCGCAATCAAACTGTGCCACTGATACTTCCTCGTCTTTTGGAGCACAAAACTCTGACGGGAGAACGAACACCATGTTTGTATCAGCCGATGTCTCTGCATCGGCTTTCTTCTGCTTGGGTCGCCACACTTTCTTCGGTGGGCGAACTTCTGTCTCCAGTGTTTGCTGAATTTTCATGGCCAGATCAGGCCGTGCTTTCCTTAACGTGTACAGGTACTGCGCCTCGGCTTCTTCCAAGTTTCGAGCCGTTGCACTCTACGCTTTTGGGAGTGGCTGAGTCCATCAGACACCACCTTGGTCGGTGATATCTATCTTCTTCTTCGACTCTTCAAAGTCTTCATCTTGGGATGACTCAGCTCGTTTGTTCTGAGGGGGAAGAGGTCCTAGACGCTTGAACACTGAAACCGTTTGTTCCCTTCCTCTTACATTCGGGCAGTTCTCGATTGTAGGCAATCGGCTCATTCTGAGTCCCAGCAGTGTTTGAAGAAAGGACAATTCCAATGCCTGTCCATGTCCTCTTGCTCCCTTGACCTCCCTCTAGTGTGACGCTCATACCCTTTGTACCGACGGTATTTCCTTTGTCGCATCGACCGACGATATTTATCATCATCTACGTCATAGCGCCGACGTCGGTCGTATTGCTGTTCATATTTGTTAAGGAGGTGCGCGGAAAGTGGTCGTTGATACCGCACGCTGATCACTTCTTCCTCAGTCAAATACCGCTGTCATCATGCTGGGGCCGGTCGCGTGGATCGGCCTCCTTCTTGTCCTTGCCACGAGCGACTACTCTCTTATCCTCGTCATGGCGATCTGCAAGCCTGTCATATTGATATCGAACGAGAACCCTGGCTCGCGTCCTATGTACTGGCTGAGATCGACCATGTTAACTTCCGGAAACGGCTGCGTGTCAACTCTCATGGCAAACTGACCGAAGAGTAATCGGCCTTATTCTATTGCCATCTGAATCTGTCCGCGCAGGACCTTGCAGTCGTTGGTGGTATGGGTGAACGTGTGATGCCATTTGCAGTATGGCTTGCCGTTCATCTCTTGAGGCGTGGGGATTTTGTGGCCTTCGGGTAACTTCAACTGTTTCTCCTTCAGCAGCAAATCAAAAATTTGCTCCGTTTTGCTCAAATCGAAGTCGAACCCCTTCATAGGCCCTGGTTGCTTCACCCACTTGCGGGACACGGGTTTTGCCCCCGAGTCCACTCAGCTACAGCGACCTCCGATCTCTGCGAGTCTTCATCTTCGTCCGTCTCGATCAGGGCGACGCGCTTGTACTTGTCCGGTACAGATGGCGTTGTTCATATCTGTCAACTGAACCATGTGCGCTAGTGAATTGTACTCTGCTTGGAAGGTCACATCTTTGAGCGGCGCTGATAATCCTGCTACCGCCAGCTCGATGCTTCCTTCTCGTTAGGCGAACCGAATAACATCGGTTCGACGGTCCTGAACCTCTGGATGTACTCGGATACCGTCTCTCCTCGTCTGCCGAACTTGAGTCAGAGCAAGGCTAGCTTCCGTGGTTTCTGAATGGTATTGTTCATGGAATTGCTCTTCCAGCTGCTTCCACGTCCGAACCGAGTCTGGTAGCAACGAGGTGTACCACCCAAAGGCTGGACCCGTGAGAGACTGCGAGAAGAACCTCACACGTAGCTCGTCTGAAGCTAAGACCATGCCCAACTGTGCCAAGTATCGGCTCACGTGCTCGATCGAGCTGGTTCCTTCTGATCCACTAAATTTGGTGAAGTCAGGGAGCCGATACGTAGGTGGCGGCGGGATCAGGTCGTAGTCGTTGGGATACGGCTTGGAATAGCCGATCATCCTCTTCTTCGGCAGTATGCCGAACTTGTCTCTCATGATGGCGGTGATCTCATCCACCGTAGGAGCTGCAGAAGCTGATCGTTCATGACTTGTATTGGTGGCATATTTAGTTAGCCACGCTGTTTCTCAGCATCCGCTCCAGAACTGCTTCCTGCTCCAGCGACTCCTCCTGCCGTGGCAGTCCTTCCTGTTGTAACCTGGGTCATCCAGTTGTTGCAGTCCGGCACGTATGTGCACACGTATCCATGTGGAACTTCCTTGGGCGGCTCATACAGGAATTGGTAGTCGCCTGGATCACCTCCCTCCTTGTAGACGACATACGCCGGTGAACCTTGTTGCTGTGGAGCTGCAAACGTGTGTTGCAGTGGTGGCCTTGTGTAGAGCGGTACCTCCCCTTGGTGAGTTCCTAGAGCAGGACCTGACGGAGAGTACTTGTGCTTCGTGACTTCTTGCACCACATTGAGCGCGACACGCTCCAGAGTATTCACCAGGCTCTCAGCATGCCGATGAAGAGAGTGAGCAACGGCATAATTGACTTCCTGTCGCAGGGCTCTGGTACGTTCGTCGAAGGGAGAGATAGATCTAGTCCATCCAGCGCGCCTTCGGGTTGGAACCCTTTGAACTTGATCCCGTGCGAACGGGTTTTCTCAAAAGCGCCGATGAGATCGGCTTCCAGGATGGCCTTGAGCTCGTCATATCTCTTCTTATGCTCAGGAGGCAGATCGTCATACTTGACTGGTTCTCCCGCAATCTGAGGTGCGGATGACGACATGGTTGTTGCGGAAGATTGTCCCGATGTCCCACCGGGCGTGCCGAATGTGTTGCTGCCAAAGCCCACCGGCGAGCAGTGGTTAAGCAGCACGAAGAGCCGGGAGGCTTCAAGGCGGCAGCGGGCCCTGGTCCCGCGACGTCGTCCCGCAAATGCTCGGCACACGACCGGCGGTGCAAGGGCGTGCCTGACCTATACCTGGCCAGGAAGGTGTGGATTGCTTCGATTAGTTCCTGCATGGGACACGTAAACATTAAATACGAGCCCTATCGGCTCTCGGGTTGCCCTGCGGATCGGCTCAAAGAGCCGATCGCCCCATGGTTCACGTTGGATTTTCAATGACATGGGGATCCTGCTTGATCACAACAAAGCTAAACCAATCTACGACAGTTTAGGGTTTTCACCGTATGATCGGAACATCCTACACGTAGTTGAGCCTAATAGACACGAAAGATAATGGAAAACTAACCCTAGAAGAGGCCTAAAAACCAACATTACGTTAATTCCCGGAACATCCCTCTTAGGATTAACAAACCATACCTAACGCACTACCGGATCGTTCAACCCGCTTGCAAGGCCTAACCATACGGATATTAAACTAATCCTTGAAGACAAGGAGCAACTATAACAGATCGGATCTACTAAGTAACGAACAAGCAAGATGCTGCCCTTACACCTGGATAGGTGTAAGGGCAGCTAGATATTGAGGGACGGCACAACTAAGCAGATATGCGCGAGAAAAAGCATCTATGCAAGCCCCAAAACATCTACGATAAATAGTGCTACTCGCCATCAACAACGCTTCAGTACGAGCAACACAAGGTAAACGAATAAACGTTGTGCTGCCTAGATCGCAAGATGCGATCTAGGCAGCATGGTGCTTACCCGGAGAAACCCTCGAAAGAAGGGGTGGCGATGCGCCTGATTTGTGTTTGTTGTGAACGTGATTGTCCTCCTTTTCCGATAACCCTAGATACATATTTATAGTCCAAGGGACTTTCTAATTTGACGTGCACCTAACCGTGCACGGGTCGAACTCTATCTTTTACTCTAAACTACGATGCGATCTACTATATTACAGATACATAGGCAATTAAGCCCAAACTCTTCGCGCAAGGCCGCTTCAAAGATGCTCCACGTGTATATCTTTTAAGCCCATCTTCACTTACGGCCCATCTCCTGATTTAGCCAAAATCTGGTGATAACAGTGACATGCACCTTCAATGTTCAAAGGATGACTAAATACAAATAATTTAATAACAAGTAATAACAAATTCATGATTCAATCAATAATAATTTTGGGACCTTGCACATAAAACTAAGAATGACAACTATGCTCTCTTAATGGTGCATGAACTTAGAAGATGACGACTCAACATAAAAGTAAAAGAAAGGACCTTCGCAAGGGAAGCAGGGATTACTCATGTGCTAGAGCTTTTAATTTTGAAAGCATGGAAACAATAGTGTCAATGGTAGTAATATTTCATATATGGGTTATGTATAAAACTTCCGATAAGTTGCAAGCCTCATGCATCGAATACTAATAGTGCCCGCACCTTGTCCTAATTAGCTCGGATTTCCATGGATTATCATCGCATTACATATGTTTCAACCAAGTGTCACAAAGTGGTACCTCTATGCCACCTGTACAAAGGTCCAAGGAGATGAATCGCATTTGATTTCTTGATTTTGATACATCTCAACTTAAGGGACATCCATACCGGGACAACATATAAAATAGATAATGGACTCCTCTTTTTAATGCTTTAAGCATTCAACAATAATAATGATATTCTCATAAGAGATTTTGAGGATTTGAGTTTCCAAGCTGAAACTTCCACCATGATACATGGCTTTGGTTGGCGGCCCAATGTTCTTCTCTAACAATATGCATACTCGAACTATTTCAACTCATGGCAAATCTCCCTTATTTCAGACAAGACGAACATGCATAGCAACTCACATGATATTCAACAAAGGTGTGACAGGTTGATGGCGTCCCCAGATAACATGGTTACCGCTCAACAAGCAACTTATAAGAAGTAAGATACATAAGTGACATATTCCTTACCACAATAGTTTTTAGGCTACTTTCCCATGAGCTATATATTGCAAAGACAAGGAATAAATTTTTGAAAGGTTTTAAAGGTAGCACACAAGAAATTTACTTTGGAGTGGCGATAAAATATCACATATAGGTAGATATGGTGGACACGATCGGAATTTTGGTTTTGGGAGTTGGATGTACGATTAGAGCTCATACTCAGTACAAATGAAGGCTAGCAAAAGAAAGGGGGCGACCGACTAAGAGAGCAATAATGGCCATAATCATGCATAGCGACAAAACTTATTAATCAAAGCATATGGTGATATTAAAAATAAAAAACTAAATGATCATCAAGTCAACTCAATTGAAACATCAAAGGAGATCTTCCATTTGCATCACTATTAATATGAGACTTTTTACTCGTATCCAACACCAATTAACTTATTTGAAACAACTCTCGTAGATAATATTCAGTAGATATCAGAGAGATAAATTCACTTGCATATAGAAAACCAACAAGCTCTGAACATAATATGAATGAAAAACTAGAGCTTAAACGCAGTACTCGCAAAAATAGAACGCTCGTTGAACATATGAGTGAAAAATAGAGCGTTCATCCAATTAAATAGGAGCGTGTCTCTCTCCAAAACAAATATGATGGGGTCCAACCAGTTGTTACAGCAAACAAAACAAAACAACAGAAAACAAACATAAAGACGCTCCAAGAAAAGCACATAATGCATGAAGCAATAAAAATATAGCGCATTGAAAAATGACCTGGTGCTTTTAACTGATGAAGAGGGGTTGCCCCGGGCATCCCCAAGCTTTGACGCTTGAACCTCTTGGATATTTATTGGGGTGTCCAGGGGACATCCCCAAGCTTGAGCTCTTGTCCATACTTCATCTTATTGCATCATTCTTCTCTCCCTACACTTGAAAACTTCCTTCACCCAAAACTCAATATAATTCATTAGCAATATTAGTGTAATCAAAATAAGCAATCCACTTGGTTCTGGTATGCCATATGTAAAGCTTATATTAAAACAATAGCTACTGCATAAAATTCTTCGGAAAGCTCCTTCTTTCAAAAGAACTAAAAACAAAAAGATTAAGAGGCAAATGCACTAATGGCAGAAATCTGTCAAAACAGAACAGCAGTTAAAGATCGATTTTTTGAGACTTCTCCGTCGCTCAGATCGAAAAATGTTGAACTAATGAAAGTTAGATAATAACCTGGGGAATATGCTCGTATATTTTCAGCTCATGGTGACGTCCTGGTGATTTATGCGAATATTTCTCGCGATAGTCCAGAAACAGAAACATAATTGCAAATTCCCCATATACTACTTCCTTACCATTAGAGGCTACTCCTGGCACAAAAACGAAAATAAAAAATGATAAGGAGAGGACATTATAGTAGCAATGACTTCCAAGACTCAACAAAACAGTAAAATAACAGAAATAAAAACATAATGGGTTGTCTCCCAAAAAGTTTTTTCTTTATAGCAATTAAGATAGGCTCAGTAATTTGAGAAGATGCTCACATATGTAATATGAATTGAAGCAAAAGAGAGCATCAAGAAGCAAATATGAAACAAATTTAAGTCTTACCCACTTCCTGTGCATGGGAATCTTGTACACAAATAAATTCAGAAAGAACAAAGTGACAAGCATGTGAAGGTAAAACAAGAGTAACTTTAAAATTTTCAGCATGTCGAGAGGTGCTTTAGTACCATGTAAATTCCTACAACCATATTTTCCTCTCTCATGATAATTTTCAGTGGCATCATGAATAAACTCAACAATATAACTATCACATAAAGCATGCTTTTCATGATCTTCAAACACATAATTTTTATCAAGCTCAAAAATAGTAGGATTAAAACAATCAAACCCACTTTTAGCAATTTTATAAAAAGATGATTGATCATTCTCAAGAGGTATGGGACTACTAGTAGCAATCCTATTTTCAGTAGCATTATAATTTATAACATCAAGTAACATAGGACCATCATCTAGAGCTTTATCATAAACACTCTCCAAGAAAAATTCTTTAGTTCCATGCATTTCGAAATTAGGCACAAATAAAGAATTATCATGAGATTTATCAAATTAGCATGGATTATTATAAATAACAGTAGCATAATTATTCTCACAAGTTTTACTCACAGGGAATATTTTAAGAGAATCCTCATGAACATAACATTCGTCCTCCTTTGGTGAGCATGAAGGGTAATCAAATAATGTAAGAGATAAAGAGTTACTCTCATTAGAAGGTTGCCATTGGTAGCTAATCCATTCTTCCTCCTTTTGTTCATCACTCTCCTCCTCTTTTTCATCTAATGAGCTTTCAGGTTCAACAACTTATTCTTCCAAGGGTTCCTGCAAATTATGGATACATTCTTGTGCATAATTGAATCTCTCTTTATAATCAATGATATAACAATTATTGCTGATTTTTTTTGTGCAATAATCAAGGATAGAAGAGACATAATCTTTAAGGTCATGACAAGCAACACAAGTTTCATTATTTTTAGACATGAATGATTCTATTTCAGAGGCTACCATAAATAAGAAAAATTGTTTTACTTCTTTGAATCCAAGATGAATATAGTTATTCCAATGATAGTTTGAAATTAAAACTTCTTCACTAAAGCCACATTGGAATTTAAGATGTTTAGTATCCTGTTTAGAGAAACAGTTTATATCATGGCATTTAAGCAAAATTTTAGGAATTGTATCCAACTTTTTTAACGTGCCACTCATTACTTTTCCCTTATATGATTCTCTATACTTCATAAATAATTCTGCAAGTTCCATAGAGTATAAAGCAGGTCCTTCCATAACAACAGTTTTTAGTTTTTCGATTTTTCAAATTTTTATGGATTTTCAGATATATAGGAAAAATAAAACAAGACAAAAATAAACTAGACAAAACAAAATGAAATAAAAATAGCGAGAGAGGTGGAGTGTACTCCCCAGGTGAACTTATAAGTAGAGCTATGCTCCCCGGCAACAGCGCCAGAAAATAGTCTTGAGATGACCCACAAGTATAGGGGATCGCAACAGTCTTCGAGGAAAGTAAAACCCAAATTTGTTGATTCGACACAAGGGGAGCCAAAGAATACTTATAAGCCTTGACAGCGGAGTTGTCAATTCAGCTGCACCTGGAAAAGCACTAGCAACATGGTGATGTGAAAGCAGTGGTAATATGCGGCGCAGAAAATAGTTGGTACTACTTTGATGGCGTGTTGACAGGAAATGTGATGCGGCAGTAATATGAGAGCAATAGTAACACAGCAGTAGCAGTAACACAGAGGAGATGGCACTGGAAAATATCCCAGCGCGCAGTTGATTGAAAAGCAATGATGATGAAATAAAGGACCGGGGTTCCCGACGATCTACACTAGTGGTAACTCTCCAGATAACAAGTGTTGGGTGAACAAATTACAGCTGGGCAATTGACAGAATTGAATTTAGCATTAAGACAAAATATCCAGTCTATTAATATCGTAGGCATGTTTTCCATATGTAGTCATACGTGCTCGCAATGAGAAACTTGCATAACATCTTTTGTCCTACCAGCCCGTTTGCAGCGGGGCATCAAGGGAAACTACTGGTAATTAAGGTACTCATTTTAATAGAGCACCGGAGCAAAGCATTAACACTTGGTGAAAACATGTGATCCTCATATCAAAGCCATCCCCTCCGGTTATCCCAATCCGACATCACTTTGGGGCCTCGGTTCCGGACAAAGACATGTGCATACAATTTGTAGATACAATCTAAGAAACAATTATAGAACCTCGATCTAAGATCATGCCACTCGTGCACTAGTGACAAGCATTAAACATAAAAATATTGCAGGAACAAATACTTCACAAAATTATAAGATATACTGAACATAATGATCAATCCATCGGATCCTAACAAACACAACACCGATTACATCATATGGATATCAATCATGTAAGGCAGCTCATGAGATCATTGTATTGAAGCACATGGGAGAGAGTACCTGATACGCGCGAAGCACGTCCGTTGGGAACCCCAAGTGGAAGGTATGATGCGTATAGAAGCAAGTTTCCCTCAGTATGAAACTAAGGTTATCGAACCAGTAGGAGCCAAGAAGCACGTGAAGGTTGTTGGTGGAGGAGTGTAGTGCGGCGCAACACCAGTGAAACCGGCGCCAACGTGGAACTGCACAACACAATCAAGATACTTTGCACCAACGTGGTGAGGTTGTCAATCTCACCGGCTTGCTGAAAACAAAGGATTAAACGTATCGAGTGGAAGATGGTGTTTGTTTGCAAAGAACAGTAAGAACAATGATTGCAGTAGAATGTATTCAGATGTAAAAGAATGGATCGGGGTCCATAGTTCACTAGTGGTGTCTCTCCAATAAGATAACTAACATGCTGGGTGAACAAATTACAGGTGGGCAATTGACAAATAAAGATTCAATACATATCAATGATGATTACTATGAGATTTAATCAGGGCATTACGACAAAGTACATAGACCGCTATCCAGCATGCATCTATGCCTAAATAATCCACCTTCGGGTTAGCACCCCTTCAGTATTAAGTTGTAAACAACAGATAATTTCATTAAGTATGGTGCGTAATGTAATCAACACAAATATCCTTAGACAAAGCATCGATGTTTTATCCCTAGTAGCAACAACACATCCACAACCTTAGAACTTTCTGTCACTGTCCCAGATTAAATGGAGGCATGAACCCATTATCGAGCATAAATACTCCCTCTTGGAGTTACAAGTATCAACTTGGCCAGAGCCTCTACTAGCAACGGAGAGCATGCAAGAACATAAACAACACATATATGATAGATTGATAATCAACTTGACATAGTATTCTAGATTCATCGGATCCCACCAAACACAACATGTAGGATTACAAATAGATGATCTTGATCATGTTAGGCAGCTCACAAGATCTAAACAATGATAGCACAAGCGGAGAAGACAACCATCTAGCTACTGCTATGGACCCATCTAACTACTCACGCATCAATCCGGAGGCGGGCATGATGATGTAGAGCCCCTCCGGTGATGATTCCCCTCTCCGGCAGGGTGCCGGAGGCGATCTCCTGAATCCCCCGAGATGGGATTGGCGGCGCGGCGTCTGGAAGGTTTTCCGTATCGTGGCTCTCGCTACGAGGGGTTTGCGACGAAGGCTTTAAGTAGGCGGAAGGGCGGAGTCGGAGGGGTCACGGGGCCCCACACGCTGGGCCGCGCGGCCCCTGCCGCGCCCTAGTGTGGCGGCGCCCGGCCCCCTTCCCCCTCGGTCTTCGGAAGCTTCGTGGAAAAATAGGACCCTGTTCATTGATTTCGTCCAATTCCGAGAATATTTCCTTTGTAGGATTTCTGAAACCAAAAACAGAAAACAGCAACTGGCGCTTCGGCATCTTGTTAATAGGTTAGTGCCGGAAAATGTATAATAATGCTGTAAAGTATGTATAAAACATTCAAGTATTATCATAAAAGTAGCATGGAACATAAGAAATTATAGATACGTTTGAGACGTATCAAGCATCCCCAAGCTTAGTTCCTACTCGCCTCGAGTAGGTAAACGATAACACAAATAATTTCTGAAGTGACATGCTACCAACATAACCTTGATCAACATTATTGTAAAGCATATGAGATGGATGGAGTGATCTGAAGCAAAAGATTGCTTACAAAAGATGATGACTAAATAAATGAATCATATAGCAAAACTTTTCGTGAATAGTACTTTCGAGACAAGCATCAACAAGACTTGTATAAGAGCTAACTCATAAGCAATAAATTCAAAGTAGAATGCATTGAAGCAACACAAAGGATGATTAAGTTTCAGCAATTGCTTTCAACTTGTAACACATATATCTCATGGATATTTGTCAACATAGAGTAATATAACAAGTGCAATAGGTAAACATGTAAGAATCAATTCACACAGTTAACACAAGTGTTTGCTTCTAAGATAGAAAGAAGTGGGTAGACTCACTCAACATAAAGTAAAAGAATGGCCCTTCGCAGAGGGAAGCATGGATTACTATTTTTGTGCTAGAGCTTTTGTTTTGAAAACATAGAATTTTTTTGTCAACGGTAGTAATAATTCATATGTGCTATGCATAATACTTCCTACAAGTTGCAAGCCTCATGCATAGAGTACTAATAGTGCTCGCACCTTGTCCTAATCAGCTCGGATAACACGAATTATCATTGCATGACATATGTTTCAACCAAGTGTCACAAAGGGGTACCTCTATGCCGCCTGTACAAAGGTCTAAGGAGAAAGCACACATTGGATTTCTCGCTTTTGATTATTCTCAACTTAGACATCCATACCGGGACAACATAGACAGATAATGGACTCCTCTTTTAATGCTTAAGAATTCAACAACAAATAATATTCTCATAAGAGATTGAGGTTGTATGTCCAAACTGAAACTTCCACCATGATACATGGCTTTAGTTAGCGGCCCAATGTTCTTCTCTAACAATATGCATACTCAAACCATTTGATCATGAAATCGCACTTACTTTAGACAAGACGAACATGCATAGCATCTCACATGATATCCAACAAAGGTAAAAAAGTTGATGGCGTCCCCAGAAACATGGTTACCGCTCAACAAGCAACTTATAAGAACTAAGACATATAACTACATATTCATCACCACAATAGTTTTTAAGCTATTTGTCCCATGAGCTATATATTGCAAAGATAAAGGAATTAAATTTTAAAGGTAGCACTCAAGTAATTTACTTTGGAATGGCAGAAAAATACCATGTAATGGGTAGATATGGTGGACACAAATGGCATGGGTTTTGGCTCAAGGTGTTTGGATGCACGAGAAGCATTTCCTCTCAGTACAAGGTTTGGGCTAGCAAGGTTGTTTGAAGCAAACACAAGTATGAACAGGTACAGCAAAACTTACACAAGAACATATTGCGAGCATTATAAGACTCTACTGTCTTCCTTGTTGTTCAAACACTTTACCGAAAATATCTAGACTTAGAGAGACCAATCATGCAAACCAAATTTTAACAAGCTCTACGGTAGTTCTCCATTAATAGATTAAACTACATGATGCAAGAGCTTAAACATGATCTATGAGAGCTCAAAACAATTGCCAAATTTCCAAACCATATGAAGCATTTTCTGATTCCAACCAAATAGCAATTTAACGAAGCAATTTCAGCCTTCGCCATGAACATTAAAGCACAATTAAGAACACAAAGTTCCATATGAAAAAGCGGAGCGTAATATCTCCAATATAAGGATGGTGGGATCCAACTTTATTCAAACCAAAACAAAAATAAAAGCAAAGACGCTCCAAGTAAAGAACATAAGATGTGATGGAATAAAAATATAGTTTCACTAGAAGTGACCTGATAAATTGTCGATGAAGAAGGGGATGCCTTGGGCATCCCCAAGCTTAGATGCTTGAGTCTTCTTAAAATATGCAGGGATGAACCACCGGGGCATCCCCAAGCTTAGACCTTTCACTCTTCTTGATCATAGTATATCATCCTCTTCTCTTGACCCTTGAAAACTTCCTCCACACCAAACTTCAAGAAACTCATTAGAGGGTTAGTGCATAATCAAAAATTCATATATTCAGAGGTGACACAATCATTCTTAACATTTCTGGACATTGCACAAAGCTTCTGAAAGTTAATGGAACAAAGAAACTCATTCAACATAGCAAAAGCGGCAATGCGAAATAAAAGGCAGAATCTGTCAAAACAGAACAGTCCGTAAAGACAAATTTTGCAGGGGCACTTAACTTGCTCAAACAGAAAAACTCAAAAATAATGAAAGTTGCGTACATATCTGAGGATCACGCACGTAAATTTGCAGATTTTTTGATTTTTTTACAGAGAGTTCTGCGCAAATTCGTGACAGAAGAATGTTTCTTTGCAGCAATCCAAATCTAGCATCAACTTTACCATAGAGACTTTACTTGGCACAAAAACATGATAAGGAGAGGTTGCTACAGTAGTAAACAACTTCCAAGACTCAACACTACAGTAAATAAAATGAAACTTGGGTTATCTCCCAAGAAGTGCTTTTCTTTAACGCCTTTCAGCTAGGCGCAGAAAGTGCAAATCAAGTAACATCAAGAGATGAAGCATCAACATCATAACTTGTTCTAATAATAGAATCAAAAGGCAACTTCATTCTATTTCTAGGGAAGTGTTCCATACCTTTCTTGAGAGGAAATTGATACTTAATATTACCTTCCTTCATATCAATAACAGCACCAACAGTTCGAAGAAAAGGTCTTCCCAACACAATAGGACAAGATGCATTGCATTCAATATCCAAGACAACAAAATCAACGGGGACAAGGTTATTGTTAACCGTAATGCGAACATTATCAATCCTCCCCAAAGGTTTCTTTTTAACATTATCAGCAAGATTAACATCCAAATAACTATTCTTCAATGGTGGCAAGTCAAGCATATCATAAATTTTCTTAGGCATAACAGAAATACTTGCACCAAGATCACATAAAGCATTACATTCAAAATCATTGAATTTCATCTTAATGATGGGCTCCCAACCATCTTCTAATTTCCTAGGAATAGAAGCTTCAAGTTTTAATTTCTCTTCCCTAGCTTTAATGAGAGCATTTGTAATATGTTTTGTAAAGGCTAAATTTATAGCACTAGCATTAGGACTTCTAGCAAGTTTTTATAAGAACTTTATAACTTCAGTAATATGACAATCATCAAAATCTAAACCATTATGTTCTACAGCAATGGAATCATTGTCACCAATATTTTGAAAAATTTCAGCAGTTTTATCACAAGCAGTTTCAGCAGTTTCAGGCAATTTTGCACGCTTTGCACTAGGAGTAGAAACATTGCCAACACCAATTATTTTACCATTGATAGTAGGAGGTGTAGCAACATGTCTAGAATCAACATTACTAGTGGTGGTAATAGTCCAAACTTTAGCTACATTATTTTCTTTAGCAAGTTTTTCTTTTTCTTCTCTATCCCACCTAGCATGCAATTCAGCCAACATTCTAATATTATCATTAATTCGAACTTGGATGGCATTTGTTTTAGCAAACCTAGCATCTTTAACTTCCTCAGGCATAACTTTAAGTTTTAAAAGATCAACATCAAGAGCAAGACTATCAACCTTAGAAGCAAGAACATCAAATTTACCAAGCTTTTCTTCAACGGTTTTATTAAAAGCAGTTTGTGTGCTAATAAATTCTTTAAGCATCACTTCAAGACCAGAGGGTACACTCTTATTATTGTTATAAGAATTACCATAAGAATTACCATAACCACTACCATTATTAGAAGGATATGGCCTATAGTTGTTGTTACCATAATTATTCCTATAAGCATTGTTGTTGAAATTATTACTCTTAATGAAATTCACATCAACATTTTCTTCTTGAGCAACCAATGAAGCTAAAGGAACATTATTAGGATCAATATGAGATCTGCCATTTGCAAGCATAGACATAATAGCATCAATCTTATCACCCAAAGAAGAGGTTTCTTCAACAGAATTTACCTTCTTACCTTGAGGAGTTCTTTCAGTGTGCCATTCAGAGTAATTGATCATCATATCATCAAGAAGTTTAGTCGCGGCACCCAAGGTGATGGACATAAAAGTACCTCCAGCAGCTGAATCCAATAGGTTCCTTGAGGAAAAATTCAATCCTGCATAAAAGGTTTGGATGATCATCCAAGTAGTCAGTCCATGGGTAGGGAAATTCTTTACCAAAGATTTCATTCTCTCCCATGCTTGAGCAACATGTTCATTATCAAATTGTTTAAAGTTCATAATGCTACTTCTCAAAGATATAATCTTAGCAGGAGGATAATATTTACTAATAAAAGCATCTTTACATTTAGTCCATGAATCAATACTATTCTTAGGCAAAGAAAGCAACCAATCTTTAGCTCTTCCTCTTAATGAGAAAGGAAACAGTTTCAGTTTTATAATATCACCATCTATATCCTTATACTTTTGCATTACACAAAGTTCAACAAAATCATTAAGATGGGCAGCAGCATCATCAGTACTAACACCAGAAAATTGCTCTCTCATAACAAGATTCAGTAAAGCAGGTTTAATTTCATAGAATTCTGCTGTAGTAGCAGGTGGAGCAATAGGAGTACTTATAAAATCATTATTATTTGTGCTAGTGAAATCACACAACTTAGTATTTTCAGGAGTACCCATTGTAGCAGTAGTAAAAGTAAACTAAGCAAGTAGAATAAAGACAAGTAACTAATTTTTTTGTGTTTTTGATATAGAACAAGTAAATAAGACAGAAAGTAAAGTAACTAATTTTTTTGTGTTTTTTAATATGAAGCAAACAAGACAATAAATAAAATAAAGTAAAGCAAGACAAAAACAAAGTAAAGAGATTGGATGTGGAGACTCCCCTGCAGCTTGATCTCCCCGGCAACGGCGCCCGAAATTTAGCTTGATACGCGCGAAGCACACGTCCGTTGGGAACCCCAAGTGGAAGGTATGATGCGTATAGAAGCAAGTTTCCCTCAGTATGAAACCAAGGTTATCGAACCAGTAGGAGCCAAGAAGCACGTGAAGGTTGTTGGTGGAGGAGTGTAGTGCGGCGCAACACCAGTGAAACCGGCGCCAACGTGGAACCTGCACAACACAATCAAGATACTTTGCCCCAACGTAACATTGAGGTTGTCAATCTCACCGGCTTGCTGGAAACAAAGGATTAAACGTATCGAGTGGAAGATGGTGTTTGTTTGCAAAGAATAGTAAGAACAATGATTGCAGTAGAATGTATTCAGATGTAAAAGAATGGACCGGGGTCCACAGTTCACTAGTGGTGTCTCTCCAATAAGATAACTAACATGCTGGGTGAACAAATTACAGGTGGGCAATTGACAAATAAATATTCAATACATATCAATGATGATTACTATGAGATTTAATCAGGGCATTACGACAAAGTACATAGACCTCTATCCAGCATGCATCTATGCCTAAATAATCCACCTTCGGGTTAGCATCCGCACCCTCCGTATTAAGTTGTAAACAACAGATAATTGCATTAAGTATGGTGCGTAATGTAATCAACACAAATATCCTTAGACAAAGCATCGATGTTTTATCCCTAGTAGCAACAACACATCCACAACCTTAGAACTTTCTGTCACTGTCCCAGATTCAATGGAGGCATGAACCCACTATCGAGCATAAATACTCCCTCTTGGAGTCACACGTATCAACTTGGCCAGAGCCTCTACTAGTAACGGAGAGCATGCAAGAACATAAATAGCACATATATGATAGATCAATAATCAACTTGACATATTATTCAATATTCATCGGATCCCACCAAACACAACATGTAGGATTACAAATAGATGATCTTGATCATGATAGGCAGCTCACAAGATCTAAACATGATAGCACAAGAGGAGAAGACAACCATCTAGCTACTGCTATGGACCCATAGTCCAAGGATGAACTACTCACGCATCATTCCGGAGGCGGGCATGGTGATGTAGAGCCCTCCGGTGATGATTCCCCTCTCCGGCAGGGTGCCGGAGGCGATCTCTGAATCCCCCGAGATGGGATTGACGGCGGCGGCGTCTCTGTAACTTTTCCGTATCGTGGCTTTCGGTACTAGGGTTTTCGCGACGGAGAGATTATATAGGCGAAGGGGCAGAGTCGGGGGACGCTCGAGGGGCCCACCCCATAAGGCGGCGCGACCAGGGGTGGGGCCGCGCCCCCCTATGGTGTGGCCACCTCGTCGCCCCTCTTTGTCTCCTCTTCGGACTTCTGGAAGGCTCCATGCAAAATAAGACCGTGGGCTTTTGTTTCGTCCAATTCCGAGAATATTTCCTGTGTAGGATTTCTGAAACCAAAAACAGCAGAAAAACTGGCGCTTCGGCATCTTGTTAATAGGTTAGTGCCGGAAAATGCATAAAAACATTATAAAGTATGAACAAAACATGTAGGTATTGTCATAAAACTAGCATGGAACATAAGAAATTATAGATACGTTGGAGACATATCAGCGTGTCAGCTGTAACACCCCACCTTTTGCAACCTTGTTTATTTGTCCTTAGTGCATAAATTAGGGGGAACAAAAACTTTTTCTATAAACTAATTGGATGAATTGCCTTGATATGTTTGTTATACTTAATTGCTTTGATATGTTGGTAGATGAATTGTCTTGATTTGCTTGTTGAGTTTTGTCTTGAGCTACTCAAAGAACAACACCTCTAGTGGTAAAACCAGCAACTCACTTAATAAAACACATGTGTGGCTTAGGAAAAAAATTGTTTTCCTTCTTTCTACATCAAACCTTTCCACTTATGGTAACATGAGTGTGTCTAGTTTAAATTCATCTTTGTGTTAATCTAGCTCAACCATCCATGTTTCAAAACATGGGATCATCTACCCCTTAAAACATCCATCTCTTACTCTATAGTCGAAAACCACTAAGACATCACTAAATTTGGCTAAATCCTAAATCTGTTTTTAGGTTCCATTTTGGAGCCCCTGGATTTAATCTACCTCTTAACATCTAAGGCAATACATCTGGTCTTAACTCTACCTTTCCATGAGCACTTCCCAGCCATGTCCTTGCCTTGAACCAAATCACTCTTATGCTCATTTGTCCCTGCTAGTTTTAAGGCCAAGTCAACAACCTGTTTTGACAAACTTCCAAGATTCCCATATTGGCAGTTGACCTGTAAGCACCACGACTGTTATTGGTAACCTCATTGCATGGATCCCATCTATGCAACACTCTCTTCAACTTACACGTCTTGCATGTCTCAGTCAATCCTTGCAACTCTTATACTCCCTTGACCTTGTACCTTATCCAATGTTTAACCTCAAGATCACTTCCTTCACTTTTACCTCTTGTCTTTATTCAAGTTTAATATTCAAAAAACCAAGAGTAGGTATGATGGGTACATTTTGTATCCACCATCTACCCTTGAGAACACTCCTCTCTAAATTAGTTTTCTTTCATAAAACCTTATTGTTTTCTTCCCTGGTTTTAAGCACAAACTATTTCTAGTTTTATTAAAACTCTTCAAATGGTTTCTTCAAATAACAAGAGGGAATTGTGGATGGTATTTTATCATCTCATTTCCTTCTACCCAAAATACATGTTTATAAAAGTAATTGATTTTATTCTTTCTCTTAATGCATGGTTATGGTGCATGTGCCATCCTTGCACCCTTTTTGATAACACATGGGAAAAATCTATTTGGCATTATTATGCAAGTAGACCTATTTTGTTTTAAATATCTTTGGCTTTCTTTCAAAAAAAATTCAAAGGCCAGTTCCATATAAACCCTATCCAACATTTTGATCAACTCCCATAGTGGTGGAGACCCATCTCTGTAAAGTTCTATATCTAATTAACAACATCCATTCATTCATCACATCTCACTCTTGTATGGTTTACCATCATCACCTTGACCTCATGAATTGATGATTTATGTCACCAGATTCCTCTTTGTGAGTACATGGTTACTTCACTCACCATCTCTCGTAGCCTTGATCTACCATTGTCTAAACCACCATCACCACCATCATCTCTTGGCCAAAATAATAATTTGATCAAAGGGCTTTATTCCTCAACATTGACACCAATGTTTATTATCATCTCTCTTCCTAATTTGAAGACATCATCAAGCCACTTTTGGCTAACCCTCCCAACACTCAACCTTGGTCGACTTGCATAAACTGACATATGCACTTGACTTGTCCACTAGTAATAACAAGAAGTAGCTAGCCATGCCAAGCTCTTGGCATGCATGAGCTGAAAAATCTTCATCTTCACTTTCTTCCTCCACAAGCCTTTACTCCCACCTAACCCAATCAATAAATGGGCAGCCACCCATCCTAGCCAATCAAAAAGGAGGCAGCCAACTCCATCTCCCTCTATAAAAGAGACTTGGCCGGCCACCTCCACTCCTCTTGCTCCCATTTTTCTTCTCTCCACTCACTCCTCCACCTTATCTACTCCCTCACACTCTTCTCCTACCTCTCCCCACGAAAATGCTGCTCCTCCTAGCTCCATGGCCGGCCATGGCCATGGAAAGAACTCCAAGATGAAGCTCCCTCCTCCCTCAAGCTCCTCCTCACCATGAGAGCCTCCCTCTCCTTCTTCTCCCCAACCTTAGATGTTTTTCTCTCCTCTTCTTCTTCTTCCCATGCTAAGATTGGATCTTGATGCAGGGGCATGTTGGTCCAAGCATAGAGAAGCTTCACCTATCCTCAGATCTGAAGTTCTTGACCAAAGTTCGTCCAAAACCCTGCAGTAATTTCTGCTATCTTGCTGTTTCAGATTATGTACGATTTTGTAAAATCCACCAAAACTCGTGTGCAGGTCCGAATCGAGTGACTAAAAATTAAACATATAGATATTGAAAAGATCTACAACTTGGCGTTGGTCTCATCCTCAAATTCGTTACAGATTTTCCTCGGTAAATAAAGTTCTGTAAACATGCAGAATCACTGTTTGTTAGATATTTCCGGTTTTACCAAACCTTTTTGAGCAAACTCAACTGAGGGTAAAAGCCCTCTTCGATACCTTAATTTTGGCGGTGGTTTCACTTCAAATAAGCTCCTGAAATTGAAATGGTTCACAGATCAAGATCTGGTCAGATCTGACTTTGTCGAATTAAACCAGGAGCTTGGGAACGAATTTTTGAATGAAACAAATTGGGTAAGAACCACCTTTTCAATACCTTTCAGATGCAACTGACCTCATATTTTTATGAATTATGTACGATTTTTGGTGAATTAAACTTGTTCTGTGTGTTCTGCAGACATGGCTGTTAGCTTTTAAATCACCAAAAATCCATCTTTGAACCTAATTGAGTGATTCCAACTTTGTAGGACTGCTGGATGTTTTCTTAATCATCTCAAACAAGTTTCAAACATTTATCTGTTATGTAACTCCAGAGATAAAGAAAATGGTTAAGACATGCAGTAACCTTGTTAATTCAAGTTTGAGAGTTTTAGAAACAATTTAAACTCAAATCCAATTGTGTTTGCGTCTCTATTTAAATGTATTTCAAATGCCAGTGGTCTCATATTTTTAGGATTTTTCTACGATTTATGGCTTACAGATCTTGTTTTCTGTACAGTCAGATTCAAGAAAATTCCTAAATTCGTAGGTTTAATATTTTTTGGGTGAATCCAATTGGGTTAGTCTTGTATTAGTACTGGCCATCTAGGAAAAATATTGTTAGTCTCTGTTCATGCATATTTGTTACTGTTACTAATATGTATGTGTGACATGGGTTGTTGAAGCGAAACTTTTTGGTTTATTTGAAAACTTTAACCACCTCTTTGCATTAAAATTGGTCAACCAATGTTTTATTCTTGCAAAACAAAACCTCTGCAACTTAACCTTAGTTCTATTGTTTGGCTTAAGTTTTCAAATGGTGTGGAATAATTGTTTATTTCCTTTTTATTGGTAGTGTTTTGTAAACCAAATTAAAATAAGAAGAATGATTTGTGCTTTTCCAAAAATGTTTGAAATTAAAATATAAATGTTTGTGATGCTAAACTAATGCACTTGTCCTCTTTCTAATGTTATCTACCAGGGGATACTTTGTTGTGCCATGGTGATACCGAGAGGGGCAATTGCTAAATTGTGATGCTCTCATACCTTTACTAGGTAAATAAAATGGGTTCTCGTTTAGTTGCTTTGTAGTATATATAAGTCCATAATATGTTAGCCTTAGTAGAGTGGTTAGCTTTTGATTGTTGAATGTTGCATGCTTGTTATGAGTGGTGCAATGTGTTGATTGTGTTCTTTTTATATTTTCCGGCGATAGATGTGAACAATACGGAGAAGATGAAAAAGTTGTTCGGACGAGGATTTTATTTATATTGAGGGGATTCTTATTTGTTGGAGTTGAAGAAGTCTAGGGACAATTAAGCCAAGGCAAGCCATCTCTTGATCTCTGAATGTTGAATCACATATTGTGGTTACTTTGTTGTTATTATTGTCTCTCGATCTATCTTGTGTTGTTTCTACTTTTGTTGTTGGAGCATGCTCACCGTGAGCATGTCTATTCTCTTTGGCACCTCTCCGACAACCCCCTTTAGTGAAATGGTGGTCGTCATCTTCATGATCTTGGTGTACCCTCTAAGTGTGATGGATATGCCCACTTACCTTGAGTGTGTCGACCTCTCGACACCCTTTTTGCACCCCTTAGTGGTATGATGGTTAGTATGATGCCCTTGTTATATCTTCTACCTTGTTGATGCTATACATACTTACAACCAAGTATGTTGAACCTCTTGTTGATGCTATGCATACTTACTCTCAAGTATGATGAACCCCTTGTTGATGTTATGCATACTTACTCTCAAGTATGTTGAACCCCTTGTTGTTGTTATGCATGCTTACCCGGAGCATGTATGCCCCCTTGACCAGCTATTTTATCATCTTCTTCGTGGTATGATGATCAACATCATGACCCTTGTTGAATAGTCCTACTTATGCTGTCCCCATGCATGATTATCCTAAGCATGTATGATCCCCTTGACACCTCAATTATCATCTCCTTAGTGGTATGATGGCTAGCATCGTGCCATCAATATATCTTAGCTCTTACATACAACTTTAGGTTGGGAAAACCCCGATGTTTTATGTTTTGGAAAAACTTTGAAAACTTTGGGAAGATGTTGTCTTGGCCAAGCGTTGTTCAAGAAAAAGGTCTTGATGTTTTGGAAAGTGGTATGGTTGGTGGTGGACAAACAAAGGAAGTGTGGGTAAAATGTTTTTAAAGGAGCACTGCTTATAAGTGTACGCCAACCCAACTTTTTATCGCGCAACCACGCTACCCCAACGTGGGCACGGGGCTTAGCCCCAGTTTGTTGAAGCTGGCCTGAGACACCTTCACAACTCTCTAGGAGGGTCACGACGACCTCTGACGCCGGGTTGCGCTCTGGAGGAGGCAATACACTATATTAACTTATAGCCGGATGATTACTGAGGGTCTTCTGTCGTGGCGCCGGAGATACGCTCAAAAAGGAGGTATGCTGCCGGGGTGCCGGGAAGGGTTAAGCCCGCAGGGAAGGACTCATGTCAGGGGAGATAAGCGAAAGGTTATGTTCGGGTATCCGTCGTGGCATACATTGTTATGCGGGGATGATGCCCACACGATAGGTATCCGGATAGTCGTGGGGAAAGTTTGCAAAGTCTGCAGAGTCAAATCTATTCGAATAGCCGCGTCCGCGGTCATGGACGGGTTGAAACGGCCTAACTTAACCTGGGCTAGTTTTTTTTTTAGAAAGGCTTTACAAAGACAAAGAGAAAGTTGTTTTCGGAGTACCTGAAGGGTACGGGAAAGTTGATGACCATGTGAAGATGGTCGGAAAGGAAATATAAAGGGCTACTCCCATCCTAGTGTTTTATGTTGTAGAAACTCTTTTGAAGTATCTTCTTCAACAAAGATATAGAGAGGTCATTAGCTATCTTTTGAAGTATCTTCTTCAACAAAGATATAGAGATGTCATAGGTTATCTTTTGAAGTATCTTCTTCAACAAAGATAAAGAGATGTCATAGAACCCTCTTAGTGTCCCCATCAACTGAGATGTCGGGATGCTACATCCACAAGAGAAGCTATTTCTCTTCTTCATGCTATATCCACAAAAGAAACTACTTCTCTTCTTCATGCTATTTCCACAAGAGAAATTAGCTCTTCCTTCTTGTCATCCTAGATTAGCACTTGTTATCTTGCACTCTTCCAAATTACCTTCTTGATGGTTTGCGAGTACAATTCCAATGTACTCACGGCTTTGTCCCTGGCTATTTACTTGGCCAGACTTGGAGGAAACACGACGGATGAAGAAGGACTTGGCGACGTCTATGCGAGCTAGGAACGTCTTCCCAGTCAGTTGCATGTAGGTTTAAGGCAGATGACTTGGGCTCTATGTTGATTGAAGTGATTCCGCGACTTTGATGATTAGATTAGGCCCTTCGAGGCTAATAGGTAAAGATTGGTCAGGTGACCTCATTGTAATTTTCTTATTCCATTTTGTAAAGGATGTGTAAATTTGATATCAGTTCGGTTATGTGTTCACGGCGCACTGATCATGGGATCATGAACTGTACACATAACAGGGTATTTCAGACAGTTCGTCCGGGGTCCCCACATCAACGGTACGCTCGCCGCCGCCGCGTTCCCCTTCGCCGAGCGGTTCTTCGTCGCCCTTCTCTTTTTCCTGGACCTCCTCTTCTTCTTCCTTGACGGCTGCGATGGCTCTCCCCAGCGGCTTGATACGTCTCAAACGTATCTATAATTTCTTATGTTCCATGCTACTTTATTGATGATACCTACATGTT
Organism: Lolium multiflorum; assembly: GCA_030979885.1. NCBI lineage: Eukaryota > Viridiplantae > Streptophyta > Magnoliopsida > Poales > Poaceae > Lolium > Lolium multiflorum. The sequence goes on along the minus strand of CM061748.1, from coordinate 114,370,272 downwards.
TTATACACATTATATGTCATTATTATGCGTTTTCCGGAACTAACCTATTGACGAGATGCCGAAGGGCCAGTTCTGTTTTCTGCTGTTTTTGGTTTCAGAAATCCTAGAAAGGAAATATTCTCGGAATCGGACGAAATAAAGACCCAACATCCTATTTTTCCCGGACGCTTCCAGAGCACCGAAGAAGGGCCGGAGGGGAGCCAGGAGGGCCCCACCCCACAGGGCGGCGCGGCCAAGGGGTGGGCGCGCCCCTATGGTGTGGGCACCCCGTGGCCCCTCCGACTTCGTCTCTTCGCCTATTTAGTCGTCCCTGACCTAAAAACACCGATACGTTGGACGAAAACCACAGAAACCTTCCAGAGCCGCCGCCATCGCGAAGCCAAGATCTGGGGGACAGGAGTCTCTGTTCCGGCACCCTGCCGGAGCGGGAAGTGCCCCCGGAAGGCTTCTCCATCGACACCGCTGCCATCTCCACCGCCATCTTCATCACCGCTGCTGCTCCCATGAGGAGGGAGTAGTTCTCCATCGAGGCTAAGGGCTGTACCGGTAGCTATGTGGTTAATCTCTCTCCTATGTACTTCAATACAATGATCTCATGAGCTGCTTACATGATTGAGATCCATATGATGAGCTTTGTATCGCTACTAGTTATGTGCTACTCATGTGATGTTATTAAAGTAGTCTATTCCTCCTGCATGGTGTAAAGGTGACTAGTGTGTGCACCGTATGGTTCTTGTCGTAGGCTATGATCATGATCTCTTGTAGGTTGTGGAGTTAATTATCATTATGATAGTATTGATGTGATCTATTCCTCCTTCATAGTGTAATGTGGACAATGTGTGCGCTATGTTAGTTCTTGGTTTATTTTGCAATGATCTATTATGCTCTAAGGTTACTTAAACATGAATATCGAATGTTGTGAAGCTTGTTAACTCCGGCATTGAGGGTTCGTGTAATCCTACGCAACGAATGGTGTTCATTATCAAACAAGAGTATATGTAGCACATATGAGAAAGAGTTATTTATTATGCGATCAATGTTGAGAGTGTCCACTAGTGAAAGTATGATCTCTAGGCCTTGTTTCCAATACTGCAAACACCGTTTGTTTACTGTTTTGTTGCATGTTTACTCGCTGCCATATTTTATTCAGATTGCTATTACCATTCATACTCATCCATATTACTTGTATTTCACTATCTCTTCGCCGAACTAGTGCACCTATACATCGACAAGTGTATTAGGTGTGTTGGGGACACAAGAGACTTCTTGCTTTGTGGTTGCAGGGTTGCTTGAGAGGGATATCTTTGACCTCTTCCTCCCTGAGTTCGATAAACCTTGGGTGATCCACTTAAGGGAAACTTGCTGCTGTTCTACAAACCTCTGCTCTTGGAGGCCCAACACTGTCTACAAGAATAGAAGCACCCGTAGACATCACGGCTCGTGGGAGGGCTCATACATGACCGACGAAGATATCAATCGCCTCGTCCGCCTCCACCAGATCCTGCAGCAGGTGATCACGCGGGCTCCGGGGGCGGAGGTGGAGCCAAAGCCGGCGCCTGGCGAGTGTGTCGTCTTCGGGGCGCACTTCGACCGCGGACTCGGGCTGCCGGCTTCGCCCTTCTTCCGCCGGTTCCTTGAATTCTTTGGTCTCCAGCCGCACCACCTGCCGGCCAACGCGTTCGTGCAGTTGAGCTACTTCGTGGCCTTCATGGAGGGCTACGCCGGCTTGTGGCCGGACATCGAGTTCTGGTGCCTGCTCTTCTACCTCAAGGCCCAGACGGCTGACGGCCACCTGCGAGCCTTCTGAGCCGCCTCCATCTACTCTCGCTCCTCCACGCCATTCCCGAGGATCCCCACAGTCGACTCGGTGAAGAAGTGGCAGATGTCGTTCTTCTACGTGAAGAACGCGAACCCAGGATTCGACTGGGTGAACCTGCCGGAATACAACCCGGAGCCGCCGACTGCCCGCCGAAACTGGGGCACCAACTACAAGCCGGCGGACCCGGAGGCGGATGTGAACGTCCTCTGGAGTTATCTCCAATACTGCGTCACCAGCGCACGGCTGTGCGCAGCCGACCTCCTCTGCTGCTACGCCGCCCGCCAGGTGCTGCCTCTGCAGGCACGCGCCCACAAGATTTGTCATATGTCCGGCCGGTTCGACCCGACCCGGACATCCAAGCTGGAGCTCACCAAGGCCCAGGTCGCCAAGCGGGTCAACGCCATCTCCCAGGCAAAGTTGCCGGACAACTGGAACTAGGGGATGGAGCCCTACAACCGGAACGAACTGCCGCCGCCGGTAAGCTTTCTCCTATTTTGGCCGAGTGCCGGCTTGCGGCTGAAAGGCCGACTTATCTTACTGTTTGTTTGTTGCTGCAGACCTTCGCCCGGCAGCAGGTTGAGGATGGCGACCTGGAGCACAAGGACTAGGTGCCGGATCATGTCGACCCGGCTGATCAAGCCGGCGACGACGAGAACCCGGACGCGGCCGACCAGGGGCACGACGACCCGCCGCCGTCTCCGCAGCCGCACGAGGAGGAGCCGGAGGCGGACATGCCGACCTCTTCGGCGCCGATCAGCGCGGTGCCGCTGGCGGCGAGGCCGCATGCGCCCTCTTCATCTTCTACGGCCGCGCCCCAGGGGAGAAAGCGGCCTACCGAGCGGAACACCGCCCATCTCGAGATGAAGGCGAAGAAGCAGCGCCGGGCGGGGCCGAAGGCGGTCCCGGAAGCAGCCGGGTAGGCTTTTTCCCTTATAACTTGTTTGATTCCTTTTCTTTCCTTGCTTGATTATCTTTTTTCTGTTTATCTACTTCAGGGCCGCCATTAAGTTTTCCAAGGGTGCCGGCTCCGGCCCGACCACTGGATCGGAGTCGCCGCTTCAGCGGCGGAGGAGGGAGACGACTCCGCAACCTCCACCACGCTCGCACACGCCACCGATCATCCCGCCGCCTACTACGGGGGCGGGCCTTTCTTCAGCTGCACCTTCGCCAGGTGCATCCGCCTCCGGCTCTCGGGGCGATCAGGTTCGCCGCGCCGGCCAGCCCTCTATAGATGACATGTTCCCGCGCCGCAGCCGGCTTATAGATCTTGTGGCCGGAGCCGGCAGGGCCGCGGCACCAGCTGGAGCCAGCAGGGCGGCGCCTGACATCGTCGATCTTGACGGCACCCCCGACATTGTGCCGCTGCTGCCATAAACCACCATCCCCACTGGTCTGGTGGGTCAGAGCGCGCCGCCTTCAGCTTCCGAGCCGGCGGAGGAGGAGCCGACCAGGCACGAGCTGGCGCGGCCGGCCGCTGCCGACGATATGGCGCTGGTGAAGGCGAAGGGTCCGGCGCAGGCGCCTGTAGAGCCGGCGCAGCCGCTGATCATCCTTCACGTCTCTTTGGCCGCCTCGCTGTTGAACGTCGTGTCTGCCTCCGACTCCAGCTTTGGCTCAGGCGGCACGATGGAGAAGGAGTGGTGCCGCGCTGACGCCAGCGAGGTGACCAGCCAGGAAGGAAGCCGGAGGAGGGCGTCCATGGAGATGTTTTTCTCCAGCTTCCGCGCCTACGCCAAGAACGCGGCCGCTGAGACTGAGAGCCGCCTGGCGCGGCTGGAGACGGCCAGCAAGGTTAGTTGCATCTGTGTTGCTTTTTGTAATTTTAGTATTATCCTGGTAGCCCTCCGAGGCATGGGCCGGATGCACGAAGCCGGTCCGAGTTTCGTTTGGATGCTTATGTTCTTTTTTCTTTCAGGCGGTCGATGACAAGCAGACCGCCCTCTACAACCGGCTGGTGGCTAGCTACCACAGGGCCAATATCGAGCGGGCCGAGATGGCTCACGAGCTTGAGGCTGCCAAGGGTATGGTTTCTTCTTTTGACTTGTTCTTATTTTTTTGTTTTAGCCGGCTGATGGCTTCCGCTTGCAACTGCTGCCGCCCGGGTCCCTCAGCTGGAGGAGGACCTCCGAGTCGCGCGCGCACAGCGCGCCGAGGCCGAGAAGGCGGCCAAGGCCGTAGCTGCCAAGGCGCAGGAGACGGACGGGGAGCTAACGCGGCTACGCCGGCTCGAGGCCAACCACGTCATCGAGCTCGAAGCTGCGAAGCAGGTTGGGCGGAAGGAGGCGGACGACCTCAGCAGGCGGCTGGAGGAGGTGGAGAAGCAGCGCTTGGCGCTCCGCAACGAGGTGACTTCCAAGTCCAACGAGCTAACGGAAACCGCCAAGCGCTGGGTGTCGGAGATTAGCGCCCTTGACCGCGGCTTGGCGGGTAAGTCTTTTCCTGCTTCATGCCGGCTTTCGGCTGTCGACTGCCGACCTAAGCGGGTAGCCAGCGGCCGAAATGTTTTGAACATTCGCTATCTCCATCTTCAGGCTGGGGGCAGTCGGCATTTCTTAGCCAGCTGCCGCCAGTCTATGCTTTACTGAAAACTTCGATATCTCCATCTTCAGGCTGGGGGCAGGCGGCTTTTCTTAGCCGGCTGCCGCCACTCTCTTTGCTTTACTGAAAACTTTGATATCTCCATCTTCAGGCTGGGGGCAGGCGGCTTTTCTTAGCCGGCTGCCGCCAGTCTCTTTGCTTTACTGAAAACTTCGATATCTCCATCTTCAGGCTGGGGGCAGGTGGCTTTTCTTAGCCGGTGCCACCAGTCTTTGCTTTACTGAAAACTTTGATATCTCCATCTTCAGGCTGGGGGCAGGCGGCTTTTCTTAACCAGCTGCCGCCAGTCTTTGCTTTTGACTTCAAAAATTTGCATTTTTCTGTTCTTTGCCCAGCTTGCGGCTGATACGGTCGGCAGGGATCTGCCGGCTGCTGTCAACCGGATCTTCAGATTTTTTACATTACTTTTATTTCTGAAACGGCCTTTCCGGAGGCGCAGGCGGCAGCACTAGCGGCGGCCGGCAGGGTGCGAGAGGCCCGTCGGCAGGCCACCGGCGAGGAGAGCCCTGACTGCTTCTCCATGGACGACTATCTAGCGTCCATGGCCGCCCGCATCGAGCCGTTCACCCTGCTGGGCTGGGAGCTCAGGAAGGCGGCGGAGGAGCTGATCCGGCTGCTTTGGCCCACCGAGACGCTGCCCAACGAGCTATCCAAGCTCATCTACTGGCTTGAGAAGGCACCCGACCGCTTCCTCGACTGGAAGGAGTCGGCAGTGTGTGCCGGGGCCGACATGGCGTTGTCCTTCGTGCTCTCCTGGTACGACGAGGTCAGCCTCGACCAGCTGGAGAACCGGCGGGCCGACGTGGAGGACAAGCTCAGCACCGAGAACAAGACCGCCCGACTTGCCCGTGCCTACGCCATCGCCGACTTCGTCGACAAGGGCATCTTCGTCGAGGATCCGAATCCGCCCGAAGAGGACGAGGAGTCCGAAGACGAAGAGATGGAGGACGCGCCGGATGCGTCCGAAGCGGACCCGGCGGCCGGCTCGACAAATGCTCCTCCGACTGGTCCTCCTCCAGCCGGCGCTTAGATTTACCTGTTTTGCATTTTACTTTTGCCAGACAAGTATGTTAAATCCCCGGAATGCCGGGTGCATATGTAAGACAATATTATCAGCCTTTTTATGAAGTCACACTTTAGTGTGTTTGTTTAATCATTTGTACGCCGACTTGTTTTCCCTCTGCTCATTCGCTTTTTCCCATCCGCCCCACTCTTTGGCTTTGCTCTTGCCGGTCGTACGTCCGACTTGCGATCCGTCGCCGGATCAAGAGCGTGCCGCTGGGGAGGCCGATATTATTTCAGCCGAACGAGCCAAGTTGAACAATCCGGTGTTTTTATGAAAAGTTGGACAAGGGTCAATTCGCCTTCACTCTTTCCCTTAGTCGTTTTTCGCGTGCCGGCTCCTTAAGCATCTACCCCCGCCAGCCGGACAGCCGGGTTGCGGTCTGTAGCTGGATCGGGAGCCGGCTGTCGGGAAATCGGTTCACGGTACTAAGCCAACCGCATGAGAGGGTGCAAGCCAATCGGCGAAAGCAGTAGAGTACGCGAAAGAACTCATTGAAACCGGCGCTCTTGGCGCATACTTTTTCATTAGCATAGGTTACAAAGGGAGTACAAGGGATACATACAATCCTTCTCTCATGTGTAAAATGGGCGAAGCAAGTTGACATTCCAAGGACGTTTAGTCTCCTCGTCAGTCTTGTTCGACTTGTTATTCTTAGCCTCTTGGGCATCTATGAGATAGTAGGAATCATTGCCTACCGCCTTGCTCACGATGAAGGGACCCTCCCATGGGGATGATAGTTTATGTTGTCCGGCTGTCCGTTGGATCAGCCGGAGCACTAGGTCTCCTTCTCGGAATGCTAAGGGCTGCACCTTCCGGCTGTGATAGCGTCGGAGGCTTTGCTGGTATATGGCGGATCTGGATAGGGCCAGCAGCCGGGCCTCTTCGACCAGGTCGACTCCATCTTCACGAGCCTCTTTAGCTTCGGCTTCTGTGTATAGCTTGATCCTTGGCGCGTCGTGCTCGATGTCAGTCGGCAGGACGGCTTCAGCCCCGTATACGAGGAAGAATGGCGTGAAGCCGACGGAGCGGTTTGGCATGGTGCGCAGGCTCCAGAGTACAGAGGGCAGCTCTTCTATCCAGCAGCCGGCTGCTCGCTCGAGCGGCTCTACCAGCGGGGGCGGATGCCGGCTAGGATCAGGCCGTTCGCCTTCTCCACTTGCCCGTTGGACTCCGGATGTGCCACAGATGCTAGGTCCATTTGGATCCCCATTTCCTCGCAATAGCGAGAGAAGATGCCTTGGGCGAAGTTGCTGCCGTTATCAGTGATGATGCTATGGGGGTAGCCGTATCTCACAATGATTTCCTTGAGGAATGTGACGGCTGTGGAGCCGTCCAGCTTCTTGATCGGCTTGGCCTCAATCCACTTAGTGAATTTGTCGATCATCACCAGGAGGTGTGTCATGCCGCCTCGGGAAGTTTTGAATGGGCCCACCATATCCAAGCCCCACACGGCGAATGTCCAAGTGATGGGGATGGTTTTCAAGGCGGAAGCCGGCGAATGCCTTTTCTTAGCAAAGCGCTGGCAGCCATTGCATTTCTTCGCCAATTCTTCTGCGTCCTTTAGCGCAGTCGGTCAGTAGAAGCCGTGCCGGAAGGCTTTGCCTACTATGGCTCTAGAGGAGGCGTGGTGGCCGCACTCTCCCTGATGGATTTCCCGCAGGAGTTCAATCCCTTCAGCCGGCTCAACACACCGCTGGAACACCCCACTTACGTTGCGTTTGTACAGCTGGTGGTTGATGATTGTATAGGCCTTGGCCCTTCTCTCAATCTGCCTAGCTTGGACCCTATCATTGGGCAGCACACCATCGGTGAGGCAGGAGAGGAATTCTTGTGCCCATGATGGTACGCATTTTATTTCAAACACGCTAACCATCAAGGCCTCCATCTTCGGAGCTTCCGGGTTCGACTGCGTGGTCGCCGGGTTCGGCTGTGGAGCCGGCGGGTTCGGCTGAGAAGCCCCCGAGTTTGGCTGAGAAGCCCCCGGGTCAGCCGGCACGAATATTGAATCCGAGTCCGGTGACGGTGTGATGGACGGCTTGCGCAGATGTTGTAGAGCCACACCCGGCGGAATTGCCTGCTGGGTTGAGCCTATCTTGGATAGGGCATCAGCCGCCTCGTTGTTGGCTCGTGGCACATGGTGGAACTCGCACCCTTCGAAGAAGCCGGCTAGCTGCTGGACGTGGAAGCGGTATGATGCCATGTTGGTATCCTTCGCGTCCCAGTCGCCCGAAGCCTGCTGTACGACCAAGTCGGAGTCGCCGAAGCATAAGATGCAACGAACGCCAATTTCCTTGGCCAGCTTGAGCCCGTGGATGAGCGCTTCATATTCCGCCACATTATTGGATGCGGCGAAGTGGATCTGCAGGACATAGTCCAACCTGTCTCCTTTTGGAGAGGTGATGACGACTCCGGCTCCCAAGCCGGTGCGTATCTTGGAGCCGTCGAAGTGCAGCTTCCAGTGCGTGGAGTCCGACGCTGGCGGCAGGTACTGCATCTTGGCCCAATCGACGAAGAAGTCGGCTAGGATCTGCGACTTGATGGCTGTTCTCGGCTCATAGCGGATGGAATGGGCCGCCAGCTCCAGGGCCCACTTGGCAACCCGGCCATTGGCGTCCTTGCTGCCGATGATTTCTGCCAAGGGCGCTGTGGCCACCACCTTGATGGGGTGCTCTTGGAAGTAGTGCTTGAGCTTCTTGGCCGCCATGTACACGCCGTAGGTGACCTTCTGGTAGTGGGGGTAATTTTGCTTCGACTGGGAAAGCACCTCACTGAGGTAGTAGACTGGGCGCTGAACCGGCTGCTCCTTGCCGGCTTGCTTGTGTTCCACCACCAGGAGAACGCTGACCACTCGGTTGGTGGCTGCGATGTAGAACATCATCAGCTCCACTGAAGCCGGCGATGCCAGGACGGGCGCGGTTGAGAGCATGCGCTTTAAGTCGCGGAAGGCGTCATCCGCCTGCGGCGTCCAGCTGAAAGAGTTTGTTTTCTTGAGCAACTGGTACAGGGGCAGTGCCTTCTCCCCAGCCGGCTGACGAAGCGGCTCAAGGAGGCCAGGCATCCGGTAAACTTCTGGACGTCCTTGAGGCACTACGGCGGTTCCATCTTCTCTATGGCACTGATCTTCTCCGGGTTGGCTTCGATTCCTCGCTGAGAGATGAGGTAGCCTAGGAGTTGGCCGGCTGGCACGCCGAAAGTGCACTTGGCCGGGTTGAGCTTCATCCGGAATCTTTGCAGATTGGTGAAGGTTTCTCTCAGATCATCAAGGAGGGTATTCTTCTCCTTGGTTTTCACAACGACATCATCCACATATGCGTGAACGTTTCTGCCGATTTTCTCTTGTAAGCATTTTTGCATGCACCTTTGATAAGTAGCGTCTGCATTTTTCAAGTCGAATGGCATAGTCGTGTAGCAATAAGCCCCATACGGGGTAATGAACGAAGTCTTTATTTGATCAGCCGGATTCAAAGGAATCTGGTGGTAGCCTAAATAGGCATCTAAAAAAGACAACAGTTCACAGCCGGCAGTCGAATCTATGACTTGATCTATGCGCGGCAGGGGGAAGGGGTCCTTCGGGCACGCCTTGTTGAGGCTGGTGTAGTCGATACACATGCGCCAGGAGCCGTTCTTCTTCAAAACCAGGACTGGGTTTGCTAACCAGTCCGGGTGCAGCACTTCCATGATGAAGTCGGCTGCTGGAAGCCGGGCAATTTCTTCACCGATGGCCTTCCTTCTTTCTTCGGCGAAGCGGCGGAGAGGTTGCTTCACCGGCTTGGCCTCTGTCCTGACGTGGAGGTGGTGCTCAGCCAACTCCCTCGGCACACCCGGCATGTCCCTTGGAGACCATGCGAAGATGCCCCGATTCTCACGGAGGAAGCTGGTGAGCTCGCTTTCCTATTTGCTGCTCAAGCCGACACCGATGGTGACGAACTTGTCCAGCTGCGCCGGGTCGAGCAGGATCTTCTTGGTGTCATTGGCCGGCTGGAAGTGAGTTGTCCCAGCTGGGTTGCCCACAGCCGGCATGTCCGACTGCGCGGCCTTGGCCATGGCGACGGCGTCGTGGATGAGCAGCTTCTCGGCAGCTGTGACCAGTGTCTGGGCCATCTTGGAGCTCTTGGTGGCGCATTCCATGGAGCGGTGATAGTCGCCGGCTACGGTGATGACCCCTTTTGGGCCCGGCAACTTCATCTTCAGGTACCCATAGTGGGGCACCGCCATGAACTTGGTCAGGGCCGGCCGGCCCAGGAGCGCGTGGTAGGGACTGACCAAGTCCACCACCTCGAACTCGACGTTTTCTGTGCGGAAGTGGTCCGGCTTGCCGAACATGACCTCCAGAGTGATCCGGCCAATCGGCTGGCACGAATGGCCTGGCACGATGCCGTGGAAGACGGTGGGGGTGGGGCGCAGCTCGGCCTCCTGGATGCCCAGCTTGCGGGTGGTGTCGCGGTAGAGGATGTTGATGCTGCTACCATCGTCAATGAGGACGCGCGAGAAGCGCACGCTGCGCCGGCTGGTGCCGATGGTGGGGTCGAGGACCATGGCGTAGCTACCCGGCTTCGGCAAGACAGCCGGTGTGTCGCGGCGATCAAAAGTGATGGCCTGCTCTGACCAGTTGAGGTACTGGGGGACCGGCGGCATGACCACGTTTACCTCGAGGGAACGGCGCTGCTGGCTCGTTTTGTCCTCGGGCTCGGTGGTGAAGATGATGTAGGTGGCATCCTCAGGCAGGTACCGACCGTGGTGCACTTGGTTAGCCTCGTGGTGCTCGAGGTTGGTGTTTTCTATGCCGGCTTGGCCACCCGGCCCGCCGGATGGTGGAGGCGGGGGTGGAGGCGGGAGCGGTTCGCCGCTTGTCAGCCGCTTCATGAAGTGGTTGTCACGGGTGGTGTGGTTGGAGGGGTTCTTGCCGCTGTGGTACTTGCACGGCGAGTCGAGCATCTGCTCAAAAGTGAACTTCGGCTTCCAGGGCCGGTCCTGTTTCTGGCGCCGGCTGCCGCCAGCCGCCGCGTAGTCCGACACGGCTGCCACATGGGCGGAACCGTACCGACGATCCGGCTGGTCGCTATGCCGCTTGCCGCGGTAGTTGTCTCGCCGGCTGCCATGGGAGGCGCCTTCAGCCGGCTTGTGCTCGGCCGGCTTGTGGTTGTCCCGCTGATACGTCTCCAACGTATCTATAATTTCTGATGTTCCATGCTAGTTTTATGACAATACCTACATGTTTTGTTCACACTTTATATAATTGTTATGCATTTTCTGGAACTAACCTATTAACAAGATGCCGAAGCGCCAGTTCCTGTTTTCTGCTGTTTTTGGTTTCAGAAATTCTACACAGGAAATATTCTCGGAATTGGACGAAACAAAAGCCCAAGGCCTTATTTTCCATGGAGGGTTCAGAACACCGAAGGAGAGACGGAGAGGGGCCACGAGGTGGCCACCCCACTGGCGGCGCGGCCAGGGGGCGCCCCCTATGGTGTGGGCCCCTCGGGACCCCTCCGAGGCCGCCCTTCCGCCTATATATTCTTCCAGTCGCGAAAACCCTAAATCGTCAAGTCATATTCCACGAAGAGTTCCGTAGCCGCCGCCATCGCGAAACCAAGTTCGGGGGACAGAAGTCTCTGTTTCGGCATGCCGCCGGGACGGGGAAGTGCCCCCGGAATCCATCTCCATCGACACCGCCGCCAACTTCATCGTTGCTGTCTCCCATGATGAGGAGGGAGTAGTTCTCCCCCGAGGAGGGCTCTACCGGTAGCTATGTGGTTCATCTCTCTCTCCCATGGTGTGATCTTTATGTGATCATGAGCTTTGTAATCTAGTTGAATATGTAGATGTTACTCTTGTCTATTATGCACTCTAGAGGTTACTTTAATATGAACTCCGGAGTCATTCTCCACGGTGTGATGGTGACAATGTGCGCATCGTGTGTGATTCCTTTATGACGTTGTGGAGCTTGTTTACTCCGGCTTGAGGTGTGCTTTTGTAGCCCTACACAATGAATGGTGTTTGTTATCCAACAAGAGAGTGTTTGAGAGTAGCATTTATTTATTCAATTATGTGATCATTGTTGAGAGTGTCCACTAGTGAAAGTATGATCCCTAGGCCTTGTTTCTAAGCATTGAAACACCGTTTCCAACAAGTTCTGCTACATGTTCGCTTGCTGTCATTTTTATTTCAGATTGCAATTGCTACTTATAATCATCCATATTACTTGTATTTCACTATCTCTTCGCCGAACTAGTGCACCTATACATCTGACAAGTGTATTAGGAGTGTTGGGGACACAAGAGACTTCTTGTATCTTAATTGCAGGGTTGCTTGAGAGGGATATCTTTGACCTCTACCTCCCTGAGTTCGATAAACCTTGGGTGATTCACTTAAGGGAAACTTGCTGTTGTTCTACAAACCTCTGCTCTTGGAGGCCCAACACTGTCTACAGGAATAGAAGCGTGCGTAGACATCACCCGCCTGGACGGAGCCGACGAAGCTTCAGCCGGAGCCTTGTCGGCTTCCTCAGCCAGCGCATACTTGTCTGCAATGTCCATCAAGGCGGCCATTGTCTTGGGCTCGCTGCGACGCACCTTGTGCCACATCATGGTGTTGGCCCGACAGCCGCTCATGAAGAAGCTGATGGCCTGAATCTTGTGCACGCCCTCGCAGGAGTTGCGCATTTCGCACCAGCGCGTCAGGTACGCGCGATCCGTCTTGTCCGGGCCCTGCTTGCACATCTCTAGCTGCTGGGGCGACCCGGCCGGCGATAGGTGCCGGTGAAGTTGCTGATGAAGGCTTCCTCGAAGTCGAGCCAGCCGTTGATGCTGCCGGCTGGGAGGTTGTTGAGCCATGTGCGGGCGGAGCCGAACAGCATCAGGGGGGAGTAGCGCACGACCCAGCGCTTGTTGCCTTTGGCGATGCCGACTGCGGTGGAGCCGTCGACCATGGGTTCGTTCAGAATCCGCGGCCCGAAGCACTTTGGGCCGGCTGGCCCTTCTTCTTCTGCGATGCGGGATTCGAACAGCCGGTCGAGGCGGTCCCTGGCGTCTGCCGGCTCGACGCATGGGCCCAGCCGGGAGTGGGCCGGCTGGCGGTGGCCGCTTGCCTCTGGGGCCGGCCGGTGCGGGCGTCTTGGCGCCGGCTGCTCGGAGCCTTGCTCCTGGTCCCGGCTTGGTGGAGGCCGGCTGCGGCCGCTGTTGCCGCTTGCCAGCCGACTTGTCCGGCTGGAGCTTGCGTGGGTGGCGCGGGAGTCCCGGGGCCGACTCGGTGCTGGTGAGGATGACTCGGCCGTGTCCCTGGAGCGTACCTTGGATCGGCATGCTGCTTGGTGGCGACATGGAGCAGCTGCCTTACCCGCTCTGTCTGGCGGCGTAGTTCTTCGCCCTCCAGGCGGCTCAGTTCGGCTGCGGCGGCTTCGGCCGCGCGCATGTTCTTGTCGGGGGTGTTGTAAACTGGCAGCTCCGTAGAAGGTGCCGGCTGCTCCGCGCCGTCGCGGTCGATCTCAGCGCCTAAGGCGCCTCCCCTGCGGCGGATCTATCCGGCTCGGCTAGGGTTGTCGCCGGCTGGCGTTAAGACATGAGCGTGGGCGAACTCGCGCCGGGTGATCTCCATCTGGCGCTTTGCAGCAGCCAGCTCTTTAGCCTGCTTGAGGAGCAGCTGGCGGTGTGTCTCCAAGTCCGCCTCGACAGTGGAGGGGTCGGCTCCGACGGTGAGCGGAGAGCTCAGCTTTGCCCGGACTTCGTCCAAACGGGACGGTGGTGGTGGCGCCTTTGGGCCCGAGCCGGATGCGCCGGCTGCCGCGGTGCGCTCCAGGAGGGGGCCGCGGACGCACGTGGTCTTGTCGACGGCATCATCGTCGGTTGCCATGACCTCCTGCATGACGCAGGGGCTGGCGCCGGCTCCAAGGGGAGGGCTTGCGCAGCTCAGGATTTGGCGCGGATAGCGCGGTGGTGCGACGGTGGCGACGTAGACGTCGTGGCCGCGGAAGGAGATGATGCTGCCGCCGACTGGGAATGGCCGGTCAGCGAAGCAGCCAGCATTGTCGCTGACGCAGTCGAGGCAGCCGAATCTCCAAATCAAGCCTGAAACGACTCGCTCGCCGGTGGTGATGGTGAGCCCCGTCCGGATGAAGACACCGGCCAAAGACGTTGAAGGCCCCACGGTGGGCGCCAAATGTCGTGGTATCGTCACGGCATATGCCATAGGGTGGCTAAAGAGAGTGGTTCCTAGTATGTTCTACGGCGGTATCCGGATGCGGGTATGGGCACGAGCAACACAGCGACGTACCCAGGTTCGAGGCCCTCCTGTGGAGGTAACACCTCTACTGCTGCTATGAGTGTATAAGCAATGTCACAGTACAATGGTGCTCCTAGAGCTGTATCCGGCTGCCCCTGTGAGGCTAAGGTAGACGAAGGTCTCTCTCAGGACAGCTCTATGACTAGAAATGAGCAAGGATCGATCCTCTCCCGCACGAGAGGGGGTAGTGCAGCTTATATAGACGCTGGCACTTTACAGATCCCTATGACCTACTTGTCGGCTCCGCTGGCTCCGGCTTTCCGCTCCTTCCCGAGGCGCCTGCGTCAGCACCGTTGAGGCGTTGAGGCCGGCATGTCCTTCTGCCGAGGTCAGCGGCGACAAGACGTGCACAACATCGTGGGAGAAGTGTATCTGCCGGCGCCGTTACGCTGTAGCAGTACGGCATGGCTCTGGCCATGATGGTCTGTCGGAGGCGGGGCACTGTTCCTCTACAGTGCCCCTTGCTTTACAGGAGATGAGGTCAGCGTGGACCTTTGCACCCGGATTACCTACCCGGTTCCTTCTCCTGCAAGGCTCGCCAACCTCGAGCCGGTCAGGGGTGAGACAACCCAGTCGGATATGGCTTGTAGAAGCCGGCCCAGCCACAGCGCAGACGGCCATGGCCAGACCGACTAAGACTATGAGCCAGCCGGCCCCCAAGGCAGCCGTCCACGGCTCCAGCCGGCTACTCCTCAGCCGGCTACTCCTCAGCCGGCCTTTGCCGCGGGCCAGCCGGCCCTGAGCCAACTGCTCCTCGTCTATTGCCCTACCCGGGGTCTTCCCCCCGACACTCTTAAGGGGATCAAAGCTGAAAATGATATCCCATGGGTATGCATGGGTGATTTTAATGAAGTCTTACTCCAGGAAGAGCATGTTGGGCCAGGAACTTGGACCCAGGTGCAGATGGATGGTTTTCGTGATGCTATAGATGTTTGCGGCTTCAGTGATATGGGTTATGTTGGGAGGAGTTGGACTTTCGAGAAAAAAAATCAGGTAGAAGCTTCTGTCGTGTGCGTCTAGACAGAGCCCTGGCATCGCCAGCCTGGATGAACCTCTATCCAAGTGCGACAGTACAACATATGACTTCGGCCTCGTCGGATCATGGCCCGATACTTCTTGAACTTGATGATGTTATTCCTTCAGATAGGAGGCAAGCGACGCAGTTTTGGTGGGAGACGCATAATGACTTGAAGGAGGTTGTGGGAGAGGCATGGAGGGAGGATGGCACATGCGATAATGTTACTGATGTTCATGGGGAGCTGTCTTCTCTTGCGATCAAGCTTGGTAGGTGGAGTAAAGATACTTTTGGGAGTGTGAGGAAAGAGATAAAGTCACTCAAGGCGGATCTGGTGATGATGCGGGACGTGCCTGGTCGAGTGGTGCCATCTCATGCCGAAATCAAAATCAACGATCGCCTGGTTGAGTTATACCATAGAGAGGAGGTAAGAACACTCAATATTTTCATCAAAGGGCAAGTATGAGGAAGAAAAAGAATCGTATAAAGCAGCTGGTAAAGGAGAATGGGGACACGATCACTGATAATGTTGAGATGCAAGGTTTAGCTACCGAATTCTACATGAAGTTATACACTTAGGAATCTACCTCTGATATGAAAGAGGTTTTGGACATGGTTTCGTGCAAGGTCACTGCCGAGATGAACGGTATGCTGAATGCGCCATATTCCACGTTAGAAATCAAGAACGCATTGTTCCAGATGTTTGCGACTAAAGCACCGGGGCCTGATGGCTTCCCGGCGCATTTATTTCAGCGGAATTGGGATTTATGTGGGGAGGATATCGATAGAGCGGTAATGAGAATTATTGAGGGACAAAAGAATGTGGAAATTATCAACATAACGGTTCTAGTGCTCATCCCAAAGGTCCAGAATCCTTCACTTCTCTCTCAGTTTAGGCCTATCGGTTTATGCAATGTTTTGTATAAAATTGCGCCCAAAACTGTGGCTAACCGCTTGAAAAGCATTCTTCCTGACATTATTTCAGAGGAGCAATCGGCCTTCGTCCCTGGCTGTCTTATTACTGATAACGTAATTGCTGCTTATGAATGTTTACATTTTTTTAAGAGGAATAAATCCAAAAAGCACAGGTCCTGTGCCCTAAAATTTGACATGATGAAAGCTTATGATCGCGTGGAGTGGAACTATTTGCAAGCCATCATGGTAAAATTGGGTTTTGATTCTTCTTGGATAAATATTATTATGGGGATGATATCATCTGTATCCTTCTCAGTTATTTTTAATGGAGTTCAATTGGAGGAGTTCAAACCGATAAGAGGAATAAGACAAGGGGATCCCATATCACCATACCTTTTCTTGATTGCAGCAGAGGGCCTTTCGTGCCTCCTAAACCATAGAAGTCAGTCATCGGAGCAGAGTGGAATACAAGTGGCCTCATCAGCTCCATCGGTGAACCACCTTCTTTTCGCAGATGATAGCCTGTTGTTTTTAAAGCAAATGGTGCTGGTGCTACAGAGATCTCTCAGTCTTTGGATCTTTATTGTAGAGCGTCTGGCCAGAAGATAAACCTAATCAAGTCATCAATATTTTTCAGGAAGGGTTGCCCTCGAGGTGTTCGTGATGAAGTAAAAGGAATACTGAATGTTCCTAATGAGAGCTTACAAGACAAATATCTGGGTATGCCTTCTGACGTCGGTAGATCCAAGAATGGCGCCTTCAAATATTTGAAGGATCGGGTATGGAGCAAAGTGCAAGGGTGGATGGAGATGATTTTGTCTGCGGGAGGAAAAGAGGTTTTAATTAAATCAGTGGCTCAAGCGGTTCCTATCTACTCTATGGCATGCTTTAAATTACCCTGGGGTTTATGCAAGCATATAGATTCTCTTATTCGGAAATTTTGGTGGGGAAGTAAAGCTAGAGAACGCAAGACTGTTTGGGGTTGCTTGGGAAGAGATAACCAAACCAAAATATATGGGAGGGTTGGGCTTCCGAGATACGGAGTTGTTCAATCTAGCTCTCCTTGCTCGCCGGGCTTGGAGGATCTTGCAGAACCCTAATACTCTAAGTGCTAGAATTATTAAAGCAATTTATTTTCCTGGCACAGATTTTCTCGAAGCAAAATTGGGGTCCCATCCCTCTCACATTTGGCGTGCACTTGTAGAAGGGAAGCAAGCTCTATCTCTTGGTTTGATCCGGCGGATTGGTGATGGAAAAACAACCAAGATTTGGACCCAGAATTGGCTACCAAGAAGTGAGATGATGAGGCCGATTGCATCACTATCTGGTGAACCTCCGCAACTAGTCAGTGACCTTATCAATGCTCCTTACACGTCATGGAAGCAAGAGAGGATCAGGAATGTTCCGTTAAGGCTGATTGCGACGTGATCTTAGGCATACCCCTGTGCACACGGCATATTAATGATTTCTGGTCATGGAATTTTGATAAAAGGGGAATGTTCAGAGTGAGATCGGCTTATAGGATGCTGGTGGACATAAAGAATCGAAGAGAAGCGTGGCTGGAAGGAAGGGCGTCTAGTTCTGATAATTCTACAGAATCTAAGAACTGGACAAAACTTTGGGAGATTAATGTTCCATCAAAGATAAGAGTCTTTCTCTGGAGGCTAGCTAAGCAGTCCCTTCCCACGGGAGACTTGCTACAGCATCGTCATATATCCACTTCTAGTTCGTGCTTGTTATGCGGAAGGACGGACTCATTGCGCCACTCACTTTTGGAGTGTCCAATGGCGCGGAGTGTTTGGGCCTTAGCAGATGAGGAGGTGGTAGAACATATGCATGCGACAACAGAACCGAGTGCAAGGAGCTCGCTATTTAACATGATGGAATCCCTTACCTCGGAGCACTTCATCCTAGTAGGTGTTTTGTTGTGGGCCATTTGGACGGCGCGAAGGAAGGCAATTCATGAAGGGGAGTTCCAAAGTCCGTTATCAACCCACTATTTTGTGAAGCGTTTCCTGGAAGAGCTTGCCTTAATACCTAAACCACCATCAGGTTTATCGGTGAGTACTGATGCGCGTAGATGTACACGTACGTTGGGAACCCCAAGAGGAAGGTATGATGCGCACAGCGGCAAGTTTTCCCTCAGAAAGAAACCAAGGTTATCGAACCAGTAGGAGCCAAGAAGCACGTGAAGGTTGTTGGTGGAGGAGTGTAGTGCGGCGCAACACCGGTGAAACCGGCGCCAACGTGGAACCTGCACAACACAATCAAGATACTTTGCCCCAACGTAACGTGAGGTTGTCAATCTCACCTTGCTGAAAACAAAGGATTAAGCGTATCGAGTGGAAGATGGTGTTTGTTTGCAAAGAACAGCAAAGAACAATAATTGCAGTAGAATGTATTCAGATGTAAAAGAATGGACCGGGGTCCACAGTTCACTAGTGGTGTCTCTCCAATAGGATAACTAACATGCTGGGTGAACAAATTACAGGTGGGCAATTGACAAATCAATATTCAATACATATCAACGATGATTACTATGTGATTTAATCAGGGCATTACGACAAAGTACATAGACCGCTATCCAGCATGCATCTATGCCAAAATAATCCACCTTCGGGTTAGCATCCGCACCTCCCTATTAAGTTGTAAACAACAGATAATTGCATTAAGTATGGTGTGTAATGTAATCAACACAAATATCCTTAGACAAAGCATCGATGTTTTATCCCTAGTAGCAACAACACATCCACAACCTTAGAACTTTATGTCACTGTCCCAGATTAAATGGAGGCATGAACCCACTATCGAGCATAAATACCCCCTCTTGGAGTTACAAGTATCAACTTGGCCAGAGCCTCTACTAGCAACGGAGAGCATGCAAGAACATAAACAACACATATATGATAGATTGATAATCAACGTAACATAGTATTCTAGATTCATCGGATCCCACCAAACACAACATGTAGCATTACAAATAGATGATCTTGATCATGTTAGGCAGCTCACAAGATCTATAACAATGATAGCACAAGCGGAGAAGACAACCATCTAGCTACTGCTATGGACCCATAGTCCAAGGATGAACTACTCACGCATCAATCCGGAGGCGGGCATGATGATGTAGAGCCCCTCCGGTGATGATTCCCCTCTCGGCAGGGTGCCGGGAATCTCCTGAATCCCCCGAGTTGCGATTGGCGGCGGCGTCTCGGAAGGTTTTCCGTATCGTGGCTCTCGGTACGGGGTATTCGCGACGAAGGCTTTAAGTAGGCGGAAGGGTAGGTCGGGGGCGTCACGAGGGACCCACACCATAGGGCGCGCGGCCGGGGCCGGGCCGCGCCGCCCGTGGTGCCACCTCGTGGCCCCACTTCGTTATCTCTTCGGTCTTCTGGAAGCTTCGTGGAAAAATAGGACCCTGGGCGCTGATTTCGTCCAATTCCGAGAATATTTCCTTACTAGGATTTCTGAAACCAAAAACAGCAGACAGCAAGGCGCTTTGGCATCTTGTTAATAGGTTAGTGCCGGAAAATGTATAATAATGCTGTAAAGTATGTATAAAACATTCAAGTATTGTCATAAAAGTAGCAAGGAACATAAGAAATTATAGATACGTTTGAGACGTATCAAGCATCCCCAAGCTTAGTTCCTACTCGTCCTCGAGTAGGTAAACGATAACACAAATAATTTCTGAAGTGACATGCTACCAACATAATCTTGATCAACATTATTGTAAAGCATATGAGATGAATGGAGTGATCTGAACAAAAGATTGCTAACAAAGATAATGACTAAACAAATGAATCATATAGCAAAAATTTTCATGAATAGTACTTCCAAGACAAGTATCAACAAGACTTGCATAAGAGCTAACTCATAAGCAATAAATTCTAAGTAGAATGCATTGAAACAACACAAAGGATGATTAAGTTTCAGCAATTGCTTTCAACTTGTAACATGTATATCTCATGGATATTTGTCAACATAGAGTAATATAAAGGTGCAATAAGTAAACATGTAAGAATCAATGTACACAGTTAACACAAGTGTTTGCTTCTAAGATAGAAAGAAGTGGGTAAACTGACTCAACATAAAGTAAAAGAATGGCCCTTCGCAGAGGGAAGCATGGATTACTATTTTTGTGCTAGAGCTTTTGTTTTGAAAAACATAGAAACAATTTTGTCAACGGTAGTAATAATTCATATGTGCTATGCATAATACTTCCTACAGGTTGCAAGTCTCATGCATAGAGTACTAATAATGCTCGCACCTTGTCCTAATCAGCTCGGATAACACGGATTATCATTGCATGACATATGTTTCAACCAAGTGTCACAAAGGGGTACCTCTATGCCACCTGTACAAAGGTCTAAGGAGAAAGCACGCATTGGATTTCTCGCTTTTGATTATTCTCAACTTAGACATCCATACCGGGACAACATAGACAACAGATAATGGACTCCTCTTTTAATGCTTAAGCATTCAACAACAAATAATATTCTCATAAGAGATTGAGGTTGTATGTCCAAACTAAAACTTCCACCATGATACATGGCTTTAGTTAGCGGCCCAATGTTCTTCTCTAACATATGCATACTCAAACCATTTGATCATGAAATCGCACTTACTTCAGACAAGACGAACATGCATAGCATCTCACATGATATCCAACAAAGGTAAAAAGTTGATGGCGTCCCCAGAAACATGGTTACCGCTCAACAAGCAACTTATAAGAATTAAGACACATAACTACATATTCATCACCACAATAGTTTTTAAGCTATTTGTCCCATGAGCTATATATTGCAAAGATAAAGGAATGAAATTTTAAAGGTAGCACTCAAGTAATTTACTTTGGAATGGCAGAAAAATACCACATAGTAGGTAGATATGGTGGACACAAATGGCATGGGTTTTGGCTCAAGGTGTTTGGATGCACGAGAAGCATTTCCTCTCAGTACAAGGTTTGGGCTAGCAAGGTTGTTTGAAGCAAACACAAGTATGAACAGGTACAGCAAAACTTACACAAGAACATATTGCAAGCATTATAAGGCTCTACACTGTCTTCCTTGTTGTTCAAACATTTTACCCGAAAATATCTAGACTTAGAGAGACCAATCATGCAAACCAAATTAAACAAGCTCTACGGTAGTTCTCCATTAATAGATTAAACTACATGATGCAAGAGCTTAAACATGATCTATGAGAGCTCAAACAATTGCCAAATTTTTCCAAACCATATGCAGCATTTTCTGATTCCAACCAAATAGCAATTTAACGAAGCAATTTCAGCCTTCGCCATGAACATTAAAGCACAATTAAGAACACAAGTGTTCCATATGAAAAAGCGGAGCGTAATATCTCCAATATAAGGATGATGGGATCCAAATTTATTCAAACAAAACAAAAATAAAAGCAAACCGACGCTCCAAGTAAAGAACATAAGATGTGAAGTAATAAAAATATAGTTTCACTAGATGTGACCTGATAATGTTGTCGATGAAGAAGGGGATGCCTTGGGCATCCCCAAGCTTAGATGCTTGAGTCTTCTTAAAATATGCAGGGATGAACCACCGGGGCATCCCCAAGCTTAGACCTTTCACTCCTCTTGATCATAGTATATCATCCTCTTCTCTTGACCCTTGAAAACTTCCTCCACACCAAACTTCAAGCAAACTCATTACAGGGTTAGTGCATAATTAAAAATTCACATATTCAGAGGTGACACAATCATTCTTAACACTTCTGGACATTGCACAAAGCTTCTGAAAGTTAATGGAATAAAGAAACTCATTCAACATAGCAAAAGCGGCAATGCGAAATAAAAGCCAGAATCTGTCAAAAACAGAACAGTCCGTAAAGACGAATTTTGCAGGGGCACTTAACTTGCTCAAACGGAAACACTCAAAACTAATGAAAGTTGTGTAAATATATGAGGATCACTCACGTAAATTTTCAGATTTTTTTGACTCTCCTACAGAGAGATCTGTGCGAATTCGTGACAGACAGCAATGCTGTTTCTGCGCAGCGATCCAAATCTAGCATCAACTTTAACATAGAAACTTTACTTGGCACAAAAACATGATAAGGAGAGGTTGCTACAGTAGTAAACAACTTCCAAGACTCAACAATACAGTAAATAAAATGAAACATGGGTTATCTCCCAAGAAGTGCTTTTCTTTAACGCCTTTCAGCTAGGCGCAGAAAGTGCAAATCAAGTAACATCAAGAGAAAAAGCATCAACATCATAGCTTGTTCTAATGATAAAATCAAAAGGCAACTTCATTCTTTTTCTAGGGAAGTGTTCCATACCTTTCTTGAGAGGAAATTGATATTTAATATTACCTTCCTTCATATCAATAACAGCACCAACGGTTCGAAGAAAAGGTCTTCCCAACACAATAGGACAAGATGCATTGCATTCAATATCCAAGACAACAAAATCAACGGGGACAAGGTTATTGTTAACCGTAATACGAACATTATCAATCCTCCCGAAAGGTTTATTTTTAACATTATCAGCGAGATTAACATCCAAATAACAATTCTTCAATGGTGGCAAGTCAAGCATATCATAAATTTTCTTAGGAATAACAGAAATACTTGCACCAAGATCACATAAAGCATTACATTAAAAATCATTGAATTTCATCTTAATGATGGGCTCCCAACCATCTTCTAACTTCCTAGGAATAGAAGCTTCAAGTTTTAATTTCTCTTCCCTAGCTTTAATGAGAGCATTTGTAATATGTTTTGTAAAGGCTAAATTTATAGCACTAGCATTAGGACTTCTAGCAAGTTTTTGTAAGAACTTTATAACTTCAGTAATATGACAATCATCAAAATATAAACCATTATGTTCTACATCAATAGAATCATTGTCACCAATATTTTGAAAAATTTCAGCAATTTTATCAGAAGCAGTTTCAGCAGTTTCAGGCAATTTTGCACGCTTTGTACTAGGAGTAGAAACATTGCCAACACCAATTATTTTACCATTGATAGTAGGAGGTGTAGCAATATGTGTAGAATCAACATTACTAGTGGTGGTAATAGTCCATACTTTAGCTACATTATTTTTTTAGCAAGTTTTTCTTTTTCTTCTCTATCCCACCTAGCATGCAATTCAGCCAACATTCTAATATTATCATTAATTCGAACTTGGATGGCATTTGTTTTAGCAAACCTAGCATCTTTAACTTTCTCAGGCATAACTTTCAATTTTAAAAGATCAACATCAAGAGCAAGACTATCAACCTTAGAAGCAAGAACATCAATTTTACCAAGCTTTTCTTCAACAGTTTTATTGAAAGCAGTTTGTGTACTAATAAATTCTTTAAGCATCACTTCAAGACCAGAGGGTACACTCTTATTATTGTTGTAAGAATTACCATAACCATTACCATTATTAGAAGGATATGGCCTATAGTTGTTGTTACCATAATTATTCCTATAAGCATTGTTGTTGAAATTATTACTCTTAATGAAATTCACATCAACATTTTCTTCTTGAGCAACCAATGAAGCTAAAGGAACATTATTAGGATCAATATGAGATCTACCATTTGCAAGCATATACATAATAGCATCAATCTTATCACCCAAAGAAGAGGTTTCTTCAACAGAATTTACCTTCTTACCTTGAGGAGTTCTTTCAGTGTGCCATTCAGAGTAATTGATCATCATATCATCAAGTAGTTTAGTTGCGGCGCCCAGGGTGATGGACATAAAAGTACCTCCAGCAGCTGAATCCAATAGGTTCCTCGAGGAAAAATTCAATCCTGCATAAAAGGTTTGGATGATCATCCAAGTAGTCAGTCCATGGGTTGGGCAATTCTTTACCAAAGATTTCATTCTCTCCCATGCTTGAGCAACATGTTCATTATCAAATTGTTTAAAATTCATAATGCTACTTCTCAAAGATATAATCTTAGCAGGAGGATAATATTTACTAATAAAAGCATCTTTACATTTAGTCCATGAATCAATACTATTCTTAGGCAAAGAAATCAACCAATCTTTAGCTCTTCCTCTTAGTGAGAAAGGAAACAATTTCAGTTTTATAATATCACCATCTATATCCTTATACGTTTGCATTTCACAAAGTTCAACAAAATTATTAAGATGGGCAGCAGCATCATCAGTACTAACACCAGAAAATTGCTCTCTCATAACAAGATTCAGTAAAGCAGGTTTAATTTCATAGAATTCTGTAGTAGTAGCAGGTGGAGCAATAGGAGTACATATAAAATCATTATTATTTGTGCTAGTGAAATCACACAAATTAGTATTTTCAGGAGTACCCATTGTAGGAGTAATAAAAGTAAACTAGACAAATAGAATAAATACAAGTAACTATTTTTTTTGTGTTTTTGATATAGAGCTAGTAAATAAGACAGAAAGTAAAGTAACTAATTTTTTTGTGTTTTTAGTATGAAGCAAACAAGACAGTAAATAAAATAAAGTAAAGCAAGACAAAAACAAAGTAAAGAGATTGGATGTGGAGACTCCCCTTGCAGCGTGTCTTGATCTCCCGGCAACGGCGCCAGAAAAAGTGCTTGATGCGCGTAGATGTACACGTCCGTTGGGAACCCCAAGAGGAAGGTATGATGCGCACAGCGGCAAGTTTTCCCTCCGAAGAAACCAAGGTTATCGAACCAGTAGGAGCCAAGAAGCACGTGAAGGTTGTTGGTGGAGGAGTGTAGTGCGGCGCAACACCGGTGAAACCGGCGCCAACGTGGAACCTGCACAACACAATCAAGATACTTTGCCCCAACGTAACAGTGAGGTTGTCAATCTCACCGGCTTGCTGAAAACAAAGGATTAAACGTATCGAGTGGAAGATGGTGTTTGTTTGCAAAGAACAGTAAAAACAATGATTGCAGTAGAATGTATTCAGATGTAAAAGAATGGACCGGGGTCCACAGTTCACTAGTGGTGTCTCTCCAATAAGATAGCTAACATGCTGGGTGAACAAATTACAGGTGGGCAATTGACAAATCAAGATTCAATACATATCAAGGATGATTACTATGTGATTTAATCAGGGCATTACGACAAAGTACATAGACCGCTATCCAGCATGCATCTATGCCTAAATAATCCACCTTCGGGTTAGCATCCGCACCCCCTCCAGTATTAAGTTGTAAACAATAGATAATTGCATTAAGTATGGTGCGTAATGTAATCAACACAAATATCCTTAGACAAAGCATCGATGTTTTATCCCTAGTAGCACATCCACAACCTTAGAACTTTCTGTCACTGTCCCAGATTAAATGGAGGCATGAACCCACTATCGAGCATAAATACCCCCTCTTGGAGTTACAAGTATCAACTTGGCCAGAGCCTCTACTAGCAACGGAGAGCATGCAAGAACATAAACAACACATATATGATAGATTGATAATCAACTTAACATAGTATTCTAGATTCATCGGATCCCACCAAACACAACATGTAGCATTACAAATAGATGATCTTGATCATGTTAGGCAGCTCACAAGATCTATAACAATTATAGCACAAGCGGAGAAGACAACCATCTAGCTACTGCTATGGACCCATAGTCCAAGGATGAACTACTCACGCATCAATCCGGAGGCGGGCATGATGATGTAGAGCCCCTCCGGTGATGATTCCCCTCTCCGGCAGTGCCGGAGGCGATCTCCTAAAACCCCCGAGATGGGATTGGCGGCGGCGTCTCGGAAGGTTTTCCGTATCGTGGCTCTCGGTAGGGGTATTCGCGACGAAGGCTTTAAGTAGGCGGAAGGGTAGGTCAGGGGGCGTCACGAGGGACCCACACCATAGGGCCGCGCGGCCAGGGCCTGGGCCGCGCCGCCCTATGGTCTAGCCACCTCGTGGCCCCACTTCGTTATCTCTTCGGTCTTCTGGAAGCTTCGTGTAAAAATAGGACCCTGGGCGTTGATTTCGTCCAATTCCGAGAATATTTCCTTACTAGGATTTCTGAAACCAAAAGCAACGATGGCGCTTCGGCATCTTGTTAATAGGTTAGTGCCGGAAAATGTATAATAATGTTGTAAAGTATGTATAAAACATTCAAGTATTGTCATAAAAGTAGCATGGAACATAAGAAATTTTAGATACGTTTTAGACGTATCAAGTACTCACCAAGACAGGAGAAGAGGATGGATTCCGCCGAGAAAGGGTCTAATCAAGGCTAATGTTGATGTTGTTGTATCTGGAGACAAGTCTACTGGCTCGGTGGCAGTGGTGTTGAGGAGAGGTGACGGATTGTACATGGGATCATCAGCTGTGGTGTTCAAAGGAGTATCTGATCCTCCTACCCTAGAAGCTTTAGCCTGTCGTGAAGCTCTCGCTTTGGCAACTGATGTTGCCCTGAACCGCTTGGTCATTGCAAGTGATTGTAAACAGGTGGTCTCAGATATTGCCGCAGGAACGGGAGGTCAATATGCAGCTATTGTTCATGAAGTAAACATCCAGAGATTAGACTTCCAGGAGGTGTCTTATACTTTTGAGGGAAAAAATTCAAATAAGGAGGCTCATAGTTTAGCTCGGTTTGCTTTATTTTTAGATCAGGGGCGCCACTTGTGGCTGCTTCAGCCCCATGATATTATGTCGATTCCTGTAATTCTGAACATTGATCAATAAAGTCGGAGTTACTCTCAAAAGAAAAAAATTGACGTCGTACTCGGGGGTCAAACCGATGATCTCTTAAAACTGTTGGTGCACAGATTTCTGGAAAGTCCAAATTCGACTCCAACAAGGTTTCCTTTTGTATTCTTAATAATTCCTACACATCAAAGTGTAAAACAAGAACATTGCGCACTTTTGCAACCATTATAGGTTAGTCCAAATAAATAATAAACTTAATATAAAAACAATTCCTAAAATCATAAAAATGGCATGAAAAAATCAAACATTATAGATACGTCTTGGACGTATCACGGGGCTCAGGCACGTGATCCTCGTTCTGGCTTCTCCGAGCCTCAACGTTGTTGCGGATATTAATTCCGCCAGGCCCATGGGGTCTGGCGTTTCCGGCGGGACTTCATCGGCGAGGAGGCGGAGTAGCGTGCTGGTTCCGGGGCGGAGATGGGTTTCGGTACTTTTCCTTGCCAGCATACATCGCATCCTTTCCCTTGTTCTTCGCTGCTGGAGGGGTATCCGAAGGTATGTGTATTGGATTTGGATGTTCTTTGGTCTTCCTTCTGCGCACCGTAGATCTGGTGTGCGATTGTTCGTCACGGCACTCCCTCCCCGAGGCGTTCTTCTGCGCGGTGGATGTGCATGCTTCCGGATTGGACTCCAACCTGCGCGAAGTATCCGCCTTACTCTGTTGCTGCATTGTTGTAGCAACGAGTGTACGGAGGTGACCGATATCGATCTCCTCATCGTTTTTGGCCAGGAGCTGGCCATCTTCATGTTATCCTTTGGAGTCGCAAGCGGCCGGTGATCGGCCGGGCTGTCGAAATTGATACTCCGAGGGCGAATAGCTTCCTGGCGGAACTTTTTTGCCTGCTCGCGAGCTTTATCGACTGTCCTCCTCCACCGATCCCGGAGCTCTATGGCCTTGTTGAGGTTCTCCTTGGTCTTGCGTTGTTTTTCCGCGACCGCTTCCATCATCTGGTTGGTTTCCATCTTGTCTTGAAGGACTAATGCTGCGACTTTGACTACATTCTGAACTTCAGCCACCAGTTCTTTCCTTTTAGCTTCGAAAGCTTCCGAATCTGTGGCCTCTTCTTTCGTTATTGGATTGGTGAGGATCACCTGTACGTGATGTTCTCTCCAGCATTGCCTGCTATCCTAGCGAGCTCCTCTTTTCACATGTCTTTTGACATCCCTTCACCAAAGTCAAGGCCCTGTCCTTTCTGGGGCTCCGGCGTTGTACGGGTACGAACCCAATGCGGTGCATCCGGATCGGACGGGCCCAGAATTTTGGCGTTGGGCGGCGTCTTCTCTGAATCAGCGTCCTCCTCCAACCCAGTCACGGTCGCGAGGACCTGCTTGGGTGGGGCAGATTCAGCTTCAGCTTTCTCCTTGTCCTCCATCTCTTTCATCAGATAATTGTACTCTTCTGAATCCATGGAGGATGCATCACCGAACAATGGGCAAAGGTTTTCGAGTATCGAGTCTTCATTGTCTTCGGCACCTTCTTGCTGGTCTGGAGCTTCATTGTCTCCGACATTCTCAACCTGCATGGGTCCAGCCCCATCCTGAGGGGGGCGGTTCCTGCGGTGTGTGCGAGGAAGTGCACGAAGTGACACCTTTGCTTCTCTAACACCTGGGAAACCCAGGCGGATCTAAATTGGTCTTCCACCGTAGTTTCCTGCTCAGGGGTGGATTGGGGGGTTTTGAATTTTTCAGATCTAAGGCAGAATCTTCCTTAGGAAGTTCCTGCATCTCAGATCAAATCTTCGCGACTACGTCCTGCTCAGCGGCGGTCGCGTCTACGTTACTTACATGGGCTTTTCCATCGGAATCGACAGTCTCACCGATGAAGATGTGTATCCCGCCGATTGGGATGATGGAGAGCTTGACGGGGTCGGTCCTAGCCGGAATCCAGCACTCGTCCTGAGGGACGATCGGAAAGTTGCCGGCATACAGAACACGCCCCATTGCGATGGAGTCCTTGAAGCTTCCCATGGCGGAACCCTCCCGGTTCCGGCCTGGAGACGTCGCTGGCCCCACGGTGGGCGCCAACTGTGGTTGCCTATTTGACGATACCCCGGAGGAGGGATCCTCACGGAGGGGGATGAAGTTGAGGCCATAGGGCGAAGAGCACTTAGGATGGTGGTATGCGATTTACCCAGCTTCGGAACACCTGCTCGAGGACAGGGCCTACTGCTGCTTGTCTGGAATTATCTGGGCGCTTTCTCGTTGTTACAATGAGTTGTAGTTGTGCCTCTAGGGCTCCCAGGATCCGGCTTATAAAGGCATCCAGATCTAGGGTTTCTATGGAGAGTCCTAGACGGAATACAAGATGCCTAACTACGGAATATACATTGTCGTGCACGTCAAGAGTCCACCTAGATCTAACTTTCCATCATGGATCTGGATACTTCATGGGGCTCCATGGATCCGCCTACTTGCATAGGTCGGTTGGGATCCAGCTCTTGTTCCTAGGCTGGACTTCATCCATCTTCTATCAACAGCAACTGGGCCGCCCGGTGGGCCATAAGCCACCACCACCATCTGTGGGCCACCCGGGCTTGCCGGATCTAGACCATGTCGTTGGCATACCCATAAAGTATACCCACAACATCCCCAAGGTAATGGACATAAAGGTACCTCCAGCAGCTAAATCCAGAAGGTTTCTTGAAGAAAATTTAGTCCTGCATAAAAAGTTTGAATGATCATCCAAGTAGTCAATTCATGAGTGGGACAATTATTTACCAATTATTTCATTATTTCCCAAGCTTGAGAAACATGTTCATTATCAAATTGTCTAAATTTCCTTATGTCACTTCTCAAGGATATAATCTTAGCAGGAGGATAATATTTTCCAATGAAAGCATCTTTGCATTCACCCAAGAATCAATACTATTTCTAGGCAATGATAGCAACCAATCTTTAGCTCCCCCTCTCAAAGAGAATGGAAACAATTTTAGTTTAATAATGTCACCATCTACATCGTTATACTTTTGCATCTCGCAAAGTTCAACAAAATTATTAAGGTGAGAAGCAACATCATTAGTACTAACACCAGAAAATTGCTCTTTCATAACAAGATTTAACAAAGCTGGTTTAATATCATAGAAATCTGCTTCAGGAGCAAGTGGAGCAATATGTGTACAAATAAAATCATTGTTTTTTGTGCTAGTAAAGTCACACAACTTAGTGTTCTCAGGAGTACCCATTTTAGCAAGATTAAAACAGAGCAACAGAAATAAAAGCTATAATAGAAACTATTTTTTTGTGTTTTTGATATAAAGAAGCAAACAAGAAAAAGTAAAATAAACTAAGCAAAACAATAACAGAGTAAAGAGATTGGAGATGAGAGACTTCCCTTGCAGAAATCCTCTTTCTCTCCAGCAACGGCGCCAGAAAAGTAGCTTGATGAGTGCACAGCACACCGTTGGGGAACCCCAAGAGGAAGGTATGATGAGCACAATAGCAGTTTTCTCACAGTAAGAAATTAACCAAGGTTTAATCGACCAATAGGAGAAAGAAATCACTTCTGAATTTGTTGCTAGCTGACTTTTGGGAGGGCGCACTACCGACATTAGCAACAACGTGGAACCTACACACAACACAACCAAAATACTTTGCCCCAACGTACAATGTGGTTGCAATCTCACCGATTGTGCTGAAAACAAAGAATTAACCGTATAGTGTGGAAAGAGATGTTTATTTGCAGTGGAACTAAAGAAAATAGTGTTTGCAGTAAGTAAACAGAACAAGATGATTTTATCTCTGTAAAAGAAAGGACCGGGGTCCACAGTTCACTAGAGGTGTCTCTCCATAAAGATAAATAACATGCTGGGTGAACAAATTACAGCTAGGCAATTGACAGAATAAAGACCATACATGACAAGATGATTACTATGATATACATTTGGGCATTACAACATGATACATAGACCGTTATCCAACTGCGTCTACAACTGCGTCTATGACTAATAATCCACCTTTCGGTTAGCGTCCGCACCCCTTTTAGTATTAAGTTGCAAGCAACAGATTATCGTATTAAGCAATGTGTGTAAAGTAAACAATAGAATTATCATTAGACAAAACATTGTTGTTTTCTCCCTATTAGCAACAACACATCTACAACCTTAGAAGTTATTGTCACTCTTCCAGATTACTAGAGGCATGGACCCACTATCAAGCATAAATACTCCCTCTTGGAGTCACAAGTACATACTTGGCCAAAGCATTTACTAGCAACGGAGAGCATGCAAGATCACAAATAACATATGACAAGTATATAATCAATATCAACATAGTATTCAATATTCATCGGATCCCGGCAAATACAACATGTAGCATTACATAAAGATGATCTTGATCATGATAGGCAACTCACAAGATTTAAACATGAAGCATAAATTCGAGAAGACAACCATCTAGCTACTGTTATGGACCCGTAGTCCAGAGATGAACTACTCACGCATCACATCGGAGGCGGACATGGCGATGTAGAGGCCTCTGGTGATGATCTCCCTCTCCGGTAGGGTGCCGGGAAGAGCTTCAGAATCCTCCCGAGCTAGGGTCGGTGATGGCCGCCGCGACGGAACTTTTCGTGGATGGAGGCTCGGGTAATTAGGTTTTTCCCGATCAGATGTATTTATAGGCGGAAGGGCGAGGTCGGAGGCCGCCCGAGGGGCCCACACCACCCCTAGGCCCGGCCAGGGGGTGGCCTGCGCCTAGGCATGGTGTGGCCGCCTCCTGGCACCTCTTCGTCTCTCCTCCGGACCCCGTCTTTGTTACAGTAAAATAGGAACTTCGGCTTTTGTTTCGTCCAATTCCAATAATATTTCATGTACAAATTTTCTGAAATAAAAAATAGCAAAAAACATGGAACTGGCACTATGGCATCTTGTCAACAGGTTAGTTCCAGAAAATGCATAAAAGTGCAACGAAGTGTAAACAAAACATATAGAAATTGATGTAAAAAAGCATGGAGCATCAAAATTTATAGATACATTTGCAACGTATCAGGAGCTGACCTGGAGAGGTCTGAGGTCCAAAAGAGTGCAGGTGGCGCACCCACCCTGCTAGGGCGCGCCACCCACCCTCTTTCAGCCATCGATCGTCCAAATTGCTTGATTTTTTCGCGAACCAATGTATTTTGAGCTAAAAACCACTATATATATGACGCCTGAGGGTTCTCTGGAGGAGAGCGTCGCAGAAACATAGGAACACGAAAATAGAGGCTGCACCAGCGAAGATTGGATGGGTAAACACCGTCGGAGCCTCCGCCGGAGAGATCTCCACCTTCTCCAACGTCTTCCTCATCAACACCATGATCAAGAGAGAGTAGTCCACCTCTAGACTACGGGTTTGTGGCAGTAGCTTGATCTATAATCTATATCTCTCATGTTCTTCGTAGATCTTAGTACCATATGAGCTTCCCAACATTATCATGGTCATATATGTAATACATATATGGTGGATATTTTTTATATGATATGATGCTATGAGATTTTGCTATACTTTGTGTAAGATGTATTGATAGATGCACATTATGTACACCATTCTTAAGCATAGGTTCTGATCCAACTTCTATGCAAGAACGTGTATGGAATAGCAAGGTTTTAGTGATTGGATATTGACAACAAATTCATGATCTATTATGGCTTTGCCTTTTCTTTTGCTATCTCAGTAGGGATAAAGTGAATGCATGTGTTATGTTCGTCACGTGACAAAATGATGATTTTATCTGTTCAAGGTAGCATATTTGATATTCAAACATCATGTCAAAGTACTTATGGCTATACTCTATTAATTATTATTACAACATTGCATGGAGGTTTCCCTTTTTTGTGGAGTGTAAGAGAGATGTGTTGCATCATCTCTATGTTAGGACGTGATTCCCATATAAATGCATACCTTACACATATTAAAGTTATATTCTTTATGTCTCATTGATGAATTGTTATTATCCACTACATTTTAAAAGAGAGAATAGTCAAGTGAACCCATGAACCCCTGTTCAATTTTAACCATAAAAATACTTTTCCATTGCATTTATCTTACTTTCTATGTTCTGCACTATTTTAATCCTAAAATACAAAAATATTTAGTTATCTTATTTGTACACAAAATCCCAAAACAATCAACCATTTACCACTTTTAATTAGTTTACTTTATTTGTCTAGTTTACTTTACATTAGTTACTACTTTATTTTACTATTACTAATACAAAATTTTATGCTTGACAACCACACGGTGGAGTTGGAGACACAAGATTTTATTTTATTTTGCAGGATTGCTAGAACAAGAGAGGTAGATATATATTTTTACTTATTCCCGAGAGTTTGATATAAGGGATTTCTATTTTCGTGCCCTCGGGTCCTTAGTTGTGCTCAGTTTTCCCCAGCTCCTTAGTTTTTCCTCAGTTTTACCCAAACGTTTGTCTGAAACCATCACACGTGATGTAACGGCCGGTTGCCCGACGGTTGACCGTTATCTTCTGACTAGTGGGGCCACGTAGAGCCTGCAAAGACACGTCAGACCATCCATCTTTGTTTGACCGTAAGCATCGCTGTATCCCTGACCAAAACGCGAACGAGTGGGGCTTCGGTATATCAAATGACAAGTGGGGCCATGATGCTGATACAAGGGGCAATACACGGGTAGGATTAGATTTTTAAACGGAGCTCTACAGCGATGGCACGGAGGAGGTGGCATGCGGGGTGCCGAGATGAGATCGACATCCACAAAGAACTGCATGAGGCGAGACCAGACGCATTAGATAGATATGAACTAGACGCGTTTAACCATGCAAAGAAGAGAAGAAATGGTCGACGACATCGACGACCACCTCAAAACTTTGACTGACCGTGTCGGACACGAACGCGAGCAATGTAGAGAAAACTAGTGTCTCTCCTTTCTGGCGTGTATAGGTGGGTGCTAGGAGAGTGTGGTGGCGAAGGGAAAGACCTCGCGGCGGTCTGTGGCGTCCAGCATAGCGGGTCGGCGTGGCCGTGCCCACAGCGGCGTGCATGCATGTTCGGCATTGGCATCAGCATGTACGTTCGGCATTGGCCTCGGCGGTATCTCTGGTGTGTCAGTGATCGAATGAGGGGACGGGATTGAGGGTGCATCCCGATGTTGACCTAGCAGTGGCGGCGAGCATAGCCGTTCTGACCATGCCGATATCGGCATCGGCATCGTTTGGAGGCTGTGGTGCTCGAATCAAGTTGGGATTTGTTTCTCGTAGGCCAAAATGAATTTGAAACAAGTTTCATGTTGAAGGTTAGGTAACAAAAGTTTGTAACTATCCCAAAATTATACTAGCGCCATGGTGAGGTTCTTTTTGATAGAGCTATACGGTTGGGCAAACTTTTTTGACACTTTTTAGATAGGGTTCCTTGTTGTTACACGTATGGCATCATGTATGGAAAATTTGGGGTCATTTGGAGATGTTCGAAAAAATCACTTTGCTTAAGCGCATGCCGTTTCGTCTCGCTGAAACCAGCTTTTCTAACAAGGTGATTTTTTCTACCTTCTCTAAATAACCTCAAATTTCATACAGCTGATCTTCTATACATAGATAGATAGATTGTTTCGTTTTTACATTTTTCGAACTTTTTATTTCCCTTTATAATACCCAATTGATTTTCAGGTCAAAACCTCGAAAAACAGCATCATGTATGGCATCATTTTCACCCTAAATTTCAAATTTTCTGAAACTTTCCCTTTTAGATATTCCTTGTTGTTATAGGTATGCCATCATGTATGCCAAACTTGGTTAGGTCTCACTGAAACCAGCTTTTGTAACAAATTAGGTGATGGTTTATCATTTTTTTTTGCGTGAAAAGTAATGGCTACAACAAATCGGTTATGGTTTATCATATTTTTTTGCGTGAAAAGTAATGGCTACAACAAATTGTTGATGGTTTATCATTTTTTGCGTGAAAAGTAATGGCAACAACAAATCGGTGATGGTTTATCATTTTTTTTGCGTGAAAAGTAATGGCTACAACAAATTGTTGATGGTTTATCATTTTTTGCGGCAACAACAAATCGGTGATGGTTTATCATTTTTTTGCGTGAAAAGTAATGGCTACAACAAATTGTTGATGGTTTATCATTTTTTGCGTGAAAAGTAATGGCAACAACAAATCGGTGATGGTTTATCATTTTTTTTGCGTGAAAAGTAATGGCTACAACAAATTGTTGATGGTTTATCATTTTTTTGCGTGAAAAGTAACGCCTAAAATAGTTTATAATTTTTAGCGCGTGAAAAATAATACAGAAAACCGCCCTTCAGCATACTTAGAGGGTGGAAGCTAATTAACCAACAGAGAGAGAGAGGGGTTATCCTGCCCGTTCCCTATATCATACGATCAACGGTCGGCGGGCACGATCCGCGTGACATGGGCTAGACCAATCAGGGCGATGATGCACGTCTGCGAGAATTTGTGAAGAGAGAGGGCAAAACTGAGTACTATCAAGAAACCAAGGGCACCTGAGTAGTAAATAGACTAAGGGATTCAAATATGAGATTTAAAAAATGGAAAATGCGTGTTTTGTACAATAAAACCCATCTTGGCCTACCTCAAACTATTTGCAATACCAATATACATCAGTGTGAGAATTGTGGCCTCATTTAGACAAAGTATGATTTGGGGGAAGCTGTTTTGGGAAGGGCTTATTGTGGAAAACCATGCACCTTCATAGCTACTAGGTGATTTGAGAAGTGGCAATTTGTGGTAAAACTTGATTTATCTATGATTTATCTATGATTTATCTATGATTTGAGAAGTGGCAATTTGTGGTAAAGACTCCATGAGTAAGTGCCACTCTTTTTCGGATTTTTTTGCACATTAAATGACTCATTTAACTAGTTAATCCCATTTGTTGACTCTCTGTTGACCAGCCACTTGAGGGTAAAACTGAGTATATTGCACTAGCCAGTATTAGCACTCGAGGGGAAAATTGAGCACACAAAAAATGCTAGTATAAGACTCGAGGGTATACCTGAGTATATCTAAATTTCCAGGGTTAGACTCGAGGACACGTGCAATTGTTGACGCGTAGACGCGGGTCGCGGTGGAGAAGTCGAGACGTGCAATCGTGGACGCGTGTCGCGTTGCAGAAGTCCAAGACGTGCAGACGTGCACCTGTGCACGCGTAGGACGCGGGTCGCATTAACCACCCCTCGCCTTTATAGACGCCTCCTCGCACTCTCTCTGTCACTCTCACTCGCTCACGCATCGCCAACTCTCTCACGTCCCATCATCTTCTCCAAAGCAAAAACCCTCTCCCTCTCCCTCTTCCTCTTCCTCCGCCGGAGAGATGGACAAGGAGAATGCCAATCCCATCGTCGAGGTTGGCTCGAAGCGCGACGCCTCCATCTTCGGCGCCGTCCCCTCTACGGACGACGCCTCCGCCGCCGCCGTCGCTGGTGCATCGGAGGCTGCTGCCGCCGGTGGCAGTCAGATCCCGGCGGGATGGGACCCCTACGACCCCGTGCCGTACGTCCCGCCCCCGAACCCCTACGACACCTCCCTGGAGGACCCATGGAACGAGGTAACTACGGTTTGCTTCCTTTTTTGTTCCCCATTCCTTTTTGAACCCTATTTTTGCTGGTGTAGATGGATCTGTAGATGGATGAGTATTGGGCTAATATTTGCGCCGATTTTATTCCATTTTGTTTTGATCACTTCTTGATTTCGTTTAAGATTTGGGGTTCGGCTGTTCGGTTAATTTATGCAAGTAATATTGGATCTCAATCAGTTAATTTATGCAAGTAATCATGGGATCTCAATCAGTTATTTTATGCACTAATCAAAAGATATCAACCGTTTAATTTTGCAAATAATCTCGAATGTGTTCAAGTTCAGATCTAGTTCAGATCTAGAATCTGTTTCTTTGCCTATGATGAATGGTTGGGCACAAATTTTTACAGGGAGGGTTCAGCGAACCATTGCTGTGTACAAATCTGTTGTGCATGAGCTTTAGTTCGCTAACTCCTTCCCTGTAGATATATAATCATGTCCACTCTAACTGAGGCTGACTCTGTTTTTCTTAACTTTGTTATCATGTAC
This sequence comes from Lolium multiflorum, assembly GCA_030979885.1. Lineage (NCBI taxonomy): Eukaryota > Viridiplantae > Streptophyta > Magnoliopsida > Poales > Poaceae > Lolium > Lolium multiflorum. The sequence goes on along the minus strand of CM061748.1, from coordinate 114,333,880 downwards.
GTTAGTCATCGTTGCAACTCATTCACTAGTTTCTGTTTGATATGGATCAGATGTCTGGCAGCGACGTCGGCAGCGACGAAGAGGAGGAGGACGTCAAGACTCGCCAAGTGCTGCGGAGGCTGCAGGTCGGCCAGTACATCTCCTACTTCGCCAAGGAGGTGTACAGGTGCCCCTTCTGCACCAGGAGACTCGGCGCCACGGACTTCAACTGCCTCGTCACGCATGCTGAGAACATCAGCAACACCTTCCCCAAAGTCGGCACGACGGTGAACGTCCACTCCTTCCGCGCCAAGCACAGGGCGCTCGGCATGCACCTCCGCAGCTTGCAGCGGGTGGAGATCTCCGCCGGGCGCATGCCTCCGCTCAAGCCCAAGGCTCCCAAGGGGAGCAAGAGCAACAAGTGGAGGCAGAGCCAGATGGGGTAGGCGGAGTCCTGGACGTGTGCTGCTGCTGCTGCTGCCTCCTAGTTTGTTGTTGGGATCCCTTTGTTGTTAGCTAGGGATCCCTTGTTGTTATGTTAGTATGATGGTGCTGTGAAGAACCTGTTACTATGTTGGCTGCTGTGTATGCAGCCTATTATCTATCCATATTATCTAGGGATTATCTATCCCTAGTCTACTATATTTTGTTGGCCGTACTTAGTTTTCTTGATTTACTATGACTGTGAATTTATCGTACATTATCCTGGAGATTTGCTTCTAGATTTAACTACATACATATGGACCAGAGGGAGTACTAGATTTGCTGCCATATTGGGCAAACAACGAGGGCCAAAAGGCACAAATAATTGAAGAAAGTCAGAAATGCAAGCTTCTCTAGATTTTATACTAATTTGGTGAAAAGGACAGAGAGAAAGAGGGGAAAAAGGTGCACTTAATAATGCCAATTTTGGGCCGAGAGAGACAGAACCCAGCTCCTGCTCACGTGCAACCAAACGCTTCTCGTCCTGTCCCACGCGGTCCCTTTCTACCAGCCCCACGCGACGCGGGCCCACACGACGCGGCCCCACACGACGCGGCCCCACACGTGACAGAGCGGTCAACTAAACGGGAATCCTGCCGTCTGAGCTGCTTCTGCGGGTTTCAGACAAACGTTTGGGTAAAACTGAGGAAAAACTAAGGAGCTGGGGAAAACTGAGTACAACTAAGGACCTGAGGGCACGAAAATAGAAATCCCTTGATATAAATCCTCGAGTCACCTTTGTGGGGAAAATACTCTGCTGACACAATACTCTGCACTTGGAGTCCCAACGTCATCAGGCGCCGGAGACCGAAGGGAGAAGCTCCTCGTCCAGAGCACGGTTAGAGTCAGATGCATGAGTGTAGATCTGGGTTGCCGCCGATGCTATAGTTGGGGTAAGGAAAATTATGGGAGGGAGCTAATGGAGAGGGTAACCGAAGAGGGAGGTTACCCCAACTTTACCGTGCAACGCCGCTCTGATTTCGTCTTCTCCCGCCATGCCACGGCCGAGCGCCCGCTTGAACGGAGTTGTCGATTTTCGTCGCGCCCGAGCCTATCCCTGGAAAAAAGTGCCAAACCAGACATTCCATATGGACCTTTGCCGATGATGTATAAGACCCGTGTTGCATAAAAACGTAAGACAAACGGGCATCCAAACGCCCAAAAGTTACCCTCCGTATGCAACTAAGGGGTCCCAAGGCTACGACCAAAGTGGCCCGTAAAGCGAGAAGATGACAAGTCCAGTAGAGGTGTTGTGTACAACTTAGCCGCGTGCCACGATTTCTCTCTCCCCCGATGGCTTGGCTCCAAAGTCCACATAGAGGCAAACGGTTGTCTGCGATCGCATACTTGACAACTCAACAAATGCCAAATGTGTATGTTTCATCCGGCCTTTGGTTTAATTTCCCTATCACGTGATTGCAATGGTGTTCTTCCTAGTTTCGAGCGATCACGGCACTGCAACAAAGTTCTTGGTGAGCTCGCGCATCAATATTTGGGGACTTCATTTTAAAGCATCTCTAGCAGATCTCTTAAGTCACCCAAATATGTAAAATAACCATTATTTTTTGGTTTTTGTTCCGTATATCTCGCCAGTCAGATCCTGTAAAAGAACGGGACTCGTAAGAAAGTAGTAAGGAGGCTTGAAAGTTTCTTCCCCCAAACGGTGTATACACGGTCTCCGCGGTGAAACCGAGTGCGACTTGCACTACCCATCGGTTTGGCGGGACAGGAGTTTCAACCTGCTCCTTCCCCGCTTTCGCATCGTTGCTGCCACCGATCCTCCTCCCCACTACATCTCCTGCGCCACTTGCCGGACTCGACTACATGGACCTCTCCGAGCTTCCGCCGTCCGCCGACCAGGTCGCGCAGCCTTTTCTCGGATCGTGATGTCTACGCACGCTTCTATTATTGTAGATAGTGTTGGGCCCCCAATTGCAGAGGTTTGTAGAACAGCAACAAGTTTCCCTTAAGTGGATCACCCAAGGTTTATCGAACTCAGGGAGGTAGAGGTCAAAGATATCCCTCTCAAGCAACTCTGCAATTACGATACAAAAAGTCTCTTGTGTCCCCAACACACCCAATACACTTGTCAGATGTATACGTGCACTAGTTTGGCGAAGAGATAGTAAAATGCAAGAGATATGGATGAATATGAATGGTAATAACAATCTGAAATAAATATGGCAGCAAGTAATCATGCAGTAAAATAGTAAATAAACGGTGATTCGATGTTTGGAAACAAGGCCTAGGGATCATACTTTCACTAGTGGTCACTCTCAACAATGATATCATAAAGAAATATAAATATAAGCACTTCACTATGCTACTCTGAAAGACTCTCTGGTTGGATAACAAACACTAATTCACCGTGTAGGTCTACAAAAGAAAACCTTAAAAATGTATTCCCAAGTACTAATGAACACCCCGCGCTGCACTTTGAGCATTCATAGGTGATACGTCTCCAACGTATCTATAATTTCTGATGTTCCATGCTTGTTTTATGACAATACCTACATGTTTTGTTCACACTTTATATCGTTTTGATGCGTTTTCCGGAACTAACCTATTGACGAGATGCCGAAGTGCCAGTTCCTGTTTTCTGCTGTTTTTGGTTTGAGATCCTAGTAAGGAAATATTCTCGAAATTGGACGAAATCCGGCATCTTATAATTGCACGGAGCTTCCAGAACACCGGAGAGGGGAGGGGAGCCACAGGCCCACCAGACAATAGGGCGGCGCGGCCCAGGGGGGGCGCGCCCCCCTAGTGTGTGGGTCCCCCGCCAGCCTTCCGACTCCGTTTCTTCGCCTATATAAGTCGTCTTGACCTAAAACTTCGACACGGAATAAGCCACGGTACGAGAAAAGTTCCAGAGCCGCCGCCATCGCGAAGCCAAGATCTGGGGGACAGGAGTCTCTGTTCCGGCACGCCGCCGGGACGGGGAAGTGCCCGAAGGCTTCTCCATCGACACCACCGCCATCTTCACCGCCATCTCCATCAACGATGCTGCTCCCATGATGAGGAGGGAGTAGTTCTCCTTCGAGGCTAAGGGCTGTACCGGTAGCTATGTGGTTAATCTCTCTCTCTGTACTCCAATACAATGATCTTATGAGCTGCCTTACATGATTGAGATCTATATGATGAGCTTTGTATCGCTACTAGTCTATGTGCTACTCATGTGATGTTATTAAAGTAGTCTATTCCTCCTGCATGGTGTAATGGTGACAGTGTGTGCATCGTGTGGTTCTTGTCGTAGATTATGATCATAATCTCTTGTAGGTTATGGAGTTGATTATCGCTATGATAGTATTGATGTGATCTATTCCCCCTTCATAGTGTAATGGTGATAGTGTGTATGCTATGTTAGTACTCGGTTTATTTTGCAAAGATCTATTATGCTCTAAGGTTACTTAAATATGAATGCCGAATGTTGTGGCGCTTGTTAACTCCGGCTTGAGGGAGCTCTTGTAGCCCTACACAACGAATGGTGTTTGTCATCCAACAAAAGAGTGTATGTAGCACAAATGAGAGAAGTTATTATTTATTATGCGATCAATGTTGAGAGTGTCCACTAGTGAAAGTATGATCCCTAGGCCTTGTTTCCAATACTGCAAACACCGCTGTTTTGTTGCATGTTTACTCGCTGCCATATTTTATTCAGATTGCTATTACCACTCATATACATCCATACTACTTGTATTTCACTATCTCTTCGCCGAACTAGTGCACCTATACATCTGACAAGTGTATTAGGTGTGTTGGGGACACAAGAGACTTCTTGTATCGTGATTGCAGGGTTGCTTGAGAGGGATATCTTTGACCTCTTCCTCCCTGAGTTCGATAAACCTTGGTTGATACGTCCATTTTGCATCACTATTTTATATCATAATTTGCTGTTATTCATTGATATATTTCATATTTAGAGATGATACTTATGTTATTTCATCTATTTTGCATGTTTCGTGATCATTGGAGAATTATTCACCGGAGTCAGGATTCTGCTGGAAAAAGCACCGTCAGGACACCATATTTCTGAAGATCAACAATTGACGGAATTTATACGGAAAATCCTATTTTTCCAGAAGACGAAGGGCAGAGGGGCCAGGATGGGCCCCGATGACCCACAAGTATAGGGGGTGTATCGTAGTATCTTCGATAAGTAAGAATGTCGATCCCAACGAGGAGCAGAAGGTGTTGGCAGCAGTTTCGATGAAGGATTCACTGTAAATGCTCACAAACAAGTATTCAAGGGGTTTTGATATTGCAGATAAATAAAGTACGAGTAAGTAAAATGCGAGAGAAATAATTGCAGCGAGTGGCCCAATCCTTTTTAGCACAAAGGACAAGCCGGTTTGTTTACTTATAATGACCAAACGTTTGAGGACACATGGGGATTTTAGTCTAGTGCTTTCGCTTCAAGTGGCTAAATAATCTTCATTGTTTTGATAAGTGTTGTGTGGGTGAACCTATGCTAATGCACCGCCCTTCCTAGGACTAATACATACTTGTGATTATACCCCTTGCAAGCATCCGCAACTACAAGAAAGTAATTAAGATAAATCTAACCACAGCCTTAAACTCTGAGATCCTGCGATCCCTCCTGCATCGATATACTAACGGGGGCTTAGGTTTCTGTCACTCCGGCAACCCCGCAATTAGCAACCGAGTACAAGATGCACTCCCCTAGGCCCATAAATGGTGAAGTGTCGTGTAGTCGACGTTCACACGACACCACTAGAAGAATGACACCACAACTTAAATATCATAACATTGAATATTACTCAACCATAATTCACTACTAGCATTTAGACTTCACCCATGTCCTCAAGAACTAAACGAACTACTCACGAGACATCATATGGAATACAATCAGAGGTGATATGATGATGAATAACAATCTGAACATAAACCTTGATTCAATGGTTTCACTCAATAGCATCTACAACAAGTATAGAATAACACCGGGAGAGTTTCCCCTATCAAACAATCAAGATTTAACCCGAATTGCTACAGCGGTGACGAGGTGCAGCGGTGGTGATGGCGGTGTAGATGGTGGAGATGATGATGATGATGATGGAGATGATGTCCCGCTCGATGACGATGGCGATGGCGTCGATTTCCCCCTCCGGGAGGGAATTTCCCCGGCGGATTCCTGCCCGCCGGAGAGCTCTTTTCTCTCTGGTGTTCTCCGCCCCGCAGAGGCGGCTGTAACCCTTCGTGAGGTCCTCTCTGTGGCTTAGGTTTCGGGACGAAGGAGTACGCGAAGAAAAGGAGGCGAGAGGGGCTGTGGGGCCCCCAGACCACAGGGTGGCGCGGCCAGCCCTGGGCCGCGCCGCCCTGGGTCTGGGCCCTGGCTCCTCTCTGCTCCCCCTTCTGGCTCCCTCCGTCATCTGGAAAAATAGGAATTTACGTGAAATTCCCTTCCACAGTTGATCTTCCGAAATATTGCGTTCTGACGGTGCTTTTTCCAGCAGAATCCTGGCTCCGGTGCTTGATCCTCCCATGATGATGAAACATGCAAAATAGATGAAATAACATAAGTATTGTGTCCCAATATGAAATATATCAATGAATAACAGCAAATTATGATACAAAATAGTGATGCAAATTGGACGTATCAACTCCCCCAAGCTTAGACCTCGCTTGTCCCCAAGCGAAACTGAGCTCGATAAACAAGACCACATGTTTATGGAGTGAAGAGTCGATAAATAAAATACGGACAAGAAGCATCATATTCATTCACACAAGACATTCTAGTAAACAACTTCCTCATATAACTCATCTTGAAATAGGTAAAGAGAAATCACAAGTAAAGGTGCATGAGAAATCATAGTTGGTGATGGCAAACTTTGTTCTTGGTCAGAGAACTGCTAACGCATTGTACTTCTAAGCAAAGCTTTCATATTAGATTTTATAGCTGAGCTTTCATATTCAAGCATAACAATCTCTTCATAATCATTGATAACTTCAAAGTCATATTCATTCAGATAAAATTGGTACTAAACAAGAAAGTATAAAAGACATGATCAACTGAATCATAGCATAAATGATTGGTTCACAACAACTCAATTGCTTGCTTGAGATAGAAGGAAATAGGTTTACTGACTCAACATAAAAGTAAAAGATAGGCCCTTCGCAGAGGGAAGCAGGGATTAAATCATGTGCTAGAGCTTTTCAAGTTTTGAAATCATATAAAGAGCATAAAAGTAAGATTTTGAGCGGTGTTTGTTGTTGTCAACGAATGGTAGCGGGCACTCTAACCCCCTTGCCAAACGAACCTTCAAAGAGCGGCTCCCATGAGGGACGGCATCTCTACCAGCAAGGTAGATCATCCCCCTTCTCTTTTGTTTACACATGTATTTTAGTTTTATTAAGGATGACACTCCCCCCAACCTTGGCTTTCTCAATCCATGGCTAACCGAATCCTCGGGTGCCTTCCAACATTCACATACCATGGAGGAGTGTCTATTGCAAAATTAAGTTGCTTGATGAATCAGAGCAAAACATGTGAAGAGAATTATTAATGAAAGTTATTAATTGGGGCTGGGAACCCCGTTGCCAGCTCTTATTGCAAAATTATTGGATAAGCGGATGTGCCGCTAGTCCATTGTGAAAGTCCGCCCAACAAGATTGAAAGATAAAACACCACATACTTCCTCATGAGCTATAAAACATTGACACAAATAAGGAGTAGTAGTTTGAATTATTTTAAAGGTAGCACATGAAGTATTTACTTGGAATGGCAGAAAATACCATGTAGTAGGTAGGTATGGTGGACACAAATGGCATAGGTTTGGTCTAAGGTTATGGATGTATGAGAAGCATGCCCTCTCGATACAGGTCTTTGGCTAGCAAGGTTTGATAGCAAGCATAAAGGTTGAGGGAAACAAACAAATATACATATGATAGAAACAATCATGCATCTTTCCCATAAGCACAAGCAATTTTAACTTCAGAATACTAAACTCATTAGAGATAATAGTAATATATCTAAGTGTATTTCTCTCTTCTATTAAACATCAAGATGTTGTTGCTATCGACCAATGCTAAGTTTGCCAAAACCAAATAGATTTACTTGATGCTCCCAAAGTGATATCAATACTCATGTCAAGAGTAATCATATAATGGAGATTGCAAACTAAAATAAGGTGTGCAAAAAGTAAATGATAAGACTTCTCATTAATATTCCATAACGATAACTCACACCAACGGATACATAGATAACTAACTAAGAGAGATACTTCCACATTGCATACTATTCCATAAGATAACTTCCCTACTCATGATATGACACTACTTGATAGTAAAAGATAAAGGTAATGATGATGTGATACCGCGGCACTCCCCCAAGCTTGGAACAAACCAAGGGGATGCCAATACCGATGATGAATTACTCCTTCGGTGATGATGGTGATGGATTCTTCTCGACAAGCTTCCTGACAAGCTCCTGTAAACCTTCAATCTCATAGGTGAGGTTGCGAATCATCTCCGAGTTGTGCTCAACGCGGCTCATAATCATGTCCGGTGGTGAATCCCAACTCTTAGAATTGTTTCCCCATCCTTCAGCTTCAGATTTCATCTCTCCTGCATTGTCAGAACGATTTATATCCCAATTACTTGGCAACACTACCTTGGGGGTCCTTTCAGTTTGACGATCGTAGATTAGATTGCGGTAAGGGTTGTAATTGCTCGGAGAAGATGTCCTTGGAGCTAAGTAATGACGTGGAACCGCTCCTCCGGTAGCGATTCGTGCACTCCTCTTGATGTTGGATGGATTTGATATCACGCCAATACTTGCAACGGTGGCTTGCTGGTGTTCCTGCGGAGCTTCCTCCACTTCTTCCTCATCCTCTCTTGCGTCTTCTTTCTTCAGCTCCGGGTCTTGAATATTTTCCTTCAAAGGTTCCTTGTCCTTGTTGTTGGAGACCATGGTGCTTCTAGATCAAAACAAATCTGGCAGAAAACAGCTCGAAACAAAACACGACGAGAAAACGATATTACGGACCTCCAGGGGTCCGGGGGATTATATAGCAAATATTTTTACGACAAAAGGAAGGTTCCAGGCCGAAAACGAGTGGAAACGGGACGCCGAGGTGCCGTCACCATAGGTCGGCGCGGCCAGGGTGGGGCCCGCGCCGGCCTGTGGTGACGGGCCCTCGCGCGTCTTTTCCACTCCGTTTCGATTCCGTAATTTTTCATATTTTCTAAAAACAGCAGAAATAATGTTCGGAAAGGTAAACGCGGACTTTTTATTACCTGTACTGTTACCTATTCAAAGTCCAGTTCTGGCGGACTGTCAATTTGTCCTTTGATGAAAGCCTCCGGTGTTTCCACTTGAATAATATCAACATCAACATTATAAGAATCACCCGAGATATAATGCTTGAGTCTTTGTCCATTCACCACTTGTGTGGCATTGCCTTGGAGAGAGCTAATTTTAATTGCTCCTGAACGATACACCTCCTCAACAACATATGGTCCTTCCCACTTCGAGAGTAATTTCCCTGCAAAGAATCTGAGACGAGACCGATACAATAGAACTTGATCTCCAACATTAAATTCTCTTTTAATGATCCTTCTATCATGCCACTTCTTAACTTTTTCTTTAAAGAGTTTAGCATTTTCATAAGCTTCACTTCTCCATTCATCTAGAGAACTTAATTGCAACAACCTCTTATTACCGGCTAATTTAGGATCTTTATTTAGTTCTCTAACAGCCCAATAAGCTTTGTGCTCTAGTTCTAAAGGTAAATGACAAGCTTTTCCATAAACCATTTTATAAGGTGACATTCCCATAGGATTTTTATAAGCAGTTCTATAAGCCCATAGTGCTTCTTTCAATTTGCTAGCCCAATTCTTTCTAGATTTATTAACAGTCTTTCCTAAGATAGCTTTAATCTCTCTATTTGATAATTCTACTTGACCACTAGTTTGAGGGTGATAAGCAGAAGCAATTCTATGATTAATACCATACTTAGCAAGAGTTTTTCTAAAACCTCCATGAATAAAATGAGAACCTCCATCAGTCATAATATATCTAGGTACTCCAAATCTAGGAAATATAACATCTACAAGCATTTTTATAGAGGTCTCACCATCAGCACTCCTTGTAGGTATAGCTTCTACCCATTTAGTAACATAATCAACAGCGACAAGTATATGAGTGTTACCGTCTGAAGAAGGGAAAGGACCCATAAAGTCGAATCCCCAACAATCGAATGGTTCAATAACAAGAGTATAATTCATAGGCATTTCATTGCGTCTAGAGATATTACCAACTCGTTGACATTCATCACAAGATAAAATAAATTTCCTTGCATCTTTGAAGAGTGTTGGCCAATAAAAACCTGATTGTAGAACCTTTTGCGCGGTTCTATCTCCAGCGTGATGTCCTCCATAAACACTACCATGACATTTATTCAATATCTCCTGTTGTTCATATTCAGGAACACATCTTCGCATAATACCATCTACTCCTTCTTTATATAAGTGTGGGTCATCCCAAAAATAATGCCTTAAGTCATAAAAGAATTTCCTCCTTTGCTGAGCTGAAAAGGTTGGAGGCAAATACTTGAAACAATAAAGTTAGCATAATCTGCATACCAAGGGCTCTCTCGCGAGCTCACCTTTATTACAGCCAATTGTTCATTTGGAAAACTATCATTAACAGGAACAGGATCATAAGCAATATTTTCCAATCTAGACAAATTATCAGCAACAGGATTATCAGCACCTTTCCTATCTATAATATGTAAATCAAATTCTTGCAACAGAAGTACCCATCTAATAAGCCTTGGCTTAGCATCTTTCTTTGTCATAAGGTATCTAATTGCAGCATGATCAGTATGAATTGTAACTTTCGAATCAACAATATAGGGTCTAAACTTATCACAAGCAAAGACTACAGCTAACAATTCCTTTTCAGTTGTAGCATAATTTCTTTGAGCAGCATCAAGAGTCTTACTAGCATAATGAATAACATTTAATTTTTTATCTACCCGCTGTCCAAGAACAGCGCCTACAGCAAAATCACTAGCATCACACATAATTTCAAAAGGCAAATTCCAATCAGGAGGTTCAACTACAGGAGCAGTTGTTAAGGCTTTCTTTAGAGTTTCAAAAGCTTCCTTACAATCATCATCAAAAACAAAAGGTACATCTTTTTGAAGAAGATTAGTAAGAGGCTTTGAAATTTTAGAGAAATCTTTAATAAATCTCCTATAAAACCCAGCATGACCAAGAACACTACGAATACCTTTAACATCCCTCGGATAGGGCATCTTCTCAATTGCTTCAACTTTAGCTCTATCAACTTCAATACCTCTCTCGGAAATTTTATGTCCCAATACAATTCCTTCATTAACCATAAAGTGGCATTTCTCCCAATTAAGAACAAGGTTAGTTTCTTCACATCTCTGCAAAACTTTATCGAGGTTTCGCAAGCAATTATCAAAAGAATTACCATAGACAGAAAAATCATCCATGAACACCTCTACAATGCTTTCACAAAAACCATGAAAAATAGCAGACATGCATCTTTGAAAAGTAGCAGGAGCATTACATAAACCAAAAGGCATACGCCTATAAGCATAAGTTCCATAAGGACAAGTAAACGTGGTTTTCTCTTGATCTTTAGCTTTAACAGCAATTTGTGAAAACCCAGAATAACCATCAAGAAAGCAAAAATGAGTATTTTTAGATAACCTTTCTAGCATTTGATCAATAAAGGGTAAAGGGTAATGATCTTTCTTAGTAACTTTATTAACTTTTCGAAAATCAATGCACATTCTATAACCTACAACTATTCTTTGAGGAATAAGCTCATCATTATCATTAGGCACAACAGTCATTCCTCCTTTCTTAGGAACACAATGCACAGGACTAACCCATCTACTATCAGCAATAGGATATATAATACCAGCTTCAAGAAGTTTTAATACCTCGTTCCTTACCACTTCTTTCATCTTCGGAATTAGACGACGTTGATGTTCAACAACAGGCTTCGCATCTTCTTCCATATTAATAGCATGTTGGCAAATAGAAGGAGAAATCCCTTTCAAATCATCAAGAGTATAGCCAATAGCTCCTCGGTGTTTCTTCAATATTTCCAATAACCTTTCTTCCTCAATCTCTGAAAGCTTAGAACTAATAATAACAGGATATATTTTCTTATCATCAATATGAGCATATTTAAGATTATCAGGTAAAGGCTTTAAATCAAAAACAGGATCTTCCTTTGGTGGCGGTGTTGTACCCAAATCTTCCACCGGTAAATCATGCTTGAGAATAGGTTGGTGAAGAAAAATTTCCTCAAGCTCATCTCTTTCTTTCCTAAAAGCTTCACTTTCACTATTCTCCAAATGTTGCTGCAAAGGATTATTAGGAACAAGAACAATAGATGCACACTGCTCCATTTTAAAATCATTACTAGGCAAGTCAACTTTATAAGGAGTTTTGGTAAATTTAGAAAAGTTAAATTCATAAGGTTCACCAGCAAATCTAGTCAAAATTTTCTCTTTCTTACAATCTATAATAGCTCCACAAGTATTTAGAAAAGGTCTACCAAAAATGATAGGACAATGATCACTAGCAGCAGAACCAAGTACCAAAAAGTCAGCAGGATATTTAATCTTACCACATAGAACTTCCACATCTCGAACAATACCAATTGGAGAAATAGTTTCTCTATTAGCCAGATGAATAACCACATCAATATCTTCAAGTTCACAAGAACCAATTTCGTGCATAATCTCCGTGTAAAGCTCATAAGGTATAGCACTAACACTTGCACCAATATCACATAAACCATAATAACAATGATCACCAATTCTAACAGATAGCATAGGAACACTAACTTGTTTGGATTTATTAGGATGTGAAACAATATTAGAAGCATCTTCACAGAAAATAATATGACCATCCTCCACATTTTCAGTCACAAGATCTTTAACTATTGCAACAGCAGGTTCAATTTTAATTTGTTCTTCAGGTTCTTTAGGTTTCTTTTCACTTTTATTAACCGCACTAGATATGACAGAGTACTCCTTCATTTTAGCAGGGAAAGGAGTTTTTTAATATAAGCTTCAGGAATAACATTATCAACAGTTTCAATCACTACACATTTGTTTACAGATGAATCAACTTTATCTTTATACGGTTCATGATACTTATCAAAATTCTTCTTAGGCAGTTCATAATGAGAGGCAAAAGCTTTATAAAGATTTGCAACAACTTGGGAATCAAGACCATATGTAGCACTCATATTACGAAATTTATCAGTATCCATAAAAGCTTCAATGCATTTATAATCATAAATTATACCTGATTCTCTATCTTTGTCATTCTCCCATCCTTCAGTATTTTCTTGGATCCGATCAAGAAGGTCCCTTTTAAACTCTTCATTCTTGCGTGTAAATGATCCAGAACAAGAAGTATCCAGCAAGGTCTTGTCTTGAAAAGAAAGTCTTGCATAGAAATTATCAATAATAACATTACCAGGAAGCTCATGAATGGGGCATTTGAGCATTAAAGACTTCAATCTCCCCCAAGCTTGGGCAATACTCTCTCCATCATGAGGCCAGAAATTATATATGCGGTTCCGATCTTTGTGAATTTCACTTGGAGGATAGAATTTGGAATAAAATAAAGGCACAATGTCCTCCCAATCAATAGAATCACCATTCTTCAGCAATTTATACCAGTGCGCCGCTTTACCAGACAGCGATATAGTGAATAGTTTCTTCCTAACTTCATTCATAGAAATACCTGCACATTTGAATAACCCGCATAATTCATGCAAAAACAATAAATGATCACCAGGATGGACAGTTCCATCCCCTTCATAGCGGTTATCCATAACACGTTCAATAATTTTCATAGGTATTTTATATGGTACTACTTCCTCACCTGGCGCTTCATCCACTACCGTTGCAGTAGTAGTAGATTTCCCAAATAGAAATTGAAGAGAAGATCTCTCCATAATGATTTATAGCAGCAGGCAGAAATAAAATCAGCACAAACAGTAAAGGTTTTCCTTACCAATTCCGCTTACCAATAGCGCTTCACTCCCCGGCAACAGAAAATAGTCTTGATGACCCACAAGTATAGGGGGTGTATCGTAGTATCTTCGATAAGTAAGAATGTCGATCCCAACGAGGAGCAGAAGGTGTTGACAGCGGTTTCGATGAAGGATTCACTGTAAATGCTCACAAACAAGTATTCAAGGGGTTTTGATATTGCAGATAAATAAAGTACGAGTAAGTAAAATGCGAGAGAAATAATTGCAGCGAGTGGCCCAATCCTTTTTAGCACAAAGGACAAGCCGGTTTGTTTACTTATAATGACCAAACGTTCAGGACACATGGGGATTTTAGTCTAGTGCTTTCGCTTCAAGTGGCTAAATAATCTTCATTGTTTTGATAAGTGTTGTGTGGGTGAACCTATGCTAATGCACCGCCCTTCCTAGGACTAATACATACTTGTGATTATACCCCTTGCAAGCATCCGCAACTACAAGAAAGTAATTAAGATAAATCTAACCACAGCCTTAAACTCTGAGATCCTGCGATCCCTCCTGCATCGATATACTAACGGGGGCTTAGGTTTCTGTCACTCCGGCAACCCCGCAATTAGCAACCGAATACAAGATGCACTCCCCTAGGCCCATAAATGGTGAAGTGTCGTGTAGTCGACGTTCACACGACACCACTAGAAGAATGACACCACAACTTAAATATCATAACATTGAATATTACTCAACCATAATTCACTACTAGCATTTAGACTTCACCCATGTCCTCAAGAACTAAACGAACTACTCACGAGACATCATATGGAATACAATCAGAGGTGATATGATGATGAATAACAATCTGAACATAAACCTTGATTCAATGGTTTCACTCAATAGCATCTACAACAAGTATAGAATAACACCGGGAGAGTTTCCCCTATCAAACAATCAAGATTTAACCCGAATTGCTACAGCGGTGACGAGGTGCAGCGGTGGTGATGGCGGTGTAGATGGTGGAGATGATGATGATGATGATGGAGATGATGTCCCGCTCGATGACGATGGCGATGGCGTCGATTTCCCCCTCCGGGAGGGAATTTCCCCGGCGGATTCCTGCCCGCCGGAGAGCTCTTTTCTCTCTGGTGTTCTCCGCCCCCCGCAGAGGCGGCTGTAACCCTCGTGAGGTCCTCTCTGTGGCTTAGGTTTCGGGACGAAGGAGTACGCGAAGAAAAGGAGCGAGAGGGGCTGTGGGGCCCCCAGACCACAGGGTGGCGCGGCCGGGCCCGGGCCGCGCCGCCCTAGGGTCTGGGCCCACAGTGGCTCCTCTCTGCTCCCCTTCGGCTCCCTCCGTCATCTGGAAAAATAGGAATTTACGTGAAATTCCCTTCCACAGTTGATCTTCCGAAATATTGCGTTCTGACGGTGCTTTTTCCAGCAGAATCCTGGCTCCGGTGCTTGATCCTCCCATGATGATGAAACATGCAAAATAGATGAAATAACATAAGTATTGTGTCCCAATATGAAATATATCAATGAATAACAGCAAATTATGATACAAAATAGTGATGCAAATTGGACGTATCAGGCCCCCCCCATAGGCCGGCGCGGGCCCAGGCCTGGCCGCGCCGCCTTGTGGGGAGGGGGCCCACAGCCCCCTCTGGCCGCCTCTCCTTCGCGTACTTCTTCGCCCCGAAAACCTAAGACCTGGGGAGTTACGGAGAATTGACAGAGCCGCCTCTGCGGGGCGGAAAAACACCAGAGAGAAAAGAGCTCTCCGGCGGGCAGGAATCCGCCGGGGAAATTCCCTCCCGAAATCGACGCCATCGCCATCGTCATCGAGCTGGTCATCATCTCCATCATCATCGTCATCATCTTCACCATCTACACCGCCATCACCACCGCTGCATCTCGTCACCGCTGTAACGATTTGGGTTGGATCTTGATTGTTTGATAGGGGAAACTCTCCCGGTGTTGATTACTACTTGTTATTGATGCTATTGAGTGAAACCTTTGAACCAAGGTTTATGTTCAGATTGTTATTCATCATCATATCACCTCTGATCATGTTCCATATGATGTCTCGTGAGTAGTTCGTTTTGTTCTTGAGGACATGGGTGAAGTCTAAATGTTAGTAGTGAATTATTGTTGAGTAGTATTCAATGTTATGATATTTAAGTTGTGGTGTTACTCTTCTAGTGGTGTCATGTTGTTACCCTCCAAAACCCCCCGACGGGCTTTGGTTAAGCAACACGAAGAGCCGGGAAGCTCCCAGGGCCGCTTAGTGGATCCCTGGCACCTCGCGTCGTCCCGCAAATCTTCTGGCGCGCGTCCTGGCGGTTGCTAGGGCGTGCCACCTGACCTAGACCGGTCAGGAAGGTGTTAGTGCTTCGATTGTTCCTGCATGGTAGACACGTGCACATTAAATACGAGCCTTATCGGCTCTCAGGTTTCCCTGTGGATCGGCTCAAAGAGCCGATCGCCCCATGGTCCTTGATGGATTAGCAATGGCATGGGGATCCTGCTTGATCAGGACAAAGCTAAAGCGATCCACGACAGTTTAGGGTTTTCACCGCATAATCGGAACGTCCTACGTGCGATCGGGCCTAGCAGCTACGAGAGGTGATGCAAACCACCCCTACGAGAGGCCTAAAAACCAACATACGTTGATTCCCGGAACATCCCTCGCAGGGACGGTAAACAACGCCTAACGCACTACCGGATCGTCCGACCCCAGCATAAGGCCTAACTATGCAGATATTAAACTAATCCTTGCAGATGCAAGGAGCAACTATAACGGATCGGATCTACTAGGCATGATCAAGCAAGATGCTGCCCTTACGTCTAGATCGACGTAAGGGCAGCAAGGTGTCTAGGGACGGCATTGCCACGCAGATATGCACGTGAAGGCACCAATGCGAGCCCCTAAACACCTAAGGATAAATAGTACCGCTCGCCATCAACAAGGCTTCAGCACGAGCAGTACAAGGATAACGAATAAACTTACGCTGCCTAGATCGCAAGATGCGATCTAGGCAGCATGGTGCTTACCCGGGAGAAACCCTCGAAGAAAGGGGTGGCGATGCGCCGTATTTGGTTTGTGTTGGTTGAACGATGATTGTCCTCCTTTCTGATAACCCTAGATACATATTTATAGTCCAAGGGACTTTCTAATTGAGGCGTGCACCTAACCGTGCACGGGCCGGACTCTATCTCTTTAATCTAAATTACAATACGATCTAATATGTTACAGATACATGGGCAATTAAGCCCGAACTCTCAGCGCAAGGCCGCTTCAAAGATGCTTCCGTGTAATCTTCTAAGCCCATCTTCACTTACGGCCCATCTCCTGATTTGGCCAAAATCGGGTGGTAACACATGCCCCCTGGTTTTGATAATGATAATTGCAAAACCATCTGTCTCCTTTGAAGGGTCATGTCGTGGCAGAACCGTCGCAGTTTCCTTCATGATGACGTCCTGCCTCCTCGCCTTCTCTGCACGACTTGACTGGCACCACGTCCTCGGGAACTGCTTAGGCATTAAACCATATATTCCCCCTTTTATTCGGCCACTTCCTGTAGTTCTCTTCCTCATCCTCCTTGCACTAGCAAAAAAAAACCCTCCTGCGCCACCATGTCTTCCTCTTCATCGGATCTTTCTGCGCAGTCCTCCCCCTTCCGCGAGCCGACGCCGGAGTGGAACCCGGATGAAGCCCATGCGGCCAACATCCGCCGCGCCATCGAGGCCGGGGACGAGCCAAGCCACGACTTCTCTACCTGGTCAGAGGACGACCAGTCCCTGACCGACGGGGAGAGCGACCTCCGCTTCCTCGCCAATGAGGAAGCGGTGGAGGAAAGCGACGACGACCACCTTCCCTGGGACGGGGCCCCCTCCTCCGAGGAGGAGGAGAAGGAGGAGGAGGAAGAAGATGACAGCTCTTCCGACGAGCCGCCGGCCAAGCGCCACTGCCCTTGGCCCGGGAACCTCAGCGACTTCGACAGCGATGACGACGACGCTGACGAGGAGGACGAAGACGACGAGGGTCCTGCCGGTGGTCGCTACAGCAGCGATGACGAGCCGGCTGGGAGCAGTGCCGACGACGGCGATAACGACGACGACGAAGGCAGCAATGGCCCCTAGATAGGACCTTAGCCAGCAGTAGATAGGGCAATGTATCCCCTAGGATCTCCTTTTGAGAGCAATCAGCTCTTATGTAAGAAATCTAGTTTATCAATGAAGAATTTCCCCAACTTGATTTTGCCGACCTTCTTCATGATAATTTAGCCGATTGCCCTTCGTACTGAGCCTGCCGACTGTCAATTTGGTCAGTGCTCAATGAGCCGATGGCAGCGCATCGGACTCTCATGACAGATTCGAAATCCATCCGAACTTCCAATTCCCGGTCGAGCCACAACCGTGCAAACCCCAGATCCTGGTAATGTAGATCCAACTGAACGGAGCGTTGGACTTTAGCGGCATCCTCGTCTTCCGGATCCTCTTTGCCTTCAGGAGGTCTTAGGACCGTCGTTAGAACAACTCCGATACTGAAGCTAATACTTTTGCGGAACAGGCATTATTCGCCCACAACTGTCCTTGTAATGCTTCATTTCTTTGTAGTCACACCTGGTCCAGAGCCCATCAACGATCGTTGCTTCCTCCCATCACCTCCAGCAATTCCCTTCTGCAATAATTCACCCTCTCTCGACGAGTTGTGATGCAGAGCAAGCCGATTTCAACCAAATCGGCTCCATAGAACAAGGAACCTTAAGGGCGAGCTGCCCCCCGAGCCTTAGTCCAGGCGAGGATAAAAGCAGACCAGCCGATTGGGCCATCATTGGCTTCCCAACTGTAGCGCTGTGTTAGCTGAATTCCACAAAATCGGCTCTCCAGATCATCGATGTTTCAGAGCGAGCTGCCCCCCGAGCTACTCCAGCTTTTCATTAAAAACAAGGCGAGAACGCTTACGCTCAATGAGCCAGCACCGGGCAGATTTCGGAAAGATCAGCAGCTCCCTTGAATCAAGAAACCTCAATGTAGCGGCCTTTCAACCCCTCCCAGCTCCATTCCTGCACCTTGCTGCTTTAATTGGTTCATCATCTTGGGCAAACTGATGCAGCTTCTGGTGTGAATGGTTCAGCTCTAGGAGATCATCGGATGATCATCGGTTGTTCTCATGACCCTAACCTGATCCGTAGGCTTGCGCAAACACTGCCGATTTGGTGATGATGCTCCAAGACTTTGCCTGCCACTGTATCCCTTGAGTCGACGGCCATGCGTCGGCTTTGCCCCCATGAGACCTCAACCAAGATCATGACTCTTACCAGCCAACCCAGCGGGCTGGCAATCTGGTTTCGGGTAGGTGCCTACAATAGAGTCCTGGGTTTGTCACTCAATTGACTTGTATGTGGAAACTGATATTTTTGGCGACATCAGCACCATTCTTCAGACAAGCTGTGATGCAGGGCCAGCCAAAGCCGAAAAATCGGCTTCCCGCGGATCTTCAGGGTTAAGCTGCCCCCCGAGCTTCCTCCGTTCAAGTCCTCTCTGATCGGATTGGCTCATCATCTTTGGCGATGCCACCAAGTCATAGCCAAACCTTAAGCAACAAATGCTTGCCGATTCGTCATCGACTGCCCCCCTGGTGTTAGCGGAGACATGCTCCTTCGTTGGGCTCTTCTTACCCGACCTGCATGTTTGTGCTGCTCCAGCGGTTGATCGTCTGCCGCCCCTGCTAGCACTGCTGGACTTGGAGGTTTGCTAACGGAGCCAACAACAACCCTACTAAGGGACTCCTTCCATTAGGCTCGGTGACTGCCCCATTAGGCTTCTGCTTTTGATCAGGCCGTGCATCGGCTTTGAACTCTTAAGTCGATGTCTACGCATCGGCTGTGCTCAAAAGTTTCTGTATTTTCGATTTTTTGCGGCCGATTTGCTTACGTATCGGCCCCCATACTTGAGCTACTCTGCTGGAAATTTGACATCCGTTCCCAGCTCCGTATCCTCCATCTTATCCGTCTATGTGCCCCCCGAGCCGATTCTGTCAAGTAATTGATGGCATCGGCTCTTCAGGCATCTGTTGGATCAATGCTGAACACAGACAAAAGAATGTTGAGGATAGTTTCGGCCGATTACCGGAATCGGCCTCCTTCTTTGTTGCAATGCTTGACGATGGTTTGCAACTTCTTGGATTTCCACTGTAGCTACGTGGCATGTTGGAGATAAGATCCTTTGCTTTTCATTTTTTGAGGGCCGATCGCAGGGATCGGCCTTGCCACGTATGTCCAATGTCTTGGACGTGCTATTCCGTTAGGCCGGTGGATAAAACCAGCCTTACCCCATTTTTCGAGGCTTCGATGCGCTCACAACCCTCTAAACTGATCCCAGAGAGCGGCTCTTGGTCATCTGCTTCCCACACGCTCATGGCAGCTAATGATATCTCGATTGAGTCATCCGCTTGAACGACTTCCACTTCATCTCCATCCCACTGTATGATGCATTGGTGCATTGTAGACGGGATACAACAGTTAGCATGAATCCAGTCCCTTCCCAATAGGACGGCATAATTGCTTTTGCTGTCAACGATGAAGAACGCGGTAGGTATGGTTTTCCGGCCTACAGTAAGCTCTACATTCAGAACACCTTTTGCTTCTGACGCCTGGCCGTTGAAGTCGCTTAATGTGATGTTGGTCTTGATCAGATCGTCGCTGGAATGCCCCAAACGACGTAGCATGGAATACGGCATTATGTTGACTGCCGCTCCGGTATCAACCAACATCTTGCTGATAGGCTGCCCATTGATGTAACCCTTCAAGTATAGGGCTTTCAGATGCCTGTAGCTTCTATCTTGTGGCTTTTCAAAAATAACTGGTCGTGGACCGCAGTCGAATTGAGCCACTGAAACTTCCTCGTCGCTTGGAGCGCGAAACTCCGACGGGAGTATGAATACCATGTTTGTATCAGCCGATGCATCTGCATCGGCATCAGCCGATGCCTGTGCATCGGCTTTCGCCTGTTTTGGGCGCCATACTTTCTTTGGCGGGCGCGCCTTCGTCTCCACTATTTGCTGGATTTTCGCGGCCAGATCAGGCCGCGCTCTTCTCAACGTGTACAGTGCGTGCCTCGGCTTCTTCCAAGTTTTCGCTGCACCGCTCGAGAATGGCTGAGTCCATCAGGGCACCACCTTGGTCGGTGATACCTATCTTCTTCTCCATCGACTCCTCGAAGTCTTCTTCTTGAGATGACTCAGCTCGTTTACTCGATGTGGGAGAGGTCCTAGACGCTCGAACACTGAAACTTCGTTCGTCCTTCTCCTTTGCTGTGTGCATTCTGGGCAGTTCTCGATTGTTGGCAATCGGCTCATTCCTGAGTCCCAGCAATGTTTGAAGAAAGGACAGCTCCAGTGCTTATCCACGTTGTCTTGCTCCTTTGACCTCCCTCCAGCGCGACGTTCGTACCCGTCGTTGTTTCCGTCGTTCTGACGATACCTCCTGTTTGCATCAGACCGATGATATCCTTCATCGTCGTCGTCGTAGCGGCGACGTCGGTCGTACTGCTGTTCATATTTGTTGAGGAGATGCACGGATAATGGGCGTGGATACCGTATGTTTCTCACCTCCTCCTCGGTCAGGTACCGTCTATCGTCGTCTTGGGGCCGGTCGCGTGGAACGGCCTCCTCTTTATCCTTGCCACGAGAGTGGCTGCTCTCTGCTTTGTCCGCGCCATGGCGAATCACAAACCCTGCCATATTGACATCGAAAGAGAACCCTGGTTCTCTTATGGAGTGGCTGAGATCTACCGTATTGACGCCATGCGACAGACACGTGTTTCCTCTGAGCTTGATGTTGCGAGAACGGGTTGTCTCAGAGGAGCCGATGAGTTCGGCTTCACAGATGGCCTTCAGGTCATCGTACTTCTTCTTGTGTTCCGTGGGGAGATCCTCGTACGTGATCGGTTTCTCCGCCACCTCGGATGTCGATGCTGACATGGATGTTGACGTGGATGTTGCAGAATGTGTTACCCTCCAAAACCCCCCGACGGGCTTTGGTTAAGCAACACGAAGAGCCGGGAAGCTCCCAGGGCCGCTTAGTGGATCCCTGGCACCTCGCGTCGTCCCGCAAATCTTCTAGCGCGCGTCCTGGCGGTTGCTAGGGCGTGCCACCTGACCTAGACCTGGTCAGGAAGGTGTTAGTGCTTCGATTGTTCCTGCATGGTAGACACGTGCACATTAAATACGAGCCTTATCGGCTCTCAGGTTTCCCTGTGGATCGGCTCAAAGAGCCGATCGCCCCATGGTCCTTGATGGATTAGCAATGGCATGGGGATCCTGCTTGATCAGGACAAAGCTAAAGCGATCCACGACAGTTTAGGGTTTTCACCGCATAATCGGAACGTCCTACGTGCGATCGGGCCTAGCAGCTACGAGAGGTGATGCAAACCACCCCTACGAGAGGCCTAAAAACCAACATACGTTGATTCCCGGAACATCCCTCGCAGGGACGGTAAACAACGCCTAACGCACTACCGGATCGTCCGACCCCAGCATAAGGCCTAACTATGCAGATATTAAACTAATCCTTGCGAAGCAAGGAGCAACTATAACGGATCGGATCTACTAGGCATGATCAAGCAAGATGCTGCCCTTACGTCTAGATCGACGTAAGGGCAGCAAGGTGTCTAGGGACGGCATTGCCACGCAGATATGCACGTGAAAGCACCAATGCGAGCCCCTAAACACCTAAGGATAAATAGTACCGCTCGCCATCAACAAGGCTTCAGCACGAGCAGTACAAGGATAACGAATAAACTTACGCTGCCTAGATCGCTAGATGCGATCTAGGCAGCATGGTGCTTACCCGGGAGAAACCCTCGAAGAAAGGGGTGGCGATGCGCCTGGTTTGTGTTGGTTGAACGATGATTGTCCTCCTTTTCCGATAACCCTAGATACATATTTATAGTCCAAGGGACTTTCTAATTGAGGCGTGCACCTAACCGTGCACGGGCCGGACTCTATCTCTTTAATCTAAATTACAATACGATCTAATATGTTACAGATACATGGGCAATTAAGCCCGAACTCTCAGCGCAAGGCCGCTTCAAAGATGCTTCACGTGTAATCTTCTAAGCCCGTCTTCACTTACGGCCCATCTCCTGATTTGGCCAAAATCGGGTGGTAACACATGTGAACGTCGACTACATGATACTTCACCTTTATGGACCTAGGGGAGTGCATCTTGTATTCGTTTGCTAATTGTGGGGTTGCCGGAGTGACAGAAACCTAAACCCCCGTTAGTATATCGGTGCAGGAGGGATAGCAGGATCTCAGAGTTTAAGGCTGTGGTTAGATTTATCTTAATTACTTTCTTGTATTTGCGGATGCTTGCAAGGGGTATAATCACAAGTATGTATTAGTCCTAGGAAGGGCGGTGCATTAGCATAGGTTCACCCACACAACACTTATGAAAACAATGAAGATTAATCAGCCGTATGAAGCGAAAGCACTAGACTAAAATCCCCGTGTGTCCTCAAGAACGTTTGGTCATTATAAGTAAACAAACCGGCTTGTCCTTTGTGCTAAAAAGGATTGGGCCACTCGCTGCAATTATTTCTCTCGCATTTTATTTACTTGTACTTTTTTTATCTGCAATATCAAAACCCCCTGAATACTTGTCTGTGAGCATTTACAGTGAATCCTTCATCGAAACTGCTTGTCAACACCTTCTGCTCCTCGTTGGGTTCGACACTCTTATTTATCGAAAGTACTACGATACACCCCCTATACTTGTGGTTCATCAAGACTATTTTCTGGCGCCGTTGCCGGGGAGTGAAGCGCTATTGGTAAGTGGAATTGGTAAGGAAACTTTTACTGTACGTGCTGATTTTGTTTCTGCTTGCTACTATAAGTCATTATGGAGAGATCCTCCCTTGAATTTCTATTTGGAAAATCTACTACTACTGCAACGGTAGTGGATGAGGCGCCAGGTGAGGAAGTAATACCATATAAAATACCTATGAAAATTATTGAACGTGTTGTGGATAACCGCTATGAAGGGGATGGAACTGTGCATCCTGGAGATCATTTACTGTTTTTACATGAATTATGCGGGTTATTCAAATGTGCAGGTATTTCAATGGATGAAGTTAGGAAGAAATTATTTGTTATGTCGCTATCTGGTAAAGCGGCGCATTGGTATAAACTGCTGAAGGATGGGCGTTCTCTTGATTGGAAGGATATTGTGCCTGTATTTTACTCTAAATTCTATCATCCAAGTGAAATTCACAAAGACCGCAACCGTATATATAATTTTTGGCCTCATGATGGAGAGAGTATTGCCCAAGCGTGGGGGAGATTGAAGTCTTTAATGCTCAAATGCCCCATTCATGAGCTTCCTGGTAATATTATTATTGATAATTTCTATGCAAGACTGTCTTTTCAAGATAAAACCTTGCTGGATACTTCTTGTTCTGGATCATTCACGCGCAATAAAGAAGAGTTTAAATGGGACCTTCTTGATCGAATCCAAGAAAATACTGAAGGATGGGAGAACGACAAAGGTAGAGTGTCAGGTATAAATTATAATTATGAATGCATTGAAACTTTTATGGATACTGATGAATATCGTAATATGAGTGCTACATATGGTCTTGACTCTCAAGTTGTTGCAAATATTTATAAAGCCTTTGCCTCTCATTTTGAATTTCCTAGGAAGAATTTTGATAAGTATCATGAACCATATAAAGATAAAGTTGATTCACCTAAAGGTAAATGTATTGAAATTAAAACTGTTGATCATGTTCTTCCTGAAGCTTATATTGAAAAAACTCCTTTCCCTGCTAAAATGAAGGAGTATTCTGTTATAACTAGTGTAGTTAATAAAAGTGCAAAGAAACCCATAGAACCTGAAGAACAAATAAAAGTTGAACCTGCTGTTGCAATAGTTAAAGATCTTGTTACTGAAAATGTGGAAGATGGTCATATTATTTTTTGTGAAGATGCTTCTAATATTGTTTCGCATCCTAATAAGTCTATGAAAGCCAGTGTTCCTGTTCTCTCTGTTCGAATTGGTGATCATTGCTATTATGGTTTATGCGATATTGGTGCAAGTATTAGTGCCATTCCTTATGAGCTCTACACGGAAATTATGCATGAAATTGGTTCTTGTGAACTTGAAGATATTGATGTGGTTATTCGGCTAGCTAATAGAGAAACTATCTCTCCCATTGGTATTGTTCGAGATGTTGAAGTTCTATGTGGTAAGATTAAATATCCTGCTGACTTTTTGGTACTTGGTTCTGCTGCTAGTAAGTTTTGTCCTATTATTTTTGGTAGACCTTTTCTAAATACATGTGGAGCTATTATAGATTGCAAGAAAGAGAAAATTGTTACTAAATTTGCTGGTGAATCTTATGAGTTTAACTTCTCTAAATTTGCCAAAACTCCTTATAAAGCTGATTTGCCTAATGAAGATTTTAGAGTTGAACAGTGTGCATCTATTGCTCTTGCTCCTAGTAATCCTTTGCAGCAACATTTGGAGAATAGTGAGAGTGAAGTTTTTAGGGAAGAAAGGGATGAGCTTGATGAAATTTTCCTTCGTCAACCTATTCTTAAACATGACTTACCGGTTGAAGATTTAGGTGTACACCACCACCAAAAGAAGATCCTGTATTTGATTTGAAACCATTACCTGATAATCTTAAGTATGCTTATATTGATGAGAAGAAAACATATCCTGTTATTATTAGTGCTAAGCTTTCAGATATCGAGGAAGAAAGGTTATTGGAAATATTGAAGAAGCACCGAGGAGCTATTGGCTATACTCTTGATGATTTGAAGGGGATTTCTCCTGCTATTTGCCAACATGCTATTAATATAGA
Source organism: Lolium multiflorum (assembly GCA_030979885.1). Lineage (NCBI taxonomy): Eukaryota > Viridiplantae > Streptophyta > Magnoliopsida > Poales > Poaceae > Lolium > Lolium multiflorum. The sequence goes on along the minus strand of CM061748.1, from coordinate 114,308,541 downwards.
AGATGGTGCAAAACCTGTTGTTGAACATCAGCGTCGTCTAATTCCCAAGATGAAGGATGTGGTAAGAAATGAGGTATTAAAACTCCTTAAAGCAGGTATTATCTATACCTAATAATAAAGGGAGGAGTGTTTCCGTGGTTTGGTACGTCAAAGTTTCGTCCGTCCGCGTGGGATGTACGTCAAAGTTTCGTCCGTCCGCTCCTTTCGATCCAACGTGGCCAGATTTCCTTCCGAAGATATCCGTATCGTGTACGACAAGGTGTATTATTGCCGTGTATAAATATAAGGATCGTGAGGCAACTACCAAGGATTGTTCCGCGATTTCGTGAAGCAGCACAAAGGCGGCGATCGCGTGGCAACTATGAAGGATTCTTCCGCGATCTCGCGAGGCAGCGCAGAGGCGCGGATTTCTTTGCCTGCGGAAACCGGGAGTCGACAACGCTCGCCCATATTGGCATGGACGCGATCAAGCGCGCGCATCGCCGTCGAGGCTAGCTGGTACGACGCAGCCATCACCCGCGATAACGACGACTCTCCAGTGTACTCCGCTGGTCTAGCCTCACCGTCAGCCCGGCCAGCCGCCACCGTCGTCCATCGGAGCGGAAAGTGGTGCCAGTGAAACATGGAGGTGGCGCCATCATGATCCGATGACCGTGGGCGTGCTTAGGTCAAGTTGGCACTCGCGAGCCCGCGGTAAAGGAGCACGGCGGAGGCAACGATGACAACAAGTGGTAGCGCAATCGATCGATCTCGGGCGTACCAAGCTGAATCTTGCCATCGTGATCGATTCAGTTTCCTTAACCCGGTCAAGGAGTAATCTGCTTTATGTACAATCATCAAGGAGTCCTCCGCTGCATCGACTCAGGCCAACTCGCCCGACGAGCATCACACAAGCCGAGAGACTATAACTTGCAACGTTCCTGCTCGCACCGCGAGGGTGTGTGGCGGCAGCGACCGTTGCCGTCGCGGGCTGAGGATGGCCGGAAAAAAAGCAGCGGTGCACGGCCGCACTGCCGCGGCCAGCAGATGGCCATGAGGATGAGCGCGGTGGAGAGCACTGCCACTGCAGGCTGTCGCTGGCCACGTTGCATCGTTGTTGATCGAATTCGTGGAGAGGTTACCCATGGTTGTTTCCGCCCGGTCGAGTATCGCGGAAGATGAAGAGATTGACGATGGCCCTGGTATTGATTGTCTGGCTGACTGCTGTGATGTATCTTCCTCTGCATCTTGCTGCGTGCTGATCGGTGTCCTACTGTCATTACAGCAGCGGTGGATGCTGTGATTGGACGTCATTGTTCGTAGAGAATAGAGATACTCAGGCATCAATTTGTGCACCACGGGAGAGAAATATCATTAGCAAAGGTTTGTAGGTTCAGAAAGCTTCCAGTCGTGTCTTTGCTGCTGTGGATGGATTGCCCTTGATTGCAGTAGATGACAGATGCCAATGGTAGTTGGATTCAGTACCAATCATCTGCCTTCGGGGCATAGCATCTATAATTAATTGGTTACTTTCTTCACGTACAACTCCACAATCTCAAGCTGCATGATACCATGCTAAACTACAGATTACAAACGGTGAACTTGCATGGCTGAATTGCAAATATTGAACAGGTCGATTTTCGGACATACTCTTGCATAGGAGAGTTGCTGAGTGAATCGAGAGGTCAAGTTTATCTAGAGCACTCATTCTATAGACTAGAAATCATCAGTACAAATCAGGAGCTGGGTACAGAGGCATGTTCTAGGTTTGGTTCTATTCGGCAGTCCTTGGCATATTTTCATTTGAGAAAAGTAAGGCAAGGCGTAGGTACTACTAAAGCAACTTGCTTTTGAATTGTTTGTCAGCTAAAGCAAATATTTTTAAAGCATTACCTCATGTGATCTTGAAATTATGTGCTCCTATTTTGGCTTTGGTTGCCTTGATCAAGATCAGGTTTTCGAGTGTATATTAGACAAGTACACCGCTGAGTTGAGTTCACTTAAAGAGGCTCAAGTCCTTGCGTACCACCTTATGCATTGGTTGAAGGTAAATTTCGATGCCCCTGCCAGTGTTGAAGCTTTTGATTTTTTATGAGAGGATGTGAGGACTGAGGAGTACGCTCTAGATTTGTTACTGATTTTTTCCATGGGCATCTGTTGTCGACCACCGATATCTTATTTGTTATGCGCCAAGGACTATATTCACATTGTTTTGGTTCAATCATTGGTTCATGCTAGACCATATGTTATTTCTTTGACCATAAATTTTTTGTTTACATTTTACATCAGCCTATTTCTCTACTGTCGATGAGTACGCGAATGAACATTCCATGTTAGCCCATCATCACTTGATAGCGTCGTCTCCGTTGTCCACGCTCGTCCATCCATCATCACCAGATAGGTCATCGTCCCCATCAAGGTTTATCGCACCATGTTGGGAAGTGTGTGCAGCCTAGCCATCTGTCCACCATGTTGCAGTTGTTGTCGTGAACTGACATGTAGTAGGATTTGTTGATTAAAAGTTCAAAAAATCATGCACAACTCTGTAACACATGTTTAATGGATCAACCCGGTGCAACGCACGGGTATGTTTCCTAGTATATCCTATTGCTGATAGTAGATGGGTTAGTCCTGTGCATTGTGTTCCTAAGAAAGGAGGTATAACTGTTGTGCCTAATGATAATGATGAGCTTATTCCTCAAAGAGTAGTTGTAGGGTATAGAATGTGCATTGATTTTTAGAAAAGTTAATAAAGTTACTAAGAAAGATCATTACCCTTTACCTTTTATTGATCAAATGTTACAGAGGTTGTCTAAAAATACACATTTCTGTTTTCTTGATGGATATTCTGGGTTTTCACAAATTGTTGTTAGAGCTAAAGATCAAGAGAAAACCACTTTCACTTGTCCCTATGGAACTTATGCTTATAGGCGTATGCCTTTTGGTTTATGTAATGCTCCTGCTACTTTTCAAATATGCATGTCTGCTATTTTTCATGGCTTTTGTGAAAAGATTGTTGAGGTATTCATGGATGATTTTTATGTCTATGGGAATTCTTTTGATAATTGCTTGCGAAACCTTGATAAAGTTTTGCAGAGATGTGAAGAAACTAACCTTGTTCTTAATTGGGAGAAATGTCACTTTATGGTTAATGAAGGAATTGTATTGGGACATAAAATTTCCGAAAGAGGTATTGAAGTTGATAGAGCTAAAGTTGAAGCAATTGAGAAGATGCCCTATCCTAGGGATGTTAAAGGTATTCGTAGTATTCTTGGTCATGCTGGTTTTTATAGGAGGTTTATTAAAGATTTCTCTAAAATTTCAAAGCCTCTTACTAATCTTCTTCAAAAAGATGTACCTTTCGTTTTTGATGATGATTGTAAGGAAGCTTTTGAAACTCTAAAGAAAGCCTTAACAACTGCTCCTATAGTTGAACCTCCTGATTGGAACTTACCTTTTGAAATTATGTGTGATGCTAGTGATTTTGCTGTAGGTGCTGTCCTTGGACAGCGAGTAGATAAAAAATTAAATGTTATTCATTATGCTAGTAAAACTCTAGATGCTGCTCAAAGAAATTATGCTACAACTGAGAAAGAATTATTAGCCGTAGTTTTTGCATGTGACAAGTTTAGACCCTATATTGTTGATTCAAAAGTCACAATTCATACTGATCATGCTGCAATTAGGTACCTTATGGAAAAGAAAGATGCTAAGCCAAGGCTTATTAGATGGGTGCTTCTTTTGCAAGAATTTGATTTACATATTGTAGATAGGAAAGGTGCTGATAATCCTGTTGCTGATAATTTGTCTAGATTGGAAAATATTACTTATGATCCTGTTCCTGTTAATGATAGTTTTCCAAATGAACAATTGGCTGTAATAAAGGTGAGCTCGCGAGAGAGCCCTTGGTATGCTGATTATGCTAACTTTATTGTTTCGAAGTATTTGCCTCCAACCTTTTCAGCTCAGCAAAGGAGGAAATTCTTTTATGATTTGAGGCATTATTTTTGGGATGACCCACACTTATATAAAGAAGGAGTGGATGGTATTATGCGAAGATGTGTTCCAGAATATGAACAACAAGAGATATTGAGTAAATGTCATGGTAGTGTTTATGGAGGACATCACGCCGGAGATAGAACCGCACAAAAGGTTCTACAATCAGGTTTTTATTGGCCAACACTTTTCAAAGATGCAAGGAAGTTTATCTTATCTTGTGATGAATGTCAAAGAGTTGGTAATATCTCTAGACGCAATGAAATGCCTATGAATTATACTCTTGTTATTGAACCATTTGATTGTTGGGGATTTGACTTCATGGGTCCTTTCCCTTCTTCAGAAGGTAACACTCATATACTTGTCGCTGTTGATTATGTTACTAAATGGGTAGAAGCTATACCTACAAAAAGTGCTGATGGTGAGACCTCTATAAAAATGCTTGTAGATATTATATTTCCTAGATTTGGAGTACCTAGATATATTATGACTGATGGAGGTTCTCATTTTATTCATGGTGGTTTTAGAAAAACTCTTGCCAAATATGGTATTAATCATAGAATTGCTTCAGCTTATCATCCTCAAACTAGTGGGCAAGTAGAATTATCAAATAGAGAAATTAAAGCTATCTTGGGAAAGACTGTTAATAAATCTAGAAAGAATTGGGCTAGTAAGTTAAAGGAAGCATTGTGGGCTTATAGAACTGCTTATAAAAATCCTATGGGAATGTCTCCTTATAAAATGGTTTATGGAAAAGCTTGTCATTTACCTTTAGAACTAGAGCACAAAGCTTATTGGGCTGTAAGAGAACTTAATAAAGATTTTAAACTTGCCGGTAAGAAGAGGTTGCTACAATTGAGTTCTTTAGATGAATGGAGAAATGAAGCTTATGAAAATGCTAAACTTTTTAAGGAGAAAGTTAAGAAGTGGCATGATAGAAGAATTATTAAAAGAGAATTTAATGTTGGAGATAAAGTCCTATTGTATCGGTCTCGTCTCAGTTTTTTGCAGGGAAATTACTCTCAAAATGGGAAGGACCATATGTTATTGAGGAAGTATACCGTTCAGGAGCAATAAAAATTAGCTCTTTGGAAGGTAACGCCACACAAGTAGTGAATGGGCAAAGACTCAAGCATTATATTTCTGGAGATTCTTATAATGAAGATATTGATATTATCCAAGTGATAACTCCGGAAGCTTTCATCAAAGATCAAATTGACAGTTCTGCAGAGTCCGACTTTGAATAGGTAACAGTTTTAGTAATGAAAAGTCCGCGTTTAGCTTTCCGAACAATATTTCTGCTGTTTTTGGAAAATATGAAAAATTACGGGATCGAAACGGAGTGGAGGAGACGCGCGAGGGCCCGTCACCACAGGCGGCGCGGGCCCCACCCTGGCCGCGCCGCCTATGGGGACAGCCCCTCGGCGTCCCGTTTCCACTCGTTTTCGGCCTGGAACCTTCCTTTTGTTGTAAAAATATTTGCTATATAATCCCCGGACCCCTGGAGGTCCGTATATTGTTTTCTCGTCGTGTTTTGTTTCGAGCTGTTTTCGCCAGGATCTGTTTTGATTTAGAAGCACCATGGTCTCCAACAACAAAGACAAGGGACCTTTGGAGGAAGATATTCAAGACCCTGAATTGAAGGAAGAAGTCGAGAGCGAGGATGAGGAAGAAGTGGAGGAGGTTCCGCGAGTACACCAGCGTGCCACCATTGCAAGCATTGGCGTGATATCAAATCATCCACACATGATTATGAGCCGCGTTGAGCACAACTCGGAGCTGATTCGCAACCTCACCTATGAGATTGAGGATTTAAAGGAACTTGTTAAGAAGCTTGTCGAGAAGAATCCATCACCATCACCACCGAAGGAGTAATTCATCATCGGTATTGGCATCCCCTTGGTTTGTTCCAAGCTTGGGGGAGTGCCGCGGTATCACATCATCACTACCTTTATCTTTTACTATCAAGTAGTGTCATATCATGAGTAGGGAAGTTATCATATGGAGTAGTTTGCAATATGGAAGTATCTCTCTTAGTTGGTTATCTATGTATCCGTTGGTGTGAGGTATCGTTATGGAATATTAATGAGAAGTCTTGTCATTTACTTTTTGCACACCTTATTTTAGTTTGCAATCTCTATTATATGATCACTCTTGACATTAGTATTGATATCACTTTGGGAGCATCAAGTAAATCTATTTGGTTTTGGCAAACTTAGCATTGGTCAATAGCAACAACATCTTGATGTTTAAATAGAAGAGAGAAATACATGTAGATATATTACTCTATTATCTTTATGCTAATGAGTTTAGTATTCTGAAGTTAAAATTGCTTGTGCTTATGAGAAAGATGCATGATTGTTTCTATCACATGTATATTTGTTTGTTTCCTTCAACCTTTATGCTTGCTATCAAACCTTGCTAGCCAAAGACCTGTATTGAGAGGGAATGCTTCTCATACATCCATAACCTTAGACCAAACCCATGCCATTTGTGTCCACCATATCTACCTACTATGTGGTATTTTGCGCCACTCCAAGTAAATACTTCATGTGCTACCTTTAAATAATTCAAACTATATTACTCTTTATTTGTGTCAATGTTTTATAGCTCATGAGGAAGTATGTGGTGTTTTATCTTTCAATCTTGTTGGGCGGACTTTCACCAATGGACTAGCGGCACATCCGCTTATCCAATAATTTTGCAATAAGAGCTGGCAACGGGGTTCCCAGCCCCAATTAATAACTTTCATTAATAATTCTCTTCACATGTTTTGCCCTGATTTATCAGTAAGCAACTTAATTTTGCAATAGACACTCCTCCATGGTATGTGAATGTTGGAAGGCACCCGAGGATTCGGTTAGCCATGGATTGAGAAAGCCAAGGTTGGGGGAGTGTCATCCATAATAAAACTAAAATACATGTGTAAACAAAAGAGAAGGGGGATGATCTACCTTGCTGGTAGAGATGCGTCCCTCATGGGAGCCGCTCTTGGAAGGTCTGTTTGGCAAGGGGTTAGAGTGCCCGCTACCATTCGTTGACAACAACAAACACCACCCAAAATCTTACTTTTATGCTCTTTATATGATTTCAAAACTTGAAAAGCTCTAGCACATGATTTAATCCCTGCTTCCCTCTGCGAAGGGCCTATCTTTTACTTTTATGTTGAGTCAGTAAACCTATTTCCCTCTATCTCAAGCAAGCAATTGAGTTGTTGTGAACCAACCATTTATGCTATGATTCAGTTAATCATGTCTTTTATACTTTCTTGTTTAGTACAAATTTTATCTGAATGAATATGACTTTGAAAGTTATCAATGATTATGAGGAGATTGTTATGATTGAGAATGAAAGCCCTGCTATATAAATTCTAATATGAAAGCCTTGCTTATAAAATAAGAGCAATCCGTTAGTAGTTCTCTGACCAAGAACAAAGTTTGCCATAACCATTTATGATTTCCTATGCACCTTTACTTGTGATTTCTCTTTACTTATTTCAAGTTGAGTTATATGAAGAGAATGTGTATTAGAATATCTTGTGTGAATCAATATGATGCTTCTTGTCCGTATTTTATTTATCGACTCTTCACTCCATAAACATGTGGTCTTGTTTATCGAGCTCAGTTTCGCTTGGGGACAAGCGAGGTCTAAGCTTGGGGGAGTTGATACGTCCATTTTGCATCACTATTTTATATCATAATTTGCTGTTATTCATTGATATATTTCATATTTAGAGATGATACTTATGTTATTTCATCTATTTTGCATGTTTCGTGATCATTGGAGAATTATTCACCGGAGTCAGGATTCTGCTGGAAAAAGCACCGTCACCATATTTCTGAAGATCAACAATTGACGGAATTTATACGGAAAATCCTATTTTTCCAGAAGACGAAGGGAGCCAAAAGGAGGAGGCGGGAGGAGCCACCATGGGCCCCCCCATAGGCCGGCGCGGGCCCAGGCCTGGCCGCGCCGCCTTGTGGGGAGGGGGCCCACAGCCCCCTCTGGCCGCCTCTCCTTCGCGTACTTCTTCGCCCGAAAACCTAAGCCCCGGGAGTTACGGAGAATTGACAGAGCCGCCTCTGCGGGGCGGAAAAACACCAAAGAGAAAAGAGCTCTCCGGCGGGCAGGAATCCGCCGGGAAATTCCCTCCCGGAGGGGGAAATCGACGCCATCGCCATCGTCATCGAGCTGGACATCATCTCCATCATCATCGTCATCATCTTCACCATCTACACCGCCATCACCACCGCTGCATCTCGTCACCGCTGTAACGATTTGGGTTGGATCTTGATTGTTTGATAGGGGAAACTCTCCCGGTGTTGATTACTACTTGTTATTGATGCTATTGAGTGAAACCTTTGAACCAAGGTTTATGTTCAGATTGTTATTCATCATCATATCACCTCTGATCATGTTCCATATGATGTCTCGTGAGTAGTTCGTTTAGTTCTTGAGGACATGGGTGAAGTCTAAATGTTAGTAGTGAATTATTGTTGAGTAGTATTCAATGTTATGATATTTAAGTTGTGGTGTTACTCTTCTAGTGGTGTCATGTGAACGTCGACTACATGATACGTCACCTTTATGGGCCTAGGGGAGTGCATCTTGTATTCGTTTGCTAATTGTGGGGTTGCCGGAGTGACAGAAACCTAAACCCCCGTTAGTATATCGGTGCAGGAGGGATAGCAGGATCTCAGAGTTTAAGGCTGTGGTTAGATTTATCTTAATTACTTTCTTGTATTTGCGGATGCTTGCAAGGGGTATAATCACAAGTATGTATTAGTCCTAGGAAGGGCGATGCATTAGCATAGGTTCACCCACACAACACTTATGAAAACAATGAAGATTAATCAGCCGTATGAAGCGAAAGCACTAGACTAAAATCCCCGTGTGTCCTCAAGAACGTTTGGTCATTATAAGTAAACAAACCGGCTTGTCCTTTGTGCTAAAAAGGATTGGGCCACTCGCTGCAATTATTTCTCTCGCATTTTATTTACTTGTACTTTATTTATCTGCAATATCAAAACCCCTGAATACTTGTCTGTGAGCATTTACAGTGAATCCTTCATCGAAACTGCTTGTCAACACCTTCTGCTCCTCGTTGGGTTCGACACTCTTATTTATCGAAAGTACTACGATACACCCCCTATACTTGTGGGTCATCAATCCACTTAAGGGAAAACTTGCTGCTGTTCTACAAACCTCTGCTCTTGGAGGCCCAACACTGTCTACAGGAAAAGAAGCGTGAGTAGACATCAAGCTATTTTCTGGCGCCGTTGCCGGGGAGGAAAGGTAAAAGGCACTCATACTCCCGGTCCCAGGTAACTAAGTTATTTTCTGTTGCCGTTGTAAGTGCTCGAAGCTATTTCCTTTAGATCCTGCAATTGCATCTTTTGGTTTCTTGTTTACACTAGTTAGGCATAATGGAAAGCAACAGTGAGCTTCTTATTCTATTTCCTGAGTTAAGACATGGATTGTTTGCTGCGAAAATTAAAAAACCTATGGAATCTTATTTGCATGCTAGTAGCAATGATATTAGTATGAACGCTTTGAACACCATTGTTGTTAATGATATGGAAAATTCTAAGCTTGGGGAAGCTGGTTTTGATGAGCATGATATTTTTAGTCCCCCAAGCATTGAGGAGAAAATTTTCTTTGATGATACTTTGCCTCCTATTTATGATGATTATAATGATAGTGGTCTTTTGGTGCCGCCTACTATGGAGAGTAAATTTTATTATGATTATACTATGCCTCCTACACTTGATGAGAATAATAATGATAGCTACTTTGTTGAATTTGCTCCCACTACAACTAATAAAATTGATTATGCTTATGTGGAGAGTAATAATTTTATGCATGTGGCTCATGACAAGAATGCTTTATGTGATAGTTATATTGTTGAGTTTGTTCATGATGCTACTGAAAGTTATTATGAGAGAGGGAAACATGGTTATATGCATCTTAATAATATTAAGTTTCCCCTCTTTGTGTTGAGAATCTTGAAATTGCACTTGTGTTGCTTTTCTATGCTTACCACTTTGTTTTTCATGAATTTATTTGTGTACAAGATTCCTTTTCATAGGAAGTGGTTAGGCTTAAATGTGTTTGAATTTGCTTCTTGATGTTCTCTTTTGCTTCAAATCTTATTTCTCGCGAGAGCATCATTAAAATTACTGAGCCCATCTTAATGGCTATAAAGAAAGAACTTCTTGGGAGATAACCCATGCCTTTATTTTATTACAGCACTTTTGTTTTATATTTGAGTCTTGGAAGTTGTTTACTACTGTAGAAATCTCTCCTTATCATGTTATTGTGCCAAGTAAAGTTTCTATGTTAAAGTTGATGCTAGATTTGGATTCGCTGCCAGAAACAGCATTGCTGTCTGTCACGAATTCGTACAGATCTCTTGTAAAAAAATCAAAAAAATCTGCAAATTGACGAGCGTGATCCTCATATATGTACGCAACTTTCATTAGTTTTGAGTTTTTCCATTTGAGCAAGTTAAGTGCCCCTGCAAAATTCGTCTTTACGGACTGTTCTGTTTTTGACAGATTCTGCCTTTTATTTCGCATTGCCGCTTTTGTTATGTTGAATGAGTTTCTTTGTTCCATTAACTTTCAGAAGCTTTGTGCAATGTCCAGAAGTGTTAAGAATGAATATGTCACCTCTGAACATTTGAATCTTTGATTATGCACTAACCCTCTAATGAGTTTGCTTGAAGTTTGGTGTGGAGGAAGTTTTCAAGGGTCAAGAGAAGAGGATGATATACTATGATCAAGAAGAGTGAAAGGTCTAAGCTTGGGGATGCCCCGGTGGTTCATCCCTGCATATTTTAAGAAGACTCAAGCATCTAAGCTTGGGGATGCCCAAGGATCCCCTTCTTCATCGACAACTTATCGGTCACTTCTAGTGAAACTATATTTTTATTCCGTCACATCTTATGTACTTTACTTGGAGCGTCTCTGTGCTTTTATTTTTGTTTTGTTATTTTCATTATCTGAATAAATTCATGCTCATGTGGGAGAGAGACACGCTCCGCTTTTTCATATGAACACTAGTGTTCTTCGTTTGTGCTTTTAATGTTCAAGGGCGAAAGTTGATCGCTTCACTTGTTGCTATTTGGTTGGAATCAGAAAATGCTTCATATGGTCTTGAATAATTTGATACTTGGCAATTGTTTTGAGCTCTCATAGATCATGTTTAAGCTCTTGCATCATGTAGTTTAATCTAGTAGTGGAGAACTACTGTAGAGCTTGTTGAAATTTGGTTTGCATGATTGGTCTCTCTAAGTCTAGATATTTTCTGATAAAGTGTTTGAGGAACAAGGAAGACAGTGTAGAGTCTTATAATGCTTGCAATATGTTCTTATGTAAGTTTTGCTGTACCGGTTTATACTTGTGTTTGCTTCAAACAACCTTGCTAGCCCAAACCTTGTACTAAGAGAAAATGCTTCTCGTGCATCCAAAAACCTTGAGCCAAAACCTATGCCATTTGTGTCCACCATATCTACCTACTATGTGGTATTTTTTTCCCATTCCAAAGTAAATTACTTGAGTGCTACCTTTAAAATTTCATTCATTTATCTTTGCAATATATAGCTCATGGGACAAATAGCTTAAAAACTATTGTGGTGATGAATATGTAGTTATGTGTCTTAATTCTTATAAGTTGCTTGTTGAGCGGTAACCATGTTTCTGGGGACGCCATCAACTTTTTACCTTTGTTGGATATCATGTGAGATGCTATGCATGTTCGTCTTGTCTGAAGTAAGTGCGATTTCATGATCAAATGGTTTGAGTATGCATATGTTAGAGAAGAACATTGGGCCGCTAACTAAAGCCATGTATCATGGTGGAAGTTTCAGTTTGGACATACAACCTCAATCTCTTATGAGAATATTATTTGTTGTTGAATGCTTAAGCATTAAAAGAGGAGTCCATTATCTGTTGTCTATGTTGTCCCGGTATGGATGTCTAAGTTGAGAATAATCAAAAGCGAGAAATCCAATGCGTGCTTTCTCCTTAGACCTTTGTACAGGCGGCATAGAGGTACCCCTTTGTGACACTTGGTTGAAACATATGTCATGCAATGATAATTGTGTTATCCGAGCTGATTAGGACAAGGTGCGAGCACGTACTATTAGTACTCTATGCATGAGACTTGCAACTTGTAGGAAGTATTATGCATAGCACATATGAATTATTACTACCGTTGACAAAATTGTTTCTATGTTTTCAAAACAAAAGCTCTAGCACAAAAATAGTAATCCATGCTTCCCTCTGCGAAGGGCCATTCTTTTACTTTATGTTGAGTCAGTTTACCTATTTCCTTCCATCTTAGAAGCAAACACTTGTGTCAACTGTGCATTGATTCTTGGGATTTCTATTTTCGTGCCCTCGGGTCGTTAGTTGTACTCAGTTTTCCCCAGCCCCTTAGTTTTTCCTCAGTTTTCCCCTCCCTCTAGTTTGAAACCCCGCAGAACGAGCTCAGACGGAAGGAATCCGTTTATTTGGACGTTCTGTGCTGGCGTGTTGCGCCGCGTCGTCTGTGGGGCCGCGACGTGTGGGGCCGCATCGCGTGGGGCTGGTAGAAAGGGACCGCGTGGGACAGGACGAGAAGCGTTTGGTTGCACGTGAGCAGGAGCTGGGTTTTGTCTCTCTCGGCCCAAATTGGCATTTTTAAGAGCACCTTTTCCCCTCTTTCTCTCTCTGTCTTTTTCACCAAATTAGTATCAAATCTAGAGAAGCTTCTATTTCTGTCTTTCTTCAATATGGCAGCAAATCTAGTAGCAAATCTCTGGGGTTATTTATGCCTTTTGGCCCTCGTTTTTTGCCCAATATGGCAGCAAATCTAGTACCAAATGTAGAAGCTAGTATATGATAAATTGACAACTGCATAATCAGAAAGCTAAGTATAATACATAGGGAAACTGCATACAGCAGCCAAAAGCAGCCAATAACGTTGTAATATACAAGACGCACGCAATGTATGGACAACAAGAAGATTAGGATGAATGAATTTGTTCTTCATTCCTCCTCATATATTTCGTCGTTGCGCCAGCCGTGCATTACCCCAAGGAAATATTGATTGAACTCCCTCCGTCTGCAGTGTGCGGCCAATACATCCTCCAAACGGTATGGCTTGTGTTCATTTCTCATACCGTAGTTTCCTATTCTATCCACACGTTCTGGCCACTCCTCCCAGGCCTTTGTATCATGAGAGTACTCTCTGATATAACCCAAATCCGTGTAGTAGATGCAGCCAGGTCGAAGTGTCGGGTACACTCTGGTGTCGACGGAGATACACCGGATATAATTCACGAAGAAGGCATTAATGCCAATGTTACTGACCGGATGGAGAGAGCGGCTCTGAGTGTCCACACGGTACACCAATGGTCTGCCCGCCAAAGCCACGCTGACCAACAACACAAGCAGCAGATCACCATCCGACTTCACGAGGTAGAACTTCTGATGTCCAAGTTCTGGAAATGAAATTAGTGTCTCCATCTTGACAGTGCTCGTGCGCTGCTGCAACTGTACATTGGTGCACACTATTCTTCCGTGCTCTAAATTGTCCACAGCTAGTGCATACAGTTCACCATTGAACGGTGTAATGCAACGCAGACAATGGTTCTTCATCGAAAATCTGTTTTCCCAATCTTTATCTATATCCTTAGTTGGAGTGCTCTCATCGACCCAACCAATTTCCGACGGGTAATGTGCGGTAACGAAGACCATAGTCGGGGATTTGATCACAGCGACTGATTTCAGGAAAATAGATGGCATCTGCGCCTCAAACATAGTGTATTTCTTTGTGAGTGGGTTCAGAAGCCGTATCTTGTGCGGCGGGTTCTTCTGGGCAAGCACGATGACGCCACGGCAAAATCCGACGAAGTAGTATCTGGGCAAGCACGATAACATTCAGCACTAAGATGTTTAAGATTGAAAATAAAGAGGTAGATATGGAGGAAGTTGAACCTTGTATGAACTTCCGATAGATCTATGGTGACGTAGCGTGATGTGCCGAGTTGGAGGAAGGTGAACACAGCGACGTGTGGAAGGGCGTGGTCTAGCATGATCCATTCGTCCAAGTGCACGTCGGGCTCAGGCAAACCTGAGCGCCAATTTCTACAGACTTGCCTCATGGCAGAGTACGTGTCGGCGTACTCCTCGTTCGCCAGCAAGCATTCGCCGATCTGGTGAAGTGGTCCATCAGCCGAGAGAGAGGCCCAGTTCACGGAGGAGCCGCGCTTGGATGCGCCGCCCTCGGAGGCGACGCGCTCGGCGGCGACTGGCTCGGCGGCGACGGGCTCGGCGGCGACTGGCTCGGCGGCGACGGGCTCGGCGGCGACTGGCTCGGCGGCGACGGGCGCGGAGGCGACGGGCTCGGAGGCGACGGGCTCGGAGGCGACGGCCGCCGGCGCATTCTTCTTCTCCATCGCCGCAGGGTAGCGTGCGTACGGCGGTTGGGGTTTTTTCGATTTGGAGAAGTTGATGGGACGTGAGAGGGGTGGTTTCGTGCGTGCGAGAATGTGTGCAGAGGGAGGGAGGGAGGGGCTTACGCGTCCTAAATGCGACCCGCGTCCTACGCGTCCACTATTTGCACGTCTGCACCGCGACACGCGTCAACAATGGCACGTCTTCCACTTCTGCACCGCAACACGCGTCCTCGAGTCTAACCCTGGAAATTTAGATATACTCAGGTATACCCTCGAGTCATATACTAGCATTTTTTGTGTGCTCAGTTTTCTCCTCGAGTGCTAATACTGGCTAGTGCAATATACTCAGTTTTACCCTCAAGTGGCTGGTCAACAGAGAGTCAACAAATGGGATTAACTAGTTAAATGAGTTATTTAATGTGCAAAAAAATCCGAAAAAGAGTGGCACTTACTCATGGAGTCTTTACCACAAATTGCCACTTCTCAAATCATAGATAAATCATAGATAAATCAAGTTTCACCACAAATTGCCACTTCTCAAATCACCTAGTAGCTATGAAGGTGCATGGTTTTCCATAATAAGCCCTACCCAAAACAGCTTTCCCCAAAACATACTTTGTCTAAATGAGGCCACAATTCTCACACTGATGTATATTGGTATTGCAAATAGTTTGAGGTAGGCCAAGATGGGTTTCATTGTACAAAACACGCATTTTCCATTTTTTAAATCTCATATTTGAATCCCTTAGTCTGTTTACTACTCACTTGCCCTTGGTTTCTTGATACTACTCAGTTTTGCCCTCTCCCTTCACAAACTCTCACAGACGCCCAACATTGCCCTGATTGGTCTAGCCCATGTCACGCGGATCATGCCCGCCGACCGTTGATCGTATGATCTAACGGGCAGGATAACCCCTATCTCTCTCTCTGGTCGGGGCCACCACCCTCTCTCTCTCTCTCGTCGGTTAGCTTCCACACTCTATGTATGCGAAAGGGCGGTTACCTAGTACGCTAAAGTTTGGTTTTCTGCATTATTTTTCACGAGCTAAATTATAAACTCTTTTAGGCATTACTTTTCACGCAAAAAATGATAAACCATCACCGATTTGTTGTAGCCATTACTTTTCACGCAAACAATGATACACCATCACCCATTTCTTGTAGCCATGCATTACTTTTCACGCAAAAAATGATAACCATCACCGATTTTGTTGTAGCCATTACTTTTCACGCAAAAAATGATACACCATCACCCATTTCTTGTAGCCATTACTTTCAACGCAAAAAACGATAAACCATCACCGATTTTGTTGTAGCCATTACTTATCACGCAAAAATATGATACACCATCACCCATTTCTTGGACCCATTACTTATGACGCAAAAAATGATACACCATCACCCATTTCTTGGACCCATTACTTATGACGCAAAAAATGATACACCATCACCCATTTCTTGTACCCATTACTTTTCACGCAAAAAACGATAAACCATCACCGATTTCTTGTAGCCATTACTTTTCACGCAAAAAACGATAAACCATCACCGATTTCTCGTAGCCATTACTTTTCTTTTAGACTAGTCATAGTGGAGAGTAACATAGAGTAGTAACATGCACATGTTACTACTCTATGTTACTACCTTCATAGTGGGAAGTAACATATGTGTAGTGTCATGCAAAGCCATATTAATTAGGTTGTAGACTCATCTAATCTTGGAAAATGTGATGTTATGGTAACATAGCTCTATGTTACTACCCAAGTTACTCCCACTATGAGTAGTCTTAGGCATTACTTTTCACCGTAAAATGATAAACTAGTCAACATAGTCCGCACTTTTTTTGTTGAGATATATACCCCCACAACGGTCGTCTCCTCCTTAATTAATTTATTGTGTATAAACCCCCACAACGGTCATCTCCTCCTTATTTTATTGTGTAAACCCCTACAACGGTCATCTCTCCCTTATAAACACCCACACGGCCATCCCTTGTGTCAATAGGTTCTGCCTCTCTCTTCTTCGTTCACATACACTTTATCCATTGCCATGGCTTCCACGTCTCGGACCGGACCGGAAGGGGAAGGGGAAGGGGAAGGGGAAGGGGAATGGGAAGTGGATCATCATCATTGCCACCACCACCGTCAACACTGCCATTGATCATAGAGGAGTTCTTCATCGTCGTCTATGAAGACCCTTTGGTCAAGAAGGTACGTACGCGTTCCCACATATATGATGCATGTGATTAATTATGGGCATGTTCTAAAAAACCTTTAATTTCAAGGGTTCCCTAATTTCAAACGATCGGCGCTCGATCTCTTTGCAGGAACTCCCAAAAAAATTTGCGGACTATCTTGACGGCAAGGAGCCAGCTAAGGTGTATCTGCGAGCAGCTGACTGCGGTCCTCGTCTCTGGACCGTGGAGGTCCTATTTGACGGACAAGGCCGGATGTACCTCGACAAGGGCTGGGAGAAATTCGCCATCGCGCACGGTGTGGATTTCGGCTGGTTCGTACACTTCAAATATGAAGGCGATGATGTGCTCACAGTGAAGGTGTTTGACGGAACAATGTGCAGGAGGTACTACTACTCAGACGACGAAGATACTGATGATGAAAGCGACGACGACGTGAAGCCATGCATCCATCCCCTTTAGATAATTAAGGGGATCATGACCAAGAATATATATGTAGCTTCATATGCATCGATTTAGAGATCTAGCTATTTTCTATATATTATGCATGTAAAAAATAATATCGCATTTCCACTATTATTCGAGCACCACATCCTCGCCGCCACTGCTAGGTCAACGCCGGGATGCACAATGTTTAGCATAAAAGTCACTTTAGATTAAGCTGCGAAAATAGTCACCTGCCATGGGCTGAGGCGGCCCCTACAGAGCGGCTCTATATTATATTCTCTAAATAAAATAGACGACCACAGCGGTCATTGACTGCGGAGGCCCCACAGAGCGGCAATATATAATTTACTATAAATAAATAGACGACCCACTGGTCATTGGCTGCGGCAGCCCCATAGAGCGGCCCCATTTGTCATTGGCAGCACCGCGTATACAATCAGTAAATAAAACGGCCCACGCGTCAGCGGTAGATGGATCCACCCGTCAGCACGAGACGGTCAGCGAGGAACTGACCTCACGGTAACGGTAAGGCCTCTGACCTGACGGCAACCCGCGTCTTCGATGGGTTTCAAACTAGAGGGAGGGGAAAACTGAGGAAAAACTAACGAGCTGGGGAAAACTGAGTACAACTAACGAAGCAGGGGCACGAAAATAGAAATCCCTTGATTCTTACATACTTGCTTATTTGCATTCATCATATTACTCTATGTTGACAATTATCCATGAGATATGCATGTTGAAAGTTGAAAGCAACTGCTGAAACTTATATCTTCCTTTGTGTTGCTTCGATGCCTTTACTTTGAATTTATTGCTTTATGAGTTAACTCTTATGCAAGACTTTTTGATGCTTGTCTTGAAAGTACTATTCATGAAAAGTTTTGCTATATGTTATCTATTTGTTAGCAACCTATAGATCATTGCTTTGGATCACTTCATTCATGTCATATGCTTTACAATAATGTTGATCAAGATTATGATGGTAGCATGTCACTTCAGAAATAATGTCGATCAAGATTATGATGGTAGCACGCCCCCCTAGTGTGTGGGTCCCTCGTCAGCCTTCCGACTCCGTTTCTTTGCCTATATAAGTCGTCTTGACCTAAAACTTCGACACGGAATAAGCCACGGTACGAGAAAAGTTCCAGAGCCGCCGCCATCGCGAAGACAAGATCTGGGGGACAGGAGTCTCTGTTCCGGCACGCCGGGACGGGGAAGTGCCCCGGAAGGCTTCTCCATCGACACCACCGCCATCTTCACCGCCATCTCCATCAACGCTGCTGCTCCCATGATGAGGAGGGAGTAGTTCTCCTTCGAGGCTAAGGGCTGTACCGGTAGCTATGTGGTTAATCTCTCTCTCTGTACTCCAATACAATGATCTTATGAGCTGCCTTACATGATTGAGATCTATATGATGAGCTTTGTATCGCTACTAGTCTATGTGCTACTCATGTGATGTTATTAAAGTAGTCTATTCCTCCTGCATGGTGTAATGGTGACAGTGTGTGCATCGTGTGGTTCTTGTCGTAGATTATGATCATAATCTCTTGTAGGTTATGGAGTTGATTATCGCTATGATAGTATTGATGTGATCTATTCCCCCTTCATAGTGTAATGGTGACAGTGTGTATGCTATGTTAGTACTCGGTTTATTTTGCAAAGATCTATTATGCTCTAAGGTTACTTAAATATGAATGCCGAATGTTGTGGCGCTTGTTAACTCCGGCTTGAGGGAGCTCTTGTAGCCCTACACAACGAATGGTGTTTGTCATCCAACAAAAGAGTGTATGTAGCACAAATGAGAGAAGTTATTATTTATTATGCGATCAATGTTGAGAGTGTCCACTAGTGAAAGTATGATCCCTAGGCCTTGTTTCCAATACTGCAAACACCGCTTACTTACTGTTCTGTTGCATGTTTACTCGCTGCCATATTTTATTCAGATTGCTATTACCACTCATATACATCAATACTACTTGTATTTCACTATCTCTTCGCCGAACTAGTGCACCTATACATCTGACAAGTGTATTAGGTGTGTTGGGGACACACGAGACTTCTTGTATCGTGATTGCGGGGTTGCTTGAGAGGGATATCTTTGACCTCTTCCTCCCCGAGTTCGATAAACCTTGGGTGATCCACTTAAGGGAAAACTTGCTGTTCTACAAACCTCTGCTCTTGGAGGCCCAACACTGTCTACAGGAAAAGAAGCGTGAGTAGACATCAACAGGCAGTACTAACACACCACAATTTCATAGAGACATCCAACTCAAATCATAATTCAGTGAACATGTATTCTGTGAAATATAGCCTAAGAGACCCAAACGGTGCACACACTCCACCTTTACACACGTGGGACAAGGAGTCTCCGGAGATCACATAATTAAAGTTCACTTGAATAGCTTAATGACATCTAGATTACAAAGCTCGTGGTCAAGTAAAGATCACACCATGGGAGAGAGAGAGAGAGATAAACCACATACCTACCGGTAGAGCCCTCAGCCCCGGGGAGAACTACTCACTCCACATCATGGGAGTCAGCAACGACGATGGAGATGGCAGAGGAGTCGATGGAGATGGCTCCGGGGGCAATTCCCCATCCCGACAGGGTGCCGGAACAGAGACTTATGTCCCCCGAATCATGTCTGCGACGGTGGCGGAGCTACGGAACTTTTCGTGGACGGAGGCTTGTATATTTAGGGTTTTGCGTCAGGAGCTTTATATAGGCGGAAGGGCGAGGTCGGTTGAGGCCTGGTGGCCCCACCACCCCTATGCGCGGGCCAAGTCCAGGCCGCGCCTAGGGTTGGTCTGGCCACCCTGTGGCCCTCCTCCGTCTCTGATCTGGACTCCGTTTTCGCTCCGGGAAAATAGGAACTTTGGCTTTTGTTTCGTCTAATTCCGAGAATATTTCCTGTACAACTTTTCTGAAATACAAAAATAGCAGAAAACAGGGAACTGGCACTGTGGCATCTTGTCAATAGGTTAGTTTCAGAAAGTGCCACAAAGTGTAAACAAAACATATAGCAATTGGTGTAAAACAAGTATGGAGCATAAAAAATTATAGATACGTTTGCAACGTATCAACATCCCCAAGCTTAACTCCTGCTCGTCCTCGAGTAGGTAAGTGATAACAAAATAATTTTTGAGGTGACATGAAGCCAACACAATCTTGATCAAGTTATTGTAGAAGCACTGTGAGCTGGAATCAAAGTACTCTAAACATAGGCATGATAGATATAATTCTAACAATAGAACTTAGCAACTATGTTATAACATGAGAAGTAACTCAAACAAAGGATCATGAATAATAATGCATTAAAGCAACTGTTTGTTTATGAGCATAGATAAAACATAGCAAAGTGGTACTCAACATGTCCTTTATGGAATAGCAAAACATAAATGCTAGGACACCTTTAAAGTTCAGAGGGTGACTAGATACAAGTAATTTAAGAACAAGCAATAGCACAATCATGAATCAATCAATAATAATTCTGGGATTATGCACATTGCACTAAGAATGACAACTATGCTCTCTTGGTGCATAAAGCAGAAGATGAAAACTCAACATAGTAGTAAAAGAAAGACTCTTTACAGAGTAAGCAAGATAAACAACTTTTATAAAACTTGCAAGAAGTATGGTACTCATTAGCTTTGAGCTCTCATTGCCCCTATCATAAGCATCTTGAATGGTTAAAGTTAATGTGAGTCAAAAATGAGCTATATGCTTGCAAATCACAAGTTGAAAATCTCATGCCCCTTGAATGCGAGTACCTAAACCTCATGCTACTCAACTTAGGTCCCAAATAAGTTCTTGTCATTGTAAGTATACATGTATCATTGAGAACCGCCAATGGGGTACCTCTTGCCCGATGATATGGAGGTACTCTTGTAGGAGCAATCCCATGCCAAAATCACAAGACAAACAAACAATGAGCATCTCAGCAATTTTTTATTTACTATGCGTATAGCTTTTTATTGCAAATGCTTCATAGAATTCTCACTGGGATTAGCTGTAAATTTCTACCATGAA
Source organism: Lolium multiflorum (assembly GCA_030979885.1). Lineage (NCBI taxonomy): Eukaryota > Viridiplantae > Streptophyta > Magnoliopsida > Poales > Poaceae > Lolium > Lolium multiflorum. The sequence goes on along the minus strand of CM061748.1, from coordinate 114,287,454 downwards.
TGATGCATGACTTAGATTAGCGGCCTAGACATTTCTCTAACTCATATACAAACTTTATGGACTTATAAGTTTCCATTTTATTTCGCACCGCTAGGCATCCATAAATAAAAGAACATGACATCAACTAAATATAAGTGCAATGTCGAAAGTGTTTCTCATGAAAGCATGGTTCTACTAACTCCCAACTCGCAATTTTCAAACATATAAACTTCATAAGATAGGCACGATGATCAAATTTATTAAGTGCAAAAAAGTAAATGTGCCATCAAGTTCGTGAGAGCTTTACTGACTAAATTTCTCATGCCAAGATTTAATTTGGAATATAAATAAAAACATGATGAATTACTTGGAATAGCAATAATGCTACTAGGTAGATATGGTGGACACAATTGGCAAACTTTGTTTCATGGTGGTTGGATGCACGAGTAGAGTTCATACTCAGCACAAGCGAAGGCTAGCAAAAGACTGGGAGCGACCAACTAAGAGAGCAATAATGGCCATAATCATGCATAATGATAAAACATTAGCAATCAAAGCATAAAGTGATATTACAAGTCAAAAACTAAATGATCATAGAGGCTTTACTTGACTGGTTATAGTCATAACATGGTATAAGCATGCGCCAAGTCAACCAAATAAAGCATCAAAGGAGAATACCATAATATTATGCTTTTATGATAGAAACATCACATGATTCTTTCAATGACACATTATACACTCTCAGCTATTTGAAACAAGTCATGCTAAAACAATAAATACAAAGCATATATATGACAAGAATAACATCCAACATGACATGCCAAAGTCTATGCCACGGTCTAGATAAGCTTCCTTTTGCATCATTATAGTCATGAAACATTTTACTCGTATCCAACACCAATCAACTTATTTGAAATAGCTCTCAGAGATGAAAATATATAGACCAGAGAGCTAATCATACACCAATAAAGAATACTAACGAGCTCTGCACAAAATTCGAGTGAAAGAACAAGAGCTAAACGCATTACTAGAAAACTAAAACACTCACAGAACAATAAGAGCGAAAACTAGAGCGATCTATGCAATTAAAACGGAGCGTGTCTCTCTCCCACACAAGAATAATAGGATCAAACATATGCTATAGCAAACAAAACAAAACTAAACTAAAAAAAACAAAGATGCTCCAAGAACAACACATAGCGTATGAAGCAATAAAAATATAGCGCATAGAGAGATGACCTGTTGTTTTGTTGGTCAAGAGGGGATGCCTTGGGCATCCCCAAGCTTTGACGCTTGTACCTCTTGAATATTTCTTGGGATTCAGGGGCATCCTCAATCTTGAGCTTTGTCCATTCTTCATCTCATCACATCATTCTTCTGTCCCTACACTTGAAAATTTCCTTCATACAAAACTTCCACAATTCTTATTAGCAGCATTAGTACAATCAAAATAAACAAATCCACTTGAGTTTAGTTGTAAAATATATTAAACATCTATTGAAGCATTAGCTACTGTAGCAACCTTTCAAAAAGCTCTTTGTTCAAAAGAACTCAAAAAGAAAGAGATTTAAGAAGCAAATGCAAATAGTGCAGAAATCTGTCAAAACAGAATAGAAGGTAAATATCGATTTTTATGAAAATCCTCTGTTGCTCACATAGAAAAGTGGTCACCTAACAAAAGTTAGATAATAACTTGGGGCATATGCATAAAAAATGGCAGCTCAAAATTCCGCTCTTGCTATTTATACGAATTGTTATGGTGATAGCAGATAATCTATTTTATGGGCAACATCTTCCCCAAATCTTACTTTCTTCCTATTAGAGGCTATTCTTGGCACAAAAACGAAATAAAAATGATAAGGAGAGGTTATTACATAGGTAACAACTTCCAAGACTCAACATAAAAGAAAATTTACAGAAATAAAACCATGGGTTGTCTTCCATAAGTGACATAGGCATCCCCGATGGGCCTGCCAAAGATGGTACCCGGGGTTATTAAAGGCCCAGGACTCGAGGAATAAGAAGACTCGGAAGCCCATTTAGTGTTAAGGAAAGATAGTTTGTATTAGGAAATATAGAGATTTGTAATCTTACGGGTTGGGTACGAAACCCTCCCGAACTCTGTAACTTGTGTATTACAAAACCCTCGGCTCCACCCTCTATATAAGGGGGTGTCGAAGGACGAAGAAAGGATCGAATCTATTGTCAACAGAACCCTAGTTTTCATAATCATCGAGTACTTTTCGGCTGAAACCTTCGAGATCTACTTGCCCTCTACTTCTAACAAAACCCTAGTCTACGATCTGTAGGCATTGACAAATTAATCCTTTGTCAATTGGCGCCGTCTGTGGGAATTAGAGGTTGCAAGGAGCTGATCTCGATGGCACGTCCGAATCGTCGACTTCGTCGGTGGCTAGCAATGCGATGGATCGAGGTAACCGGGAAAAAACTGATCTAGTCGATTTTATTCCTCACCCGCCCTCCCGTGTGGATGCATGTGCCTATCTGGAGGAGCCCATCGTCATGACGTTCGGAGAATTCCGATTTGGCGTCAACAAGGAAGGATCTTACCGTCTCGAAGTTCCGATCTCGTCGGAATTTTCAGCGGTCGATTCGACTTTTCGTCGAGTGACGAGGAGTTTCGTCGCCACGCTTCGTCGACACCAAGGCAAACGGAAAGCTCGTCAAGATCTTCAGCGATACATCTTTCGAGTCGGCTGCGGACTCCGTTATAAGCAGCGACTCCGATAGCGTCGACAGTTTCAACTTCATCGACAAGTCGCTCTTGGAAAGGTCTTCACCAATCTTTACGATGGTGTCACCTATCCTGATAAAAATCAATGCTCAAAATATCATCAGATCTATGCGATAGAAGAAGCAGGACGATCAGAACCAGAAACGTCAGAGGCTTTCGATGATTTGGGAAATCCATACATCGATCCCGCTGATCTCAGAAAAGGCTTAGGCACTAAATATGTTGGGTCCTCAACTCGCGCAAGAGTTCAACTCCCGCAGGAAGCATGGGATAGGGCCGCAAAAGCCATGGATGGTTCAGAACCAATGACCACCACTGCTACTGTACAAGAACTACAAGCATACCAATATAGACTTGCTCGGGTAAGTAGAGAGCTGGAAAAACAGACAACATCCTTGAATAGGAGAAAAGAGGCAGCTTCCACGTCCGGCGGCGTCGAGCAGAGCTCAGTCGACAATCAGAAACTTCGGCAGATAGCCATAGAGAGGCTCGAAGGAGAATGAGATCTCGGTTGCAAAACATACCTGAAGAAGAGAGAGGAAACATAATTCAAAATCTCGATATGTCCTTCATGTCGATTGATACAAGGGAAATATCATCCCGAAAACACCAGAAGCAGGTTATATGGCAACGCAAGCTTACATCCTCGCGTCCGACCACCTCCTGGAGACCCGAGAGAACCATTGTTCAATATGGCAATGGCTGGAGTAGGAGTTATGGGAACAGCGTTCGCAGCCACGCCTCCCGAAGCAAATCCTCGGCAAAATAGTCCACGACCCACCACAACGGTGCAAGACCCACCAAGAACAAGTGGAGCAAGAGACACAGCAGTTCAAGTAAGAGTGGACAGAGCAAGACAAGAAAGAAGAGAACGTCAGCACTCACCAGAAGTTGCCGACGAAGATATGTGTGGGCTCCCGTGCTTTACGAGAAGAGTTCGAAAAACTCGAGTCCCAAAAGGGTTCAAGTTACCCGAGAATTTCAAGAAATTCGACGGCCTGCAGGATCCCGAGGATTGGCTCGTTGATTATCTCGAGATGGTGAAGCTGGTAGGAGGAACCAGAGCAACAGCTATGCAAAGTATCCAAGTTCACTTGAGTGGTGCCGCAAGATCTTGGATAAAAAAGGCTCCATCGACAGCTGGGATAATTTCGAGGACATCTTCGTGAGAAATTTCCGATCCACATGCAAAAAACCTGCATCATTGGAAGAGTTGAGGGCATGTCGACAGAAACACGATGAGTCGATGAGGAAATATATACAGAGGTGGAATATCATTAAAAACTCGACAGAGGATATATCTGACGAGAGAGCAATAGACGCGTTCGTGGCAGGAATTCGGGGAGACTTCGTCGAAGACTTAGGGAGAACTAACCCTAAGACAATATCAGCACTGATGGAGATAGCCAAAAAGTGCGCAGATGGAGAAGACGCGATATATAACAAGCGACACAGGTCGCCAAAAGAGGATCGCGGTCAAAATTTTCAAAATAGCAGGCGATTTTCTCGCCAGTTCTACAATAACGACGCTCCTGGACATATATCGGCTGGTTTCCGGGGAAATCCTGGAGGGAATAGCCGAGATGACTATCAAAGGAGTAATGATCAACAAGGCGACAATAGAGGTGATTCTCGCGGCAACAGGCAAAATAGCGGACCAAGGTTTCAAAGACCTTATGTGTCCCCCGAGGAAATGATGAACGGTCCGTGTCAAATGCACTTTTATCTCGACAACAACGGAAAGAGGCGGTCAGGACATCTCCAGAAAGAGAAATTTTCAGGCAATGTTGCGAGCCGCAGGAATTGCAAATGCCCAAGCAATGAATAGAAACCCCGGGGGCCAAGGAGTGAGATCCACCTTCCACCTCCTCCCGCAATCACGGACGAAAATCGGCACCAGCTCAGAATAGCGGCAGCACCACACCCACCACCGTATGTTGATCCTAATTCCAACGGTGCGGTCTCGATGATTCAGAAAGCTAGGCCATCCAACAGGGCGCAGAAGGTAATCTCACGACAAGTGTTCATGGCAGAGAAGATGCCTCCACCAACAGTTGAGTACTTAAATTGGTCGGGGCAAGACATTGGCTTCACAATCGCGGATCATCCGCAGCAAGTTCCTCGACCAGGACAATCGGCACTCATCTTACCCGTAGTAATTGCTGGTTTCGACGTGTCGAGAGTTTTCATAGATGGCGGCAGCAGCTTAAACCTTATGTATGCAGATACATTGAGGAAAATGAACATATCCCTGGCAAACCTGAAACCAACTGATACACGTTTCCATGGGATCACACCAGAGAAGCCAAGTTATCCGTTGGGCAAGATCAATCTCGACGTTCAGTTTGGAACCCGAGAAAATTACAGGATAGAGAATTTGGAGTTCGAAGTTGTGGATTTCCCGTCGCAATATCACGCTCTGTTGGGACGACCAGCATATGCCAGGTTTATGGCGGTGCCACACTATACGTACCTGTTGTGGAGGTTGCCGGGCCCAAGGGACCTATCACAATCAAGGGAAGTTTCGCGTTATCGATAAGTGCGACAAGGATTTTCATCGACTGTCAGAAACTTTCGGGATGCAGAATATATGGCGCCAAGGCTCACCGATTATGATGTGCTACCAGATGCAGGGAGGTCTCTCAGGGAGCCAACCTTCAACACCGCCAAGGATTCGAAAGAGGTGCAGATCCACCCGACGGACCCAAAGAAAACGACATCCATTGCAACAAACATGGATATCGCATAGGAAAGCGCGCTCGTCGAGTTCCTCCGTGAGCACTGGAAAATCTTCGCATGGTGTCCAGCTGACATGCCAGGAGTACCCAGGGAACTTGCCGAGCACCACCTCAATTTGGATCCACTCGCGAGACCAATCAAGCAACCTTTGCGGCGTTTTTCGGAACCAAACCGTAAAGCTATGTTATCAGAAATAGATCGACTCAAAGATGCTGGTTTTATCAAAGAAATATCTACAGAAGCCACGTGGGTAGCTAACCCAGTGATGGTGCCGAAGAAACACACAAAAGTCCTTCGCATGTGTGTCGACTTTACGTGTCTCAATAAACATTGTCCTAAGGATCACTTTCCCTCCCAAGGATCGATCAAATCATCGACTCCACGGCAGGATGCGAACGTCTTTCCTTCTTGGACGCGTACTCTGGTTATAACCAGATCAGACTAAAAGAAGAAGATGAAGCCAAGACAGCGTTCATAACACCTTATGGCGTGTTTTGCTACAAAACAATGCCCTTTGGTTTGAAAAACGTGGGAGCAACATATCAGCGGATGATGCAGAAGTGCCTTGCAACACAGATTGGAAAAAATGTGCAAGTCTACATTGACGATGTCGTGATAACATCAAAGAAGGGGTCAACATTGATCGAAGATTTGAAGGAAACCTTCGACAACCTCGACAAGTTTTGCCTAAAGCTGAACCCGACAAAGTGCTCTTTTGGAGTTCCTGCGGGAGAACTTCTTGGGTTCCTAGTATCAGCAAGAGGGATTGAAGCTAATCCCGAAAAAATACAGGCCATCGTCACTATGAGGAAGCCAACAAAGTTGAAAGAAATACAACAGCTGAAGCGAGCTTTAAGCAGATTCGTCGCCGGGCTAGGAGAAAAGGCGTTGGCGTTCTATGCATTGATCAAACAGGGGAGAAATTTCAATGGAACGAGGAAAGACAGAGCTTTCGAAAATCTCAAGCGCACAATTTCGACACCACCAATCTTGGTGGCGCCTAAAGAGAAAGAACCTCTCCTCCTATACATTGCAGCCACACCTCGTGGTCAGCACGGTCCTAGTAGTTGAAAGAGAAGAAGAAGGAAAGCTCCATGGAGTTCGAGGCCAGTATATTTCATCGAAGTACTGTCGCCTTCAAAACAGCAGTATCCGCAATACAACCGGCGTATGGAGTATTCACGACAGCAAGAAAACTGCGACACTATTTTTCGCGCACCTCGATAATAGTGGTCAATGAAGCTCCTTTGTCAAACATATTGAACAACCCGAAGCTACGGGTCGTGTCTCCCTTTGGGGAATAGAACTTTCCCCTCGGGACATCACGTATGAAAAGAAAGGCAATAAAATCGCAAACCAGATTTCATTGCAGAATGGATGGAGCTACAAAACACAGGGCCTCCAGATTTATCGAGAACCTGGACCATGAACTTCGACGGGTCCAAAAGGTTGGAAGGTGCTGGAGCAGGCGTGATATTGGTATCACCTGAAGGCGACAAGTTGAAATATGTCTTGCGGATGACGTTCCCGAACGCGTCTAACAACGAAGCAGAATATGAAGCTCTCATACACGGGATGAAGATGGCGAAAGCTTGCGGTGCAACCCGATTGAAAATCTTCGGCGACTCACAATTGGTGGCACAACAAGTTATGAACCAATGTGATGCAGTCAACGAAAGTATGATAGCATACAAGGAGGTGTACAATGAGCTGGAAAAATCGTTTGATGGATGCGAGGTAAACCACATCAGAGGCTGAGTAACGATGAAGCCGATGTTCTTGCAAACATCGGGTCACAATGTCTCGCGATCCCTCCAGGCGTGTTTTGGGAAGAAATAAGCGAAAGATCAACAAAGCCAGTGAAAATAAAGAAGAAGGAGAAAGAAGAGAAATCTTCGGGTACCACCAAAAACTTAGTGGAAGAAGAAGAAGAACAGGAGCTGGTAATGATGGTGCAAATTCCGTGGATGCAGGCTTACATATCATACATCCTAAGGAAAACAATACCCGACGATCCAGTTGAAGCAAGGCGAATAATCAGGCGATCTAAAGCTTTTACTGTGGTAAAAGGGGAGTTAGTATTTCGGGCGTGCTACAGAGATGTGTCACACCCGAAGAAGGAAGAATCATCCTGAAAGATGTACACGAAGGAATATGCGGGCACACGCGAGCAGCCGAGCTATCGCGGCTAAAGTTTTCGAGCAGGATTTTATTGGTTAACAGCAATCGAGACGCGAAGGAAATAGTGCGAACTTGCGACGCGTGCCAAAGATTTGCCGCCAAGCCTCACTCTCCGCAGCAACTGATGCCAATCCCGCTGTCGTGGACTTTTGCTCAATGGGGTCTCGACATGGTGGGAAAACTACACAAAGCTTCACCAGGAGGATATGAGTATATGCTTGTTGCTGTCGATAAATTTACAAAGTGGATAGAAGCAAAGCCGATAAATTCACCGGACAGCGCGTCGGCGATTAAGTTCGTGAAAAGCATCGTCTTTCGATTTGGAGTACCTCACAGCATCGTCACAGACAACGGCAGTAATTTTACGTCCAAGGAGTTCAAGGCATATTTGCAGAAGTGGGCATCAAATTGAGTTTTGCGTCTGTCGCACATCCACAGACCAACGGTCAAGTCGAGAAGGCCAATGGCATCATCGCAATGGTATCAAGAAGCGCTGTTAGGACCATTGGAAAAAGCTCGGCATACTTGGCCAGAGGAGCTGCCAAGCGTGTTGTGGAGCATTCGAACAACACCAAATACGACGGAGACGCCGTTCTTTCTGGTCCATGGAGCCGAGGCAGTCCTGCCGATAGAAATAGAGCATGATTCTCCAAGAGTTACAGAATATGATGAAGAAACTTCGAGAAAAGCTTTGGAGGATGATGTCGACGCACTTGATGAAGCTCGAGACGAAGTTTTGTCACGAGTCGCCAAATATCAACAGGACCTGAAAAACTACCACAGTCGACGATTGCGGCCAAGATCCTTCCAAGTTGGTGATTTGGTTTTGCGACTCAATCAAAAAAGTCATGAAAAACTCGAGTCACCATGGCTTGGACCCTACATCGTCACAGAAGTAATCGAAGGAGGAGCATACAGAATCAAGGACAAGAAGACGGGAATTGCCGAGCCAAATCCTTGGAACGTGGCGCAGCTCAGGCGTTTTTACGCTTAGATGCCGAAATATAGTCTCCTCTGTAAACATACAATGTACTGAAATGCCCGCGAGTTTTCAGACGCGCTCTTTTCCTTTTCCGGGGCACCGAGTGGGGTCGGAAAAGGTTTTTAATGAGGCGGGCTCATGTGCTGCAATATAATAAAGATAGTGGAATTATATATTTTTCTCGACAGGCTCGGGGGCTTCCTCCTAGACGATACAATATATATATACACAGTGTCGACAAATACAACTCGCAAAAATATCTCGCCTTGGTATAAAGTACCTCGCCAAAATAAAAATATCGACAAAATAGCGGTCAACATAAAGCTCGGGGACTCATACCCGCAAAAATAGTACACAGTATAATTTATTTTGCCTTGGGACAACCTCGCACTATAAAAACAAAAATACTGCAATCAAAACGCCCGGGGGCTTGGCGGTAAAAATAAAAATATAGTGACTTTACAATACAGATCATATACACAAGAAACAATCTTCGGAACAAGTTTATCTTCAAGGATTTCCCAATATATTGTCTATTGTTAAGCGCTCATTATTTACAGCACGAGTGCTATGCTCAGCGTAGCTGCCCTTCACGAAGAATTCGGCATCCATCCGAAGAAGTTCATCCATCATATCTTCGGCAACAGGAGTAACAATATCATCATATTTGCCGAAGTTTCTCTTCCTCTTCGACATCTTGGCCAAGCACTTTGGAACAATCTGCCCCACGTCTAACTTCGGGTAGCAGATCTTTATCATAATCATAGCAAATCTTGCGCCAGCAGCCAATTGGGCTGCACAAAGCCGTGGATTCGAGGAGCATCCCGAAATTTATCCATTAAAGCAGGAAGAGTCTCTGGCATCTTGTTCGAGGAAACATGGTGCCATAGACCAGAGACAGAGTCCTTGTACAGAAGTCGAGATAATCGCGAACCTGGAGTGCACGATCTTGAAACCTGACAATCTGGCGAGTTCGTTCAGGTGTGCCCCAAAAACTTGAACCATGATCTTTGGCAAGACGAAGAAGTACATTGGATCGAGCTTCGACACGCTCATCTTCAGTAGTAGCATCCAAAAAAGAACCTATTTTTTACAAGAACCAGTGAGCAATGAGAAGACAAGTAAAAAGGAAAAGAAAAAGCACGACAATGATAATGAAGCACACCTGCCATATCCAAGCTAGCATCTGTCAGCAGTTGAAGCATAAAATTTTCGCGGGTTGTAGTTGCAGCAGCTTCAGCAACGGCGGCGTCCTTTTCAGTTATGGCATCTTGAGCTTGTTGGAGCGCAACCTTTTCCCTTTCCGAAGATTTTCGAGATTGTTCCATGAGCATAAAATTTTCGCGGGTTGTAGTTGCAGCAGCTTCTTCGTGGATTGGAGTTGTCGTCGAAGTTCTTCCAAATCTTCTGTCGAATCCTTACTCGCAGAATCTTCAACAAATTTAACAGCGACAGGGGTTTTCTTCGGAAGGAACGAAGGAAAACTTCGGAAGGACCAGGAGTTGACGTATAGTTGTCAAAAATTAACTGAAAAAAGAAATTTCGACATCAATCATTGAGAAAAAGATAGATTTCCGTTCATTCTCATAATATATACATGTCTGTTACAAAAGAAGGACCTCTAGAAGACCTACTGAAGCAATCATCGCCAGGAGCACTATGGCGGCAGTACCAAAAGAAGGAGGTAAACTAAGAAGAAAAACAAAGCAAAGGGGCATTCAACTAGACCTCCGGCCTTGATGAGCTAGGAGTTGAAGATGGCTTGATCCCGAGATAAGACAGGATTTTCTTCGTGTTGAGCTTTGCTGCCTTGATCAACGATCGCCATTTTGCTTGCTCTATCTGTTCCGTGTCGCCTACTTTCGCCCAGTCGATAGTCTGTTGACTATCAGCAACCAAGGCAACAGTGCTTTCAACAGCGACCTTCATATTTTCATGGCGCATCTTCAGCCCAAGATCTTCGGGTGGATTAAAGCACTTGGCAAGAGCAAGGAAAGTCGCGGGTTCCTCTTTCTTCGGGAAGAAGTAGGGGAAGAGCCGCGACCCTGCTTTGGCTTGATCAATGCCCTCGCGTGCTTCTGTTCCATGGAATTCAAGGAATGAAACGGCGTCAAGAAGAGGATCATTGTCGGGATCCTCAAGCTCAAATTCTTGAGAGGTTTTACCTGTTAAAGATCAAACATTACTGATCAACAAACGAGTGCAGGAAAGAAAGTCCAAAGGATGAGAAGTGGTCCAGATACTTACTAACAAAGCGACGATTTTGCGACCTTAGACGTTTAAGGACCGCCTCTTCACGAGCAGATTGTGCAGTTATATGCTCACTTAGCGAAGTCTCGGCATCGTGAAGTCTCTTCCTAAGATCTTCGACACCAGCAGCATCGGCCTTGGCCTTGTCAGCTTCTCGTCTAGCTTGAACGGCATCTGACTCGGCCTTCTTACGAGCCTCTTCACTTTGCTCTAATTTTTGAGCAAGTGTATTGGCACGCTCGTTGACCTCCGCCAGTTTTTCTACCAAGAAAGTTGAAATCAGTTAAAAACATCGACAACAAAGGAGTAAGAACGCAGGAGCAAAAAGAAGCAGCCAGGCATTACCTTCGGTCTTACTGGCATAATCACGGTACCCAATGAATTGGGCACCGATACGAAAAAGCTCTTTCATCATAGGCTGTTAAAGAAAGATAAATGAAGAAAATGTCGGTATGGGAAAATATGAGGGCATGCAGAAACAAACGGAGGAAATATAGACAGTGACAAGCAAATTAAGAACTTACATCATCCAAGAGAGGGTTAGAGGAGCTACTCAATTGGAGAGTAGCTCCGGGATGGTTTCAATCCTTGCCCTTTTTGGTGAAGGGACAAGGGGGCTTGAAGGAGGAGTAGCAGCGCCGACGTTTTGTTGAGGAGGCGAGGATTCCTCTCCTTCAACTGGCGTCTCCGAGGCAACTAGAGTATGTGACGTGCTCGTTCGAGCCGCCACATCAGAAGCTGGTACTCCTTCCTCATCATCACTACAAGTAAATGTTGACAACATAAAAAGCAAGATAGACAAAAATCTTCAAGAGCAATAAAAAAAGAGAGGGGACTTACGAACTGATGAGGGTCTCGAGATATGGATCATAAGCTGCCTTCTGGCGTGAAGGAACAGCTTCTTCGGGTTTGGAGGTGCCGGAATCCTCGACATCATTCCTTTTCCTTTTGTTTTTTGGAGAAACAGCAGGAGGAGGAGATTGTGCCGATGCAGTGGCTTCAGAGGCAGCCTCCTTTTCATAAGATCCCGCAGATTTTCGAGAATCTGCGGGTTCATTGACAAAAGAGGGGGCATCTTGGTTATCGTCAGAGATAACGGCCCTTTCCTCGACCTCCCCACCTTCAGGAAGGGGAGGAAGCAAGACAAGATTTGGATGGTTCTGTATAAAAACAAGGGAAGATGTCAATAAAGGAGTTACAAAAAGATAGCAAGGCAATAACAAATTAAGCGGCAATGTTTACCTTGGGAAGCGCATTGGTGGCGCTGTATGGTTTTACACGACAAGAGGAAGGGACAAGATCCTTTTTGTTGAGAGAGGAGATTCTTCGGACAAGCTTTTCCAAGTCCTTGACCTCCAAATTCGTCGACAACCGATCTGTGTCCTCGTCGTCAGCATAATTCCAGAGAGGGTTTTTGCGAGCCTGAAGAGGCTGCACTCTGGCTCTAAGGAAATACGCTGTAATTTGGATACCTGACAACTCTTTGCCGCGAGTATTTTGCAATTCATGGATGCGAGTCATCAAGGACTCTGTCGAAGTTTTTTCTTCTTCGGTAGCCTCTGCATCCCAAGAACGGCGGCGAAGGATTTTCTCGGCACCATCAAAAGGAGGGATGTTGTCTTCAGCACATCCATGGTTCTCCTCCTGAATGTACAACCACTTCTTGCGCCACCCTTGAACCGAGTCAGGAAGTTTGACGTCGAAGTAATTGACTGTGGGACGAATAGAAATAAAACGCCGCCTATATTATAGGCGACATTGGGAGAGCCATTACGGCGACAAAAGAAAATGCGCTTCCATAATGCCCAGTTAGGCTGGACACCAAGGAAGGCCTCACAGAGGGTGATGAAAATGGAGATATGGAGGATTGAGTTGGGCGTAAGGTGGTGAAGTTGAAGACCGTAAACAAAAAGCAATCCACGGAGAAAAGGATGAATGGGGGCGGAAAGACCGCGGATGAGATGATCGACGAAACTTACCCGATACCCCATTGGAGGGGTTGGGTAGCTTTCTTCACTAGGGAAGCACACCGCCTTGGGTTTCTTGCTAATCCCCAGCTTCTTCAAGAGATTGATGTCCTGGTTGGTAATCTTGGACCTTTCCCATTCCGCGGTCCCCAGATCTGCGGCAGCCATTGATGATTCAGGCGTGGTGTGCTTGGTCAATCGACGGGGTGGCATCAACAATGGCGCAGGAGTATAGCTTGGAGAAGATGAGCTTAAGGAGTTGTGGGGCACAGGAGAAGATTTTGCAGAGGAGAGTAGGAGAACGGCGCGAGCAGAAGTGCTCGAGGAAGAAGAAGGAGATCTTATATAGAGGTGCGGCGAAGCGTTGGACCGTTGGATGGAAAAGAGGTGCGGTAGATGGTAACCACGTAGACACAAGGGTAAAAAATTATTTTAACACTGGAGAAGTTACGGAACGTGCGCCAGAAAAAGTGGAGAACGTGTGTCCCCCACTTGCACGACGTGTCAATCAGATGAGGAATTTGGACCCACAGGGCAGTGAGCGGAGCGGTTTTCGTATGCTTCCAATATAGAAATCGTGGCTACCATCAGCAATGACGTCATGGTGGTAACAGAAAAATTCGACTAGGAAGCCGGGCGAGAATATCGACAACGAAAGATTATTTCGAGAGCCTTTGATCAAATACAAGTTTTTGCCCAAACGCTCGGGGGCTACTTTGGAAAAATAGAAAATTTCGAGTATGACAAGATAGAAATGGTGGGAGCCTATGACCAAATGCAAGCATTTGTTCATAGCCTCGGGGGCTACTCCCATCGGGAGCGCTGGTCGCGCACCCAATAGATACGAAAATATCGAGAAGGATTACAAATATAGCAGCAGAGGGTATAAATCTGTGGAGCCTACACCCAAGCACAAGTTCTTGGCTGTAGCCTCGGGGGCTACTCCCATCGGGAACGCTGTTCGCGTACCCGATGAATCTTGATTAAAATAAAGAAACAGAAGTGAGTATATTTCGAGTTACACAGATAACTCTACATATACTCCCATCGGGAAGACAAAATAAGTCATCAAATATGACTCGATAAAATGTGCTATTCCAACAGCTGAAAAGCACTCGACAATATATTCTCAGAGCGCTAAAAGTCGCGAATAAATCTCTGAATGCCGCAAAACTTTGCGAAGGTAAGACCCCAGATCCGTTCTGAGCGGCGTGGCACCGTCTCTGACGGCGGACTGCTACTTTTTCCGTATCAACAGATACGAAGAAAAATCCTAACGGACGCGTTAGGTACCCGATAAAATATGACTGGGACTCGACGAATGGTAAGACCTTAAGCGGCACCTGTCGAAGTTTACACCAGTATCCCGAGATCATGTCCAGGGACGTGATCTTGAAGTAGTTTTTGCGGATTGCCACTAGAGCAGTTAACTAGTACCTGATCCGTCAGATGAACTAGCCCCAACTACCGTTATCCCTGTACAAAATAATATTTGCATATCGAAAGATTATGTAATGAGTAAAGTTGGAGATTTTCCCGATTCTTCGATTCAAGAAAAATCTCGGGGGCTACTGACATAGGCATCCCCAATGGGCCTGCCAAAGATGGTACCCGGGGTTTATTAAAGGCCCAGGACTCGAAGAATAAGAAGACTCGGAAGCCCATTTAGTGTTAAGGAAAGATAGTTTGTATTAGGAAAGATAGAGATTTGTAATCTTACGGGTTGGGTACGAAACCCTCCCGAACTCTGTAACTTGTGTATTACGAAACCCTCGGCTCCACCCTCTATATAAGGGGGAGTCGAGGGACGAAGAAAGGATCGAATCTATTGTCAAGAGAACCCTAATTTTCATAATCATCGAGTACTTTTCGGCTGAAACCTTCGAGATCTACTTGCCCTCTACTTCTAACAAAACCCTAGTCTACGATCTGTAGGCATTGATAAATTAATCCTTTGTCAATAAGCGCTTTTGTTTAATGCCTTTCAGCTAGGCGCAATACTTTGAGAAGATGCTCACATAAGAAATATGAATTGAAGTAAACGAGAGCATCAAGAAGAAAATATGAAACACATTTAAGTCTAACCCACTTCCTATGCATAGGAATCTTGTACACAAAAAAAATCCACAAAGAACAAAGTGACAAGCATAGGAAGATAAAACAAGAGTAACTTCAAGACTTTCAACATATAGAGAGGTGTTTTAGTAACTTGAAAATTCCAACAACCATATTTTCCTCTCTCGTAATAACTTTAAGTAGCATCATGAATAAACTCAACAATATAACTATCACATAAAATATTCTTGTCATGAACCACATGCATAAAATAATTATTACTTCCCAAATAAGCATATTCATTCTTATTAGTTGTAGTGGGAACAAATTCAACAAAATAACTATCATTACTATTCTCATCTCCATAATCATCAAATATAGGAGGCATATTGTAATCATAATTAATGTTCTCCTCAATAGTAGGTGGACTAAAAATAATATGATCATCATTGTAATCATCATATATTGGAGGCATAGTATAATCATTGCAAATTTCCTCCTCAAAAGCAGGGGAACTAAAAAGATCATGTTCATAAAAACTAGCTTCTCCATTCTTAGACTTTTCCATAGCATTATCAATAATGGTGTTCAAAGAATTCATACTAATAACATTGCTACCAGCATGCAAGTAAAGTTCCATAGGTTTTTTAATTTTCTCTTCAAACAACTCATGTCCTAACTCAAGATAAATACTATAAAGCTCTCTAATTTTGTTTTTTGTTTTGCATTAAGTCTAACTAGTGAAAATAAAAATAAGAAACAAAAAGATATAATTGCAGAATCTAAAGGAAATAACTTCGAGCACTCACCAGGCAAAAAAATTGAACCAAAGAGGGTCGTCAATCTTGTGCCATGTTAACAGAGCCGTCCAATTGCATGTCACGCTGTCAGGAAAAAAACCACCATCCACTTCATATGAAAGTACGACACTGGGGCTCCTTTGATTCATAGGATAGAAAAATCATAGAAACAGAAAAAGCATAGGATTGAGATGTCAGGTTAGTTTAAGCCTATGAAAAGATCGATGAGTTCTCTTTGATTGTTCCGATGAATTTTTCATGAGATATGATCTATGTTTTGTTCCTATAGGATTTGCACTACATGATTTTTATAGGATTAATTTCTATAGGATATGTTCCTATGAATCAAACAATTAGTGTAAAAAAATCTCATAGGATCTAAATTCTTCATAAATCCTATGCAAATACTATGAATCAAAGAATCTCTTAGAACAGTGTGGACTTTCGGAGCTTCACATCCATGTAGCTTTTTTTCCCTAAAATTTGAAGACATGTTCTGAAGTTTTGAAAAATCTGAAAAGAAATCTGGATGCAGCTATAGATGTATACTATAAGTGTGTAAAATCTCAATACGAAATACCCTATAGTTCAGGCTACATAAAAATGATAAAAGTGCAGATCTTTGTATATTGAACGTTGCACATTTTCAAACTCACAAAATTTGTCAGAACTTTTTAGTTTTGTCTAGCTCAAAGTATAAAGTATTTAACATTCATATTTTACATGATTGTTGAATACATCCTTATGTACATTTAGATTTGTTTTCAGACTTTTTTGAAACTTGTAAATGCCGTTATTGATTTTTTTTCAAAAAAAAAAGAACTACATGGAGCTTGAGCTTCAAAGAAAATTTTCGATTTAGATCTATCATCGTAAACTGGACCGGAAATACTTTTGTACACCCACGCATGGGTGTGGGTGTTTCTATCACCGTTCATTTATTCCTCGAGATTCGTGCCCACCATGAAAGAGAGAAAGATTCCTTTCTCTCTCCTCTTTTTCCGAATCTTAAAGCAAATGAACGGTGACGGAAACACCACACCCATGCGTGGGTGTACAAAATCCAGAAATACTTTTGTACACCCACGCATGGGTGTGGGTGTTTCTATCACCGCCCTTCGAACGATAAGTCACCCGGCCTGTGCTGTTTCCTTCACCAATGTTTTTTCCTAGCAGTCCATACGACAACGAGAACATCAATCAGTCGGGAAGGGCTGTTTACTGGCATAGTGAGGGATTCAGAAACCTCTGGTGCTTTTGTTCTCTCCAAGAAAGAGACTTCTCGTGTACTTGTTCTTCCAGAATTTAGAAGAAGCGAATGGTACCCACATAATTTGCTCCAGTTTTGTAGGTGAGCGTACGTACGATGCATCAAATGCAGCGACCTGCTCAAACGAGGCATATTAAAGATCTGCCCTAGCGGTACTACACTCGAAACTTCTGATTCAGTGCTTGACTGATTTTCAATTAGCATGCCAACCGATTTTAGTTGGCGAGTGATTTCAGAGTGGACGCCGCCGCGGGCGATATACACCTAGCTATATTAGTTATCTCTAATCCCTGCCACCACAAGAAGTTGTTAAATCGTAGTTCGTCGTTGCGATGCGCCTGAGTGACATCCTCAAACGAAATGGTACGTGCTAAAAAGGTACTCCCTCCGGTTGCTTTTAATCAGCGCGGAGATAGTTAAGTGCATGCACCGTACCAACGAGCATCTATTTGAAAATCTAACACAAATGGTTTTCTTATCCTCCATGAGTCTGATTCATAATAACAACAATTATTATGGATCCAAGAACATATGTCATAAGAGTACCTCCACCACGCGATTCATAGAAGCTCCGATAGCGTTTTGGGGACCGACGTGGTTTTTGACTCGCACCGGTGCGTCCCAAAAGGCACCGGCTAGTTTTGGAATCCAATAGAAACGTCGGCAACCCTGTGCTGGCCCCTTCGTAGAGGGCGTGGATCGGGCCCGCCGGCACCTCGCGGCACGTCAGAAACCGCAGATGGGCTCCACCTGGCAGCCTGACGCACCGCTTTCCCCACCTCCTACCCACGCCCGAGCCGACTCCCAACCCTCTAGATCGCCACCGTCGCCGTTGCGCCCCCTGCTTGCAATAGACACCGCCGTCTGTCCAAGAACCGCCGTCCATCGACACGGCCACCACCCCCTCGACCGGCGGCCGCTGTTTCGCCTAGAACAGAGCTCGTCGCCACCACCGCACAACTGCCCTGCCCGCAAGGTGTTCGTCGGATTGCCGCGATGGACAACAACGATGAGATGATGGTGCAGTTGTTCACGAAGGAGCGGAACATTGAGGCTGTCCGGCAGCAATAGCAGACGAGCTTGGCCCGCGTTCGCCAGCCTTTGTTCGTCGTGCGTCGGCGCGGTGGCTCAAAGCCAAGCAAGAGGAGGAACATCGACCGGCATCGTCAAGCCGGCGCAATGCTGATTGACGCCGACTACTTCGCCCACGACACGACTCATTCGTCGAAGGAATTTTGGCGCCGGTTTAGGATGAACAAAGATCTGTTCATGAAGATTTTCTACGGCATCCGGGAGTACGACGAATACTTCATGGCCAACCAAGATTGCACAACTTTGTGGGACTTCACCTCAATCCAGAAGTGCACTGCTGGAATACAATGTCTTGCATGCGGAGCTCCTCTAGATACAACCGATGACTATCCATGGATGACAGAGTCGACATGGTCAAAGACTCTCTACAGGTTTTGCCGAGCCGTTATAGCGGTATTTGGTAAAGACTATTTGAGAGCACCAAGGGCAGATGATACAGCTCGGATCCTGGAAAATAATGCAGCAAGAGGATTTCCTGGGATGCTCAGAAGCATTGAGTGTATGCATTGGGGATGGAAGAATTGCCTTTTTTCTTGGCAAGAGATCTACAAGGGGCATACCGATGAGTGCAGTGTCATTCTAGAGGCGGTGGCAGACCATGACCTCTGGATTTGGCATGCTTTTTTGGGCATGGCAGGAATAAACAATGATATCAACGTATTCTAGCGCTCTCCAGTGTTTTCCAGGCTAGCTGAAGGACAAGCTCATGTCGTGAACTTTGAGGTAAACGGCCACACATAAAACAAGGGGTACTATCTAGTTGATGGTATCTACCCGAGGTATGCTACATTTGTGAAGACAATCCCATCTCCAGCTTTGGAGATGGACGCTTATTTTGCAACATGCTACGTAGTAGCTCGCATGGATGTTGAGCATGCTTTTGGGGTCCTTCATCAGTGTTTCGCCGTTTTCAGATACCCTGCTCTCACTTGGTCTGAGTCTCAGATATGGAAGGTGATGAACGCCTGTGTGATCTTGCACAACTTGATCATTAAGATCGAGCGCGACGAAGTTGTGCATGATGATCAACCATTCGATTATCAATGGCCTCTTGCTTAGGTAGAGCATGTACCCCAAGAATTTGGCGCTTTCCTTCACATGCATCATGAAATTCGAGATGCAGGTGTTAATGCTCAACTTCAGGCGAATCTAGCTGCGCATTTGTGGGCGAGGAGATGAGCCGCCAACAATGCAAGATTCAATTTATATTTATTTGATTGTATGAATAATTTAATTTCTATTTATGTGATTGTATGAATAATTAAATTTTCATTTGTTTGATTATATAAATAATTTAATTTTTATTTATGTGATTGTATGAATAATTAAAGATAGTATGAATAAAATGTGATTGATATGTTGCTTCAAAATATTGTAAAAAGAAAAAATATTTTGGGAGCCGCCGTATGGGGAACGCCGGTGTGGAAACAACATCTCCAAATAAAGGATGCAGTGCCGGCACCCCCATACAGCGGTGTCGGCGCCTATTTGGGATGCATCTGTGGAGATGTTCTAACATACGTGTATATCTTAAGGTGTAAAAGGCACGAGTACAACTTCATACGTATACGGAGAGAATATAGTTATGGGTACCAGCACATACAAAAATATTCATTCAAAAGCAAGAAAAACATCATCACACAATGGCTTTAGAGCATCTCCAGTCGCGTCCCTCAAAGTGTCCCCCAAAGAGGTTTGGGGCGCGCCGAACAAAAAAACGTTCTCAACCCCGTCCCCATAGCCTCTTTTGTCCTGCGCGGCCCGATGCGGTGTCCGGCGCCCGAGCCCGTTCCCGCCCCACAGGGGACGCTCCGAGGACGTTGGATACACCGAAAAGCAAGGCAGGAAGTGGTGGGACCGACGCGTCAGTGGCACATTGAATTTTAACCTAACCGTCGTCTATCTCGCGACGAAAGTTATTGGCACGCAGCGACGGTGCAGTTCCCGCAGAGGCGCAGCGAAGCGTCTCGTCGCGCCTAGCTCTGTGTGCCGCCGTTAATGAGCGCCACCGCTCCCCCGCCTCCCTCCGGCCTATAAAAAGGGCCGCCTCTCATCATCCCTCTCACACACAAACCTAGCGCCTCTCTCCCCAAACCTAGCCGCCCCCATCTCAAGATTCGACGCCATGTCCGGTAGAGGCGGAGGCCGAGCTCGCGGTCGTGGTCGTGGTCGTGGCCGCGGCAGAGCTGCACGCTCGCCGTCGCCTACGATGTCGTCGTCTTCATCGTCGGACATGCAGGACGAGGAGGGTCCCGTGTTGTTCGAGTTCGTCGTCGTCCTCTAGAGCGACCCACACGACATCCAGAGGCTGCCGGACACCTTCGCCAACTTCGTCGTCGGCGACGGGCGCCCGGCCTCGCTGCATCTGCGGGAGGCTGCCTGCGGCTGCTGCCGGTGGATCGTGGACGTGATCTACGACGCGCGCGGCAAGATGTACATCCACATCGGCTGGGAGAAGTTCGCGCGCTACCACCGCCTCGAAGCCGACTTCGTGCTCGTGTTCTCCTACTTTGGCGAGAGGGACATGAGCGTCAAGGTGTTCGACGAGACGCGTTGCCGCCGGCACTACCACAGCGACAGCGCCGAGGAGGAGGACGATTGATGAGTGTTGTTTCTTCGTAGCAAAAATATGCAAGGAGGTTTCTGGTTGTTCTTCCTCGTAATAAAAATGTTTCTTCTCTTTATTGAAACAAAAATGCAAAAAAAAGATAAAAAGAGAGTATTTTAATGTTTGGGGCGGCGTTTGGGGGACGCTGCTGAGGAGCGACGTCTCCCAAACGCGGCACGAACAAAACACGTCCCCCAAACGCTCAATTCGGCGTCGTTTGGGGGACAGTTTGGGGGACGCGACTGGAGATGCTCTTATGAGCCGCATTAGCCACTTGGGTTTGAAGTCGGGGATCGTAGACTCTAGTGAGTTAACACAGCCTAGAATTCACTGGGAGAACATAATCGTGGACAAACCGCATACTTATATATTCCTTGATATGCGATCACCAAAGAACATCGCCAACTAAGAGCATCTCCAGTCGCGTCCCCCAAAGCGTCCCCCAAAGAGATTTGGGGCACGCCGGACAAAAAAAAAAGTTCTCAGCCGCGTCCCCAAAAGCCGCTTTTGTCCGACGCGCCCCGATACGGTGCCCGGCGACCCGAGCCCGTCCCCGCCCCACAGGGGATGCTCCGGGCACGCCGAAGACAACGAAAAGCGAGGCGGGCTCCCACATGTCGGCGACTATTTCCATAAACCGTTGGTTCACGCCTTTTTCTCGTCGCTTCTTCCCTCCCGCGCCTTCCACCCCTCCACCGCCGCTGGATTTGCCGTCCGTTTCGATGTCTGATCTCTTCTGAGAATTGGCACCGTCGTCACGGCTGGCACTCCCGCCGGTCGTTCCGCCGCTACCGCTTCGCCAGCGCGTCCCAGAACGCGGCGTCAAATCCGCCCCATCTCCGCGCACACAAGGTGCTCGACGAGTTGCCAGGTAGGCACGATTGGCCGCTGTTCATTGCCTTGCCTGCCGCCACGTAATTTTAACCATTGATTTTGCTTCAGACATTGATAGCAACGACGAGATGCTTGCCCTGCTGCTGGAGGACGAGCAAAAGCCTTCGACAACGACCTCCGGGAGCATTTGCTGATCATCACGTCCCTCCAGGACATGCTTGACGCTGAGGCGGAGAAGAGGAAGAGGCCGCTCCGCGGAGGATCAAGGCTGGGGAGAAAGAAGTCGAAGCCCCGGCAAAGAATGGAGGGGCATATCATGCTGCACAAGGACTACTTCGCAGATGATGCAACACATGCTGACAATTTTCGGCGCTGGTACATGATGAGCAAGGGTCTGTTCATGAATATCCTCCACGGCGTTTGAGAGTTCGGCCCCTACTTCAAGCTCAAGCACGACGTCGTAGGCGTTATCGGGTTCTCATCGATTCAGAAGTGCACCGCTGCCATGAGGATGCTTGCATACGGAGCACCTGCCGATACACAGGACGACTACCTTCGCATGAGTGAGTCAACTGCCATTGAGTGCATGTACAAGTTTTGCCGAGCTGTGGTGGGAAAGTTTGGAAAATACTACTTGAGAGAGCCAACCGAGGAAGAGCCTGCAAGGATCATGGCACAAAATGCTGCCAGAGGATTTCCTGGAATGCTTGGAAGCATCGATTGGATGCACTGGTCATGGAAGAACTGCCCGTTTGCTTGGCAAGGTATATACAAAGGGCATCATGGATATTGCAGTGTGGTGCTTGAAGCTGTGGCAGATTATGACATGTGGATTTGTCATTCTTTCTTTGGCATGGCGGGATCACACAATGACATCAACGTGTTGCAGCAGTCTCTGGTGTTCAGGTGTTCAGCAGACTAGTGGAAGGGCATGCTCCACCATGCAACTATGAGATCAATGGCCACCAATATACCAAAGACTATTATCTAGCCGATGGTATATATCCAAAATGGACCACTTTTGTCAAAAAAAAATCTCAAATCCTAGGTCTGAAAAATTCCCACTTTGCTACGCGACAGGAGGCTTGCAGGAAGGATGTCGAGCGGGCGTTTGGTGTGCTTCAAGCTCAATTTGCAATTGTCCGGTACCCTGCTCTAAGCTGGTCTCACGACCAAATGTGGGAGGTGATGCAGGCTTGTGTGATCATGCATAACATGATCATCGAGGATGACCGCAAGAATCATGCCAGGAGACATGTTGGTCCCTATGAGTGTCAGGGCCCTCTTGCGGAGGTTGATCATGAGTTGCCTGCAGATTTTGCTGATTTTTTCGCCATGCATGCGCAGATCCGTGACAATAATGTTCATGATCAACTTCAAGCTGATCTTGTTGAGCATTTGTGGAGGATCGAAGGATTATCAACAAATACCGCGGCACCTTGATCTAGCCCTATTTATTACATTTGTTTAGTTGTTTTATTGTTTATTGTATTTTAATTTTAAAACAATCTCCATAAACATATTTATTTATATGCTATATTTGATAAATGGTTGTGTTTTCAAAAAACCTTAAAAAAAGTTTGGGGTGGCATTTGGGGGACGCGGCACAAATAAAACACGTCCCCAAACGCTCAATCCGGCATCGTTTGGGGGACGGTTTGGGGGATGCGACCGGAGATGCTCTAAGACCCCAAATCTGCTCGCGTATCTAAAGACTCCATGGCTGCCCCTCCCTAATATTATTTCAAGGACCGCCACCTCCACTACACGGAGCCAAAGTGTCAAACGGCCACGACTCATCAGAAATCCACTAGATCTGATAAAGGACCGGCGGACTAAGACTACTTATAGTGGGAGCAACTAATGTAGTAAGAGCATGTCCACCGGCGGCCCCGATAGCGGCACCGATAGCAATTTGGGGGCCAGGGACGAAAATGGGCTCACACCGGCGCGCCCCAAACGGCGCCGGCCAATTCTGGAGCCCAATAGAATCGCCGGCAACCCCGTCTCGGCCCCTTCGCCAAGGGCGCGAATCGGGCGCGCCGGCACCTCGCGGACCGACGGTTTTCATGGGTGGGGGCGCCTTGTCAACAAGGGGACGTGGCGGTTCGCATCGGAAACAACGCGGGGAGGTTGGTCATCAGCATTAATGGCCTCCCGCACGGAAACCAAATTTGCGAGGGAGGCGACTGTCCACGCGGCGTCCACGTACCTTACCCACGCGCCTTCAATGCGCGTCCATCGCCTTCCTTAAAACCACACCGGCGCACACTCCTCTCTTTTCCCCGCCGTCCATCCCTAACCGCGGCCGTCCTCAACCTCCGCCCGAACCACCACCCACCCGCACGCGAACGCGATGGCGCACAATGACCAGGCCGGCGGTAGCGGCGGCGGTGGCGGTGGCATGCTCCGCTCGATGCAGCTGTCGTTCGACGAGGCCGACGTGCTGTACTGTCACCGGATCCCCGTGCCAGTGCAGTTCAAGTTGTCGCACGGCTGGCATGTCTCCAACGGCGGCTTCACCATGCCGCCGATGCCGACGCGAGGAGCACAGATGCGGGCCCTCGCCAGGGAACGGCGGGCCTCGATGACGCCGGAGCAGAAGAGCCTCCCGGAGAATGCCCTCGACAGCCCGTCCTGGGAAGAGCGCTTCGGCCGCGAGCGCACCAAAGAGGTCGCGCGGATGGACAATCCCTCCGGCGGCTGCTTCAACAACGTCGGCCGCCGTGCCTGGTGGTACGGGCCCGACGTCGACCGCACGCTTCGCGAGTACGGCTACCGTCCACGCGTCCGTGGGCAACGGGAGCCGGTCTACTTCTCGCAGGCGGCGACCATGGCTCCGCCGCCTACCAAGCAGAGGGCACCAGGACGGACCGCAGCGTCCGGAACCTCACGCACGGGATCGTCCGCCGTTGCACCTCCTTCCGGAGGCATCGTCATCCGCGACGACACCAGGCGCGCCTCCTCTGCTCCGGCTCGTTGGACGACGGGGTCGGGCCGCCGCTCCCGCGTCAAGGAGGAGGACGCCTTGCCACCACTTCCGCCGGTGAAGAAGACATTGTGGGAGAAGGAGGCCGAGGCGCAGGCGGCCCTCCGTGGTGACGGCGACGAGGAGGAGTTCCCCGCCCAAAGCTTCATCGTCGGCCGCTCCGTCGACGAGGACTACCGTCACATCGTGATCGACCCGCGGCAGGCGGCGGTGTGGTTCGCCAGGGACCACGGCGCCAACTTTGTCGACCTCTCCGGACTATCCGAGCTGCCAGCGCCAAAGGAGGAGGCCGACGAGGAGGAAGCCGACGACGTCGACAACTGGTCCTTCTCATCCAGCGGCGACGAACTGGACTTCAGTGCCTTCGACTCCCCGCGCCGCTAGATGTTTATTTTTAGTTTTTTAGTTTGAAATCGCGTTAAATTTGTACAAATTTCGTTCGAACTACATATGAATATCGTGTCGCAAATTTGTATTTGAATTTCAAAATCTATCGGGGCCGCCTGTTTGGGGACGCCGGTGTGGGAGTAGCGTCCCCAGATAGAGGATGTTGTGCCGGTGCCCCCCAAACGGAGGTGCCGGCGCTCCTGCCGGCGCCTATTTGGGGGCTGCTGGTGGAGATGCTCTAACGGGCTACCCTAGCTAGCGGTCAAGTGTCCAAAGAAAATTGAGCGGTCAGTTTTGGACATAATTTTTTCCATTTTAGGCATGTTTTGGACTGTAGTATAGGCTATTTAAGGAAAGTTCTGTAGACATGTAGAAAGGAACAAATCTGATGACATGAGCGAGAATCTTTCCGAATTCGAAAATTCAAAATGTTTTATCTCACAAACGGCAACTCCGATTTAAAATCCGTTTTCACCTATGAGTCGGTCTCGACGAGATCTTCAAAACAAGCACCAATATTAATATGTTTTGACGACTTTTTTTTGAGCTAAAAGTTATCAACCCTCGCTATTTGAATAATCAACCCTCCATAATTGAATGGCTCATGTCTCTTTTGAGAAAACTCTTTGTCAGAACTAGGGCTGGAGTTATTTTCTGTTATGGAGGACTTGGCACCACCGAAACAATATTGTGCATGAGGATGGAAAAGCATAGACCATTGCTTCAATTCCTTTTCTTACCAATTACTTGGATTCTTTGCAGACTGCCACTAGCCTGGTATTTGATCCCAAAGGGAAAACCCCGGCTACGCCTATGCCTAAAACTAGCTCTGAGGGTCCATCAACTCTTCCTCGATGCACAATACCCCTTGTTGGCGTGATCAAGGCAAATGTGGATGTTGGATGAGACGTTCCAGGCAGAAAAGCTGGCATTGGTGTTGTAGTGCGAGACTATGTAGGCCAAGTAATTTTATTTTAATGGCAGTTTATCCCTTGGTGTGCTAGTAGGGAGGAAACTGAAGTCCTGGCGTGTCTCATCGGTTTAAAAACCTGATGACAAGGTGGTTCCTCGGCAATGCCCACCATGACGGGCTTAGGGTTGACGGAAGACGACGATAGAGATTTCGGGAGCGAGAGAAGGCACGACGTACCTAAGTTCACGTTCCCGCGGTGGAGGATCGCTACGTCCTGCTAGCAATCCAGTATATAAATATATGTGTACAGGGGGCCGATGTTTGCGAAGTTGTTGTATCTAGTCTAGTTCTAATCTATGGGTTGCGATGTCTAGGTGTATCCCGTGTATGTTTTCTTTTTCTCCCCCCTCCTCTAAGGGGTGTCCATGCCTGGCTTTATATATCAGCCAGGCTAGGGTTTACAAGAGTCCTAGTGGAATACGAATTGGAGTCTTCTTTCTTGTAGTCCAAGTTGATATTATATGCGGGTCCAGCTTGTCGAGTCCTTGTGCTGGTCCATCTTGATAATCAGCACCGGGTATAGCAATGTCGGGTACCCGAAGGGTAATGCCCACATCAGTAGTCCCCGAGTGTCTGGACGAAGTGAAGCTTCAGGCAGGGACTAAAGTTTTCATCGTCCGAATGTCTTGATCTTCTGTTGAATCTTGTGCTTGATGCAGACTCAAAATTATTCTTTATCGGGTGTGCGGCCAGCGCTCCGGATGGGAGTAGCCCCCGAGTCTATGGACGGGTGCTTGCAACCGTGCGTAGCCTCAAGTTGTACTACTCGAAGAGCTTGATATTGATGTCGATGTCTTCAAATTATTCCATCATCTGATACTTTTAAATCTATCGGGTCTTCAAAATAGTGCAAGGTTCGAGAGAAGTCGAAGAGCTGGATTGTTAGAACCTTCGGGTCCGTTCTTTTTTTGTCGACGAGGCTTCCATCTTTTTATCGGGTGCGCGGCGAGCGCTCCCGATGGGAGTAGCCCCGAGCCTGTAGATGACTATGGAGTAGTCATTTGTAGGGTGTAAAATGATGAATCAAATATCGTAGATTTCTTTGAGTTTCGAGAACATTTGGATGCTTTTTATGAAGTCAATGATTTTGATGATGTCATAGAGGAGTTGATGATTTTGATTATGTTACTGAGGAGTCGATGATTTTGATGATGTTCCGTAGGAGTCGATGATTTTGATGATGTTATGGAGGAGTCGATGATTTTGATGATGTCCCGTAGGAGACGATGATTTTGATGATGTCCTGTACGAGTCGATGATTGATCCGCGGCAACACCCGAACGTATGGTGCGCTGCAAACCCGACGGACTCATTGCATTTTACTAACTCGTATACTTATGCAAATCGTCGGCGGCAACACCTGAACATAGGATGGACTGCAGACCCGACGAACTCATTGCATTTTACTGAGCCGTGTTTTATTTGTAAATCGTCGGTAGCAACACCCGGACATAGGGTGCACTATAGACCCGACGACTCATTGCATCTTACTGAGCCGTGTATTTGTTTGTATAGCGATCATCAGCAAGTTGTGAGTGATCAGTTCACGTTGCAGGTCCAATGGACCCGTAGTAATCGCAACATATCTTGTTGAGTCGTACGCATGTGTCTTGAATTATGTCGGCGGCAGCCCCCGAGTTAACGAGTGAACCATGTGCACGACAGACTCATTTCATCTTATAGAGCCGTATTTATTTTGCGTAATTTCCATCGATTGCAGCTCTCGCATGTTCCTGAGGCTTTTGACGAAAATTGGAAGATAAAAACTTTGCGACCCCCGAGTATTGCCGGGTATGTTTATTATATTTGACGTCTTGAGAAATTTCCAAAAATAACTATTGTATGCATGAAATTTTCTTTGTAAACCAGCGCTCCCGGTGGGAGTGATTGTTGTAATAGCCGAATATTTTGATGCGATCATCGATAATAAAGTTTCTTCATGTTTTTTTGAATTCCAGCACTTCCGATGGGAATAAACGCAATGGTCGAAGATCTTCCACGAGCCCCTGAATAATTCCAGCGCTCCTAGAAGTGTATCGGGTCAATATTATATAAGATGATATCCATTGAAGATCACAGACGATGAATCCACTGACCCGGGAGGCATCGAATGAATATTTATATAGCCATAGAAGATAAATCCACTAATAACCATAGACGATGAAGCCAACGACGCGGGAATGCATCGGGTCAATATTTATATAGCTATAGAAGATAAATCCATTGATAACCATAGACGATGAATCCATTAGCTCGGCTGTGACGAGGCCAATATGGAAGCAGGTCGCATGGTGGACGCAGTCGAAGCAATTGCGCAATCAAAAATAGTTGATGTGGCGGGCACAGTTGAAGTAATCGTCCGGCAAAAAAATAGTTGATGTAGCGGCGCGCCCCAAACGGCGCCGGCCAATTCTGGAGCCCAATAGAATCGCCGGCAACCCCGTCTCGGCCCCTTCGCCAAGGGCGCGAATCGGGCGCGTCGGCGCCTCGCGGAACGACGGTTTTCATGGGTGGGGGCGCCTTGTCAACGAGGGGACGCGGCGGTTCGCATCGGAAACAACGCGGGGAGGTTGGTCATCGGCATTAATAGCCTCCCGCACGGAAACCAAAATTGCGAGGGCGGCGACTGTCCATGCGGCGTCCACGTACCTTACCCACGCGCCTTCAATGGGCGTCCATCGCCTTCCTTAAAACCACACCGGCGCACACTCCTCTCTTTTCCCCGCCGTCCATCCCTAACCGCGGCCGTCCTCAACCTCCGCCCGAACCACCACCCACCCGCACGCGAACGCGATGGCGCACAATGACCAGGCCGGCGGTAGCGGCGGCGGTGGCATGCTCCGCTCGATGCAGCTGTCGTTCGACGAGGCCGACGTGCTGTACTGGCACCGGATCCCCGTGCCAGTGCAGTTCAAGTTGTCGCACGGCTGGCATGTCTCCAACGGCGGCTTCACCATGCCGCCGATGCCGATGCGAGGAGCACAGATGCGGGCCCTCGCCAGGGAACGGCGGGCCTCGATGACGCCGGAGCAGAAGAGCCTCCCGGAGAATGCCCTCGACAGCCCGTCCTGGGAAGAGCGCTTCGGCCGCGAGCGCACCAAAGAGGTCGCGCGGATGGACAATCCCTCCGGCGGCCGCTTCAACAACGTCGGCCGCCGTGCCTGGTGGTACGGGCCCGACGTCGACCGCACGCTTCGCGAGTACGGCTACCGTCCACGCGTCCGTGGGCAACGGGAGCCGGTCTACTTCCCGCAGGCGGCGACCATGGCTCCGCCGCCTACCAAGCAGAGGGCACCAGGACGGACCGCAGCGTCCGGAACCTCACGCACGGAATCGTCCGCCGTTGCACCTCCTTCCGGAGGCGTCGCATCCGCCGCCGGCGCGCCTCCTCTGCTCCGGCTCGTTGGACGACGGGGTCGGGCTGCCGCTCCCGCGTCAAGGAGGAGGACGCCTTGCCACCACTTCCGCCGGTGAAGAAGACATTGTGGGAGAAGGAGGCCGAGGCGCAGGCGGCCCTCCGTGGTGACGGCGACGAGGAGGATTTCCCCGCCCAGAGCTTCATCGTCGGCCGCTCCGTCGACGAGGACTACCGTCACGTCGTGATCGACCCGCGGCAGGCGGCGGTGTGGTTCGCCAGGGACCACGGCGCCAACTTTGTCGACCTCTCCGGACCATCCGAGCTGCCAGCGCCAAAGGAGGAGGCCGACGAGGAGGAAGCCGACGACGTCGACAACTGGTCCTTCTCATCCAGCGGCGACGAACTGGACTT
The DNA here is from genome assembly GCA_030979885.1 of Lolium multiflorum. Taxonomy (NCBI): domain Eukaryota; kingdom Viridiplantae; phylum Streptophyta; class Magnoliopsida; order Poales; family Poaceae; genus Lolium; species Lolium multiflorum. Next base: position 114,257,824 of record CM061748.1, on the reverse strand, counting down.
CAGTGCCTTCGACTCCCCGCGCCGCTAGATGTTTATTTTTAGTTTTTTAGTTTGAAATCGCGTTAAATTTGTACAAATTTCGTTCGAACTACGTATGAATATCGTGTCGCAAATTTGTATTTGAATTTCAAAATCTATCGGGGCCGCCTGTTTGGGGACGCCGGTGTGGGAGTAGCGTCCCCAAATAGAGGATGTTGTGCCGGTGCCCCCAAACGGAGGTGCCGGCGCTCCTGCCGGCGCCCATTTGGGGGCTGCTGGTGGAGATGCTCTAACGGGCTACCCTAGCTAGCGGTCAAGTGCCCAAAGAAAATTGAGCGGTCAGTTTTGGACATAATTTTTTTTTAGGCATGTTTTGGACTGTAGTGTAGGCTATTTAAGGAAAGTTCTGTAGGCATGTAGAAAGGAACAAATCTGATGACATGAGCGAGAATCTTTCCGAATTCGAAAATTCAAAATGTTTTATCTCACAAACGGCAACTCCGATTTAAAATCCGTTTTCACCTATGAGTCGGTCTCGACGAGATCTTCAAAACAAGCACCAATATTAATATGTTTTGATGACTTTTTTTGAGCTAAAAATTATCAACCTTGGCTATTTGAATAATCAACCCTCCATAATTGAATGGCTCATGTCTCTTTTGAGAACACTCTCTGTCAGAACTAGAGCTGGAGTTATTCTGTTATGGAGGACTTGGCACCACCGAAACAATATTGTGCATGAGGATGGAAAAGCATAGACCATTGCTTCAATTCCTTTTCTTACCAATTACTTGGATTCTTTGCAGACTGCCACTAGCCTGGTATTTGATCCCAAAGGGAAAACCCCGGCTACGCCTATGCCTAAAACTAGCTCTGAGGGTCCATCAACTCTTCCTCGATGCACAATACCCCTTGTTGGCGTGATCAAGGCAAATGTGGATGTTGGATGAGACGTTCCAGGCAGAAAAGCTAGCATTGGTGTTGTAGTGCGAGACTATGTAGGACAAGTAATTTTATTTTAATGGCAGTTTATCCCTTGGTGTGCTAGTAGGGAGGCAACTGAAGTCCTGGCGTGTCTCATCGGTTTAAAAACCTGATGACGAGGTGGTTCCTCGGCAATGCCCACCATGACGGGCTTAGGGTTTACGGAAGACGACGATAGAGATTTCGGGAGCGAGAGAAGGCAAGACGTACCTAAGTTCACGTTCCCGCGGTGGAGGATCGCTACGTCCTGCTAGCAATCCAGTATATAAATATATGTGTACAGGGGGCCGATGTTTGCGAAGTTGTTGTATCTAGTCTAGTTCTAATCTATGGGTTGCGATGTCTAGGTGTATCCCGTGTATGTTTTCTTTTTCTCCCCCCTCCTCTAAGGGGTGTCCATGCCTGGCTTTATATATCAGCCAGGCTAGGGTTTACAAGAGTCCTAGTGGAATACGAATTGGAGTCTTCTTTCTTGTAGTCCAAGTTGATATTACATGCGGGTCCAGCTTGTCGAGTCCTTGTGCTGGTCCATCTTGATAATCAGCACCGGGTATAGCAATGTCGGGTACCCGAAGGGTAATGCCCACATCAGTAGTCCCCGAGTGTCTGGACGAAGTGAAGCTTCAGGCAGGGACTAAAGTTTTCATCGTCCGAATGTCTTGATCTTCTGTTGAATCTTGTGCTTGATGCAGACTCAAAATTATTCTTTATCGGGTGTGCGGCCAGCGCTCCGGATGGGAGTAGCCCCCGAGTCTATGGACGGGTGCTTGCAACCGTGCGTAGCCTCAAGTTGTACTACTCGAAGAGCTTGATATTGATGTCGATGTCTTCAAATTATTCCATCATCTGATACTTTTAAATCTATCGGGTCTTCAAAATAGTGCAAGGTTCGAGAGAAGTCGAAGAGCTGGATTGTTAGAACCTTCGTGTTCGTTCTTTTTTTGTCGACGAGGCTTCCATCTTTTTATCGGGTGCGCGGCGAGCGCTCCCGATGGGAGTAGCCCCGAGCCTGTAGATGACTATGGAGTAGTCATTTGTAGGGTGTAAAATGATGAATCAAATATCGTAGATTTCTTTGAGTTTCGAGAACATTTGGATGCTTTTTATGAAGTCAATGATTTTGATGATGTCATAGAGGAGTTGATGATTTTGATTATGTTACTGAGGAGTCGATGATTTTGATGATGTTCCGTAGGAGTCAATGATTTTGATGATGTTATGGAGGAGTCGATGATTTTGATGATGTCCCGTAGGAGTCGATGATTTTGATGATGTCATGTACGAGTCGATGATTGATCCGCGGCAACACCCGAACGTATGGTGTGCTGCAAACCCGACGGACTCATTGCATTTTACTGACTCGTATACTTATGCAAATCGTCGGCGGCAACACCTGAACATAGGATGGACTGCAGACCCGACGGACTCATTGCATTTTACTGAGCCGTGTTTTATTTGTAAATCGTCGGTGGCAACACCCGGACATAGGGTGCACTATAGACCCGACGACTCATTGCATCTTACTGAGCCGTGTATTTGTTTGTACAGCGATCATCAGCAAGTTGTGAGTGATCAGTTCACGTTGCAGGCCCAATGGACCCGTAGTAATCGCAACATATCTTGTTGAGTCGTACGCATGTGTCTTGAATTATGTCGGCGGCAGCCCCCGAGTTAACGAGTGAACCATGTGCACGACAGACTCATTTCATCTTATAGAGCCGTATTTATTTTGCGTAATTTCCATCGATTGCAGCTCTCGCATGTTCCTGAGGCTTTTGACGAAAATTGGAAGATAAAAACTTTGCGACCCCCGAGTATTGCCGGGTATGTTTATTATATTTGACGTGTTGAGAAATTTCCAAAATAACTATTGTATGCATGAAATTTTCTTTGTAAACCAGCGCTCCCGGTGGGAGTGATTGTTGTAATAGCCGAATATTTTGATGCGATCATCGATAATAAAGTTTCTTCATGTTTTCTTGAATTCCAGCGCTTCCGATGGGAATAAACGCAATGGTCGAAGATCTTCCACGAGCCCCTGAGTAATTCCAGCGCTCCCAGAAGTGTATCGGGTCAATATTATATAAGATGATATCCATTGAAGATCACAGACGATGAATCCACTGACCCGGGAGGCATCGAATGAATATTTATATAGCCATAGAAGATAAATCCACTGATAACCATAGACGATGAAGCCAACGACCCGGGAATGCATCGGGTCAATATTTATATAGCTATAGAAGATAAATCCATTGATAACCATAGACGATGAATCCATTAGCTCGGCTGTGGCGAGGCCAATATGGAAGCAGGTCGCATGGTGGACGCAGTCGAAGCAATTGCGCAATCAAAAATAGTTGATGTGGCGGGCGCAGTTGAAGTAATCGTCCGGCCAAAAAATAGTTGATGTAGCGGCGCGGCGCCCGTCCAAAAAATAGTCAATGTGGCGGGCGCAGTAGTCACCCGGCCAGAAATAGTTGATGTAGCCGTGCGGCGCTTGGCCGAGGTGACCAATGAAAAGGACGTAGTTGATATGACGGATCCACGACTCTGAGCACCCGAGTATATCGAGTCCGCGATGTCGTGTCCACAACAGGCGAGCCCCCAAGTGCGACGAGTGCGCGGTTGCGGGCACGGTCAACCAAATAGAGTAATCGAAGCTTTGTTTCAATCTTTAGTTATATTGTAGTACGCAAATTCACGCGCAAATAATAGCATGAGCTGAAAATAATTGGCCAAATAAATTTTGCAAGTAATAATTAATTGGAAGTATAGCACCTGATATTTTTTTATCGGATGATTGTCGCTAATGAACTTTTTGTTGGATGACGAGTCGATGAGTTCTTGATGTGTACACGAAGCTGGTGATTCACTTCTTGATTTTCGCCATGGTTCCATGCTGAGATTGAGTTTCACGTGAAGTAGTTTTTTAATCTGCCGTAAAGTAGTAGTACCCTGTAGCAATGCTTTCCTTTCTTGGAAGTTGAATCATGCGGAGTAGTGATCCATGTAAGAGCGAGAACGTGGCCGGTTAGGAATATTTCTTTCGTCTGTCTCCGCTAACGGACCCGACAGTAGAGGCCGTGCTAGAAGAAAACCGATCAGCATCTAGGTGAAGTCTCGGTAAAGAAAACCTATGAATCAACTCGTTCAGCCATTAATTATTTTGCCAAAGTTTTTGGGACTTGATCCTATCTGTATAGCTACATCTCTCCTTCACAAGCAGCGGCCGGTGAAAAAATGTTACCGCATCCAATGGCTGAGGTGAAAAGTGGGATTGAGAAGTTACTGTGCATTGCCAACGTGTGAACCAGATTATTTTGCCCCTTTCGACCCCTTGGCTGGCCGAGTAGGGCAGAGCCCTTTAGAGATAGAATTTCTCTATTTCCTCTTTGATTCACGCCGAGTCCAAGATTGCTCATGCTCGACAAAGATCTGGGCAGTTGTACCTTCTGATCTATCGTGCCGCCCTTGACACATGATGAAGTAGATGCATATAGAAGACTGCGGGTACGCTGCTCCGCTGCAGATCTGCGCAAGGGAGCCGTACTTCCATGCCTGCATGCGTGCTCTGATTTGGTTGTTGAAATCGACGAGTCAGCTGCTGCCATCAAGTCGATGATTTACGTTGATCACGTTGAAGAACGCGGCTAGATGCGATCTAGCCGCCGATGTAGATGAGGTTCCCGCCCGGATAACGAAATCCAGTCGCGCGCTTTCCATAGACGGCGCCAATTGATGAGGCGGTTCCTCGGCAGTGCCCACCATGAGGGGCTTAGGATTGACGAAAGACGATGATGGAGATTCCGGGAGCGAGAGAAGGCACGACTTACCTAGGTTCACGTCCCCGCGGTGGAGGATCGCTACGTCCTGCTAGCAATCCAGTATATAAATATATGTGTACAGGGGGCTGCTGTTGGCGGAGTTGTTGTATCTAGTCTAATTCTAATCTGCGGGTTGTGATATCTAGGTGTATCGCGTGTACGTTTTCTGTTTCTCCCCCTCCTCTAAGGGGTGCCCCTGTCTGGCTTTATATATCAGCCAGGCTAGGATTTACAAGAGTCCTAGTAGAATACAAATTGGAGTCTTCTTTCTTGTAGTCCAAGTTGATATTACATGCGCGTTCAGCTTGTCGAGTCCTTATGCTGGTCCATCTTGATAATCTGCACCGGGTATAGCAATGTCGCGTACCTGAAGGGTAATTCCCACATCACCTGATTAGTCTTCAAGCTCCCCACACAATTCTAGAAACTGATTGCCTGCATACTGTTAATACGCTCTAGAGCAAAGACATGGATAGGTCATCTTGTTGGAGCCTATATTCGGAAGGACAAGAGCTTCTGAAAATCTTCATCAGTCTATCTCCATTTGTAAGGTGGATCGTGAGAGCAACAGTTTGGCGCATGCTTTGGCGCAATTAGGCAAAAAAGGTGAATCTAGTGTACTCGGTGACTCTATTCATGTTTTCTTGTCGGGTTTAGTTACGACTGTAATCATATTGGGTCGCTGAGCCCCCTACCTTTTTAGGCCCCCTACCTTTTTAGGACTACCTCTTTAGGTGATGTAACCATTCCGTGACTATGGAGCAGCAAATTTCTTAAGCACTATTTTTCTTAGTAGGATATCAATGAGAACTAGAAGATTTTTAATGAGACGGCTTGCTTGCATAATATATTGTATAATTCATCTTAAAAAAAACTGCCTCTGATTACTTTGCACCTGCTACTTGGAGCATTTCACATACCCAAATTTGGCTGGATGCACATTTGCTACAAGACACACAGCAATACATACACAACCTAATACTAGACTGGACCAACTGTTGTTGTCGATGGCTACATGCAAACTAATTTGTTGGTTTCCATATATCTTACCAAACCGAAATTGGTTAGCGAGCTCCATCCTAGCTATATATGTCTCTTGACGTCTAACTTCAAGCCATATATTACCTCAATCCTCAAAAGGAAGTCAAGTAATCGACAGACCGGTAGTATTGATCAATATAATAGTGATCATAATGATCAGGATCATACCAATTAAATTAAACACAAGTGCTTCTCTAGCTATGAGCTTTCTGATACTACAAGTTATGGTATTGTAGTTGCTAGCTCATGTAGAATCACTCTACCATGAGCTGCCTTTTGCAAAGTGCTAGCTAGCTGTCTTGCACTGTGTTTATTTTTCATTTTTATGGCTCTATCGTTTAACGTGTGGAGGAATCAGCATGCGGTAGGTTGCAGAGAAAGTGGCAGGACACCTAGAGGGCAATATCTACATTTTGTCGTTGTAGTATCATAGACTCAACTTGGATTTCACACATCACCAAATTATAGGAGGCAGTTCAATTCGTGGTCGCCACCATATATACGCAAAATCGTTTACGTTGTGGAAATATACAACAGTTTGAGCGACGTTTTCTGTTGTCCTGGATATAGCAAAGAGATGCTTTGAGTATGTCATATACATAGCTTGTTGGAGACCTTTTGATTTAATTTGCTAGCGTTGACCGAACATGATGAATTCTATCAAATTTAAACAAGAACGTTTTAACCCAATATGTGCAAACCATGACTACGGTACTCTTGCAAACGAATCATTTAGGCTTGAGAGCGATAAATCGCCCTCCACTATCCCTAGTGATGGGCTGAAGATCTTGACCACGTGGTGTCAAGTGTGTGGGTGGCATGACCGGCTGAAGTTGGCAGTGGCTAGGTCAGGATTGGCGCAATTCTTCATTCGTGACAGGTGGTCGTGGCCAGCAAAAAAGGACGGACCTCAACCCAGGTCTAGGCCCATCTTGGGTAGGGCAGGCCCTGCCTAGTGATTTCAGGCATTCCTGGGAACCCACCCCTAGCCATGCATGGCTAGGGTGCTAGATTCGGGCCACATGCCAAGATCCGCGACCGCTTGACATTCCCGTTTAGGGCACCCTGCTTGGTATGCTTCCTTGTCCTGGAACTGATTTGTTGGCCTCGACATTTTCGGACCGATTTGGTGGTCTTATTGTTCTCATGTCAGCCACTTAACAGTTGCGAGATCTTGGATGTCGGTGAAGGTGGACTGCGCGAGCATCTCTACGGCGATCGATGTTGCGGTGGTGATGGTCTCCCTCCTTCGTCGTGGTGGGCGAGGGGGGATCCTGGTGCTGGCGGCGCTTAGGATTTGGAAGCTCCTAGATGACGTGTTGGGGGCCTGACTCGAGGGCAGTGGGCCTATGAGATACTGGGGTGCGAAGGTTTTTCCGGTTGAAAGCCCTATGCTTCGGTGCCAACGAGGGGCGCTATGCATCATTACCTTCTAGGGGTGTCGTCGTGCAGCTTTGAGCCCCCTCGGTTTCATTCCGGTGCCTTGGTAACAAGTTTGGTTTTTCTTATTCTTTTTTAGCCTTTGATCTGCATTGCATTGTGAGATGATTTGTCATCACGTTGTATCTGTTCGATTGTTTAGCTTTATTTACAGAGTGAAGCACGTGGTGACCGAAATACGCACGACCCCAACCCTAGCCCCCACCGCACCCCCTCCTCCCGTCGCCGCCGCCGCCGGTGGCGCCGCCGGGCAAAGCCCCGGTGGAGTGGCGGCGGCGGGGGCTCCTCCTCTGCTGTGCCGGTAAGCGCCCGGCCTAGTCTTCGCGTGGTGCTCTGGGACGGCGTCGAGATGGTGGAGGCGACGTCGCGTCGAAATAAGGATGTTGGAGCTCGATCCGCATCTCGGCAAGGCCACTTGTGGCGGCGCCGGCGAGCTGCTGGCCTGGTTTCATCTCAGATCTGTGGATCGGGGGAGGGTGGATTCCCCGGGCACGGTCGAATTTCGACCCTGCCGTGGAGTTTGAGGAGTCTGTTCTGGAGTCGGAGGAGTGTTGTTGCTGTTGCCTTCTCCTCGGACGGCCGTGGTGGCGAGGGAGACGAAGGAGATGGCACCATTGTCTTCCTTTTTAGGGTTTGTGTTCTTCTGGTGGCTTGCGGCAGTCACGTTTTACAGCTTCTTCCGGCCGGCCTTGGTGGCGAGGGGAGGAGGCGGTCCGACGTGGCGACGCCAAAATCGGCCAGATGGTCGGGAGAAAGACCCTTCTTCCTCCTTGTCGGTATGATATGCTGCTATTGTTCTTCTTCTTCCTCGACTCTGATGCTGGAGGGAGTTCCTGGTTTTCCCGGGCGGATGGCCCAGCCGCGGTGCTGGACCGGTCGGTTGACTCGAGTTCCCTTCCTTTCGGAGGGGACACTTTTCGCGGTACTCAAAGCCAAAGATGGCGACGGCTGCTGCAGGCGTGTTGGATTGGTGTCCATGCCTTCTCGGTGCTGGTGTCAAAGAAGGAGGAAGCAGCGTGGTGGCAATTGCACCGTGGTCGAAGATGTAAGGGTATATTGCCCCTATGTGTGGTTTTGGTAATTAATGACAACCCCTATGGACTAATGTTTTCATTGAGTTTATATGAAGCAATATTCCATAGGTACTACTTGTACTCCATATGTTGGATTCAAGTATGGATGCCATGAAGATAAAGATATACCTTGTGTATTGGCATCAAGATCATCGGTTAGAAGATACAAGGTTGAGTCGTGCAAGTTCAAGATGAGCATCTCAAGTGGATCACATGCTTGAAGCTTGCCGTCCATTTGGTGACATTGGACATATGAAGATGTGTATCAATGGAGCTTTCCCATCATGGTGTATGGGGGAGCATTTGCGAGTCTTCACGAAGCAACGATGATCAAGTAAGGCATTCCGGCTTGTGTAGAGCTTGAAGAGTTATCATCAAGATCAAGCGGGATGCGCAAGGCACGGTATGACCTTGATAGGTTTTCCTTTTACCGGTCTCAAGGTGGTTGATGGGAGACCGGATTATAGGATAGATAGCCGCACTATTAAGAGGGGCTTTCGGTTGGGTAACTTGATCACATCGTCTTAGAGAGCTCAACCCTTTGCATACTTTGCATATCCTTATTGCTTCTTGGTGTTTCTCTGTGTGAGGTTCTGAGCTTGTTGCTAGCTTTACAACAAGCCCAAGTTCATCAAAACGGAATCCGCATGCATCTTCTATTGCGTTTTCGAGTTTGGACGTCTTCACCGTTTCTTGGGAGACTCCCTCTCTAAAAACATCTAAAAATATCCTGTGAGGAGTCTCCATATTTCCAACAAAAATTGGTTTCATGTCATTCGGGGTTCGGGAGCAAAAGTTATTAAAGAAAAAGATAAAAGGAAAAAGGAGAAAAGAATAAAAGAAAAAAAGGGGAATGGGGCAGCCGGCCGGACCGGCCCAGTCGCCGGCCCACCCGGTCGAAGACCGGCCCTGGCACCGGTGCCATCCGGCCGGATCCAGGGGCATTTTGGCCCGTGACCGGCTTCGGGCCCGGTCCGCGACCGGCCTGCTCGGCTGCCTCCCCGGCCCGACCGGGCGCCTCCCTGGGCCGGCTTTGCCCCACGCGGCCCATGCGGCGCCACGCGCCCCGCGCGCCTCTGGCTTTTCTGCCGCTCAGCGGCTGCCACCGCCTCGCCCGGCCAGTGGGCCGGTCCGCCGGCTGGGCTGTCCGCCGGGCCGGTCGGGGCCTGGTTTTTCTGCCCGTTATGCGATTTTCACCCTGTTTTCTCCCCAACGGTTATTTCTTCTCCCCCCACTATAAATACTCTTCTTCCACCTTGAGCAAGTAGTTCTTCCTATTTCTCTCACCTCCATTGTTGCTATTTGAAGAACTTGCTCTCCCCCTTGATTCCTCCAACCATTCTTGCTCATATTTGAGGATTTGAGAGAGGAGATCTAGATCTACACTTCCACCAAACCGTTTCTTCTCTAAGTGAGGGAATCTCTTGGGATCTGGATCTTGGAGTCTTTGGTTGACTTTCCCCTTGTTCTTCCTCTCCAATCTCATCCTAGCATTCGTTGCTTTGGTGGGATTTGAGTGTGAAGGACTTGAACACCTCCGGTGTTCTTGCTTTGCATCATTGCATAGTGTTGAGCTCTCCACCACGATTTGTTCGAGTGAGAGACCGTGAGCTTGTTACTCTTGGAGGGTGACCTCCTAGTTGGCTTGGTTGGTGTCCCGGTGATCTCTTCGTGAAGATTGTGAAGGGCCCGGGCTTCTCCTTCGTGGAGCTTGTGAAGTGGTTGTGGAGCTTGCCATCTCCGGAGCGGAGGAAAAGCTAACCATAAGGAAAGGGCCATTATCCTTCGTGGGTGTGGTTCGGAGAATAGGGTGAGCCTTCGTGGCGCGGGGAATCCTTCGTGGGACCTCCACTCCTCCAAACGTGACGTACCTTGTTGCAAAGCAAGGGAACACGGGAATACATCCTCGTCTCCGCGTGCCTCGGTTATTTCTATACCCGAGCTCTCTTTCCTTGTGATAGCCATCGTGCTTGAAGTATATATATATCTTGCTATCACTTGTGCTACATATATCTTGTGCCTATCTTGCTTAGTTCTAGTTGTTATTGTTATACCTAGTTGAGCTTAGCATATCTAGGGTTTGTGCTTGTAAACTAAACGATAGTTTAATTCCGCATTCTTACAAGACAAATCCGAAAGAGTTTGTAATTGCCTATTCACCCCCCTCTAGGCGACATCTCGATCTTTCAGAACATGATGACCTGCTTGCGCTTGGTTGTAGTTCTTTCTGCAGGGGTCTTCTCTCAAGTTTATGGGATGATGACACAGAGATCCGGAGATCTTCATGGGTTATGGTGGTCTTATGGTGTTCTAGGTGTTCTTGATCCTTTGTATTCGTGTTTCTCTGTGCTTGTAAGGATCAACAACTTTGTATCTTTCCATGATATGAATGGTGAGAAATTCTCAAAAAAAAAATTACATAGTGAAGCCAAAGCATGTTTCTCAATAGCAATGAATCGGTCAACACGAGGTTCACATACGCCACCAAATGAAAAGTCGTCGTGTGACACTGTTCAGAAAGCACTAAACCGTGCACTGCACTAATACAGTAAACAAAGCATATTCAGACTGTTCAGGAGATTGGCAGCTAGTATGAGCTAGCTATCGTGCGTGTTCTCGAGAGAAAATCTCCTGTGCCAATGATTGATCACAAGTTGCATACCAGATTGCAACCCTGTTTTTTCTATAAAAAGAAATCGAAGCGCGGTTTAGCATTTATCATTTTATTTTATTTGGCAGAAATAAAATGAAATGAGTGATAATCTGATTTCATTTGGCAATCCACATAAATGGCCGGGTACGAAGAGAAATCAAAATTTGGCACAAGATGAAATTCATGGAATTTCCAATTGAACTTGATACCACTTTCATGGCAGCCAAACGAGTTAATTCTCGAAATCACAGATAAATTTCTTGATTCCAACCCCCAGATGATGAAAGCCAAACGAGCTCTTAAGAGAATGGCATAGCATTAAGTTAGTATGGAACTATGGAAGCAAGACTTGCGTGGAAAGAAGTGATCATCAACAGCAAGGAGCCACACGAAGCTGGTCGACGGCGTGCTGGTGCGGGTGCGTGTGTTGCGTAGCAGCCTCCGGAAGGAAGAAGATAGATACCATTATGGCGAGATTTAGCTAGCAGCAAGATCATATCCATGGGCCAAGGCGGCCATCCGATTGTAAATGGACGGCCACAACGAGCGGCTGCTGAGTGTGATGTGACCCCCAGATGGTGACTAGTAGACATTAAGCAACACATGCATGCCCGGTGGCGACTAGTTTGGTGCGCGTACAGCAGGCATGCTGGTGTGCTCCACCTCCACGGATTGTTGCACGCATGCTGGTTCGCTATGTTCTTATTTGGCTTTTGAGGCTATTTTGAAGTGATCTCAAATGTACTCATTCAATTATCGACGTGAGATCGTTAGGGCATGTACAATGGTAGAGAAGACACGTCTTTTCTTAGCTATCCACATCATCTAGAGAGGACACTAACGATAACGTGTACAATGCATCGTCTCTTTGTGTTATCTCTTACAATTAATGAGAATCAGTTAATTTTGGTAGAAAAATAGGCTGCTAAGGGAAGACATGTGGTACAATGGAGCAAATTGTTTTCTCTTATTTTCTAAGAGATCATCCCTTAGCTAAGGGAAGGCAACCTTCTCTTTCTCTATTCTCTCTCCTCCAACTCAGCAAATATCCTACGTGGCGGCTGTAAGGGAAGGCTGACGTCATCCCATTGTACATGCCCTTATCTAGGGGAATCTGGTGCTGATGCTGTCACCTATCAGCTAACAGTTGCCGATCGAGAGGCGGCTATATTCTTTTTATTGTTAGGCTATATTTAATTTTTAATTGACCAAGAATTAGCTTCATTCTCTCGTCGTATGGTTTTGCATGCCACAAACAATATTTTACATATGTGGATGTTTCACTATAGGATTCATGCACGACGCCGACGGCATTTGCCAAGGCCGTCGGCATAGCACCGAAACCCATCGCTGTACGTATGTACCGACATACAACCGTCGGCTTAGGTCGTGTCATCGCAGGTTCATGGCCGTCGGCGTACCTAAGGCTGTCAGCGTAGACGACGTGTGCCGGCTCACCACCGGCGTCAGTTGCCGTTGGCTGCTGTAATAGACGGACAGGAAGAGAACGGCGCTGACAACCTTTACCGTTGGCACACCTGTCACGCGTCACCACCTCGAACGCTCGCCTGCTGACGCGATGCCAGCGGCGTAATGCAGCGACGGTCACGTCGTTACTCCTCGTCGTCGCGGGAGGCCTCCTGGAAGGAGCTACGCCGACGACTTTGTCGTCGGCATAGCTGCCACGTGCCTGCGCATGGAGCACCTGGAGAGAACCTACCCCAACAGTTATACCGTCGGCGCCATTGCCGTCAGCATAACTCCTAGGTTTCCCCCCCCCCCGCTGTTGCTTCTGCGTCGTCCCTGCATTTCAATATTTAATCAACCATCAAATTCCATACAACCAATGAACCAAGTCCAAATGGCACAACAAGTTCACATGAAACATCAAATTCATTACACATAGTCCAAATGGCACAACAAGTTCACATGACCTATCAACCATATGATATAGCATCGAGAAACTTCGTTCCATACAACAACTCCAAATGGCACAACAAGTTCGCATGACACATCAAATTCATTACACATAGTCCAAACGGGTCACTAAAAAATTTGTTCGATACAAACCGATCATCAAGGGTTTCTAGCACCAGCACAACAAATACTTCACTGTCGAGAGCATCTGTCACGACAAAATGAAACACAGCAGCTGTTTAGCATGGCGAATTGTTGAAAGACAAAGTTTAGCATGTGCATTGTTCAAATTCAAAGTTTATCATGGAAAGTTGGTCTAAGTGTACGCTTGAAACTAACCGGCATCAGCGAGTGTCGGCGCGACTCACGGTTCTCGCCATGGGCGAGCGGGAGCGAGACAGATTCACCCGGGCTAGGATCACCTAGGTGAAGTCGAGTAACCGTGGGTAACTCGTTGGGCGAGATAGAAGCACGCCCAAAGAAAGTGGTGAAATTAGCCGATCCATGCATGTTTGAGCAAAATATAGCAAGTGTAAAAATTAATGTGCAAGAAAAGAGTAACTAGTAACCGAGTAGTATGGCAAACTACTAAGCAGCATCCATGTGGGCAGGTGTGCTAGGACTTCTTGCTTCGATGGCATCATTGCACTGCTAGAAAAAGGCCTAGTCGTAGAATGCTACTAGTGGCGCACCACTTTTCTAGTGCGCCACTGATAGGCAAGTTAGCAGTGGCGCACCACCACTAAATATCTGACATGATCCCCCCCCCCCCGCCCATCAGTGGCGCACTAGTAAGGGGTGCGCCACTGGTAAGTGTGGGGCTGTGGGCATAGATAAGAGCAAAAGTGGCGCACCACATATAGGTGCGCCGCTGCTACCTCAAATAGTGTAGTGCCACAACTATATGTGGTGCGCCACTTGTAACTTCTGCCCAAAATTCCCACCACACACCTCCCCTCCCCCCCCCCTCCATTGCCTTTTTCGGTTTCAAAAAAATAAAAGAAATAGATAGAAATGTCAAAAAAATCGTTGGAGATTCCCATGTATTATGTCATCTAGTTTTAATGAGAATTAACAACCATGAATTTCGACTTATTAGGCAAAATGGCGTCATATTTCGGTAAAACTAAATTTCTGGTTGCATACGACCTTCCGGCCTCCAATGAAATCTTTTTTATATGAAAATGTATCTACGCGAAATTTCCTATCTGATTTCAACCCCTCTAAGCGTTTAGACAATTTTTAGATTTTCGAAAAACAAGGAAACATGACTTTTTCAGGTTTTAGATTTCAGGCAGAAATTTCAAAAAAAAAGAGAAAAAAAGGTAGATGCGCCACTGCTAAGCTTCCCGCCTATGAAATTTGAAATGGTCGGTTGCACTTTACCCTTATCTCCTCCCTCCTCCACACTACTTCTCCATTCACTCCCTCCTCCTCCAACTCTTCCCTCCTCCTCCTCCACTCTGGCCTCCTCCTCCTCCTCCACTTCGGCCTCCTCCCTACACTCTGGTCTCCTCTTCCACTATCTCCTCCTCCAACTCCAACTCTAACGCCGGCCTCCTCATCCTATCCTTCCTTCTTTCCTTCCTCTTCTTCAGCTGCAAGTGGAGCTTCACATACAGAGAACGTAACAACATGCATACTAGAACGAAAATCATTAAAAATGCAAAATAAAAAATCAAAAAAAAATCAAGATCCAAATTTCAAACTTTTACCAGTGGCGCACCTCTTTTTCCCGTAGTGACCATATAGTAGTGGCGCACCTATACGTGTTAGCAGTTGCGCACTAGGTGGTGCACCCAGGTACACCAATGATAGAGAAAACCAGTGCGCCACTGCTAAGGCTTTCTCTAATAGCGTTGGCATCGATGGTATTGCTGGAGGATCGACACAGCACCAGTCGTCATAGCTAAGAAAAGCGCCTGCAAGTTAGAAAAATAGTAAAAAAAAATAGCTAGAATGGGTAACAATCAACCTTATTAACCTTACTAAACTCGTTCTGGTGCGAGCGGGCAGCCACACTTGCTTCTTTGTATTTCTACATCTTCTCCATGTACTCAACATGAAGCTGCTCGTAGGCTTCCTCCCAACGGTCCTACAGTTTAACATAATGAATCACATCGATATAGATATGTGCGTGTCAGTACATGTACGTGAAGCCGGTTACACCACAGGGTTCAACATTGGATGTAGCAACATCACACCACATTTATGGACACACACAAGTTTTGGGGCATTCTCCCCCTCCAAGGAGCGCGATCCCTAACCCGTTGATGGCGCGCTTTACAGCTTTGACTCGATCGCAATGGCGGTGCTCCAATGGACTTATGCTATCATTTGGGCTTGGTAAGTCATAGGTACATGAGGAAAAATTGAATACAAACACAACTAAATCTTACATTGGAACTAATGGAATTAAATCGGAATGAAGCCAAAAAAAAAATCAGAATAGGTATGCCGACGGTATTGCCAAGGGCATGGCTACCTGTTGTGAAGGGTCAACGCCTGAAATGTTTGAAG
Organism: Lolium multiflorum; assembly: GCA_030979885.1. Lineage (NCBI taxonomy): Eukaryota > Viridiplantae > Streptophyta > Magnoliopsida > Poales > Poaceae > Lolium > Lolium multiflorum. Next base: position 114,242,390 of record CM061748.1, on the reverse strand, counting down.
AGCTATGCCGAATGCCGTCGGCATAGCTCTGCGCCGTCAAACGGTCGCCTACATGCCGCTTCTAGCTCCACGTGGCAGCGGTGTAGGCCGACGCCGAGGCTGTGCCGAAGGCTACTGTCGACACAACTATGGATATGCCTAAGGCTTCGGTACACCGACGGGGCCTTCCACTTAGGTTGAGTTGTGCTGATGGTCTTTTTCTAGCCATGGGCATCCGGAGGCTACGCCGACGGCGGCCCTGATGTTTTTCCATTGGCACGGCTCCTGGCCTTCGGCGTTTGACCGGTTTCATGTAATTTTTTTGGTATAGTGAACCATTTCTCTCAGTTGCAATCTTGGAACCAAAAAATTCTAGTCGCAACCTCATCAGCAACTGAAAATCTTAGTTGCAGCTTCACTTGCAACTCATAGGACACACAAATGATGCAAATATAACAGATTTAGAGGTGAATGAGCTCTAACTTGATTCAAGCAAAACTTTTACTTCCTCCATTCAGTAGTGTAAGTCCTTTTAGCTTTAGTGTAGGTTAACTCATTTTCGCGTGTTTAAATGTGATTTAGTGTGTAGATTCACTCATATTGATATGTATTTAGATCATTTTAAAATACTACCACCGTACCAATTTGTAAGTCATGCGCGTGTAGCTAGGACGTTAATTTAACCTCTATAATATAAATAACAAAAATATACCATTAGAAAATATAGGATGCAAAGTTTCTAGTGATATATTCTTCTAATACATAATCCATATTAAATTGGTTAAATTAATAACTTAGAAATACGTGTAGGACTAATAAATCGGTATGGAAGGAGTATCTAAAAGGTATTGCGGAGAGAGTATTATTTTTAATATGAGTAGGCCTCTCGCTACTTCTACGCATCAAATAGCTACGACATCGGAATAGTGTACAACTATATGTCGCACATTAGGATAAATCTACACACTATTTAATGTATTGATGCATTCAAATATAAACAAATCCATAACATCTTTCCCGAGACGGAGGAAATATGCATCATCATAATTTCCAGTGTCAATTCACGCGATTTTGATCTTCTTCCCAGTCTTAACCACGTCAGCGGCATGGTTGGACTAGTCCATCAGTTTCCAGGCATGCATGGCTGGTCAACTAGGCTATATGGGTTCTCTTTCTAGAATTCTAGTTCGTTGACAGATATGGCGAACGTGCACGGCAACACGCCGGAGTCCGGACGCACCGTTAGCTGTGACAGGGAGAACATATGGCGGTGACGCGACGGGCGCGCACGACGGCGAGGATGACGACGCACACTGAGCTGGGTGCCGTGACACGCGCGCACACTGGGCCTGCTTCGAGTTCGCCCACAACGCACGCATGCATACCGCCTACCGGAGAAGAGCATAACGACGGCAGTCCGCCGAATCGACCAATCGATGAACTCTATCACTCGATCCTACGTCCACACCCCTGTATTTTGCAGCCGGCCGATCGGCTGTATTGTACTACTACTGATACGTGCAGTCGTGCCGGCCTATCTACTCCCTCCGGACTTTATTAATCCACGCAGCAGCTGCCCAGGTCCATGTTAAATCATGCTAGCTACACTCCAAGTGGATTAAACTCGACCGGAGGTAGTAGTTTTGAAACGGCCGAACTCCTCGTTGAAATGTTTCTAGGTAGCCAGATATATATCTAGCATGTTGCTTCACGCACTCTCTGATTTCCCACTTGTTCTCTCAAACCATTTGAGCAGGAGATCCTCACGTAGTCACTGACATACTCCCTCCCTCTCTCCCTAACTTTTGAAAAGTTACAAATGGTAGGGTGTTGATTCTGGCAAGTCCGGATGACCCATATATGGTGAGGCTTAGAGCATCTCTAGCAGAGCCCGTAAACACGTGAATTGAAAAATGCGAGTTCAGTCCACCGAACTCGTGTTTATGGGCCAGAAAACTGTTGTGGCAGATTAGAAACCGAAAAGAGAAACTAAAAAGCGAAATTCGAAATGGCTCGGGTAAATTAGGCGATGATCATAGTTCGAGATGAAATTGATGCTCCGATTGAGCTTCAAAACTTACATTGTTCGACAAATTAAAGCTATATTACTGGTACACCGGCGAGCGCTACTTAGCTAAGAAAAATGCGGCCTAATATAGTGGCCTACGCGCGCGGCGGTGCCGGTGGTGGCGCAGCGTGTCGGCGGCAGACGGCGCCGACGCTGTCGTGGACGAGCTTCCCGCGTCGTCGGCGTCAAGCTCGACTATTTCGAGCTTGACGCGGCGGACGAGTTTTTTGGCCTCATATTCTCAGACCTGGCGGACGGCGTCCGCCTCCTCCCGGCGGAAGAGAGCGCGAGCATCCGCCTCGCTGACGGCCTTGGTCTGCGCGAGGACATCCTCCTCCTCGTCTCTGCCGTGGACGTAGTCCCTGGCGGAGATGGTGGGCGACCGCGCGTTGACGAGGTCCTCCTCGTCGCTGCTGACCGCGACGGGGAGCCGCGGTGCGCGGCTTGACTGGCCGGACGAGGAGCCCTCGCTGGCGTTGTCGTACCTGGCGAGCTTCCCTGGGGGCGTGAGCCCCCAGTTCGTCCACCGGCGGGTGCTACGCTTGCACGCGTCCTCCGACCGATTCCATTTGTGCCGCTCCGCCTCGGTGCGGAACACGGGCGGGCGCGGCGGCGAGTCGCCGCCGCCCAATCCGGGGCCACGGCCTTGGCCTCCGCCACGGGACGCCATCGCGCCGACGCAGAGGCTGGATCGCTGCTTGGGGCTCGCTGGATTGCTCGCCGGAAAAGGGACTTGGCGGCGGTGGAGGGGAGAAGGGTTTGTGAACCGAACTCCCCTCCGCGAACCCTTTTAATACGGGGAGACCGATCGATTTCTCGGGGGCCCGAACTCGCTTTACGGGCCAGGCCGCGAGTTCGGGCTCCGTTCTGGCCCAGTTTCGGCCCGAACCCTATTCTCGCCGGAATTTTACGGTTACGGCCGCGAGTTCGGGCTCTGCTAGAGATGCTCTTAGGGCATCTCCAACGCGGCGACCCAAATCAGACGCGTTGGCCCGTCCGGATGGGGCCGTTTGGGTGGTTGCGCGGACACGCGGATAGGCGGATCTGGTCGTCGGTCCGCTTGGGTCGCGCACTGCGCCCAACGCGCGGACGCACCCCAAAAGTCAAAGATAACAAAAATAAGAAAAAACAAAAACAAATTAAATTTAAACTACAGTTCATTTAAACTTAGCCCTATTTTGGGCTATTTTTACACAAGAAAGCCCTATATGGGCTTTAAACTAAAAAAAGGGGGAAACCCTAGTCTAGGGTTTGGGACACGGTGGCCGCCGGTGCGCCACCCTACTCCCAGTAGTACTCACCGTCGATGAGGACGATGCCCCCGGCGGCGATGCATTGTTCCGGCTGGACACGCCGGAGGGCACCGGGGACTCCGGCCAGGGCGACCACTACGCCCTTTCCCAGGCGGAGTGCGGGTCCGGAGGGCTCGCCGGCCTGCGCAGGCATGCTAGCCGCGCCGACTCCTTCTTCCACTACTCCGCCGCAGCGGCCTGCAGCTCCGCCTCGTGCCAGAACGCGGCTAGGCACTCATCCTCCTCCCGGAGCGCGGCCTGGCGCGTGGCCTCCTCCTGCCGGCACGCCATGGCAAGGAACGCCCACGCGTGCGTCCTCCTTGGCGTTCCTAGCCTCCTCCTCCAGCGCGGAGGCGTGTAGCATCTTGGCGAGGTGCGGCCATTTGGCCAGCTCCTCGAGGTCGTTGACCTCGCGGGACGCCGCCAGCGCGGCGTGCAGCTTAGGGTCGTCGTCCTCCTCGGGCTGGGCCTGTGGCGCTTGCGCTGGCTGCCGCGGGCTCGTCGATGTAGAGGTCGCCGAGGCGGCGGCCAGCCCTCCTAGCACGCGTGCGCAGCTGCCCGCGAGGCCTCGTCGTCGCTGATACGTCTCCAACGTATCTATAATTTCTTATGTTCCATGCTACTTTATTGATGATATCTACATGTTTTATGCATACTTTATGTCATATTTATGCGTTTCCGGAACTAACCTATTGACGAGATGCCGAAGTGCTGTTTCCTGTTTTTGGTTTCAGAAATCCTAGTAAGGAAATATTCTCGGAATTGGACGAAATCAACGCCCAGCATCTTAGAATCCCGGGAGCTTCCACCCGAGAGCTGCCAGAGAGGGGCCACAGGGGCCCACATGGTGGTGGCGCGCCAGGCCTGGGCCGCGCCCGTTGTCCGGTCGCCTCGTCAGCCCTCCGACTCCGCCTCTTCGCCTATTTAAAGGTCCTTGACCTAAAACTCGATACGAATAAGTCACGGTACGCGAAACCTTCCGAGCCGCCGCCATCGCGAAGCCAAGATCCTGGGGACAGAGTCTCTGTTCCGCACGCCGCCGGACGGGAAGTGCCCGGAAGGCTTCTCCATCGACACCGCTGCCATCTCCACCGCCATCTTCATCACCGCCTGCTCCCATGAGGAGGGAGTAGTTCTCCATCGAGGCTCGCTGTACCGGTAGCTATGTGGTTCATCTCTCTCCTATGTACTTCAATACAATAATCTCATGAGCTGCCTTACATGATTGAGATTCATATGATGATGCTTGTAATCTAGATGTCATTATGCTAGTCAAGTGGGTTTTACTTATGTGATCTCCGGAGACTCCTTGTCCCACGTGTGTAAAGGTGACAGTGTGTGCACCGTGTGGGTCTCTTAGGCTATATTTCACAGAATACTTATTCACCGTTATGAATGGCGTAGTGAAGTGCTTATTTATATCCCTTTATGATTGCAATGTGTTTTGTATCACTATTTATCTATGTGCTACTCATGTGATGTTATTAAAGTAGTCTATTCCTCCTGCATGATGTAATGTTGACAGTGTGTGCATTGTGTAGTTCTTGTCGTAGATTATGATCATAATCTCTTGTAGGTTATGGAGTTGATTATCGCTATGATAGTATTGATGTGATCTATGCCTCCTTCGTAGTGTGATGGTGACAGTGTGCATGATATGTTTGTACTTGGTCTATTTTGCAAAGATCTATTATACTCTAAGGTTACTTAAACTTGAATATCGAATGTTGTGGAGCTTGTTAACTCCGGCATTGAGGGCTCGTGTAATCCTACACAATTAGTGGTGTTCATTATCAAACAAGAGTATATGTAGCACAAAGGAAGAGAACTTATTTATTATGTGATCAATGTTGAGAGTGTCCACTAGTGAAAGTATAATCCCTAGGCCTTGTTCCTAAATACTGTTATCGCTGCTTGTTTACGTTCTATGCATGTTTACTTTCGCAATATTACTACCATCAATTGCACGCCAGCAAGCTTTTCTGGCGCCGTACTACTGCTCATATTCATTCATACCACTTGTATTTCACTATCTCTTCGCGAACTAGTGCACCTATTAGGTGTGTTGGGGACACAAGAGACTTCTTGCTTTGTGGTTGCAGGGTTGCTTGAGAGGGATATCTTTGACCTCTTCCTCCCTGAGTTCGATAAACCTTGGGTGATCCACTTAAGGGAAAACTTGTTGCTGTTCTACAAACCTCTGCTCTTGGAGGCCCATGATGCGCGTAGATGTACACGTCCGTTGGGAACCCCAAGAGGAAGGTATGATGCGCACAGTGGCAAGTTTTCCCTCAGAAAGAAACCAAGGTTGAATCGAACCAGGAGGAGCCAAGAAGCACGTTGAAGGTTGATGGTGGCGAAATGTGATGCGGCGCAACAACAGGGATTCCGGCGCCAACGTGGAATCTGCACAACAAAACCAAAGTACTTTGCCCCAACGAAAAAGTTGAGGTTGTCAATCTCACCGGCTTGCTGTAACAAAGGATTAAGCGTATCGAGTGGAAGATGTTTGCAAGAAAATAGTAAAACACAATTGCAGATTGTATGCTATATAAAGAATAGGACCGGGGTCCACAGTTCACTAGAGGTGTCTCTCCCATAAGATAAAAGCATGTTGGGTGAACAAATTACAGTCGGGCAATTGACAAATAGAGAAAGGCATAACAATGCATATACATGATATGATAAATATAGTGAGATTTAATCCGGGCATTACGACAAAGTACATAGACCGCCATCCAACGCATCTATGCCTAAAAAGTCCACCTTCAGGTTATCATCCGAACCCCATTCAGTATTAAGTTGCTAAGCAACAGACAATTGCATTAAGTATGGTGTGTAATGTAATCGACAACTACATCCTTAGACATAGAATCAATGTTTTATCCCTAGTGGCAACAGCACATCACAACCTTAGAACTTTCTGTCACTGTCCTGTCAATGAAGGCATGAACCCACTATCGAGCATAAATACTCCCTCTTGGAGTTAAGAGTACAAACTTGGCAGAGCCTCTACTAATAACGGAGAGCATGCAAGATCATAAACAACACATAAACAATAGATTGATAATCACCATAACATAGTATTATCTATCCATCGGATCCCGACAAACACAACATATAGTATTACATATAGATGATCTTGATCATGTTAGGCAGCTCACAAGATCCAACAATGAAGCACAACAAGGAGAAGACGACCATCTAGCTACTGCTATGGACCCATGGTCCAGGGGTGAACTACTCACTCATCACTCCGGAGGCGATCATGGCGATGAAGAGTCCTCCGGGAGATGAATCCCCTCTCCGGCAGGGTGCGGAGGCGATCTCCTGAATCCCCGAGATGGGATTCGCGGCGGCGGCGTCTGGAAGGTTTTCCGTATCGTGGCTCTCGGCACTGGAGTTTTCGACGGAGACTTTAAGTAGGCGAAAGGGCAACGCGGGGGCCACACGAGGGGCCCGGGGCAGGCCGGCGCGGCCAGGGCCTGGGCCGCGCCGCCCTAGCCCCTGGCTGCCTCGTGGCCCCACTTCGTTATCTCTTCGGTCTTCGGAAGCTTCGTGCAAAAATAGGACCCTGGGCGTTCCAATTCCGAGAATATTTCCTTACTAGGATTTCTGAAACCAAAAACAGCAGAAAAGCAACTGGCTCTTCGGCATCTTGTTAATAGGTTAGTTCCAAAATGCATAAATATGACATATAATGTGCATAAAACATGTAGGTATCATCAATAAAGTAGCATGGAACATAAGAAATTATCGATACGTTGGAGACGTATCAGCATCCCCAGCTTAGTTCTGCTCGTCCCGAGCAGGTAAAACGATAACAAAGATAATTTCAAGTGACATGCCATCATAATCTTGATCATACTATTTGTAAACATATGTAATGAATGCAGCGATCAAAACAAAGGTAATGACATGAGTAAACAAGTGAATCATATAGCAAAGACTTTTCATGAATAGTACTTCAAGACAAGCATCAATAAGTCTTGCATAAGAGTTAACTCATAAAGCAATAAATAGAAGTAAAGGTGTTGAAGCAACACATAGGAAGATTAAGTTTCAGCGGTTGCTTTCAACTTATAACATGTATATCTCATGGATATTGTCAACATAAAGTAATATAACAAGTGCAATATGCAAGTATGTAGGAATCAATGCACAGTTCACACAAGTGTTTGCTTCTTAAGGTGGAAGGAGATAGGTAAACTGACTCAACAATAAAAGTAAAAGAATGGTCCTTCAAGAGGAAAGCATCGATTGCTATATTTGTGCTAGAGCTTTGGTTTTAAAAACATCAAGAGAGCATAAAAGTAAAGTTTTGAGAGGTGTTTGTTGTTGTCAACGAATGGTAATGGGTACTCTAACTACCTTATCAACCAGACTTTCAAGAGCGGCTCCCATGAAGGACGTTATTTCTACCACCGTGGTAGATCATCCCTCTTCTCTTTTGTTTACACATGTATTTTAGTGGGGTGGCACTCCTTCCAACCTTTCTTTCACAAACCATGGCTAACCGATTCCATCGGGTGCCTGCCAACAATCTCATACCATGAAGGAGTGCCTTTTTTATTTTAATTTTATTATGATGACACTCCTCCCCACCTTTGCTTTCTCAAGCCATGGCTAACCGATTCCATCGGGTGCCGTCCAACCTTTCACATACCATGGAGGAGTGTCTATTTGCAAAATTAAGTTGCTTACTGATGAATCAGAGCAAAACATGTGAAGAGAATTATTAGTGAAGTTAATTAATTGGGGCTGGGAACCCTTTGCCAGCTCTTTATGCAAAGTTATTGGATAAGCGGATGAAGCCACTAGTCCATTGTGAAAGTCTGTCCGAAGTAAATGACAAGATCGAAAGATAAAACACCACATACTTCCTCATGAGCTATAAAACATTGACACAAATAAGAGATGATAAATTTTGAATTGTTTAAAGGTAGCACTCAAGCAATTTACTTTGGAATGGCTGAGAAATACCATGTAGTAGGTAGGTATGGTGGACACAAATGGCATAGTAGTTGGCTCAAGGATTTTGGATGCATGAGAAGTAATCCCTCTCGATACAAGGTTTAGGCTAGCAAGGTTATTTGAAGCAAACTCAAGGATCAAGTGCAGCAAAACTCACATAAAAGACATATTGTAAACATTATAAGACTCTACACCGTCTTCCTTGTTGTTCAAAACTCAATACTAGATATTATCTAGACCTTAGAGAGACCAAATATGCAAATCAAATTTTAGCAAGCTCTATGTATTTCTTCATTAATGGGTGCAAAGCATATGATGCAAGAGCTTAAACATGAGCACAACAATTGCCAAGTATCACATTATCCAAGACACTTTAGAATTACTACATGTATCATTTTCCAATTCCAACCATATAACAATTTAACGAAGAAGAAACTTCGCCTTGAACATTATGAGTAAAGCCTAAGGACACATGTGTCCATATGCAACAGCGGAGCGTGTCTCTCTCCCACAAAGTGAATGCTAGGATCCATCTTATTCAAACAAAAACAAAAACAAAAACAAACCAACGCTCCAAGTAAAGAACACAAGATGTGATTGAATAAAAATATAGTTTCAGGGAGGAACCTGATGATGTTGTCGATGAAGAAGGGGATGCCCAAGGCATCCCCAAGCTTAAACGCTTGAGTCTTCTTAAAATATGCAGGGGTGAACCACGGGGGCATCCCCAAGCTTAGAGCTTTCACTCCTCTTGATCATAGCATATCATACTCCTCTCTTGACCCTTGAAAACTTCCTTCACACCAAACTTCAAGCAAACTCATTAGAGGGTTAGTGCACAATTAATAATTCACACATTCAGAGGCGACACAAACATTCTTTTCACTTCTGGACATTGCATAAAGCTACTGGACATTAATGGATCAAAGAAATAAATCCAACATAGCAAAAGAGGCAATGCGAAATAAAAGGCAGAATCTGTCAAAACAGAACAGTCCGTAAAGACGAATTTAAAGCTGGCACCAGACTTGCTCAAATGAAAAAACTCAAAACTAATGAAAGTTGCGTAAATATCTGAGGATCACGCTCGTAAATTGGCAGATTTTTTCGAATTTTCTACAGAGAACTGTGCCCAGATTCGTGACAGACAGCAATGCTGTTTCTGCGCAGCGATCCCAAATATAACATCAACTTTAACATAGAAACTTTACTTGGCACAAAAACATGATAATGAGAGGTTGCTACAGTAGTAAACAACTTCCAAGACTCAACAAAACAAAAAATTGCTGTAGTAAAAACATGGGTTGTCTCCCATAAGCGCTTTTCTTTAACGCCTTTCAGCTAGGCGCAAAAAGTGCAAATCAAGTAACATCGAGAGTAGAAGCATCAACATCATAACTTGTTCTAATAATTGAATCAAAAGGCAACTTCATTCTCTTTCTAGGGAAGTGTTCCATACCTTCTTGAGAGGAAATTGATATTTAATATTACCTTCCCTCATATCAATAACAGCACCAACGGTTCGAAGAAAAGGTCTTCCCAATACAATAGGACAAGATGCATTGCATTCGATGTCCAAGACAACAAAATCAACGGGGACAAGGTTATTGTTAACCGTAATGCGCACATTATCAATCCTCCCCAAAGGTTTCTTTTTAACATTATCGGCAAGATTAACATCCAAATAACAATTCTTCAATGGTGGCAAGTCAAGCATATCATAAATCTTTTTAGGCATAACAGAAATACTTGCACCAAGATCACATAAAGCATTACATTCAAAGTCATTGAATTTCATTTTAATGATGGGCTCCCAACCATCTTCTAACTTTCTAGGAATAGAAGTTTCAAGTTTTAGTTTCTCTTCTCTAGCTTTTATGAGAGCATTTGTAATATGTTTTGTAAAGGCTAAATTTATAGCACTAGCATTAGGACTTTTAGCAAGTTTTTGTAAGAACTTTATAACTTCAGAGATGTGGCAATCATCAAAATCTAAATCATTATGAGCTACAGCAATGGGATCATTGTTCCCAAGTTGGAAAAAATTTCAGCAGTTTTGTCACAAGCAGTTTCAGCAGTTTTAGCAATTTCAGCAGTTTTGTACGCTTTGCACTAGGAGTAGAAACATTGCCAACACCAATTATTTTACCATTTATAGTAGGAGGTGCAGCAACATGTGAAGAATTAGCATTACTAATGGTGGTAATAGTCCAAACTTTAGCTACATTATTCTCTTTAGCTAGTTTTTTATTTTCTTCTCTATCCCACCTAGCACGCAGTTCAGCCATTAATCTTATATTCTCATTAATTCTAACTTGGATGGCATTTGCTGTAGTAGTAATCTTATTATCAATATCATTATTAGGCATAACTTTCAATTTTAAAAGATTAACATCAGAGGCAAGTCTATCAACTCTAGAAGCAATAGTATCAATTTTATCAAGCTTTTCCTCAACAGATTTGTTAAAAGCAGTTTGTGTACTAATAAATTCTTTAAGCATAGCTTCAAGACCAGAGGGTACACTCCTATTATTATTGTAAGAATTCCCATAAGAATTACCATAACCATTACCATTAGCAGAAGGATATGGCCTATAGTTATTACTAGAGTTGTTCCTATAAGCATTGTTGTTGAAATTATTATTTTTAATGAAGTTCACATCAACATTTTCTTCTTGAGCAACCAATGAAGCTAAAGGAACATTATTAGGATCAACATTAGATCTACCATTCACAAGCATAGACATAATCACATCAATCATATCACTCAAGGAAAAGGTTTCTTCAACAGAATTTACCTTCTTACCTTGTGGAGCTCTTTCCGTGTGCCACAGAGTAATTTATCATCATATCATCAAGAAGTTTTGTAGCCGCCCCCAATGTGATGGACATAAAGGTACCTCCAGCAGCTGAATCCAATAAATTCCGCGAAGAAAAATTTAGTCCTGCATAGAAGGTTTGGATGATCATCCAAGTAGTCGGTCCATGGGTTGGGCAATTCTTTACCAAAGTTTTCATTCTCTCCCATGCTTGAGCAACATGTTCAGTATCTAATTGCTTAAAATTCATTATGCTACTTCTCAAAGATATAATTTTAGCGGAGGATAATATCTACCAATAAAAGCATCCTTGCATTTAGTCCATGAATCAATACTATTCTTAGGCAAAGATAGCAACCAATCTTTAGCTCTTCCTCTTAATGAGAAAGGAAACACTTTCAATTTAATAATATCACCATCTACATCCTTATACTTTTGCATTTCACAAAGTTCAACAAAATTATTGAGATGGGCAGCAGCATCATCAGAACTAACACCAGAAAATTGATCTCTCATGACAAGATTTAGTAAAGCAGGTTTAATTTCAAAGAATTCTGCTGTAGTAGCAGGTGGAGCAATAGGTGTGCATAGGAAATCATTATTATTTGCATTTGTGAAGTCACACAACTTAGTATTTTCAGGGGTATTCATTTTAGCAACGGTAAATAAAACAAACTAGATAAAGTAAATGCGAGTAACTAATTTTTTTGTGTTTTTGATATAGAGAGCAAGACAATAAATAAAGTAAAACTAGCACCTAAATTTTTTTGTATTTTGTTTAGGTGCAGCAAACAAAGTAGTAAATAAAATAAAGCAAGACAAAAACAAAGTAAAGAGATTGAGAAGTGGAGACTCCCTCTTGCGTGTTTTGATCTCCCCAACAACGCCTTAAAAAATGTGCTTGAGATGTACACGTCCGTTGGGAACCCCAAGAGGAAGGTATGATGCGCACAGTGGCAAGTTTTCCTCAGAAAGAAACCAAGGTTGAATCGAACCAGGAGGAGCCAAGAAGCACGTTGAAGGTTGATGGTGGCGACATGTGGATTCCAACAACCAACGTGGAACTGGAACAACAAAAACCAAAGTACTTTGCCCCAACGAAATGGTGAGGTTGTCAATCTCACCGGCTTGCGTAACAAAGGATTAAGCGTATCGAGTGGAAGATGTTTGCAAGAAAATAGTAAAACACAATTGCAGTAGATTGTATGCTATATAAAGAATAGGACCGGGTCCACAAACACTAGAGGTGTCTCTCCCATAAGATAAAAGCATGTTGGGTGAACAAATTACAGTCGGGCAATTGACAAATAGAGAAAGGCATAACAATGCATATACATGATATGATAAATATAGTGAGATTTAATCCGGGCATTACGACAAAGTACATAGACCGCCATCCAACTGCATCTATGCCTAAAAAGTCCACCTTCATCATCCGAACCCCATTCAGTATTAAGTTGCAAGCAACAGACAATTGCATTAATATGGTGCGTAATGTAATCGACAACTACATCCTTAGACATAGAATCAATGTTTTATCCCTAGTGGCAACAGACATCACAACCTTAGAACTTTCTCACTGTCCCAGGTGTCAATGAAGGCATGAACCCACTATCGAGCATAAATACTCCCTCTTGGAGTTAAGACAAACTTGGCCAGAGCCTCTACTAATAACGGAGAGCATGCAAGATCATAAACAACACATAAACAATAGATTGATAATCACCATAACATAGTATTCTCTATCCATCGGATCCCGACAAACACAACATATAGTATTACATATAGATGATCTTGATCATGTTAGGCAGCTCACAAGATGCAACAATGAAGCACAACAAGGAGAAGACCATCTAGCTATGCTATGGACCCATGGTCCAGGGGTGAACTACTCACTCATCACTCCGGAGGCGATCATGGCGATGAAGAGTCCTCCGGGAGATGAATCCCCTCCCGGCAGGGTGCCGGAGGCGATCTCCGAATCCCCCGAGATGGGATTCGCGGCGGCGTCTCCTGGAAGGTTTTCCGTATCGTGGCTCTCGGTAGGGTTTCGCGACGGAGACTTTAAGTAGGCGAAAGGGCAACGCGGGGGCCACACGAGGGCCCAGGCCGGCGCGGCCGCCTGGGCCGCGCCGCCCTAGCCCCCGGCTGCCTCGTGGCCCCACTTCGTTATCTCTTCGGTCTTCGGAAGCTTCGTGCAAAAAGGACCCGGGCGAAGATTTCGTCCAATTCCGAGAATATTTCCTTACTAGGATTTCGAAACCAAAAACAGCAGCATGGCTCTTCGGCATCTTGTTAATAGGTTAGTTCCAGAAAATGCATAAATATGACATATAATGTGCATAAAACATGTAGGTATCATCAATAAAGTAGCATGGAACATAAGAAATTATCGATACGTTGGAGACGTATCAGCCCAACACTGTCTACAAGAATAGAAGCACCCGTAGACATCAAGCTATTTTCCAAGCTTCGAGGTACTATCCGTGCTAACTCCGGCAATAAAGCTATTTCCTTTAGACTAGCATTGCATCTTTTGTTTCTTGTTTACACTAGTTGGCATAATGGACAACAACAAAAATATGAGAGATCTTTATGAACTTTATCTTGAATTAGGACATGATGTGTTTGAAGAAAGAATTAAGAAACCCATGGAACTTTATATGCATGCTAATGGGAATGTTATTACTATGAATGCTTTGAACACCATTGTTGCTAATGCTATGGAAAATTCTAAGCTTGGGGAAGCTGGTTTTGATGAGCATGATATTTTTAGTCCCCCAAGCATTGAGGAGAAAATTTTCTTTGACGATACTTTGCCTCCTATTTATGATGATTATAATGATAGTGGTCTTTTGGTGCCACCTACTATGGAGAGTAAATTTTATTATGATTATACTATGCCTCCTACACTTGATGAGAATAGTAATGATAGCTACTTTGTTGAATTTGCTCCCACTACAACTAATAAAATTGATTATGCTTATGTGGAGAGTAATAATTTTATGCATGAAGCTCATGACAAGAATGTTTTATGTGACAGTTATATTGTTGAGTTTGCTCATGATGCTACTGAAAGTTATTATGAGAGAGGAAAATATGGTTGTAGAAATTTTCATGTTACTAAAACACCTCTCTATGTGCTGAAATTTTTGAAGCTACACTTGTTTTGTCTTCCTATGCTTGCCACTATACTCTTCATGAACTTGTTTATTTACAACATTCCTATGCATAGGAAGCATGTTAGACTTAAAAGTGTTTTGAATTTGCCTCTTGATGCTCTCTTTTGCTTTAAATACTATTTCTTGCGAGCATCATTAAAATTACTGAGCCCATCTTAATGGCTATAAAGAAAGAACTTCTTGGGAGATAACCCATGTGTTTATTTTACTACAGCAATTTTTGTTTTGTTGAGTCTTGGAAGTTGTTTACTACTGTAGCAACCTCTCCTTATCATGTTTTTGTGCCAAGTAAAGTTTCTATGCTAAAGTTGATGTTATATTTGGGATCGCCACAGAAACATTGTCGTCTGTCACGAATTCTGGCATAAGTCTCTGTAAATTTTTTGAAAAAATCTGCAAATTTACGAGCGTGATCCTCAGATATGTACGCAACTTTCGTTAGTTTTGAGTTTTTCCATTTGAGCAAGTTAAGTGCCCAGTCCAGAAGCATCTTTACGGACTGTTCTGTTTTTGACAGATTCTGCCTTTTATTTCGCATTGCCGCTTTTGTTAAAGTTGAATGAGTTTCTTTGTTCCATTAACTTTCAGAAGTTTTGTGCAATGTCCAGAAGTGTTAAGAATTATTGTGTCACCTCTGAACATGTGAATTTTGATTATGCACTAACCCTCTAATGAGTTTGCTTGAAGTTTGGTGTGGCAGAAGTTTTTAAGGGTCAATAGAAGAGGGTGATATAATGTGATCGAGAAGAGTGAAAGGTCTAAGCTTGGGGATGTGGTTCATCCCTGCATATTTTAAGAAGACTCAAGCATCTAAGCTTGGGGATGCCCAAGGCATCCCTTCTTCATCGACAACTTATCAGGTTTCTTCTAGGGAAACTATATTTTTATTCCGTCACATTTTATGTACTTTACTTGGAGCGTCTGTGCTTTTATTTTTCGTTTTGTTATTTTCATTCTCTGAATAAGTTCATCCTTGTGTGGGAGAGAGACACGCTCCGCTGGTTCATATGAACACATGTGTTCTTAGCTTTTAATGTTCATGGCGAAGGTTGAAACTGCTTCGTTAATTGTTATATGGTTGGAAACAGAAAATGCTACATGTAGTAATTGGTAAAATGTCTTGGATAATGTGATACTTGGCAATTGTTGTGCTCATGTTTAAGCTCTTGCATCATATACTTTGCACCTATTAATGAAGAAATACATAGAGCTTGCTAAAATTTGGTTTGCATAATTGGTCTCTCTAAGGTCTAGATAATTTCTAGTATTGGGTTGAACAACAAGGAAGACGGTGTAAAGTCTTATAATATTTACAATATGTCTTTTATGTGAGTTTTGCTGCACCGGTTCATCCTTGTGTTTGTTTCAAATAACCTTGCTAGCCTAAGCCTTGTATCGAGAGGAAATACTTCTCATGCATCCAAAACCCTTGAGCCAACCACTATGCCATTTGTGTCCACCATACCTACCTACTACATGGTATTTCTCCGCCATTCCAAAGTAAATTTCTTGAGTGCTACCTTTAAACAATTCAAAAGTTATTACCTCTTATTTGTGTCAATGTTTTATAGCTCATGAGGAAGTATGTGGTGTTTATCTTTCAATCTTGTTGGGCAACTTTCACCAATGGACTAGTGGCTTCATCCGCTTATCCAATAATTTTGCAAAAAGAGCTGGCAATGGGATTCCCAGTCCCAAATTAATTAACAAAAATAGACACTCCTCCATGGTATGTGATTGTTGGACCACCGAAGGATTCGGTTAGCCATGGCAAAGCAGCAAAGGTGGGGAGGAGTGTCATCATAATAAAACTAAAGTAAAAAGACACTCCTTCATGGTATGAGATTGTTGGCAGGCACCCGAGGATTCGGCTAGCCATGGTTTGTGAAAGAATGGTTGGAAGGAGTGCCACCCAAAAATAAAATAAAATGGGAGCCGCTCTTTGAAGGTTTGTCTGGCAAGGGGTTAGAGTACCCTCTACCATTCGTTGACAACAACAAACACCTCTCAAAAATTTATTTTTATGCTCTCTTTATGTTTTCAAAATCAAAGCTCTAGCACAAATATAGCAATCGATGCTTTCCTCTTTGAAGGACCTTTCTTTTACTTTTATGTTGAGTGAGTTCACCTATCTCTTTCCACCTTAAGAAGCAAACACTTGTGTGAACTGTGCATTGATTCCTACATACTTGCATATTGCACTTGTTATATTACTTTACATTGACAATATCCATGAGATATACATGTTATAAGTTGAAAGCAACCGCTGAAACTTAATCTTCCTTTGTGTTGCTTCAATACCTCTACTTTGAATTATTGCTTTACGAGCTAACTCTTATGCAAGACTTATTGATGCTTGTCTTGAAAGTACTATTCATGAAAAGTCTTTGCTTTATGATTCATTTGTTTACTCATGTCATTACCATTGTTTTTGATCGCTGCATTCATTACATATGCTTATAATAGTATGATCAAGGTTATGATGGCATGACACTTAAGAAATTATCATTGTTATCGTTTACCTACTCGAGGACGAGTAGGAACTAAGCTTAGATGCTGATACGTCTCCAACGTATCTATAATTTCTTATGTTCCATGCTACTTTATTGATGATATCTACATGTTTTATGCATACTTTATGTCATATTTATTTTCGGAACTAACCTATTGACGAGATGCCGAAGTGCCGTCGTTTTCTGCTGTTTTTGGTTTCAGAAATCCTAGTAAGGAAATATTCTTAATTGGACGAAATCAACGCCCCATCTTATCCCCGGGAGCTTCCAGAACACCCGAGAGCGCCAGAGAGGGGCCACAGGGGCCCACACATGGTGGCGCGGCCAGGCCTGGGCCGCGCCCGTTGTCCGGTCGCCTCGTCAGCCCTCCGACTCCGCTTCGCCTATTTAAAGGTCCTTGACCTAAAACCTCGATACGAATAAGCCACGGTACGCGAAACCTTCCGAGCCGCCGCCATCGCAAGCCAAGATCCGGGGGACAGAGTCTCGTTCCGCACGCCGCCGGGACGGGGAAGTGCCCGAAGGCTTCTCCATCGACACCGCTGCCATCTCCACCGACATCTTCATCACCGCTGCTGCTCCCATGAGAGGGAGTAGTTCTCCATCGAGGCTCGGGGCTGTACCGGTAGCTATGTGGTTCATCTCTCCTATGTACTTCAATACAATAATCTCATGAGCTGCCTTACATGATTGAGATTCATATGATGATGCTTGTAATCTAGATGTCATTATGCTAGTCAAGTGGGTTTTACTTATGTGATCTCCGGAGACTCCTTGTCCCACGTGTGTAAAGGTGACAGTGTGCACCGTGTGGGTCTCTTAGGCTATATTTCACAGAATACTTATTCACCGTTATGAATGGCGTAGTGAAGTGCTTATTTATATCCCTTTATGATTGCAATGTGTTTTGTATCACTATTTATCTATGTGCTACTCATGTGATGTTATTAAAGTAGTCTATTCCTCCTGCATGATGTAATGGTGACAGTGTGTGCATTGTGTAGTTCTTGTCGTAGATTATGATCATAATCTCTTGTAGGTTATGGAGTTGATTATCGCTATGATAGTATTGATGTGATCTATGCCTCCTTCGTAGTGTGATGGGACAGGTGCATGCTATGTTAGTACTTGGTCTATTTTGCAAAGATCTATTATACTCTAAGGTTACTTAAACTTGAATATCGAATGTTGTGGAGCTTGTTAACTCCGGCATTGAGGGTTCGTGTAATCCTACACAATTAGTGGTGTTCATTATCAAACAAGAGTATATGTAGCACAAAGGAAGAGAACTTATTTATTATGTGATCAATGTTGAGAGTGTCCACTAGTGAAAGTATAATCCCTAGGCCTTGTTCCTAAATACTGTTATCGCTGCTTGTTTTGTTTCTGCATGTTTACTTTCCGCAATATTACTACTATCAATCGCACGCCAAAGAAGCTATTTTCTGCCGTACTCATGCTCATATTCATTCATACCACTTGTATTTCACTATCTCTTCGCCGAACTAGTGCACCTATTAGGTGTGTTGGGGACACAAGAGACTTCTTGCTTTGTGGTTGCAGGGTTGCTTGAGAGGGATATCTTTGACCTCTTCCTCCCCGAGTTCGATAAACCTTGGGTGATCCACTTAAGGGAAAACTTGTTGCTGTTCTACAAACCTCTGCTCTCGGAGGCCCAACACTGTCTACAAGAATAGAAGCACCTGTAGACATCAGTCGCCGAGGTGAAGCATGTGCGCCGACGCACATCGTGCCTCCACCTCGAACCACAAGTCTGTTGACGTCAGAAACCCACCGGCGGGCAGTGACTGGTCAACACAGTAGAGCCGGGAACAACTAGGGCTGCGGCTGGCCCCAGTCCCTCAGCGACGCCCGCAAAGCCTCCTGGTCGCGCGCCGATGCAAATTGCAGGGCGTGCCACCTGACCTATACCTGGTCGAAGGTGTGGATGATGCCTCGCTTAGTTTCTGCAGGGCACACACGTACACGTTAAATACGAGCTCGATCGGCTCTCAGGTTGTCCGTGAATCGGCTCATGGAGCCGATCCACCCATGATTCGTCCAAGGTGGCCGAATATATGGTGGTCCTGCTTGATCATGATAAAGCATATGAGATCCACGACGATCCGGGGTTTTCACCGCATAATCGGATCATCCTACTCACGATTGGGCCTCGCGCTCACACACGGTGATCGTAAGCCAGCCCTAGACAAGGCCTAAAAACCAACGCTAGGTTGATCCCGAACGTCCTGTCTAGGGGCAGCAAATTACACCCGCATGCCGCTGGATCCTCCAACCCTTTGTAAGGCCTAACTATTGCAGATATTAAACTAATCCTTGATGAATCAAGGAGCAATCGTAACGGATCAGATCTACTAAATAACGATCGCGGTGCCGCCCCTACACCCATGATGAGGTACAAGGGCTAGATGCGCAAGGGTTGCACTACGACAGCATATGATACTAGGAACAATGCTAACCCTAACACATCTATGATAACTACGTTGCTCGCCATCAAAAAGGCTTCCACGAGCAACGCATGAACAACTAGGCAGTTGCCTAGATCGCGAGATGCGATCTAGGCAGCATGATGCTTACCGGAGGAACCCTCGAGACGAAGGAGTTGGCGATGCGCCGAGATTGGTTTGTGTTGAACGTTGGTTGTTGTTTATTCCATAAACCCTAGGTACATATTTATAGTCCAGGGACTTTCTAATGTGGGCGTGCTAAACCGTGCACGAGATAAATTCTAACTTCTACATAACCTACTATAAAGATACACGGGCTAACTAGCCCAAACTTGGTAAACAAGGCCGATTCACATATTTCTTCCACGTACAATCTTCACGTCTATCTTGACCGCGGCCCACCTCTGACTTGGTCAAATTCTGGTGATAACACATGCCCCTGTTTTGGAAATGACATTTCCAAAATCATTACTCCTTCCTCATGTCATGGCGAGCAGAACCGTCGCAGAGTTCTTCATCATGATAACTTGCC
The DNA here is from genome assembly GCA_030979885.1 of Lolium multiflorum. NCBI lineage: Eukaryota > Viridiplantae > Streptophyta > Magnoliopsida > Poales > Poaceae > Lolium > Lolium multiflorum. The sequence goes on along the minus strand of CM061748.1, from coordinate 114,222,563 downwards.
TCCTCAACTTCTCTCGCACGATTTGATGCTTTCGGCACCACTTTAAACTCTGTGGCATTGAATTTCTATCATGCCCTCTTTTATTTAACCGCCCAAACAGTTCCCCTCTGCATCTCCTTCGCATTAGCACCCAAAACCTCCTGCGCCACCATGTCCTCCTCCTCCTCGCCTCATCGGATCTTTCCACCCAGTCTTCTTCGTCTCGCGAGCCGACGCCGGAGCACAACCCGGCGGAGGTCCATGCGACCAACATCCGCCGTGCCATTGCGGCGGGGAGGAGTCGATCATGACTTCTCCCTCCGTCGAGGACGACAAGTCTCGACGATGGGGAGAGCGACCGCTTCCGCCGACAAGGAAGCGGCGGAAGAAAGCGAGGATGATCGCTTCCCCTGGGATGGGGCCACCTCCGAGGAGGTGAAGGAGGACGAAGAGGAGGATGACGACGACAGCTCCCTCGACCGACCCAGCGCCATTGCCCCCGGCCGGGGAATCTGAGTGACTTCGACAACGACGACGACGACGACGACGACGAGGAAGAGGACACGAAGGTCCTGCCGCGGCCGCCGGAGCAGCGATGACGAGCCGGTCGGGAGCAAGGCCGATGATGGCGACGACGAGGGCAGCAACGGCCCGTAGATAGGGCCCCTAGCATAGGATCCGTAGAAGTAGGCGGGCAATCCCCTTTTGAGGGCAATCAGCTCTACTATGTAAGAAATCTCGCCTATTAATGAAGAACTTTTCCCAATTTGCTTTGCCGATTTCTTCGAGCTCAATTGAGCCGATTCCTTCTTCCACCGACCTTGCCGATTCGTTCCCTTTGCCAATGCATGATGAGCCGATAGCACCGCATCGGTCCTTCAAAATTCGCCCTTCCCTTCTTCAATCGATGATTTTCTAAATTTGGGAAAAAGCAGGATCTTCAGGAAAACCTTTGAACTTTCCCAACCAAACCCAATGATGCTCTTCAATACTCATCATTTGTGAAGAAGATTGCAATGAAGGACCAGCCGATGGTATCCCAATCGGCTTTTAAACAGAGTAGAGCGTCCACCAGGCCTGCTGCCCCCGAGCCTCACTCGAGGCGAGACTGTCAAAGAGAATGTGCCAAAGCCGATCCCCTTTCTTCCTCGACAGCCGGTTCGGGTTCAGATCGGCTCGAAGCAACGGAAGGCACCACCGCTGGCCTGAATTTGGTGAAGACTCGATAAACATCGCATAATGCCGCTAGAGTCGATGTCCATGTATCGGCTTCTTGTATCCTTAAGTCGATGTCTGCTCGGCTGCGCTCAAAATTTTTTAAAATTTTTAGGCCGATTTGTGTGTCGGCCCCATATTTGATAGTATTATCTCATATCCTCGTGTTTTATCCATCTAGGTGCCCCCCCGAGCCGATTCGTCAAGAGAATTGATGGTATCGGCTCTTCAGGTAGTCCTTGTTGGGTCAAACGTTGATCCCAGCAGAATGGATGGTGAGGATAATTTTGGCCGATCGCTGGAATCTCCACGTTGCTTGCTCGGTGAAGGTTTTGTAATATCCCTTCAACAGTTTCGGAGGGCCGATCGCAAGGATCAGCCTCGCCACGTTGCTTATTGACGTAGTCTTGCTACTCGCCCAGGCCGGTAGACAAAACCAGCCCAATCTCCGATTTAATTACGTTGGTGCGCTTGCTGTTGTCCACCTCAGGTGCATCGTGTGATCGTGGAGCTCTACACTTCGCCGGACGAACGAGCACCATGTTTGTGCCAGCCGATGTTTCATCATCGGCTTTCCTTTGCTTGGGGCGCCACTCTTTTCTTTGCGGCAGTCCCTCTTCATCCAGGGTCCTCTGGACTTTCGCAGCCAAATCAGGTCGTGCCTTCCTCGCGTATGCAAGTATAACCTTTCGGCCTCCGCGCAATCGCTGAACCCGCGTTTTTGTGAATGGCTGAGACCATCAGGGCACCATCTTGGACGGTGACACCTATCTTCTTCGTCTTCCCCTCGTCTTCCGAATCCTCGAGATCTTCCAACCGAGGGGTCTCAACACGTCTGCTTTGTGGTGGGAGAGGCCTAGGCGCTCAAACACGACACGTTGGCTGCCTCCTTCTTTTTCTGGTTGCAGGGCAATTGCCGATTGTTGGTAATCGGCTCATTCCTGAATCCCAGCAGTGTCGAAGAAAGGGCAGTCCCAATGCCTGTCCGTATCGTCCTGCTCCCGGCGTGGCGCTCCTGCCGCTCCTCCTCGTGATTATGCCGACGATGTCTTCGTCGTTTCTGGCCAGGCCTCTTTCATCATCGTCGCCGTGTTGGCGTTGATCATACCGACTCACGTACTTGTTGAGGAGGTGATCGGAGAGGGGTCGTTGATATCTTATGTCCTTAACTTCCCCCTCCGTGACGTAGCGCTTGCCATCTTGACGGAGCCGATCGCATGGAGCGGCCCCTCCGTGTCCTTGCTGAGAGCAGCTGTCCTCATCCCCGTCCTTCTCGGAGCGGTGTCCAAGCTCTACCATGCTGATGTTGGCTGAGAAATCAGGCTGGCACCCTCCGAGGTGGGCGAACTCCACCATGTTGACGGGGGGGTGTGTGTCGACCTTCATGGCATACCGGTTAAAAATTAGTCGCCCATTTTCTATTGCCATCTGGATCTCGCCACACCCTGCGTCGTTAGTGGTGTGGGTGAACGTGTTATGCCACTTGCGTATGGCTTTCCGTTCAGCTCTTGCACCGTGGGAACTTTGTGGCCTTCGGGAATCTTTATATGCTTCTCCGCGAGTAAGAGATCGAAAATTTGCTCGGTTTTCGTCACGTCGAAGTCGAATCCTCTTGGAGGTCCTGGTGGCTTCACCCATTTGCGGTCTGGGCTGCAGCTCGAGTCCACTCAGCCACCGCGACCTCTTGTTCTCCCGTAGCGACTTCATCTTCGCCTGGCGACCATGGTAACCACCCGCTTGAACTTGTCCTGGTAGACATCCGGGTGACGCTGTTCATACGCTGACTTCTGTACCATGTGCGCTAGTGACGGGTAGTCCGCTTGGGAGGCCACGTCCTTGATCGATGATGATAGACCCACCACCGCCAACTCGACCGCTTCCTTTTCGCTTACGTGAACCGCATCGGTTCCTAACCCCTGAAGCGCTGAATGTATTCTCGATACGTTTCCCCGCGCTTCTGTCGTACTTGTGCTAGATCGGCAATGCCAGCCTCGGCCTCCGAGTGATATTGCTCATGGAACCGTTCTTCCAGCTGCTTCCAAGTCTGGACTGAGTTCGGTGGCAGCGAATGTACCAACCGAAAGCCGATCCCGTGAGGGACTGTGAGAAGTACCCACGCGCAGCTCGTCCGACGCTGAGATCATGCCCAGCTGTGCCAAATATCGGCTCACATGCTCGATGGAGCTGCAACCATCTGATCCGCTGAACTTTGTGAAGTCCGGGAGCCGATATTTGGGTGGTAGCGGGATCAATTCGTACTCATTGGGGTACGGCTTGGTATAGCCGATCGCTTTCTTTTTCGGCATCATGCCGAACTGATCTTTCAAGATCGTACAAATCTGATCCGCGGTGATGGCTGCAGGTGCCGAACCCGAAGGTTCGTCGGAGTGGCGTACTTAACCAGCCATGCTTGTTTTTCCGGTTCTCCAACCGCAGGAGCTGGGCTCGGGAGTTTTGTCGGGTGGCGTATTTAGCTAGCCACGTCTGCTTCTCGTGGTCTGCCTCCGACGTTCCTCCTGTTGCCCCAGAAGTCCCTGCTATAGCAACCTGGTTCGAGGGTGCCCAGTGCGTGGCACGCGCGCGTGCATCGTGCGGGATCTCCTTGGGCGCGTCCTGTAGAAATTGGTAGTCACCGGGTCACCACCAATCTTGTAGACACATAGGCCGATGAGTTCGGCGCTTCGGGTGCTGCCAACGCGAACGGCAGCGGTGGACGGACTGGAGTAGCAACTCCCCTTGGTGAGTCCCTAGGGCTGGTCCCGACGGAGAGGATGGCTCATGATCTCCTGGATCACGCGCAGCGCGACGCGCTCCAACGTATTCACCAGGCTCTCAGAATGGCGGTGCAGCGAATGAGCCACCATGAAGTTTATCTCCGGACGCAGCACCTGGTGCTCCTCTGACGGGGTGGACAGGTCCACTCCATCAAGCGCGTCAGTGTGAACCCCTTCCATCTCGATGCCATGGGAGCGGGTCCTGTGGAAAGAGCCGATTAGGTCGGCTTCGAGCAGCTTTGACCTCGTCACACTTCTTCTTGAGCTCGCGCAGAGCTCGTACGTGACCGGAGTTTCTTCTGCCACCTCTCGATGTAGATGGCATTGTGTTTGATGTTGAAGATGCGTCCCACCGGCGTGAATGTGTTGACGTCGAAACCCACCGGGCGGGATGGTCAACACAGAGCGGGAACAACTAGGGCTGCGGCTGGCCCCCCTCGAGCGACGGCCCGCAAAGCCTCCCGGTCGCGCGCCGATGCAAATTGCAAGGCGTGCCACCCGACCTATACCTGGTCGGAAGGTGTGGATGCCTCGCTTAGTCCTGCAGGGGCACACACGTACGTTAAATACGAGCCTCGATCGGCTCGTTGTCTGTGAATCGGCTCATGGAGCCGATCCACCCATGATTCGTCCAAGGTGGCCGAATATATGGTGGTCCTGCTTGATCATGATAAAGCATATGAGATCCACGACGATCTGGGGTTTTCACCGCATAATCGGATCATCCTACTCACGATTGGGCCTCGCGCTCACACACGGTGATCGTAAGCCAGCCCTAGACAAGGCCTAAAAACCAACGCTAGGTTGATCCTCGAACGTCCTGTCTAGGGGCAGCAAATTACACCCTGCATGCCGCTGGATCCTCCAACCCTTTGTAAGGCCTAACTATTGCAGATATTAAACTAATCCTTGATGAATCAAGGATAATCAACGGATCAGATCTACTAAATAACGATCAGCGGGTGCCGCCCCTACACCCATGATGAGGCAGGGACGGCTAGATGCGCAAGGTTGCACTACGACAGCATATGATACTAGGAACAATGCTAACCCTAACACATCTATGATAACTACGTTGCTCGCCATCAAAAAGGCTTCAGACGAGCAACGCATGAACAACTAGGCAGGCTCGTGCTGCCTAGATCGCGAGATGCGATCTAGGCAGCATGGTGCTTACCGGAGGAACCCTCGAGACGAAGGAGTTGGCGATGCGCCGAGATTGGTTTGTGTTGAACGTTGGTTGTTGTTTATTCCATAAACCCTAGGTACATATTTATAGTCCAGGGACTTTCTAATGTGGGCGTGCACTAAACCGTGCACGAGATAAATTCTAACTTCTACATAACCTACTATAAAGATACACGGGCTAACTAGCCCAAACTTGGTAAACAAGGCCGATTCACATATTTCTTCCACGTACAATCTTCACGTCTATCTTGACCGCGCCCACCTCTCGACTTGGTCACCTGTGATAACAAAGTCCCAGTTGGGACTTGTCGCCGGGGGTCCTCCGAGGTCCACCGGCAGCTGCGCGCGCCGCCGGATCTCCGTGTGGCCGGGAGCGGGGATCGGCGGCACCGGAACCCGATCTGGGCAGGTGCCAGCAGTGGGGGAGGTGCACGTTGCCCCACGGCATTGGGACGCCGGCCTCCCAAAACATATGCGCAACCGGTACGGTGACGTAGATCCGGTCGCGGATGGGAGCCAGTGGCCCCATGTCGAAAGCAGTCGGCGCGGCTCGTTGGTTGCTGCCGGCCTCGTGGTCGTTGGCGGACAGCTCGAACTCACGCTTTGGGGCCATGGCGGCACGGAAGCTCGAGCTCGAGCTCGTGCGGCCGGAGTGGAGTGGGGGAGTGGGGACTGGATAGGGATAGTCCCCCTCCCCAGTCCACATTTAATAGGACTGGGGCACCGACAGGTGGGCCAGACATGCGGACCAGGCGGACCCGCGAGGACGTCGTGTGCCATCCGCGGCCACGCAAACCTGGCCCAGATTTAGGCCGGGTTTGGGTCTTCCCGGACACCGCGGCCATCCGCATTTGCGACGTGTGGCTGCGTTGGGCCGCAGTTTTGTTCTTTTCGACCCATCCGGACGCGCGGGCGCTGGATGGGTCGCCGCGTTGGAGATGCCCTTATGACCTGACCAGGTGGCCCAATTGACGGAGAATAGATATGTTGGGATCCGGCCTGGCGATAAGTTGTTAGATCTTGCCCATGATGAAGGTTGGTCTGATCCATAACATGCACGATAAGGAATACTTTGCATAATCTAGGCTTAGTTGGATAGAATTTCTGCCATTATAACCCTAAATTTGAAGTCTTTATATGCCGGATTCCGGGAGCCCTCGAGGCACAACTCAATCCATTGTAATCAGGGACGAAGTTAGGATTTTTTTACAATGGGGCATCTCTATTTTCTCTGTTTTTCAATGGGGTCAAGCTCTATAAATTAATATTATTTAACACTAAGTAGTGAAGGTTTTTCTAACATCCTTGGGGTCAGATGACACCGTTGGCTATAAAGGAGCTCCATCCCTGATTGTAATATCGCACTTGTTACCTGAATAATTCTAAACAAGCAGCAGTAGAGCTTCACCACTATCATGAGATTTCCGAAGCTAGGTAACACTTTCGCCTATATGGAGGAGAGAAATCAAAAAATAAGGAGAGTGGGCTGTCATGTAAGGGAGCCCACTTTTGTGTATGCTTCTAGGAAAATTTGATATACGTGAAGAGCGAGATGAAGTGAGTCCTAAAAATTAGTAATCTAATAGTTAATCTTACAGCCAACCTTGTTGTACGAGTGCCTAAACAACGTGACACTTGTTTATGGCTAGAAAAGTCACATTTGATTTTATTTTGGAGTTGACATTTTGAAGTTTCAAAAAGCTCCTAGAGGTTGACAACGACTTATTCTATGGTCTTGCAAATTTCAATATGAAATACTTTGTATCCCGACCTACACAAAACTGACAAGTACATAGGTTTTTTGAATTTTGCACTATTCATTTTGCGAGATCTCGAAATTTGTCTTTTTTTTTGCCACAGCCTAGAATACATCATAATTCTCATTGATTTTTTGCGCATAGGTAGACGCCATCATTATAACCAAGCAAGATTTTCTTAGAATTTTTAAGACTTTAAATGCTGATTTAGATAAATGAAAAATCTGAAAGAAAGCACTCACACGTAGCTATACTATTAAACATGTTCTTACTACTCCTCACTGTCTCACTAGATTAGACTAAACTGTGGTGTAGTCATTGGAAAGCATATAGCACGCGATGGCTAATTAGAATTTTCATAAAATATATTTTCAAATTATATGCATTTGGTATTATGAATCTTGATATTTTTTTTCTTCTATTCTTGATCAAATTTTCCAAATTTTAACTTTGGCTAAACCCAGAAAGTGATGTAAAATTGTGAATGAATGGAGTACTTGCTCTAATGGATGGTATTTATTTTGAATGGTAATTTAATTTTTGAATGGTGTAATGGGTAGAATTGGCTTAGAATCACTAGTTTTGCTTCTTGATGTTGTAAGGGCTGGTGTGTGCCCGGAGGTTTCGGTGTTTTGATGGATGACATGTCCGTTTGGCGCTCGGCATGTGCTATATATGCTTCTGTTTTCAGACTACTATAGAAACATTGGACACTATGTTTTCATCAGTAAAATTACTTTCACCGTTCATAATTTCTGCCGTGGTTTTACGACAAGAATTATGAAATGGAGGAAGTACTAGTAACTCGTGACTGCACCTTTAGGCCTCCTTGATTCAAATCAATTTTACATGATTCTTAGAAATTTTTCCTACGCAGGTATTTAAATTCATTGGATTGTAGAATCCTAAGGATTTTGTTGCACTCACATTTAGATGAAATTTTCTGTTCACCAAAGTCTCTTGCCATGTTTTTCTAGGTTCTTGTGCTGTTAAACACTCTCCGACTAAAAAAATACTTGTGGACAGCGTAAAAACCCTTGCTTGGCAGATCCGAGGAGAAGGACTACCCATGCAGGCGTCATATACACCATGGAGGCATTTCCATGGCCTTGACTATGACGCCTCCTCTCTAGGAACGAGGGAAACCCTAGGTCCGTGGCGTTCCTTCAAAGGCTGACCTTGTTATCCATGGTGTTCTTTCGAGTTGTCGCCACTACATAGGGCACGGGCCTCCGGGGGACAACGCACGGCATTGTTGGCGCTTTCAAGATAACACCTTCCTTTGTTAAAATATGATACACATTTTCATGGTGTATTTTAGAAGAAAAAAAATACATGTAGTTTTCTAATCCTACATACCTGCTCCCTATGGGTTGATAAGACAAGCAAGTATTAATTCGACCGTTTATTTAACCAACAAAATATAGGTCACATGCCATATGAATCCAGTGCCACAAAAATTAAACTTGTTTTAAATTGATGGTTAACTTTTATTTTCTGGGTTGGTGCTATTTCTGTCAATTAAAATCTTTTGACAACTAAATATTTTTATAACATTTGAGGGAAAATCTTGATATGCCATTAAATTTTTACTGGTACTAAGTAGTACCACTAGAAACTTCTTTTAAATAAATATAAATAGGTATCTAGTGCCAGAACAATGAAACTTCTTTTTTTCTTTCGAGAAAACGCAAAGGACCTTTGCGCTTCATTTCATTGAAAAGATAGAATATGTTTACAACCTCCTAAGAGGCAGGTTACACGATACAGGTGATACATCAGTGCACATCCCAGGTGGATGGCAGAACTACAGGTAGTCCCCTAGCACCAGCCTTTGCCCATGAGCTAATCTCATCCTTAATCGTGGAGAGTAGTAGTGGGATTGATGGTCGGGCGTCCTCAAAAACGCATGAGTTGCGATGCTTCCATACCATCCAGGGGATGAGGAGGGTGGCAGAGGCCAGGCCCTTGCGCATCGGCTTGGGGGTGTCTCCCTTAGCGCGTCGCCACCAGTCCATGATGGATGGCTCGTGGTCAGGTGCAGCCGCAGTCATCCTGAGCCAAGCGAGGATCTCATGCCAAATCTGCCGGGTGAAGGGGCATTCGAGCATCAGGTGTCTCATAGACTCCGGCGCCTGGTCGCATAGCAAGCATCTGGTATGGTGGGGAAGTCCATGCCTGGCAAGGCGCTCCGCAGTCCAGCAACTGTCCAGGTTAGCGAGCCAATGGAAGAACTTCACTTTCGACGGCGCCCATGTTTTCCAGATGAGCTTCCATGAGTAACAAGTCGTTGATCCATGGAAGGTAGCTAGGTAGCATGAGCTAGCGGAGTAGGTGCCAGAAGTTGTCCATTTCCATACCAGCCTATCCGGATAGTCAGTGAGGGGGGTGGCATGGATCAGGTGCCACAACTGAAGATACTGTCCAATCTCATGCACTCCAAGCACGCCTTGGATGTCCCTTGCCCAGCTGTTCCCTTGTAGCCCATCAGCCACCGTCCTGATTTTGCGTCGCCTCTTGGGGATGCACATGTAGAGCAAGGGCGCAATCTCCTTGATGGCCCTGCCGTTGACCCACCGATCCTCCCAGAACAGGGCCTTCTGCCCATTGCTGATGCACATGGTTGTCGACGCAAAGAAGAGTGCGCGTTCCTCCTCAGAGAACTTCAGGTCCAGGCCACTCCAAGCTCTGCCGTCATCCGTGCGGGATAGCCATAGCCATCGGAGTCTAAGGGCAAGCCCGGCACGCCCTATGTCCTGGACGCCAAGGCCGCCAAAGGACAAGGGCCGGCACAACGGCTGCACATAACCGAACTGAAACCGAAAACCGAACCGAAGAAAACCTAACCGCAACCGAATTTCAGTTTTTATGGTTTTATGGTTAGGTTACAGTTAGCAAAAGTGCTAACCGTACACAACTCGGTCAGTTAAAAACCGAAAAACCGTGGTTAACCGAAGCAAAACCGAAGCATAGGGCAACGCCAAATTTTTTGTTTTCCAGGCCCATTCCTAATTCACGTAAACATTTTTATTCGTTTAGAAGTGCATGGTTGACAGGAAAGGAACTACAGCGTGGTGGTTTGGGTGTAGTAGTTTACATAAAAGTCTAGATAGGTCGTGAGTTCAAGTTTGATTTTTGCAGGAATTTTTAATTTGGTCGTATTTTCATTATTTATCATTTTTGTCTTCTATAAGATAATCAGTTTGGTCGTTAAAAATATAGAAACGAAATATATGTCCATAAAAAATAAGTGTTATTCAAAAATTCGCGTCAACTTTGGTTAATTTGGTTATTACCGAAACCGAACCGAATTAATATGGTTATTACCGAAACAGAACCGTATTTTTATACGAAACCGTATTTACCGAAGTATTGAAATCGTATTTACCGAAAACTCGTATTTACCGAACCGAATTAACCATATTAACCGAACGCGCAGCCGGAGCCGGCACACACGGCTCCAATTGACGTGGCAGTGGCCGCCATTGGCCGCGGCACGTCCAGCCCAGAGGAAGCCACGCTTGATCTTCTCAATCATTTTCAGCGATTTCTTTGGCGGCGCGTAGACCAGCAGCTAGTGGATGGGGATGGCGCATAGAACGGACTTGACCATTGCTAGGCGCCCTGCCTTGTTCATGAGCCCAGCCTTCCACGTTGGCAAGCGGCCGGCAATGCTGTCGACGATAGGTTGGAGCTGGGCAGCAGTCGGTCGTCTGATTGTCAGCGGGATGCCAAGGTAGGTGATGGGAAGGGGCGCCACCGGGCAGCCGAGGCGCTCAGCGGTCAGCGTGGTTTCCTCCGGGGTGCAGCGCAGCGGCGTGGCCGAGCTCTTGGTGAAGTTGACGCGAAGGCCAGAAGAGTGACCGAATAGGTTGAGGATCTCTCTGACAGCCGTGGCGTCTGCAACTGATGGGTGGCAAAAGAGCACAACGTCATCGGCATACAGGTATATGGGCGGAATCCACTTCCTGGGGTGCAATCTCTGCATGATTCCCAGCTCGACCGCGCGCTTGAAGAGCCTGCTAAGGATGTCAATGGCGAGGACGAACAGTTGGGGCGATAGCGGGTCTCCCTGACGCAGCCCACGTCGGTGCCACACCGGCGGCCCTGGCTCCCCATTTAGGAGGATACACGTGCTCGCAGATGATAAGAGGATGGAGAGCCACTCTAGAAATCTGTCCCCAAACCCATACTGCTTCAAGGCCTCGAATAAGAATGGCCAAGAGAGGGAGTCAAAAGCCTTTGCCATGTCCAGCTTGAGCAGGATCCTTGGTGCTCCCAATTGATGTAGCAGCCTCGCAGATTGCCTCACTAGGACAAAGTTGTCGTGGAGGCTTCTTCCCGCGATGAACGCGTTCTGGTTGCTGCTGACGAGATTGTCAAGTCTGGGAGCAAGCCTTAGGGACAGGACTTTGGCAAAGATCTTGGCAACGAGGTGAATTAAGCTGATCGGGCGATAATCGGCGACCTGGCTTGCGTCAGCACGTTTAGGCAGCAGAGTGAGGAGGGCCTGATTCAGCTTGCTGAAGCCACGGCCGCGCAAATCGAACAACTGCTGAAAAACGTCAACGAAGTCTTGCTTGACCGTGGGCCAGCATGCCCGGAGAAACTCCGCAGTGAAGCCATCCGACCCCGGAGTCTTGCGCGCCGGCAGCCGCTTCATGAAACTTCTTTTTAATCGACGGATAACTTTTATTTTCAGAGTCGGTGCTAGGTCACTTGAAATCTCTAGACAGCTAAGAGCATCTCTAGCCATTGGGCTCCCCAGGCCGAAATCCGGTGCTATTTAGCGCCAGATGGATTATTTTTAGCCCATTTTTCCAGCAGCGAGTCCAGTATGGATGAAAGTTTTAGACAAAATACGGCGAATTCAGACAAAACTAGGCGAAACTCGTTGAAACATAAGCGAAATTTAAAGATATTTAACATATATTGACGAGTTCATACATATGTAGGCCGAATTCGTACATATATTTGAATTCGACCATATATTTGAATTCGACCAGATGGAAACTTAAACTTAAACTAATAGCGGCCTTCTACATGCCGACATGGCGGTAGAAGGCCGTGTAGTCGCCGCCGCCGTCGTCGTCGTCGCTGGAGTTGTCGGCGTCCTCGGGCGGCGGCGCCTCGGACCAGCGGTTAGAACCCTGTCCAGGGTCACCGGCGCGTGGCGGCGTCGGCCGGTAGAGGTCGTCGTCGCTGCTCTCCTCCAGTTTGATGAGCGGCGCGGTCCTGGGCGCGGCGTTCGTTGCCGCGGCCGGTGCGGCGGCTTGGACGGCGCGTTGCCGTGCGGCATCCATGTCCAGCAGCCGACGCTGCTACTCCGCCTCCTGCCGCTCCCAGTCCCGCCTGGACTAGTCGAGCGCAGCGTCGATGGGGAGCGTGTTGTCGGCAGGGACCAGGTCGTTGAGCGACATGGCGATCGCCTCCGCCACCGCAGCGTCCTCGGCGCGCTTGGCCTCCTCCTCGGCAAGCTGGTTGGCGGCGGTGGCGGCGGCCTCCTTCTTCGACGACTTCCTCTTCCGCCCGCGTGATGGAGAAGAGGGTTGGTCGCGGATGACGAGGGCACCGCTGCTGTGCCCTCTGGTCGGCGGTGGAGACGCCGGCTCCTTCTTGACGTAGCGCGGTGTCGCCGGCGGAGGCGCCGGACCTGGACGCAGACCTCGACCCTGACAAGGAGGAGGACGGCGCCATCCTCCTCGGCGTCCAGGAACTACCGTATTGGCGCGACACGGTAGCCGCCTCCGGCGGTGGCATCCCCAGAACTGGGGAGTTCCCACCCTCGATGTGCGCGAGCACATTTGCGAGGGTGCGGCTAGGCGCGCTCCACCACCGGCGGCGGCCGGCGGCGTTGTTCCTAGCGGGAGGAGGAGGAGGGCCGTCATAGGCGGCGAGTTCGCGCTCGTACCTGCGCCGGAAGAACTCCGTCCACGCGTCTTAGTTGTCCGGCCAGTAGCGCTCCTCCGCGCGCTGCTCGTCACTGAGAGTGACGAGCACCGCGTCGATCTCCGCCTCTAGGGCGGCGCGACCCATCGGCGGCGGCGAGATCGGGACACCGCCCACGCTGAGTAGCTATCCTCTAGGCACGCGGAAGTCCGGCGGTGCTGGGTAGCCCGCCATGTGGAGGAGCCGCCCCTCCCATTGGTGGAGAGAGCGGCAGCCGAAGCCGTTGTTGGAAGCGTCGTCGTTCGCCATTGTGATCGCCGAGCTCGAGATTGGGCAAGATTGAGGGAGACGACGGCGTGGTGAATGCGGTAGTTCGGCGATAAATAGAGGTCGACGCGCGTGAAACCGAGGCGACGGTATTAACTCGTTGCGTGGAAGCTACGCGTCCGGAAGATGCTTTTACTGCGAAAGACGATGCGATGAGGACGACGATCGGTCTCTCTCGCCGACAAGTTGGGGCCACCAGCCGCGCTGGAAATTTTTCGGCGTTTCCCGCGCTTTCGTTTCGGAGTCTCCGGAGTCTCCGAGCGCTCCCCGGATGGCCGGGGATGTCCTGGGCTCCCCGGATGAATGAAAGCCCAAATCCAAACAAAAGCGAGGGTCCGGAGGCACAACTAAACCGTTTTCGTACATCCGATAAAAAACCCGTCATGGTGGCCTTGTCCGGGAGACGGATGGAGATGCTCTAAATCTATATCTATATCTATACCTAATAATAAAGGGAGAAGTGTTTCCGTGGTTTCGTCCGTCATAATACGTTTTGGTCCATCATAATGCGCTTTCGTCCCTCGCCTCTCCGGCCTGCTCGTGATCTGTTTGTGTTTAAAAGGAAAACCTTGCGATCCGTTCATATCATAAGGAAACCGATTGTTCTCAGGAAAGAAAATAATGATCTTCCCTGATTTCGTCCTTCATTATAAGTATTCGTCTGTCTGTAAAGTCGCCTTCGTCCGTCCCACCCCGTGGGTTGGAATCAACATCGAAAGAGTCCAGCTGGAATAATCTAACAAGAACACGTTCCGTATCGGTACCAAAGCATCTGTTTACTTTCTTGCCTCCTCCCCACGTAAATCCACCCATTATATAGTTCCTCAACTCCGCGTGTGGCCCAACAGAAAAATAAAAATTCTCACCGGATCGATCTAGCCGGAATTCGATCGAGACCGAGCTTTCCGTCGGCGACATTGGTCCTGGATCGACAAATCGTCGTCTACGAAGTATGCATAGGCGCATATGGAGTACCACCGAGTAGAGCGACTCGAGTCGCCGCTCCGAAATTATCTGCTCGTCGGACCTGCCGAAGTCTCGTTCACGCCCAATACTGCCTCAGAGCTGCTTGCGGTTCACACGCACGGGCTGCCCGGCCTCGGTTGTTACAGCACGCTGCATCACAGGTGGGCAACACTCGGCTGGATCTGCCGCGGAAGCGCACGGGTAGCGGGTAGCTGTCTAGCTGATGCACACATACACCTTTGTGTTCAGTGCTGAAGGCGTGACGCCAGCAGGCGCACGGCTTGGCGGTCAAGATCGGCCCTGGCAGAGCACGATGTCACTCTAAGAAACATGTACGCAGAGTGGCGGAGTGCGGGGCTGCACGGGCGATGTTCTGAAGCGTGGACGTCGAGTCTCTTATCTAACAAGATGAATACTTCGACAGCACGACACAGTATGGGATCGTTCCAGTGAAAGCACTAAAGTTATGTGACTGATTCATTTGCTAGCTCGACCAGGTCAGCTTGTAAAGGTTAACTCGTTGACGAAATACTGATAAAACCCACTGCCATCTTGTAGATGACACTGTTTTCTGCTTCCGGAGCTGTTGATTCTGCGAAACATGTATTTGAGAGGATTCTTAAGCTGCGTGATTATTATGGCAAAATATTCTTGGATTTTTTATAGCTCAGTTGAGATAGGTAATAGGATTCATGAGCTATTCCCAGGTCTTGGAAGACACCACAGATCAAAAGATGCACCCTAAACGGTTAATGACGTGATTGAGCTGCTAATCTGTTTAAGACGCTGATCATATTCAGAAATCTAAATCGTTTCCACCACATCGAGAATGGGGTCTGGTGTTCTATTTTGTCAAGTAAGTATGGAAAACTTATATATGCATTCGAAGCCAGCTGATAATTTAGGCGTCATTTCAAGTACTAATGACATTGATTTTATTTTGTGCCCTTTTTATCCGTTCCATGGATTATTTTTGTTTCTGGACAATTGTGTTATATCGATCTGGTAGTTACAAGAAATTAATAATGGATCTCCATGTTTAGAAACAGGCAAATTTGTAGCTTTCAATGATTTTGGGGCAAAATTCCGGTCATGTCGAGACATTCAGTGCTAAAATAGGATAAATTTGAATTGTAGTGGTGTTAACCCGTAGCAACGCACGGGCAAATTTACTAGTCTTTTGGATAATCTTGATTACCTGAACTTCGGTCAAGCTTAAACCCGAAGAATGAGGTAGGCAGGCAGTGTGCCGCAGCCCTACCCCTGACCAGAACACGACCGACCCAACCCAAACCCATTCATCGCACGCTTGGTTCAAGGAACGACGGTTTTTTCTTGCCCCCGCATTAATTGCCCTCCCTCTCCCTGCCATTCATGGCCTTCTCCTCCTCCTCTATCCCCTCCTCCCCTCCCCTGCCTTGTCTCGTCTCCACACAGGACTCTTCCCCACCTCCTTGTCCCTCAAGATTTCTCTCCCCCTCTCCACCACCGGTATATATACGCCACCCCCCGTGCGCGAACCATTCCACGCTCCTCGTAGTATGCTTGCCAAGTTTCTTGGATCCTGCGAGGGTGCTGGCCGGCCTTGATGGATCATCGGGTGCCTTCTTTTTCTCCTCCTTCCTCTTCGTATTCCGGCGCGGCCGCTGCTTCTTTGACCCCCCGCAGCCGCATCGGTGCGGCGTGGAGATCGTGCGGGAGCTGCGCCGCCGCGGCTCTGGCGGCGGCAGGGTGGGCGCTCGGCGCGATGCTCACCTGCGTCTTCGCCGTCGGTACGTGCTTTCTGTGCTCGGTCAATGCTTGCTGCTCCAATACGTTTGCTGCCCGTAGCCTTCGTCTGCGATTACGGATTATTTACTTTAGGCTGCCCGCCCAAGATTAGGCAGCCTTGGCCCTTGCTGCTGCGATTTTGGGCTCCTGCGCCAATTCCTGCTTCCGGGGATGTCTTGTTGGATATCCATTGACACATCGGTCATTAATCAAGGGATTGGTTGCTCATTTCCCTGTTTGCCTCTTCTGCGGCACTAGGCGCAGTTATTGTCGTTGGGATTCTGGGGTTTACGTCCTGCTGGGTTCTTATTTGCTCCAATTGGGAACAATTCAATCTTGTACGCTCAAGTTTCTCAACTTCTTTGCCGCTTTTGTCAATGACACATGCTAAGCATACATCTTAAAAGCTTCCGCTTCTTATACTTTTGTATGCAGATTTAATGCCTTCACGGTTAATGATTGCCCTCTATTTAGATTCTCTGTTTTGGTCCAGCTGCTTGCAAGTTTTAATTTTCCATTAGTAACTCACATATTGTCTATAAGTTGGTACAATTTGCATATGAAAGTTTTCTTATTGTCAACATTTTCTTGTTTTGTGTTTAATGCAGTGGGTTCACTGGTTGGGATCTTCGTCGGTGCCTGCATGGGGATGTCCACCGAAAGCGGCGTGCTCCGAGGAGCCGGCGTGGGAGCAGTCTCTGGCGCCGTCTTCTCTATTGAGGCTGTTGAATCCTGCATCGAAATTTGGAGATCCAGTCAATCCGGAAAATATAGCATCCTATTTGTGGTGAGTACAAAGTAATCTAGTCGGCTCCCCTTTTTTTCTTATGCATTGGAAAAAAGGTGAAAGATCATTTTCATGTACCTACCCAAAGACATATACCTCACTACGATGTCGACTAGCGTAAGCATGAGATGTGTGTGATGGAAAGTTGTGGAATCTTCTATGGTGGCTGATTTATTTTGGAGCTTATTCAGTTGAAGAGAAATTAGAAAACCATGGAAAACATATGCTACAAGTTACTCCAGCAAATGATGTTGCATTCCATTCTTTGTTGCACTATGTTATCGTCATTTTTGTCTGAAAAATAGGTGAAGCAGTAATTCATAAACAGAGTTTAGTTTCTTCAACAACAAAAAAACAAGAGCTTACATTTTTCTGTGAATAGTTGAAGCAGCAATTCCTAAGCTGAGTCAATGTGTTACTCATATTGATGTTATATGTTTGTTCTTTCAGCTTGACATCATCTCTAGCCTCTTCAGTGGGCGAATTGTCTGGGAGAAAGTCAGTCCAGCACTGCAGCGTGCTGTGCAAAGCCAGGTATAGCTCTTCATTTTAGGTAGTTCTAAATTTATAATGATTGGCAGTATGATCCTATTGCTCTCTCATGGCTAAAATTGTAACTGATTATTGGTGCCAGAGAGATCAAACCTTAATTTTCTTTGTTTGTGCCATCTAAATTATGAAAATCTTGAGATATGTTTACATGCCATTATCTTAAAAATAATAAGCAAACCATGCCTTTTGGCTATCTATCTAGCAACATAAATAGTCAAATGTCACTTTGGTACACTGTGTTTGTTTCCTGAGCTGCACCATCCGAACCTGTTACTAATTAACATTAGTCTAGAACTTCTAAACCAAACTGAACAATCTGTATATAGTGCATGAAAGTGGTGTTATCACAAGTGTAAATACCTTACATAAGTACGTGTGGTACAGTATTGAATTAAGAAAAAATAATCTTGATAATGACGTGCATTGTTGAATAGATTACAAATTATTCAAGATTTAACTTGTGAGCGATCATTTCGCACTATCTGTTTTATAGGACCATAGAGTGCTCCCTTCAGTGTACATACTCTATCTACTTTTATAGGACCAGATAGTGCTAGAAGCATTAACTTCTACGCACGACAACCATAATTGCATCTGGTGCTGATTGCAACTTCGCAAGGTTCTATGCGATTTCAAAGGGATTTGCATGCTAGGTCTCACTCAATGTTTTGTGTAACGCAGATGAGCTTACTGAGCACACCATTCATCGACAACAATGACCTTTTCGAAACTGGCAATACGGGTGGCATGTCAAGAGATCTGATCAACAAGATTCCAGCGATCAGGTTGAGCTCTGCAACCAACTCTGATCAGGATACTGACAGGAGCTGCTGTTCAGTGTGCCTTCAGGTTAGTCTATTCTCACATTATATAGCAGCCAAAAAAAAATGAAGTTTCTTGTACTGATGACGTGCTATACTACTAACCAGGACTTTGGATCCCGGCAATTCGTGAGAGCCTTGCCTCAGTGCGAGCACATTTTCCACGTGCAATGCATCGACAACTGGCTTCAAAGGAATGCTTCCTGCCCACTGTGCAGGGGTGGTGTTCATATAGACCATATACACATGTAAATAAACTTGTTCGCACCTGGTGTATTTTCATGTCGAATACCCGTGCGCACAATCTATATCGTAAAAATAGTCTGTATACATAGAGGTTTTCTTCCTTTTGCCAGTCTTCCGTTGGGGTGGGGAGCTATGTCTGTTCCAGCTGCAAGTTTTTGTCATAGCAATAACATGATATGTACATTCTCTAAATGGAACTGACTATATAACAAGCTTATGGCCACAATTTTCTCCGCTGTTAGCCACTGATATCGACTTTGCAAAGGTAATTTGCTTGCAAAATTGTCAACTGATGCAAGTACAGAGGCTTACATCGCAGCTGAAGGTTGGTGCTAATTGTACGCTGCTGCCACTATCTGTTGAGGCAGAAAGTGTTTCAAATAAACAGCTGATGGGTCGTTATTTTGATCCCATACTGGCAGACTCTTAAACGACATGAGCTTCTTCATGACGTATCTGGAAAGAAGAAAAAAAGATATCGGGGGCTGCTGCTAGTTGCAAATGAATGGTAGAAACGGTGGCCTTTTCTTTATTGAGAGCAAACGAAACCTCTCCATCATGCTGTTTATAGAGAGAAAAGTGACGTGCCTTCTTGCAGAAGATGCAACGTGACAGAAATATTGATTGGGATAGCTACAGTTATCAAGCGTTTAATAACCATGTTTTATAGTCATGATGGAGAGGTGATTAGTCGACGCCAAGCAGCCGATAAGATCCAACGTCGTTGCTTCTTGTAAAAGAGTTTTAAAGAGCTAAGGAGGTGATACTGACTATGTGCTGTTGCAATCTGTCATTCAAAAATATAAAATACTAGGAGTATTTTATTTCAACAAATTAGATGAAGTTTGACACAAGTAGTCCACGCTACCTTGATACAATTTCTGAAGAAGAAAAAAAGAAAGATATCAGGGAGGAAAAAAATACCACCCAAAAAAGCAGAACATGACAATGGCTTGACCCAGAACGGGAGCACTAAGGATTAGGGGTGTTGGCAATTCTCGCTGGTTTACACGTCTCATTTTGGAATTAGAACCGGGTTTGAACACTCCTACCATGGACCATACTTGTGTGCACCACTTTTAACGTATGATGAGTTGTCTTCGACATATTTCGGAATTTAACCAATGTCTTCAGAAATATATGAATTTCGTATAGTCTCTCAAAAAATGGGCAGGTTAGTGAGAAATGAGATTCTGGCGTACACTGGATCTACTGTGCACGTTGTTATTGTTGGATCTGCATTGTTTCTTGCCTCAGGATTCATGCTGCCAAAAATCATTATGTTTCGATATTGCATAGGGATTCAATCTAGCATATGTGCACAATCAGATGGTGGATAATATTGTTCATTGCTCCACTCTTTGCTTCCTTTTGTATCTTCCTCGGACCTCAAATTACATCCCTCAACCCTGAATTTTTCATTAGAAGTTTGTAATTCCTAATACATTTGTATATTCCTTAGTGGTGAATTCTCGACCAACAAATTGCATGTGAAGTGTGAAATCACAAAGTTTCATTAGGAGGACCGATCCTAGTAGAATTCTAGCGTCCCCCCATTTATCCCCGAATTTACTATTTTATATGCGAGAGCCATCATTGATATCTTGTGGTATTTGACAAGTATCTTCAGAGCTATCTGAATTTCATATAGGCTCGCCAAGAAAAGGCACATTGCAAGTTACAACTTTGTAGAAACATCCCTCTGCTTTAATTCTGCATGTATTTGTCTTGTACTATCTTAAAAGTTATGAATTCTACGTAGCCCACTCTATCCCCCCCCCCCCCACACACACACACCCCCCTAACCCTAATGCATATGTATGAAACCTTGACAAAATATTTGCATGTAAAAGGTGAATCACAAAGTTCCATGGCAAAAAAAAAACTAGGTTAATAAGAGGCGTCTCACTGTATGTAATTTTAGGGTTTGTACTCCCATGGAGTACATGATAGTATAATAGTATATCATAGTATATGCTTTTTTAGGGGATAATATGGGTTAATCGATATTCTACAAAAGAGAAACGAAACTATCTATATCTAAATAAAGTTATGTCAATTAGTTTGGAACAAATTGAGTATATGTGATAGTATAATACTCCCTCCGTTCCTTGATATAAGGTGTATAGTTTTTCCGAAAAAACCTCCAAAATTGAAGGCATATTCTGGTATATTATATGGGTTAGTTAGGGTTGTAAATGGTACGGATAATTTCCGCTCCGAATCCGCATCCGTATCCGTTTTTGAGGATATGGTATGCATTTTTAGAAATCCGCCGGATATGGATGCGGATGCGGATAGTGCTCAAGCGGATATCCGGCGGATACGGTAGAGGATATGGTATTGATACTATCCGACGGATACGGATTATCCGCCATTTTTTGCGGATTATCCGAGGTCCTCAATGAGGATAATCCGAGAAAATTAGCCAAACCCTAAATATTTAGACAATATAGTTAGTTCATCTGCTAAAATATGTATCCTATTAGCATGTAATTTGCTTTGTTGTACAAACATGTGTGTACATTTAGCTATAGCCTATAATTACAAACATATTATACATAAAAAAAGCATACTTCTATTTGTTATGTGTATATTTGCTTAATAATCCGCTTCCGATCCGAGTTCGGTCCGAATCCGCTCCATATCCGTAATCCGATATAATCCGCATCCGAATCCGCATCCGACCATTATCCACTCCGATCCGAATCCGTGGTAAAGGATATGGTAATAGAAATATCCGATCCGATCCGATCCATTTACATCTCTAGGGTTAGTCAATTCTACAAAAGAAAAACGAAAAACAATGGGCCAGTCAAACTCGTGGGTGATTTCAGCCCAATTGAGGGCATCGCTGTTCCTCCTCCTCTGCACGCCAACTCTCTCTCTATCCTGTTCCTGCGCGGCCAGGGGACACGGAGCAGCAACGCCGGGGAAACAGCTGCCGCCGTCGGAGTCAAGACGCCATTGACGTACAAGAGGTGAGCGACTTGAGATTCGCATGGTGATGAAGGTGAATCTGGAGACGATGGAGCTGGAGATCCTGGGCATGAACTTCGGGTGCGTCCTGTCGGCGCTCTCCGATGCCAAGATCCCGGAGAAAGAATGCCTCCTCCCGCTCGTTTCCAAGCTCCTCGGCTACTGCATCGTTGCTGCCTCCACCACCGTCAAGCTCCCGCAGGTTCGTCGTTACTGCCTTTTATCGCCTGCCCCAATTAGGTAGCTTTTCCCTGGATTTCTCGAGATTACAACATTTGTCACCCGTAGATAGTTGTGCCATATGAATCCAAAGATGCGCGTTCTGTGTGTGCCTGTTCTGATCTGTGAGCTCGTCTGGTGGTGGGTGGGCGTGCGGGGGATTTCATCTTCTTTACGTGAGCATGGCGTGCGGAATTGTGCATAAAAGGCTGTTTGTTTGGTTGCCTAGCTTGGCTGCGACCTTTGCACGGCATGCCGAGATCGCTGTGCGAAATTTTGCATAAAACCAGAGAATCGACAAGCCACCAGCGGAATTCTTTGTTTGTTTGCTGAGTGACTGCGTGAACCTTGTGATTGTTTATCTGTAGGACATGGAAGTCTGCAATTTCATCGTTGCCCATGAGAATTACAAGCCTCCCAGCTCACAGGCATTTGCAATTCTCGCTTCTCAGCCCCTTGCTTGAATCTAGAACTTCATTGCCCAACATGATATCTGGGTTTCCCATGCTTTCTTCTGTCACCACCATTAGTGCACTCAAATCTCGGCCAGTTCACAGAAAAACATGCCCTACAACCCCCACAGCTCCCATCCTAAAACTCTCAAGGAAACCCTCATCCTTGATGATGGCTTGTTGCGTACGGAAACCTTCGACAGGAACCTGCTCGCTGCCAGGTTTCCAAAGTTTGGAGACTTTCGACATGAACAATGGAAGCAGATCAGCCACTGGGACAACAGTGAAAATATTGGGCATGGACATAGGTTACATCCTTTCAGCATCGCTGGGTACAAAGATCCCTTCCAAGGACTCCCTACTACCGCTCTTGTCAACGGTCCTTGGGTACTTCATGATCGCTACATCCACTGTCACCAAGATCCCTCAGGTGCCTGTATCTATTGTCATGAATTAAGAACTAGTTTGGGTTGTGGAGGCGTTTGCTTCTTCACTTCTTCCCATGGCAGGGTTTGATTTTTTTTTACGTGTTGTATAGTTGTGCCTAATTTTGGAAATTAATTAAAAGATGGAAGGCTATCTGAGTTTTTGTTTGTCGTTTTGTTGTCGTCAACAATTGCAATGGCAAGGATAAGTCACAGAACCATGCATTAAGGAGGAATCGACAAAATGGATTTTTTTTTGTTTATGAGTATTGCAGAATTTCCATGGAAGAGCTTGCAGTATACGCATAGCACGGTCTGTTACAATAGCAGAAAGGGTTCCAGAATTTTTGGCACTTCGTTGTAGACTGGTAGTGACCTGCTTGATAGATTTTTTTATGCTTATTTAATCAACTAATGAATTCAGATAATCAGGCAAGTAGTGTTGTAACTATCATGGAGTGTAGTAATGGAAAGTGTATGGTGCTGAACTGCTGATATAGTTGGTGTGACATGCTCCGCTGTATTCGCAAACCTTTAAAGTTAGTCGATCAATCTTATAAATTAGGATTACAGTATATAAAAGCCTGTGGAAGTATGAGGCCTAGAATAGTGATCTATTGCCGAATTTTCAACCCCTCATGAAGATGGTAAACACAATAACATGTCACGTAGTGGATATTGCGCTGAACCCGTGGACCTCTAAAGCACTTCTTCAGCCATGGAGGGGTTGTCGCACAACACAGGCAGGGGAAGAAGCTATTATCCCTCCCACTTTACTACTTCCCCTTCAGCTGTTGTGCGGCAACCCCTCCGTAGCTGGAGTTGCGCTTTAGAGGTCTGCGGGTTCGGCATAATATCCACTATGTGACAACTTGATAACTCTCCCACCATGTCTTCCAGCAGCGACGTAGAGATTGATTCTCTTTCCCATCTATGAGCTGCTAGCTGAAGCCCTCACATGGCAAACATGATCTGTGGTCTTTGTAAGATTAGGTTATTTAAGATCAAATGTAGGAAAAAAGTAGCGTATAGGATCACATTATCACATACATGACTTACTGAATGATCTGCACCTGGATGTTTCCTAAATTGCATCTATAATTACAATAAAATGTAAAACATGATTCAGTTGCAAAAGTTTTTCCGGTGATCATTTTTGGAAATTCTTGCTTCTATGGACAGCCTTCTCTTTTTGATGTTTACTCATTATAGTACTTTTTGTTGCAGATACTGAAGATTTTAAAACATGGAAGTGTTAGAGGACTTAGTGTTGCATCATTTGAGCTTGAGCTCATTGGCTACACAATTGCTCTGGCATATTGTATTCATAAAGGACTGCCCTTTTCAGCTTATGGAGAGCTAGCTTTTCTGTTGATCCAAGGTTTGTCTTTGACCTAATGTTTTAAGTTGAGAGTAGTGAAATATCATTACTATCTTTTCTGTTGATAAAGCTGCATATAAAATATTCAGCGATATAACTAATGTCTGTTTTGCTTGCAGCAATAATCTTGATTGCAATCATTTACTATTACTCGCCACCGATGGGAAGCAAAACATGGATAAAAGCTTTGGTGTATCCTTTTTCACGAATTTATTATTAAAAATATTAGGTATCGCAACAAGTATATGCTAACGCAGATGGAATTCTTTTGACAAATCACTTGAATTTAATAACGTTATGCTGATTTTATTAGTTAATTATTTATGCTACCTGCTTTCCCTAACAGTGGTTGTTTAGATATTGTGGATTAGCTCCGACTGTTTTGGCTGGAAAAATTGATCCAGGTCTTTTTGAACTCCTTTATGTAAGTAGCAAATGGCATTTTCTTTCGTGTAACACTTTAACTTTTTTTTTTGTATGAGCTCATATTTTGATCTTGGGGCTAAATATAATTTGCAGGCTTCACAGCATGCCATCTTCTTTTGTGCCAGAGTACCGCAGATATGGAAAAATTTCACAGTACGTTGTTTATTTTATGTTACATCGTACAACTCCAAGCTATATATGCTTGGTTTTTTTTGTACCAAGTTGGTTTTTATCAGCAGGATAAATGACATCACATATGTTGTGACTAGCACTTTATTGTACCCTTTTAGTAGCACTGTTTCCAAACCTTCTTTTATGTGAAGAGATGGTGTTTAACTATAAAATGGTTGTTGGTGTTATGCAGAATAAGAGCACTGGCGAGCTAAGCTTCCTGACTTGTTTCATGAACTTTGCTGGTTCCCTTGGTAAGTTCGAATAGTTTGGCAAGAAGTTTTGAAGCAATCATTTTTTGACTTGCAGTTCTTTTTCATTATGATATTACTGGCTACGAAACTGAGATAGAATTAGCATCGTTGAATTTTGTAATACTGAATACTCCAACTAAGATGATTGATGAGTCAAACCATTCATACTTACTTGGCAAAGTACTTTTGGCCTTTGGTTATTGTTTTTGTTCATTGAGTTTTATTTTAAATTTCTCCTTTTATAGATCGTTGAAAGCTGGCTAATTATTTAATGCTCCTTTCTGTTGCAGTAAGAGTTTTTACCAGCATCCAGGAGAAGACTCCATTAAGTGGTATCCTTTGGTTCTGATTAGAGCTCATTACTTTACTCTGATGGACATTTCTGACTGTAGCTGTTTTATTTGCTTCTTGACAAGCTAACCGTTTTGTTATTTGGTTGCATGTACATTATTTGCAATATGCTTTATTTCCCCTTATACATGATTAGTGAACGTATTGAGTTTTCATACTGATTTGCTTATTCAAAATCCTGTTAGTTTGAGTTTATCTGGAAGATACGTAGCTCGAGTCTTTTTGAAATAATATGGTATTAGTAATCAATAATCACTTAATCAGTGACACCTACGTACATACAATCAATAATGTACATACAATTAATAATCAGTGCTGTCTATTCGATGTATTTGCTTTCTTATTGCTGTACTCCTGTGGACCCTTGACTCCTGGAAAGTTCTTATGGGCTCTGTACTCGGCATCGCGACAAATGGTACAATCTTGAGTCAGATAATTATGTACCAAAAGCCTGTGCCAAAGAAAGAGAAGAAAGAAGATTAAGCAGAACAGGAGGTTCTTTCTTTCCGGTTTACAATTTTGCTCCTGGTCTATTGTTGGAGCAACATGCGCCACTACATGAACTTGCCTGCAGACCTACGCAATGACGGAAACAGTAGGCAAAAAAATTATGAAGACTTGTGTGATGATGAAAGCAATAGGAAGTATATGCAGGACATGCTAACGATATTCCTTGGTTTGTAATCTTTGCAAGCGCAGTAATGACTGTTGGTGTAGTTTCACTTGATGTTTTAGTTGCACCGTTCATTTGTTTGATGATAGAAAAAAAATCGACGTCCATAGTTTATATGCTGCTCAATGTTTGAAATCAGTTTGTTGTTTTCAGTGATTCTCCTCTTTGACGTCCACCTATACCTGGCTCCTCCCGCTGCCCTAAGCCTTCTGGTAGTCCTGCGACTCCTTCGCCCTTGGGGTGTGTCTGGGTGGTGATCAAAATCCACTGTACTAATTGTTTGGTAATGATTAAATATTTGTTCTAGGGTTGTATTGTTGCCAATTATTGGGCAATGCCATCTACTCCGTCAATTCTAGTTTATTTTTCATAAGTTTTGCTAGAGTAACAAAATTCGACGAATGTGGTGAGGTAACCAAAGTTTATGCTAGGACAGGCTTGTGCCCAAACCAAACAAACCTTAGAGGCGCTGGTGAACCACTTCCCTAGCCCTAACTCCAATCCAAAACCATTCCTACCTTCTCCCTGTTTAAATTTTATGACAGTCTATTTATGAGATCTTTGAACTTCTCAATGTGGAGTGGCTCTCGAGTATATGTTTATAAATGGTAAAATAAATGTGGTTTGGATCTAGTCATCGATGAGGTGGGCTACCTGGAGGGGAAGGAGAGCTTTGTTTCACTACTTGCGTCGTGTCACATTGAAACAGGTTTGGATGGGTGATGTGTGTGTGTGCATACGATTACATTATACTACTACTGTGCTTGGAAGGAAAACCTAACCTAAAATTGCCCCTGCTATAATAGTGACTGTAGTTGAACGTGTACTTCGGGAAATTTGTCATGGTAACCTCGGCAAGGTGTCGCACAGTTCAATAACTGATCAGATACACAGATCCTTAAACTGCAAACAAACAATTTGTCAGTCTTCGTGCTCACTGATTGATCATGTGGCTCAACGCAGTTGGCACAGGGACAAAAGGGCTTAATGGACAAACTAAGTATACGGTCTAGATGTCACAAGCCAAGCCTTCATCATGCATTCGCTTCTCTGTCCGCAACAATCCTCTGAAAGGCCTTTATTACATGCTCCTCCAGCACCATGCAAGGGAAATATCATATGTATGGCCGCGAACGAGCATCTCATCACCTAAGATCGTACAAAGGTACTACGCACACTAGATACATTACACCAATTCAAGGCGGAGCCATGTTAGTCTTGCGCGGTGTGCAGATCACATGGCAAAGTCCAGCCTCTTGGAGCTTGCAGACACATCGGAAAGGTTTCCTGAAATCCACCTCTTCAGCATCTCCAGGGCGGCCTTCGGTTGATCCATCGGAACCATGTGGCCAGAATCGTGGACCTGACCGTGTCAAAACAACAAATCGAGTTAGTTTCAGAGTGAATTACAAAATGATGTGCTGTGACACAATGCGCAACATGTATATGATATATGATCCTAGTTGCATTGCCTGTTGATTTCCAAGTACAAGTTATAGTACATCTTACTATCTTAGTTGATCTCAATAATTTCCATATATTTTCTTTCTGTCTTGTATACTGAACATTTGTGATACACGCAGATGTGTCTATATTGGCGTGGTTATTGTTTGTTTCCAGAACAACTGTTGGCAAGGGAGTACCCTTTTCAGTTTGTGTATTCCAGAACTAACCTTCAAGAAACTCAAAGGGCCATAGCTTTTTAGAACTCCAGCCTCTTTGCCATCAACCGTGAAGGGTTTCTCAGCTGAGTCCCCGAAATCTTTCTTTCCAGACCATTCCATAGAGTTCACCCATCTTGAGTTTCCTGCCCAAATCACAAACAAATTATATATACAAATACAAACCAGGAAAAGAATAGGTAGAAACAGGAAAACCAATAGTGGAGTACATTTTGAGACGTATACTATCATATTCTTTCATCCACCGGTTATCTATATTTTGCCGTTGTACAACACAACATGAAAAACGCTATTGTATCCCCTTTTTGTAATTAAGTAAGTCTAGACGAACTCTACTAGGTCAATTATGCCTTGCCTTATTTAGTTTGTGACCACGTGTTTCTAAATTGTGCTTCCACCAGAATTTTAATACTACGGAACCAGTCAAGATGCACGTTCTATGATACATATTAAAGCCAGTTAATTTTCCTAATGAACCTCCGGCACATAACCAAATTGTAACGAAGCAAAGCACAAGTATCAGATGACAAAACATAGCACTATGATTCTCAGTGTAAAGCAAGAATGTAAGATCGAATGATGTATGGACTGACAAAACAGAAGCAAATTATAGCATAGGGTTCCTGAAAGTTTTCTATTGCAAGTCGTAAGGCACTCACCTAGCCAGTTGCATATGAGATCATACTCTCCAGCATAGATAAGCACTTTGATGTTGTCTTCAAGGAGTTCAGGGATTCCAAGTTCAAGGTTCCTCATCCAATCTAAGAGCATAGCCTGATAAACGGTCGGGCTGCAGGAAACAAACTCTATATCTCCAACTCCTAGGCTCTCTCTGACAGATTCCTGATTGAGAAACTTCTCCAGATTAGAGAAATCGTAGCATAGGCTCCCCACACATGGCTTCCTGATGTCATAGTACTGCAAATGCGAGGAGATCAATCAGATAATTTCAAAAAATGAGGAAGAACCAAATAAACTTTTGTATTCCACCCTACATTTTTATTCCCGATTATCAACCTGATGGAACTGAAAATTGTATTGCAAACAACATAGGCAGCAAGGCAAGATACAGTGCCAGTGGTACCTGAAACAAAAGATAAAATTAATTTCAATTATGCATGATATGGGGTATCAGAGCAGTGCTTACATCTTTTTTTCCTTTTTGAAAACAAATTTCCTTAACAAGCAAAGATGCTGATGAACACATACTGGACAGCATTTCCACATTGGTGATAACTATGCAAGTCAAAGAGGCCAAATTGAGTATCAGTGGTAGAGCAAACAAGGAGTCGAGGAATTACCACAAAGCTTGACAGCCAATTCACAAGCAGGAACTATTTTATTGATCTTGTTAAACTCCGACTCCGTGATTAAACTCATATTCAACGCATAATCGGTGTATGCCTTGTACTGTATGGCAGGATCTGTTAGTCCGTTACCAATTGCGAAACCCTGAAAATAATAGAGACGCGGGATTCACACAACAAGACCATTTAAAACGCAAAACAAGTAGAGGAAAATAGAGAAGAGATGAGAGAACCTTCAAATTGATGTGAATTCCATCATTGTTCTTGTTCCCCTGGTGCACGCGAGTTGCAAAGGCGGGGATGTAGTGCCCAGCATATGACTCCCCAGTGATATAGAAATCATTTTCAACGTACTGCGGGTGCTCTTTGAAGAAGGCCTGTCAAAGTTGCATGCAGGAAGATGCAACGAGCTTATGAGAAAAATAAATAGGGAATGCCACTTTTGCATCTCGATTGTAATTCAGGAATAAGGCTAATCAGTCTAGTTTACCAAAGGTCTTGCATGCGTAACCTTGTCAACACAATAGGAAGCACCATTATTAATGGGAAGGATTACTGATGCATATATTCCTAGTAGACATATGTGAACGCATGCCGTAATAATTTCAACTCCATTTATATCAAAGAGAGGGCTCCATAACTTGAGGGGCATCCTGTCCCAATAGGAGCAAGTATTACCTGCAGGAAGTCATACAGGTCGTTGCTAACGCTTGCTTCATTATGGCGGGTATCACGCGAATCTGAGCTGTAGCTGAACCCAGTCCCAGTTGGCTGATCGACATAGATGAGATTCGATTCCTGCAGCAGCCAGCATCGAATCAGAGAGAAGATAGTCTAAGATGATTATTAGCAAACAGCATCTATGCAATCTAAGAAAGAAACATATCGTGACGGTTGATTAGCAGAGTCACAGAGACAGAGGTGTCTGTGTAGTTACCTGATCCCAACCAAACTCATTCCAGACGAGCGACAGGTCGTCTGCTATCTGGAAGGGGCCGTTCTCGTAGAAGAGGGCGAGCTCGCTGCTGCATCCGGGCCCTCCCGTGAGCCAGATCACCACGGGGTCCTCCTTGTTGTGGCGCCTCGATTCGAAGAAGAAGTAGAAGAGCCTGCAAAGTGACGATACGTGCGCCGAAATGGCGGATGTCAAGACAGGAAGGGTCCTCGGGAGAAGCTCCGTACGGAACTACGGATGAGGAGGAGAGGGGTGGAAGGGTGAGCTCACCTGGCGTCGTGGGTGTTGGCGAGGCGGTAGTACCCGGCGTGGTGGCCGAGGTTGCTCACCGACGTGTTGCCGCCGTCAGCGTCGCTTCCGGCCACCAGAGACGCGAGGCGGATCGGCCTCTCGACGAGGGTTCCAGCCGGGACCGCGTCGCCGGGGCGGCGTGGGGAGGCGTCGGTGGGGTGGAGGTTGAGGGCGCGGATGAGGTCGGCGCCGACGGAGCGGGGGGTCTTGGGGGTGAGGGTCCGCGCGGAGGAGGAGGGGAGGCGGAGGAAGGTCTCGTCCACTGGCGCGGCGGCGGCGGCGGCGGCGGCGGCGAGGAGCAGGAGCAGGAGGAGTCGAGACTGGGCGGCAGGTCCCATGGCGAGTGGTGGTGGAATCAGAAGCGAACCGAGTAGTGGGAAGACTTCGCTACCGGAAGTTATGGGCGTGGAGGTACTGCTAGATTTTTTTGGCTTACTTCTGTGATGATGGGCCCATCGGTCATAGAGAGGGAGAACTGAATATCTCTTACTAGAAGAAAAATAGAGCGGAAGTGGAGGGAGAATCGTGCGCTTTTGGATCTACCGAGAGCACAAGGGTGTGAGTCGCCCACGTGGAAGAGTTCTCGATCATCCTAGGGCTTCTGGCCGACGCATCTTGTAGACTTTTTTTTTTAAACAGGGGTAGGTACTAGAGTGGATAAATGAAGGTCGAGCTACGCTCTTTATTTTAAAAAAATCGAAAATTATATTTTTAAGTTTTAAAAAATTCTGAAATAAAATTCTAGTCGTAGCCAATGGTGGAATCTACAAACATGTAAAATCTCAATTTTGAAATTCTTAGTACTTTAGACTACACAAAAATGACAAAATCTGCACATTTCAAAGTTATAAAATCTGTCAGATTTTATCATTTTTGTATAGTCTACAATACAAAGAATTCCACGCTGAGATTTTGCACGTTTGTAGATTTCATTATTGTCTACATCCAAGATTATTTTTCAGATTTTTTTTAAACATAAAATTACGATTCTAATTTTTTTTTAAATAAAGGGCTACATGTAGCTCGGCCTCCGTTTGCAGCCTTTTGGGTAGGTCCCCAAGGACCGAGAGGATAGTAAGCGGTGGAGTTACAGTATATAAAAGGAACCAAATTAAATAAAGAAATTGCAATCAAGTCCCTGCATTTAGCACAAACAATCCTGGATCTAAAAATTGAAAAGCAATCGGATCTACCTACTTCTCCACCGCGAC
The DNA here is from genome assembly GCA_030979885.1 of Lolium multiflorum. NCBI lineage: Eukaryota > Viridiplantae > Streptophyta > Magnoliopsida > Poales > Poaceae > Lolium > Lolium multiflorum. The sequence continues at coordinate 114,191,515 of CM061748.1, read as the reverse complement.
CACGCATCGCAACATGGCCAAGCACACTGTCGCTGGGGACGCTACCACTAGGGACAGAGCACATGGAGCATGCCGAGTTGGAGCACAGGGGCCTCCTTGTTGGCTTAGTAGCCTAGAGGTTGGGCATAGCCTTCATCAGCCGATTGAAAGAAACCGTGGCCGGCGATAGAGGTTGGGAGGGTCGCCTTTCGACCATCAAAGGCGGCAGCCAAGATAGGGCTACCACGGCTATCTCCCCACGAGAAGCTTCACTGCTCCCCTGCTGCGGATTCGGCGCCACATGGCCAAGGACGAACTTGCTTCCTTCAGCATCACCAGGAAGAGAGAGGAGATGCTTCAAACCTTGAACAACATGGACGAATTTGTACAGACTACACGAGCTTATTGTCGATGACACCGGAACTGCTCCCAACTGCCGTTCGCAGCACCACGCCACCAGCGCCCAGAGGGAGAACTCCACCAGCCACTGTCTGCAACTCGACAGCGGTGGTAACCCGCTCCACAAACATGACGTGAAGCCAAAAACCTGCTAAGCGACTCTATAATGTACACTACACTGGCGACCGCCGGAGAGGGGAGGGCGAGGGGCCAGCCGACCCAAATCTAGAGAATTAGGAGGAGGTTATTGTAACGACCTAAGAGACGGGAGGGGGGAAAGTATGAAAGCATACACACGAGTTGAATTTGTTTTTGTAGTTTCAGACTTTCAGTATACTTGTCAAATTGCTTTTGCAACCTCATCATCGTAGTACTTTTAGGACATGTTTGATTCGTGATAATGTTTTTAGGAACTGTTTGATTCGCAGGGTGTGAAAGGAGTAGGAATATAAAAATGTAAGATTGCCATGCTATGTCTATTTCAACTCTATAGGAATTCATATGATCCAAAATTTGTTTGATTCCACCATAGGTAAAGCAAAAGATTCTATAAACATGGTATGGGTGGATGTTAGAAACCTATGAAATCTAGTGCAAATGATGAAAGAGCAAGGTCTATACCTCGTGTTTTGTGTGTTTGATAACAACACTTGAATGAATTTAACCGTGTGCATAGATTGTCTTTGATAGACTTGCAGGTGCACGATGCCCTTGATGAACACATTATGATCAGAAAACTAAAGCGTAGCTTATAGGTTTTCTGGTTTTGTGTGTGTGTGTGTGTCGTGAGGTGATGTGGTTGGAGAGAGAAAGAGGAGATGCAGAATCTGCCTAACCAGTACTACCGGTACCAGTAGCGGTAGTACCGCTACCCTATTGGTACCGGCCTAAAGTACCGCTCTGGAATTGCACGCAGAAAAGCCCACAGCGCAAAGTGCGGTACCTTGACGGTACCTTGAGTGAAAGTACCGCTCCCAAGCGGTAGTTCCGGCATGGTACCGCTTTGGTGCCGTAATTTGAGTTGCGGCACTATCGCCCTGGTACCGCCAAGGTACCGGGTGGAGTCCGGGGCTCGCAGAGGCCATGCCGGTACCTCAGCGGAACCGGCAGTGGTACTACCGCTTCAAGCCCACGTGGCGAATCTGTGGGCGGATTTCAAACCCAGAGCGGTACTACCGCTTGCCCAAGCGGTAGTACCGGTTGTGCGGGATCTGCACATAACGGTTGGATTTGGGTGAGCCTATAAAAGGTCCCCTTCTTCTCCTTTCGGTTTTTCTCTTCTCTCTCTCCTCCATTGTTGCTGAGCTCAAACCTTGAGGATCTCCCTACCTACCCAACCAATCTTGCCCAAACTTTGAGGAGTGGTGGAGGAGGCCCCGATCTATAGTCCTACCAAGAGAGATTTCACCAATACCATCTAGTCCTTAGTGGATCTTGGAGTTAGGGTTCCTATTGTGGGATCTTGGAGGAAGTGCTCCTATGGAGACTATCTTGGAGTTGTGCTAGCCCCATAGGGTGTTGGAAGCCTCCGGTGTTTGTGGAGCTCGCCCCAACCTTGTGAAGGAACCGTCGCCTCGACCGGCTACTTAGTGGAGAAGGGGAAGCTCCTTCGTGGGGCTTCTCGAACAAGGTGAGGCCTTTGTGGTCGCCTAGCCTTCGTGGTTAGCACCGCCTCAACGCAGACGTACTCCCTTTTGTGGGAGGAACTGCAGGAAACAAACCTCGCCTCGTCTCCGCGTCCCTAGTTGTCCCGCTCCCTCACTTTACTATCTTGATCGGTTCCTTTGCTTGTTGAACTAGCCTAGGATCATACTAGGAACACCCCTATCACCAAAGTTATCACCTTTACTTCCGCATTGCATTAAAACTGAAAAAGACATAAAAAATTCCTAGCGACCATTCACCCCCCCCCCCTCTTGTTCGCTACGATTCGTTCAGTTGGTATCAGCGCAAGGTTTTCATGCTCAGGCTTTACCGCCTAAGAAATGGCTGAACAAGAGGTGGTCTTGAATGGGTCCCTTCCCGGTGAGCAACCACCTCCACCATGAAACGCCGATAGCACAACGGCTACTTTGGATGCCCTCAAGAAATTGGACTCATCCATCGTAAGCCAAATGAAGGCTATGATGATGGAGTTGATTGCTCCAAAACCAACCCCCACCATAGATCCGAAGGAAAGTGCCGAGGTTCCCCCACCACAAGTTAATCCATTTCCTCTTGTTGATTTTGTCGCGCAAGCGATAAAAACTCCTCAAGAGGGGGAACTTGGGGATGTCGGTACTTCATCAAAAGGGAAGGAGGAGCCACCGGTTGCGGAACATTTAAGGGGTTATCATATGGTGCCACCACCAAGTGATTACACCATAAATGTTCCACTCCTATGCCACATATCTTGTCTCATGGTTCACCACCGCTAATTGAATCCAATAGCTTTGAAAATTGGCAGTTCTTAATGTGTTCTCTTGTGCGCAGCGCATCCACCGAGCTTTGGCGGATCATCGAGGAAGGTTACTCACCACGAGATTCAAGAAACTTGACAACGAGAGAAGTGGTGGATGACCAACTCAACGCCACCGCCATCAACATGATCCACATGGCCGTCACACCCAAGGACCGGGCTCACATTCGCTCGCTCAAGACCGCCAAGGAAGCATGGGATAAACTCGACAAGCTCTTCCTCAGAAATGAGAGCATTCAAAACTCTCGCTTCGATGGAGTGAACAACATGGCCGAAAACTTCGTCATGATTGAAGGAGAATCTCCCGATGAGATGTGCCAGCGCCTCATCGATCTTGCCATACAAATGCAAGATCTTGGAGCAACTTTTGTGGATGACCATTGGATCAAGAGCAAGTTCTACAATGCTCTCCTCCCTTATGAGGAAGTCAAGTTGCTGGCCATCCGTCAAAATGCCTCCTTCCGCGCTATGACATCCGATGACGTCCTTAGCGAAGTCATCGCTTTGGACATCTCCAAGAAGAATGTGTAGGATCTTGTTGCATGTGCTCACAACACCCGCAAGCCCAACCTCGCTTTGAAGATGAAGGAGCATGAAGCAAGTGAAAGTGATGAGGGTCCCATTGAGTGGGGTCCGGATGATCTCAAGACCAATTATCATAAACACATGGCTCTCGCCGCCAAGAGCTTTTGGGATGGGAACAAGACTAGAAGCTCAAGACCAAGAAGATACTCACCTCGTGACTCTCCAAGAATTTTTTCCAAGAGACCAAGGGAGGAGCAAAGGGGGAGAACATGCTACAATTGCGCCGACAAAAGTCATTTTGTTGCGGATTGTATCTATGAGAGAAGGGAAGACAATGGTGGAAGGCTCGTCCGCAAGGACAAGTTCAAATTCCTCTCCAAAGGATTCTCCAAGTTCTCCTCCAAGCCCGGTGACGCCAAGGTCTCCTTCACCAAGAAGCCTAGAGCTTTCATTATCTGTGAGGAGTACTCCTCCGATGAAGGTGAAGAGCATGAAGACAAGGGCTCGAACAAGGAAGAAGAGGGAGTGGCCGCCATCGCCATCTCCACTCCGTCTCCCTCTTCGACTTTCCAAATGAGAACCTCGTCGCCAACAACTCCCGTTGCCTTATGGCAAAGGTATCATCGGAGGTAGAATCCCCTTCCAAACCTACATCTTCCTCTAATGCTATATCTATTGATGATGCCACTAGTCTCACCATTAAGCGTGAGATTGTGGGTTTGGATGCTGTTCTCACTAACATGCAAGGGGATACCAAGGCCCATGTTGAGGCCCTCATGTCTCAACTTGGTGCGGCTCAAGACCCTATAGAGGAGAAGGAGAGGCTTGAGAGGGAGGCGGCAAATGAGATTGCCTCTCTCACTCAAGCTCATGAGGAGGAGCAAAACTTGTGCATGTCTCTTGAAGCAAGTGTCATTACCCTTGAAGACTCCAACAATGCTATCATCTCCCAACTCACCAAGGACCGAGATCATGCTCTTGTCTTGATGGGTGAGCTCAAGAAGAAGAAGCTTTTTCTTGAGTATAGCCATGAATTGTTGCTCGAGGAAGTTGCAACCCTCACCAAGAACTTCAAGTCCTTGGAGAGTAAGTTTGTGCTTCTCTCCGAGATGTGTGATCATCCTCAAGAGGAAGCTTGCAAGGAGAAAGAAGATGAAGGCCCTAACTCTTGTTGTGACGAGCTTGTTGACCAAGTTTCTTCTTTGAAGAGGCATAATGCATTGCTCTTGGAGGTCAATTCCCTTCAAGAAGAAGCTTTGGATGAGTATTAGCGCTTGATCAAGGAGAAGACATCGTGTTCCAATCATGAAGAAGAGATTGCCGCTCTTGAGAAGACCAAGGCCAAGCTCTTGGAGTTGAATGGCATGCAAGAATAGTCCTTGATGGAGTGCCTCCGCATGAGCAAAGAGAAGGCCACTTGTTGTGATCATGCGGACGAAATTGCCTCTTTGAAGAGGAGCAAGGCCAAGCTCATGGAGATCAATTCCATGCAAGAGGAAGCCTTGAAGGAGTACTTTCCTTTGAGCAAGAACCGTGTATGTTGCAACCATGAAGGTGACATTGCCACTTTGGAGAGCCACAAGCGCCTACTCATGAAGATGAACTCTCTCCAAGAAGAAGCTTGGATGGAACATTTCCGGGTGAACAACGAAAAGGAGGTCACTCACCCCCACCCGGAACATGAAGATGAAGTCAATCGTTTGAAGGCCAAGATTGATAGACTCCAAATCCAAGCCCAATACTTGGAAGAAGTCATTGAAGCTAAAGATGGAGCCAATGAGGGCTCTTGCAATGAAGGAGGAGTGGCTACCAAGCCAAAGAGGAAGAGAAGAAGAAGGACCAAGAAGAACAACGAGAACATGGGTATCACCCGTGAGGGAGGTGACTCTAACCCAAAGAGGGGTGGAGTTCCCGACTCCACCACAAGGGGCTACGCCGGTGCTAACAACCCTTCTCATGTTCTCTTTGTTGATTACCATGTACATACTCGTGCTCGCTTTATTGGTCCTTATGAGGACAATGTTGATTGGACTATTTGGGTTCCCAAACCCCTTGTTACTAACATGATAGGACCCATTGAGAAATTGGTACCTAAATCCAAGACTTGATTCCTTGTAGGACTATGCTTCTGATGGTGCTAAATGGGTGGTTGATAGTGGAGCCACAAGTCATATGAACGGAAGCAAGGAAATTGTTCTCGACCTCGAGCCATCTCATTCTACCGTTTCTTATGGCGACAACACAAGCTCAAAGGTATTGGGTCTTGGAAAGGTGGTGGTAACACCTGACATTTTACTAGTGAATGTCCTCCTTGTCGAGACCCTTGGTTACAATTTACTTTCTGTTCATCAAATTGCACGCATGGGTCTTTGTACCTTTTTCGATGAACATATGGTGGTCCTCTTGTGGAGCAATACACTCCGTGTAGCCTTTGTTGGATATGTGGAGAGCGGGTTGTATGTTGTTGACTTCTCCGGAAAGACAACTTCATCCGCTCTTTGCCTATTCGCTAAAGGTGACAAGGGTTGGTTATGGCATCACCGACTAGCCCATGTCAACATGAGGACTTTGAAAGTCTCCACAAGGGGGGCCATATTATCGAACTAAAAGAAGATGTTTCCTTTTGCAAAGATCATGTTTGTAGGGCTTGCGTTCAAGGAAAATGCATGGAGCTCTGATACGTCTCCAACATATCTATAATTTTTGATGTTCCATGCTTGTTTTATGACAATACCTACATGTTTTGTTCACACTTTATATCATTTTGATGCATTTTCCGGAACTAACCTATTGACGAGATGCCGAAGTGGTTTTTTTCTGTTTTTGGTTTCAGAAATAGTAAGGAAATATTCTCGAATCGGACGAAATCAACGCCCCATCTTAGAATTCCACGAAGCTTCGAGAACACCAGAGAGGAACTAGAGGGGGGCCAAAGCCATGACAATAGGCGTGCCCGCTGTTGGAGATATGCCCAAGAGGCAATAATAAAAGTGGTTATTATATATCTTTATGTTTATGATAAATGTTTATATACCATGCTATAATTGTATTAACCGAAACATTGATACATGTGTGATATGTAAACAACAAAGAGTCCCTAGTAAGCCTCTTAACTAGCTTGTTGATTAATAGATGATTAGTTTCATAATCATGAACATTGGATGTTATTAATAACAAGATTATATCATTATATGAATGATGTAATGGACACACCCAATTAAGCGTAGCATAAGATCACGTCATTAAGTTATTTGCTATTCGATACATAGTTACCTAGTCCTTATGACCATGAGATCATGTAAATCACTTATATAGGAAAGGTACTTTGATTACATCAAACGCCACTTGCGTAAATGGGTGGTTATAAAGGTGGGATTAAGTATCAAAGTATGAGTTGAGGCATATGGATCAACGGTGGGATTTGTCCATCCCGATGACGGATAGATATACTCGGGCCCTCTCGGTGGAATGTCGTCTAATGTCTTGCAAGCATATGAATAAGTTCATAAGAGACCACATACCACGGTACGAGTAAAGAGTACTTGTCGGAGACGAGGTTGAACAAGGTATAGTGTGATGCCGATGATCAAACCTCGGACAAGTAAAATATCGCGTGACAAAGGGAATTGGTATCGTATGAATGGTTCATTCGATCACTAAAGTCATCGTTGAATATGTGGGAGCCATTATGGATCTCCGGATCCCGCTATTGGTTATTGGTCGGAGTGAATACTCAACCATGTCCGCATAGTTCACGAACCGTAGGGTGACACACTTAAAGTTGGATGTTGAATGGTAGAACTTGAATATGGAATGGAGTTCGAATATTTGTTCGAGTCCCGGATGAGATCCCGGACATCACGAGGAGTTCCGGAATGGTCCAGGAGAATAAGATTCATATATAGGATGTCATTTTATGTGTTTGAAAATGATTCGGAAGGTTCTATGGAAGGTTCTAGAAAAGTCCGGAAGAAACCACCAAGGAAGGTGGAGTCCCGAGGGACTCCACCTCCATGGAACCCTAGGAGGGAGGAGTCCTGGACTCCCCTATGGGGCCGGCCACCCCCACATGGAAGGGGGAATCCACCTCAAGTGGGATTCCCACCTTAGGTAGGTTTCCTATCACATGGAAGGTTTTGGGTTCGGGTCTTATTCGGAGACTTGTAGTCCAACACTTGGGGCTTCCACCTATATAATGAGGGCCAGGGAGGGGGCCAGCCACCCCAAGACCACAACCTGGCCGCCCCTTGAGTGGCCGGCCACCCCTCCCAAACCCTAGCCGCCCTCTCTCCTCCATAGCTCCCGCGTGCTTTAGCGAAGCTCGTCGGAGTTCTCCACCGCCACCGAGCACCACGCCGTCGTGCGCGATTCAGAGGAGCTACTACTTCTGCGCCGGAACGGGGGAGGTGGACGTCGTCTTCATCAACAACCGAACGTGTGACCGAGCACGGAGGTGTGCCCGTTCGTGGCGCCGTGATCAAGATCTTCCACGCGCTTTTGCAAGCGGCAAGTGATCGTCTACCGCGGCAACAAGAGCCTCATCTTGTAGGCTTTGGAATCTCTTCAAAGGTGAGACTCGATAATCCCCTCGTTGCTACCGTCTTCTAGATTGCATCTTGGCTTGGATTGCGTGTTCGCGGTAGGAAATTTTTGTTTTCTATGCTACGTTATCCTACGGTGGTATCAGAGCCGTGTCTATGCATAGATGGTTGCACGAGTAGAACACAATGGTTTTGTGGGCGTTGATGCTTATGTTGTCTTTAGCTTGAGTACTTTGCATCTTTGTGGCATAGTGGGATGAAGCGGCTCGGAATAACTTTACATGACCGCGTTCATGAGATTTGCTCCACGCTTGACATGCAACTTGTATTGCATAAGTGGCTTTGCGGGTGTCTGTCTCTCCTACTATAGTGAAGATTCAATTTACTCTTCTATTGACAACACTAGTATCACCGTTGTGTTCATGTTCGTAGGTAGATTAGATCTCACTCGAAAACCCTAAACCACGTAAAATATGCAAACCAAATTAGAGAACGTCTAACTTGTTTTTGCAGGGTTTGGTGATGTGATATGGCCATAATGTGATGATGACTATGTATGAGATGATCATTATTGTATTGTGGCAACCGGCAGGAGCCTTATGGTTGTCTTTAAATTTCATGTTGAGTAGTATTTCAAAGTTGTAATAGTTGCTACATGGGAGAACAATCATGAAGACGGCGCCATTGACCTTGACGCTACGCCGACGATGATGGAGATCATGCCCGATGATGATGGAGATCATGTCCGTGCTTTGGAGATGAAGATCAAAGGCGCAAAGACAAAAGGGCCATATCATATCACATATAAACATGTGATGTTAATCCTTTTATGCATCTTATTTTGCTTAGATCGCGATGGTAGCATTATAAGATGATCCCTCTCACTAAAATTTCAAGATAATAAAGTGTTCATCCTTAGTAGCACCGTTGCCAAGACTTGTCGTTTGAGCATCTCGTGATGATCGGGTGTGATAGAATCAACAAGTGCATACAACGGGTGCAAGTTTTGCACATGCGGATACTAAGGTGGCCTTGACGAGCCTAGTACAGACATGGTCTCGGAACACGTGATACCGAAAGGTAGAGCATGAATCATATGATTGATATGATGAACACTCGAGTGTTCGCCATTGAAATTACATCTTGTCTCGTGATGATCGGGCGTAGGTGTGATGGATTTGGTTCGTGTGATCACTAAGACAATGCGAGGGATATTGTTTTGAGTGGGAGTTCACCTAGTTTTTAATTTTGTTAAATTAAAATTTGAACTCAATTTGTCATAAACTTAGTCTAAATTATTGCAAATATATGTTGTAGATATGGCGTCCCAAACAATTTTAACCAGTTCCTAGAGAAAGAAAAGCTTAAGAGCAACGGTAGCAACTTCACCGACTGGTCCGTCATGTGAGGATCTTCCTCAATGGCGGAAACCCAATATGTGCTTGATGCCCGCTAGGTGACCCTCCTGCAGAAACTGGAACCGATGAAGTAAAGAATGTTTACGCGACTCGGAAAACTTACTCTCAAGTTCAGTGTGCCATCCTATGCAGTAAGCGATCTTCAAAAACGTTTTGAGCACCACGATCCACATGAGTTAGTCAATGAGTTGAAAACTATCTTTGAGACTCATGCGGCCGTGGAATGCTATGAAGCATCGAAACACTTCTTCGGCATGATGGAAGAAGGCAGCTCCGTTAGTGAGCACATGCTCGCCATGACCGGGCATGCGAAGAAACTCGATGACTTGGGAATAGTGATTCCTAACAGACTGGGGATTAATCGTGTCCTCACTGCCACCTAGTTATAAGAACTTTGTGATGAATTACACATGAACATGAACAAAGAGTTACCTGAACTCTTTGCCATGCTAAAATCTGCTGAGATTGAAATTAAGAAAGAGCACCAAGTGTTGATGGTCAACAAGACCACCAATTTCAAGAACAGGGCAAGTCTAAAGGCAAGAACAAGAAGAGGAAGAAGCTCACGCCTCTGTGAAACCTAAGGGGCTAGCCCGATTCAGTGCTATTACTGCAAGGAGAAGGGACAGAGCGTAATTGCTCCAAGTATTTGGCGGATCCGAAGAGCGGCCTTGTCAAGAAGAAGAAAGAAGGTATATCCGATATACATGTTATAGATGTTTATCTCCCTGGTTCTCGTACTAGTACCTGGGTATTTGATAATGGTTCGGTTGCTCACATTTGTAACTTGAAACAAGAACTAAAGAATAAACGAAGACTACCGAAGGATGAAGTGACGATGCGCGTTGAAATGGATCCAAAGTCGATGTGATCGTTGTCGGCACACTTCCTCTACATCTACCTTCGGGATTAGTTTTAAGCCTAAATAATTATTTTTACCCGCGTTGAGCATGAACATTATATCTGGATCTTGTTTAATGCAAGACGGTTATTCATTCAAGTCTGAGAATAATGGTTGTTCTATTTTTATGAATAATATCTTTTATGGTCGAGCACCTGAAAAGAATGGCTTATTTCTGTTAGATCTCGATAGTAGTGATACACATATACATAACATTGATGCTAAGCGAATTAAATTGAATGATAATTCTACTTATATGTGGCACTGTCGCCTTGGTCATATTGGAGTGAAACGCATGAAGAAACTCCATACCGATGGATTACTTGAATCACTTGACTTTGAGTCACTTGATAGATGCGAAGCATGTCTGATGGGAAAAATGACTAAGACTCCATTCTCGGGTATGATGGAGCGAGCTACTGACTTATTGGAAATACATACCGATGTGTGCGGACCAATGAGTGTAGCATCGCGCGGTGGTTATCGTTATGTTCTAACCTTCACAGATGATTTGAGTAGATATGGGTATATCTATTTAATGAAACATAAATCCGAAACTTTCGAGAAGTTTAAGGAATTCCAAAGTGAAGTAGAAAATCAACGTAACAAGAAGATTAAATTTTACGATCCGATCGCGGAGGTGAATATTTGAGTTATGAGTTTGGCATGCATTTAAAGAAATGCGGAATACTTTCACAATTGACACCGCTGGGAACACCACAACGAAACGGTGTGTCCGAATATCGTAATCGAACTCTCTTAGATATGGTTCGTTCTATGATGTCTCTTACTGATTTACCGTTATTTTTGGAGTTATGCATTAGAGACAGCCGCATTCACTTTAAATAGAGCACCATCAAAATCCGTTGAAACGACACCGTATGAATTATGGTTTAATAAGAAACCTAAGCCGTCGTTCCTTAAAGTTTGGGGTTGCGAAGCCTATGTAAAAAAGTTACACCGGACAAGCTAGAACCCAAAGCGAGAAATGCGTCTTCATAGGATACCCTAAGGAAACTATAGGGTACACTTTCTATCACAGATCCGAAGGCAAGATCTTTGTTGCTAAGAACGGAACCTTTCTTGAGAAAGAATTTCACTAAAGAAGTGACTGGAAGAAAAGTAGAACTCGATGAGATTGAAGAATCTTTGCTCGTTGATCAGTAGCGCAGTACCGGAAGATGTTCCCATGCCGCCTACACCGGCAAGAGAGGAAGCTAATGATAATGATCATGAAACTTCAAATGAGATAGCTACTGAACCTCGCAGATCGACAAGGGAACGTGCCACTCCTGATTGGTATGATCCTTGTCTAAATGTCATGATTGTGGACAACAATGATGAAGACCCGCGACGTATGAAGAAGCGATGATGAGCCCGATTCCAACAAATGGCAAGAAGCCATGAAATCCGAAATGGGATCCATGTATGATAACAAAGTATGGACTTTGGTAGACTTACCTAGCCGCAAGGCTGTCGAGAATAAATGGATCTTCAAGAGAAAAACAGATGCTGATGGTAATATTATAAAGCTCGACTTGTCGTAAAGGGTTTCCGACAAATTCAGGGTGTTGACTACGATGAGACTTTCTCACCTGTAGCGAAGCTAAAAGCTGTGAGGATTTTGTTAGCAATAGCTGCATTTTTCGATTATGAGATTTGGCAGATGGATGTCAAAACGGCGTTCCTTAATGGAGACATTGAGGAAGAGTTGTATATGGTACAACCCAAAGGTTTTGTCGATCCTAAAAATGCTGACAAAGTATGCAAACTTCAGCGTTCAATCTATGGACTGAAGCAAGCATCAAGAAGTTGGAACCGACGCTTTGATAAGGTGATCAAAGACTTTGGTTTATACAGTGTCATGGAGAGGCCCGTATTTACAAGAAAAGAATCAAAGGGGAAAGAGAGGAAGAGGCGGAAGAACACGGAGAACACGAAGAACACAACGCACACCAACCCGATACAATCGATACTTACCCTCGTGGCTCGATGGACCACGCCAATAGAATCACCATGGGAGAGACTCGAGGTAGAATCCCGGAGTGAGAGATCGGTGTTGGGGACGGAGACCGGAGGGAGAGAGAGTGGGCTACACTAGAATCTCACTCACATAGATCCAATCATCCAACATGGGTGCCTTGATACAAAGGGGATGAAACCCTAGGGACAAAGCTCAAAGTCATGTTTAAGCCTAAATCTTGTCTAACCAGCTATGGGCGAGCTGGGGTCTTTTATAGGCATACAAGGCGACCTGGGTCGAAAAGGTACAAGTGGGTGGGTCAAACCCGACGGATCCGGTTTGGGTCCAGCCGGGCCGTGGACCGGGGGTCCCACGGGTCCGGTCGACCGTCGAAAACCGGAAACCTACAGATTCCCGTCCGGTTGGTCTCCGAGACGATGCCTCGGGTGCGGCCGTATCGGGCCCGGCTCTAACCGGCCTCTCGCGCTGCTGTCCGGGTGGCTCCGGCCTGACCCCACGGGCCTCACTGTTCCTCCCTCCTCTTCTTCCTCTTCCTTCTTCCTCTTCTTCCTTCTTCTTCTTCCTTCTTCCATGCACCATGGGGGTTCCTTCTCTCTTGGTCCTTGTCGACGTCGGACCTATAGACATCATGATGATAGGCATGAGGTAGCATGCCATTCAAGTTGGTGTTGAGATCGACCATAGAGAGGAAGGAGTTCACCTTGACATATATGGCGGGTTTTGTGTTGTTGGTCCACTTGGGGGACTCCTTGGCCATGGTGTAAGGTCGACGATAGGGGGATGCACTTGTCGGCCTTGAAGCGGAGGTGTCCAAAAGCCACCCCGCATCATCTCCCCCCCTTGGGGAAGAGTCGTCCTCGACTCTTGCTCCTCCTCACCGATTAGGTAGACGGGAAGGACTTGTATAGGTGCCCTTGTGTCCTTAGGGATGCTCGTCGTAGTGCATGCGTCTTTGTTGTAGTCCATAACGGGTCTCCCATGTAGTGGTGGAGGGCCAAGTCTCGGTCGAAGAAGAACAAGGGGAAAAACAACTTGCAAAAGGAAATCTTGTGGATGCCAACTTGGTGACCGGCGAACAAGAGGCTCTCAATCAAAAACGAAGCATCAAGTCGTTTCTCCAAGAGGCATGTGGCAAAAATGGTAATCGAAAGAGTGTCGATGTATCCAAAATTTGGTGGGGCAAACGTTTGTGCATGTAAGAGTTTGGTTTGTAAAGTGTCAAAAATGTGATGTGTCGTATTGTCCCACACAAATGGGACAATCAAAAGGCAAGTATCGGCGGCAAAATTTGGGGCAAAATTGTTATGTGCAATGGCAATGCTATGGGGACTTCTAGCTTGGGAAAGTATGGTTGGCGTGAGCCGAGTATGGGTATCCTCAAGTGTCAAAGAATCCATCGCAATTGCCAAAGATGAAATGAGAAATCCAAAGGAGAGCAACTTTTGTGTGTGACATGTGGCACAAGGTGCATAAGGTGTCTCTCACATGTATGACATGACCCTGAGATTCTCGGAGTGTATGATGATATCATCAATACAGACAACAACCATTGTGCCAACAAAATGTTTCAAGATATGTTGCATAAGAAACAAAAGAGGTGACGAGGAATTGAACCAAACCGAAAGCTCAACAAACCAAGTCGGAAACACATGAGCGCGAAGGCTTGTGGGAACATACCCTTTGGTGTGATTCCCGCGGGTTAGGTCCTTGATGGGGTAGCTCTCAATTGCGCGTTTCGTGAGCTCATGCTCCGTGGCGGTGGAAGTTGTCGTCCTTGTGGCTACACATGGAAGAAACAAGACAAAAAAGCGTGTGTGCATGGTAGATGAAAACATCATCCATCATGATGTTCCATGTCTTGTGCACATCACCATTAGTGTCAAGCAAGATAGTATGAAATGCATGGCGATGGTGCATATGGCAAGAAGGTGCATTCATGGCATGTGGTAACTTAGGATCATCAAAAATTGAGAAGGCTATGGGGGCCATCTCATGGACAATGAAATAAGCATTCTTGCATACCAAGCATAAGAAAGAGCAATTGTTCACAATCTTGGATGCAAGGAACATGGAATAGTGCAAACATTTTGGGCAAAGCATGTTCAACATGTTATCATTGTTGTCTACAACCCTATGGAAAGAGCAAGTGTTCATCAAGGGTGTCACAACACAAGTATGATCATAAGCATTATCATTGCAAGCAATCGGAGCAAATATGAAACTCTCATAGCATGGCATGTTCATGTTATCACAATCAATCAATTCCACATGATCAACAATGTTATCAAGCAAAGCATCACATGGGAATATGAAGGAATCAAGTGACGTAGCAAATGTATCATCAAGATCATGCATGCACTCATAAGTCATCATGTCCACTAGTGGGATCATGGCATCATCAACACCTATGTTGTTACCTTTGTAAGCCGACTCATTTGAGGTAGGTGTTGTGGAAGTAGGAGGATCTTGTGGTCGACATGTCCATCGTGGAGCAAGCATGGTGAGATATCATCATCTTCATGCACCATGTACATCTTCTCCATGAGCGGGAACTCGTCCTCCGTGGAACCTAGTGCAACATAAGAAGACACAAATGAGGGAGAGGTTAATGTGTTAGCAAATGCGATGTCCTCCATGGACCTATCATCTACCTCTCTCAACTCACTTTGTGTATCACTCATGTCCTCCAAATGGAAGCACTCAAACTCACATATGGGGTGGAAGTCACTCAACTCACTATCACTCTCGCTCAAGTGGGCTAAATGGCTCTCATGCTCACATGGGATTGGTACCAACTCATCAATCAAGCATGTAGGAGTAGGTTCGACTTGCTCATCTCCATGCGCCTCCTTGGTTGAAGGGAAAATCCCATGCTCAACCATCTCAACTCCATGCGCCTCCGTGGGTGAAGGGAGAATCCCATGCTCACCATGCTCAACTCCATCGCCTCCTAAGTCGTCCTCAAGAGGTGGCATCTTGGAGGCTTGTACATTGAGCTCGTCGAAGTAGAGCTTCTTGGCGCTTGGCGTTGTGCATTGCCATGCCATGTGACCCTTGGCCTTGCATACCTCACATAGGAGATTGGGACATTCCCGTGGAGGGTGGCCTTGTTGCTTGCACTTGTAGCATCGGAGTCCATAGGCATAGACGAGGTAGGGGCCATTGTGGTGGTGGCACAAGAGGTAGAAGTCGCCTTATGAGGAAGGTCTTCATGTCGAGGCTCTCGTCTTGTTGCCTCATCACCATGTCTTGAGTGGTGTCGTCGAAGATCATGTGTGGGCGGATGTCGATGTAGACCATGAGGTGGTGGTGCCGACGACGATCATGAGATGGTGTGAGTCGATGACGGTCCTTGCCATGCCTAGATGATGGCTCATGCGACTTGGCATGTTGCTTGCGGCGCCTTGAGGAGCTCGGAGAAGCGTGTCGATGTCGATCATGTTGGGGACGCTCTTGATGCTCCATATGATGTACTTGATGTCGATGATCTTGTGCATAAGCACTCTCATGATGGCGCCTCGGAGAAGTGTGTCGAGGCGAACATGTTGGGGACGCTCTTGATGATCCACATGATGATGCCATCGTGGAGGTCCTCTATCTTCATATGTAGCTCCATTGGCCAAGTAGGGGTATGTGGGCGCCTCGGCGTTGTTCAAGGTGGAGTCGAGGTGAGGCTCCGCCATGGTGTCGATGTAGAGCTCGTCGATGTCATCCTCAAGGTGGTGCTCCACCATGTCGTCCATGTTGGCGATGCTCGCGGAGCCATCGTCGGTGTAGCGCTCCTCGATGTCGGTCATGTTGGCGATGCTTGCGGAGCTAGAGTCGGTGTCGAGCTCCACATGTTCCTCCACATCCGCGGTGCTTGAGGAGGCATCCTCCTCGAAGTACTCCATGTAGTCCTCCGTATCCTCTTCTTCGCTATCCATGTTAGCACGACAAGATCTATATGGTGTATGTTAGTGGAAGAACACTACCTCGCAATCTTACCGTGTATGAAAAGATTGGGGTGATCCAACAAACCGAGAGTTAGAACAATTGTATCGGGCACTCACACAAAGACACACGCAAAAGCTAGCAAATATGGTGGTAGGTGAGTGGTGGAAAGCCAAAAGACGAAATCCGAAATAAAGTGTATTGTCAAGAGTGGTGGAAATCCAAAATCAAATGTCAAAGCGATGATCACTATAAACACGGAAAAGATATGGAACGCACACACGAGATGAACGGGGTTAGTGCGACCAAGGAATGAGCGGAAAAGTGTATGAAGCCGGAAGCAAGGGTGCTCGGTGTCACACTAACACAAGAAGAGATCAAAGCTTGGTTGCAACTTGAGAGACAACAAGATTCACGCGCTTCCTTCTCTCTTTTTGCTTAAAAGCTTTTTCCTCTTTTTGTATTTGGTGGCACTTGCACTCTTTTGTAACTATGGTGGCACTTTGTACACTTTGGCTCTTTTTGTGTTTTGGCGGCTTTTTCTCGCACTATGTTAGCGTTAGCTGCTTTTTTGCCCACGAGTTTTGCTTAGAAGCTTGACTCCACACTACACACACCTCACAATCGGGACGTGCAATGTCTGCAACACTTGTAAGCAATGCTCGATAGGATAGATCGCAAAAGAAGAGTGGTTACAAGGTGATGCAAGTTATACCTAAGATGTTAGGCGGTGATGAACACGCAACTTGCGATGACGGCGGTGGTGTCAAGAGTACGTTTGCAAGTCCGGGAAAGCAGAGGATGTCGTCGCTTGCTTCGGAGCTGCGGGTTAGTTTCACAAACAAGGCACTCAAACCGGAACAAGCAAACACAAGTTAGCGGATAAGATGGGTCAAAGTAGCTTGGCGGCGGTGAAGTGGTATGCCGGTGGTGGTGTTGTCGATGCTCTTGCGGATGCGGTGGTGGGTGGGGCATGTATGCAGGTGTGGATGGAGGGTGGCGGTGCTTGCCGGCTGTGGGGAGTGGCGGTGGTTGGTGGTGGTGGTGGCTGTGCGGCTTGTCAACCGCTGACCGGCTCTGACCGGCTGTCCGCTGGCGGCCTGTTGACCATTCTCCCGCCGCTGCTGCCGGTCGCCACCGTTGTCGGTTTCTCAACCCCGCTGCACGTGTTCTTGAGCCAAATCGGCCAAATCGACCCAAATCGAAAGAAACGATGGAATTGGGGGCTAGAAAGTGGGGGAAATAGTAGATCAAGCACCTCAACACCAAATCCATGGACCAAAACCACTAAAACGCAACCAAATCGCAGATCCATCCAAAGGCAAATTAGGGCTATTTTTGGGGATTTTTGGGGAAATTTTTTTTTAGAGACGAAATTGGGTGGGGGTCAAATTCGCATAAACCAAAGGCTGCTGATACCATATGTTATGGTCTAAGACCCCGTGTGTGGCCCGATCTCGCGAATGACCCAAGACCCAAAGGGGAAAGAGAGGGAGAGGCGGAAGAACACGAAGAACACGAAGAACACAACGCACACCAACCCGATACAATCGATACTTACCCTCGTGGCTCGATGGACCACGCCAATAGAATCACCACGGGAGAGACTCGAGGTAGAATCCCGGAGTGAGAGATCGGTGTTGGGACGGAGACCGGTGAGGGAGAGAGAGTGGGCTACACTAGAATCTCACTCACATAGATCCAATCATCCAACATGGGTTGCCTTGATACAAAGGGGATGAAACCCTAGGAGACAAAGCTCAAAGTCATGTTTAACCTAAATCTTGCCTAACCAGCTATGGGGGCGATCTTTATAGGTACAAACCCGGAAGGGGGCGAGTGTGGTGGTGGCTTGAGCGGAGGCGACGGTCGGGAAATCAGTGGGGCTGCTGGACGGGTCTGGTGATCCCGGTGGCTTGGGCGCAACGGGACCTGGACCGAGGTTCCCTGAGTCCGCCAGGTAGTAGATACTGGAAACCTGACGCGATTTAAAGCCGAGTAGGCATCGCCTCAGCGCCAATGATCCTGGGTCCGATGCCGTGGTGGCCGGTCGAACCGGGCAGAGCGTCCGGCTGATCCTGGCCCGGTCGGCCCGGCCTTCCGTTTCTACTCCATCTTCTTCTCTCTCCTCCTCTTCTTCCTCTTCTTCCTCTTCTTCCCTTCTTCTTCCTTCTTCCATGCACCATGAGGGTTCCTTCTCTCTTGGTCCTTGTCGACGTCGGCCCCTATAGACATCATGATGATAGGCATGAGGTAGCATGCCATTCAAGTTGTGTTGAGGATCGACCATAGAAAGGGGAAGGAGTTCACCTTGGACATATATGGCTTTGTGTTGTTGGTCCCACTTTGGGGACCTTGGCCATGGTGTAGCGTCAACATAGGCGGATGCACTTGTCGGTCTTGAAGCGGAGGTGTCCAAAAGCCACCCTCGATCAAGGCAGTGTCATGGAGAGGCTGTATTTACAAGAAAGTGAGGGAGCTGTAGCATTCCCGATATTATATGTAGATGACATATTATTGATTGGGAATGATATAGAAATATTAAGCAGTGTAAAAGTTATTTGAATAATAGTTTTTCAATGAAAGACCTTGGTGAAGCATCGTATATATTAGGCATCAAGAGTTATAGAGATAGATCAAGGCGTCTAATAGGGCTATCACAAAGTACATACCTGGACAAGATTCTAAAGAAGTTTAGAATGGACGAAAGTAAGAAAGGATTTTACCTATGTTACCAGGCAAAGTCTTGAGTAAGACTCAAGGTCAAACCGTCGAGAAGAAAGAGAACGGATGAGTCCTATGCCTCGGCTGATGGGTCTATCATGTATGCCATGCTATGTACTAGACCTGATATAGCACATGCTTAGTTTGACTAGCAGATATCAAAGTGATCCAGGAATGGAACACTGGACAGCGGTCAAGAATATCCTGAAGTACTTGAAAAGAACTAAGGATATGTTTTTTTGTTATGGAGGTGACCAAGAGCTCGTTGTAACAGGTGACCGTGCAAGTTGGAACACTGATCCCGATGACTCTAGTCACAATCAGGTACGTGTTTATATTGAATGGTGCGAGTAAGCTGGGCAAGCTCGGAAAGGTACGGTGGCGAAGTCTTCAACGAATCGAGGAGTAGGGGCCTCAGAGGTTCATCGGGCGGTATGGATGAAGAGGTTCATTGTAGAGCTCGGTGTGGTTCCAGTGCATTGGACCCACTAGTCATATATTGGGACAACATGGGTGCCATCAATGCACATGAACCAAGGTCACACACAAGAGGCTGAAGCATATCAAGATGCGTTATCATTCGATTCAAGTACATCAAGATGGAGAAGTAAAGATTTGCAAAGTACACACCACTGAATGTAGCAGATCCGTTGACTAAAGCTCTCCCTAGGGCAAAGCATGAACAATAGAATGCCATGGGTGTTAGGTACCTTACAATGTAATCTAGATTATTGACTCTAATGCAAGTGACTGTCTGGAGATATGCCCAGAGGCAATAATAAAAGTGGTTATTATATATCTTTATGTTTATGATAAATGTTTATATACCATGCTATAATTGTATTAACCGAAACATTGATACATGTGTGATATGTAAACAACAAAGAGTCCCTAGTAAGCCTCTTAACTAGCTTGTTGATTAATAGATGATTAGTTTCATAATCATGAACATTGGATGTTATTAATAACAAGATTATATCATTATATGAATGATGTAATGGACACACCCAATTAAGCGTAGCATAAGATCACGTCATTAAGTTATTTGCTATAAGCTTTTTACATAGTTACCTAGTCCTTATGACCATGAGATCATGTAAATCACTTATACCGGAAAGGTACTTTGATTACCATCAAACGCCCTGCGTAAATGGGTGGTTATAAAGGTGGGATTAAGTATCCAGAAAGTATGAGTTGAGGCATATGGATCAACGGTGGGATTTGTCCATCCCGATGATGGATAGATATACTCTGCCCTCTCGGTGGAATGTCGTCTAATGTCTTGCAAGCATATGAATAAGTTCATAAGAGACCACATACTGGTACCCTAAAGAGTACTTGTCAGAGACGAGGTTGAACAAGGTATAGTGTGATGCCGATGACCAAACCTCGGACAAGTAAAATATCGCGTGACAAAGGGTGGTATCGTATGTGAATGGTTCATTCGATCACTAAAGTCATCATTGAATATGTGGGAGCCATTATGGATTTCCAGATCCCGCTATTGGTTATTGGTCGGAGTGAATACTCAACCATGTCGCATAGTTCACACCGTAGGGTGACACACTTAAAGTTGGATGTTGAAATGGTAGAACTTGAATATGGAATGGAGTTCGAATATTTGTTCGGAGTTCCGGATGAGATCCCGGACATCACGAGGAGTTCCGGAATGGTCCGAGAATAAGATTCATATATAGGATGTCATTTTATGTGTTTGAAAATGATTCGGAAGGTTCTATGGAAGGCTAGAAAAGTCCGGAAGAAACCACCAAGGAAGGTGGAGTCCGGAGGACTCCACCTCCATGGCCGGCCAACCCTAGAGGGAGGAGTCCCAAGTGGACTCTCCTATGGGCCGGCCACCCCACATGGAAGGAATCCCACCTCAAGTGGGATTCCCACCTTTGTCGTTTCCTATCACATGAAGTTTTGGGTTCGGGTCTTATTCGGAGACTTGTAGTCCAACAACCGGGGCTTCCACCTATATAATGAGGGGCCAAGGAGGGGGCCAGCCACCCCAAGACCACAACCCGCCGCCCCCTGAGGTGGCCGGCCACCCCTCCCAAACCCTAGCCGCCCTTCTCCTCCATAGCTCCCGCGTGCTTTAGCGGCTCGCCGGAGTTCTCCACCGCCACCGACACCACGCAGTCGTGCTGTCGGATTCAAGAGGAGCTACTACTTCCGCTGCCCGGAACGGGGAGGTGGACGTCGTCTTCATCAACAACCGAACGTGTGATCGAGTACGGAGGTGCTGCCCGTTCGTGGCGCCGTGATCAAGATCTTCTACGCGCTTTTGCAAGCGGCAAGTGATCGTCTACCGCAGCAACAAGGGCCTCATCTTGTAGGCTTTGGAATCTCTTCAAGGGTGAGACTCGATAACCTCGTTGCTACCGTCTTCTAGATTGCATCTTGGCTTTGCGTGTTGCGGTGGAAATTTTTGTTTTCTATGCTACGTTATCCTACGGCGCCCCCTAGGTCCTCCCACCAGCCCCTCGACCTCTTCGCCTATATAAAGCCCCTGACCTAAATCTTCGATACGAAAAAGCCACGGTAGTAAAAACCTTGCGAGCCGCCGCCATCGCGAAACCAAGATCTGGGACGAGTCTCTGTCCGCACGCCGGGACGGGGAAGTGCTCCCGGAAGGCTTCTCCATCGACACCACCGCCATCTTCACCGCCATCGCTGTCTCCATGATGAGGAGGGAGTAGTTCTCCCTCGAGGCTAAGGGCTGTACCGGTAGCTATGTGGTTAATCTTTCTCTCTCTGTACTCCAATACAATGATCTCGTGAATTGCTTTGCATAATTGAGATCCATATGATGAGCTTTGTATTGCTACTAGTCTATGTGCTACTCATGTGATGTTATTAAAGTAGTCTATTCCTCCTGCATGGTGTAAAGGTGACAGTGTGTGCATCGTGTGGTTCTTGTCGTAGGCTATGATCATAATCTCTTGTAGGTTATGGAGTTAATTATCGCTATGATAGTATTGATGTGATCTATTCCCCTTTCATAGTGTAATGGTGACAGTGTGTATGCTATGTTAGTACTCGGTTTATTTTGCAAAGATCTATTATGCTCTAAGGTTACTAAATATGAATGCTGAATGTTGTGGCGCTTGTTAACTCCGACTTGAGGGAGCTCTTGTACCTACACAACTAATGGTGTTTGTCATCCAACAAAAGAGTGTATGTAGCACAAATGAGAGAAGTTATTATTTATTATGCGATCAATGTTGAGAGTGTCCACTAGTGAAAGTATGATCCCTAGGCCTTGTTTCCAATACCGCAAACACCGCTTATTTAGTCATGCATGTTTACTCGCTGCCATATTTTATTCAGCTATTACCACTCATATACATCCATACTACTTGTATTTCCACTATCTTCCGAACTAGTGCACCTATACATCTCGACAAGTGTATTAGGTGTGTTGGGGACACAAGAGACTTCTTGTATCGTGATTGCGGGGTTGCTTAGAGGGATATCTTTGACCTCTTCCTCCCTGAGTTCGATAAACCTTGGGTGATCCACTTAAGGAAAACTTGTCGCTGTTCTACAAACCTCTGCTCTTGGAGGCCCAACACTGTCTACAGGAAAAGAAGCGTGAGTAGACATCAAGCTCCTCACAAGGCCAAGACAACCATATCTACCACAAGGTGCTTGGAGCTTCTCCATGTTAGCCTCTTCGGTCTGCCGTCTCATGAAAGTCTTGGAGGAAAGAAGTATTGCCTCGTCATCGTCGATGACTATTCACGCTATTGATGGGTATTCTTCTTCGAGTACAAGAGTGAGACTCAACGGATCATGATGGAGTTTTCCAACCAAGTTCAACGCAAGTACGACACCACGATCCTCGCAATAAGGAGCGACAATGGAACAGAGTTCAAGAACTACACCTTGGATGACTTCCTCGGCGAAGAAGGAATCCAACATCAATACTCCTTGCCATATACTCCCCAACAGAATGGGGTCGCCAAAAGGAAGAATTGAACCTTGATTGAAGCCGCTTGAACAATGATGATGGAGTACAAGTCCAACTATAATTTTTGGGCGAAGTCCTTCTTGTGAGAAGGAGATGCTATTCTCCCGGATGCCGTAGGGAGGATGGGTGTTGGCATTCGCCGACCTCAAGAGCTACCTTCTATGAGTACCGAGGAAGGACCAAGTTCCACCGAAGTGGAGCCATCTACACAACAAGTCCAAGCTTCTTCCATTGAGCAAACAAGTGCAAGCCAACCACTACCACGACCTCAAGTTCGACATCAACAACAACAACAACAACAACAACCGCAAGCTCATCTACAACAACAACCACCACCAAGTGATCAAGGACATGCTTCAAGTTCTACACCGGATGACTCGGGGACAAACTTTCCGAATACTACTTTTCCCAACACCTCCGAGTCATCCAGCTATCATGATGATGATGATGATGATGATGATGATGATGATGATGATGATGATGATGATGACGATGATGATGATGATGATGACGATGATGATGATGATGATGCCCCCTACAACAACAATGATGGTCAAGGTGAGGATCCAAACCATGATGAAGATCAAGTGGCCTCACAAGAATCTATTCCTATGGCCAATACTCGCCGTGAAGATACTCTACAAGACATTTGCGCCTCAAGTCTCATTCCTTGCGCAATGTCATTGGAGATCTAAAGAGCAAGGTGACTACCCGGAGGCAACTAGCAAACTTTTGCGAGCACTATGGCTTTGTCTCCATGGTGGAACCACTAAAAGTCAATGATGTACTTAAAGATCCCGATTGGTTGATAGCAGTGCAAGAGGAACTCAATAACTTTAAGGGGAATGATGTGTGGACTCTCATGAAACGCCCCGATCATTGCCGCAATGTTATCGGCACCAAATGGATCTTCAAGAACAAGCAAGATGAACATGGCATCGTCATCCACAATAAAGCAAGATTGGTGGCACAAGGCTATTCTCAAGTAGAAGGTGTGGACTTTGGCGAGACATTCGCACCCGTTCCGAGGCTCGAGTCCATCTGTATACTTTTAGCCTTTGCCGCTCACTATGGCTTCAAACTCCAACAAATGGACGTAAAGAGTGCTTTTCTTATGATCTTTTACATGAGGAGGTGTATGTGAAGCAACCCCCGGGGTTCGAGGACCCCCATTTCCCGGACCATGTCTTCAAGCTTAATAAGGCTCTATATGGTCTCAAACAAGCTCCTAGAGCTTGGTATGAGCACCTAAGGGAATTGCTTGAAGATTGTGGTTTCGAAGTGGGGAAAATTGATCCCACTCTTTTTACTAAGGAAGTCAATGGGGAGCTCTTCATATGCCAACTCTATGTAGATGACATTATATTTGGCTCAACTAACACAAAGTTTAATGCTGAGTTTGCCAAGTTGAGGACTAATAGGTTCGATATGTCAATCATGGGGGAACTCAAGTACTTCCTTGGATTCGAGATCAAGCAAATGCATCAAGGCACCTTCATCAATAAAGCAAAGTACGTTCAAGACATGCTCAAGCGCTTCGATATGAAGGGGGCCAACAGTATAGGAACCTCAATGCACTTAAAGTGTCAACTCACCCTCGACGAGACCGGCAAGGCGGTGGACCCAAGCTCTACCGTTCGATGATAGGTTTGCTAAGGGGTGGCCCGATCTTCTAGAAGTAACGGTGGTGGATGATGATCACGGAGTGATGGCAGCGAGAAACACGACGATGTAGTGGATGATAACTTGTATGACGCAACGAGATCTCTTGATTGGTCCCTATCGCCAATGCAACAACTCTCAACCCTGCAAGATATTCGCAACTCCACACACTTGCGCACCTAGCCGCCGACGAAGCGGTAAGTTGCAACCGTCTAATTCCCAATGGAGCACAGATCACACAACACTTAATGGGATCTACACAATATCCAAGCAATATGGTGTAGGGAATTCAATAGTTTTGCGAGCAAACAACTAAGAACTAGGTTTATCTTAAACGTGGTGTAAAATAGGGGGTCGTCCAAGGCACTTATATAGGTGTCGGGACGAGTTCTGGTCGAGAAGATACAAGAAACTGACCAGAATAGATTGGTCGACAGACGGATCGGTCCTGGTCGGGATCCGGCTGATCTGTGGGCCGGCGGTCCGGTCAGGTCGATCACCGGGCGGCCCAAATTGCGAAGCCCGCTTTGCCGGATGATGCGCTCCCTCCGTTGGCGGCTGTTGGCGCGGTCGGCAGTCGGGGACCGGCGGCCCGCGTGGGCCGACCACCGGATGACCGGCCTGACTTCTTCTTCTCCTCCGCGCATTCCTCCCGCCTCCTCCTCGCGTCCATGAGATATCTTCATGTCCGGCTCCATGTCCAGCTTCATGTCCATCTTCACGTCCAAATGTTCCTCTCCTCGTACATGCTTGTTCTCTTCACCTGATGATACATAAGTAATAGGACTTAGGTAGTATAAAGTTCTCATCAATCAAGGTATCGTTTAGGAACAAGTTCACTGTTGTTTAAGTAGCTTCACACGAGCTCGTGTCATTGGTCCAATCCTGACTTCATTGGACTTGAGCTTCACAGCAGGTTCATCTTCAATTGGTAATGACGGAGGTAGTAGTGAGGTAGGGATGTCCTCATCATCTCCCCTTCAAAAGGCGTCGACCGACGCTCCAAGGTCTTCTCCGTCATATGGTGTCAAATCAGCAACATTGAAAGAATTACCGACACCAAACTCATCTTCTGGAAGATCTATCCAGTATGCATTATCATTGATCTTGGCAAGCACTTTGTAAGGACCAGCACCACGAGGCTTCAACTTAGACTTCCTCGGCTTTCGGGAACCTATCCTTGCGAAATGTACCCAGACCAAATCACCAGGCTTGAACAACATCTCCTTACGCTTATTATTCATTCTTGCAGCATTGCTCTTGCCTTTCTTCTCAATCAACTCTTTTTGGTCTTCACATGAATCTTCTTCACAAAATCTGCCCTCTTGGATGCCTCCATATTAACTCTCTCATGTATGGGCAAAGGCAACAAGTCAAGTGGAGTAATGGGTTTGAAACCATACTGTCGTCGTGGTGAACAAACAGATGCCATAGGATGGCTTATCTTGGGGCCGAATGGACGCTAGAGGATTCGGGGGAGGGTTTGTGACTAGATGGGACAAACTTCGGATGGTTTCCTCAAGAACTTGGCAAAGGCCAGAGGTTGAAAGACACAAGGAAGAACTCGCTCTAGATCACTATCTTCATTGATCTCCACAGGTTACAGGTTCAAGCTTACAAGGTTCTTTCTCTATCTTCTCTATCGTTCCGCGCGTATGAAAGAGGCTGCCCCTCTCCTTATAGGGGAGAGGGTGGCTTATAGGACAAGAAACCTAATGGGATCTTTGACTAGACAAACTACTTTACAAAGATACTTTATAAAGCTACTTTAATCATAGATGACGGGTCTTCTTTAAACAGGAGGTCGACGTCCTCCTTCTTTGGCCGGTCATCCTCTTCTTTGTCTTCTGCCTTCGTTTAAAGCCACTTTGCTTAGCTCATCCTTGTCTTTTAGCTCCTGACGGAATCTTTGACCAGCCACCTGACAAGCTCTTCCTTCCGTTGCTCATTATCTTTCCTTCCTGTTCCTATACCCTCTTGGGGATACCGCTTAGCACTAGCCAAATTCCTATCTTTAAGTTCAGTGTAAACATTAAACCGGTATCTTGATGGATAAGACCGTCCGGTTTGGCATGCCTTTGGCATGGGGTCATCCCCCAACATTAGTCCCAGCTGGTATAGTCGGCGGATTCTATCCAGCAGACCATGCCAGGTTCCCATGTTTTCGTATACCGGTTTAATATATCCGGCGCTCCGCTTGGCTCCGGCATCTTTGCCGACTCATGCCCTCTTTCTTTGCAAGGCATTCTCCGGTTGCTTATCTTCGGCATCTCGTTCATTTAACACTCGGCGGTCGAGAATATATCGGGTTCCGCATCCGTCGTCTGACATGCGCACCGTGGTGACGCGCCGGGTCGGGGGTCACTTCCGTTCGGCCGCGCGCACATTGATCCACGGATCCCAACCACTTCTCCGGATCCGTGTGTGCCTCCCTGTGGCCCTTCTCTATCGCGCGTGTACCATCGCGCCACGTGGCAATACGCGAGGCGAACCGTCGCGGCCCACGGGCTGAACCGCTACGGTTTAGCGGTTTTCCAGTCCACCTCTTTTCCTTTATAAGGTTAAACCGCCCCTTCTCCTTCTTCTTCTTCGCACTTTCCAGTTCCTCGCGCACTACCGTTCCTTGCTCGTACCGCCACTCCGTTCGCTTGCTCGAGTTCCGCCGCCGAGCAAGTCTTCGCCAGTGCGCCGCCGGACGTCGCCGGATTTCACCACGGGACGAATTCCTGCGGCGGCTTTCTCTCGACCGCGACATTGGTGCTCCTTCAAGCTCTTCTCCGCCTCTCCATCGTCGGACTTCCTTGCCTACAGCAAGCTCGCCCAAACACCGGTGAACTCCTTCCTCTGCAACTCCGCCGCCCCAGGTTAGGCTTTATTCATGTTTACTCCTCTTTTGCTTGCAGTTCAGATCTTGAGTTGGAAGCGTATTTATCCTTTCTTTTTCTTTTCTTTTTCTCTCTTTCGTAGATCTTCTCGCGGGGGTAGTTCTTGGGGAACTTGTTTTTTCGAGTAGATTCCGGGATTTCCCAAACCCAAATGTCTTCCGAACAATACCTTCCACCTCTTCCTCCAGCAGACCCGAAGATCGCGCTCCGACTTGGGTTAGCGCAGACCGGCTCGATGGAATCGACGGTGTCAAGAACAAGATGTCGTAGCCTAGCCAAGCTTCCGGCGCCGACTCTTCCGAGATCACTCGCGAGCCCGGATGGTTCAAAGATCGCTATGAGCATGAGATTGGATCAAGTTATGTCGGTCCCGTGAGATCTCTGAGGGAGTATCCCGTCGGATTCCTAAGCGACGAGATCGAACCGGTGCCCAACCCCGGCGAACACGTCGTCTTCCTTGCTCATTTTGAGCGGCTTCGGCCTCCCTCCCCGCTTCTCCCTTTTTCCGGAGTTTCCTTGACTTTTACAACCTCTCGGTCATCCTTTCCGCAACGCCATTTTCTATCTCTCTTGCTATGTCACCTTCATGGAGGCTTATATCGGCATCCGTCCCACTCGCGAGACGTTTGCTTGCTCGATTCTTCGGCCTTCGGATTAATTCCGTTCACGTGGGCTTAGACATTCCTAAACCCAAAACCCCCGTATAATGCGGGTCTTTGCATCATATTCTGCCGTGGGAGCCCTTCTTTAAGTTTCCTTCCTGCCTCGAGTCATGCCGTCGCAAGGGACCTTTTTCATGTTAGGAACAACTATGTCACAGACCAAATGATCCCGCCTCCTTTGGACCGGCCGCCGCTCACTCAAGACTAACCGGAGCTGACAATCCGAAGGAGTCTCACAACGAGACGAACCGGATTATACGCTCATGTGAAACAGCTTGGATTAAATACCACAAATGTCACACGACATCATCCGCACCTTCATCTCGCGCCGGGTGCTTCCTCAGCGCCGCGGCCACAAGATGTGCGAGATGTATGGCCCCGGCGATCCCACCCCAAGATCACCGGCTCCTCTCGGCTAGGGAAGAAGGATGCTCGGCCCCTAAGGCCAGGCAGATCCGCCAGACCTCCATGCCGGAAGATTGGGAATGGGGCCTCCCTCTAGCTCTACTCAACCCTCCACCCAAGAAGTGAAATTACACAACTCGGGTCGGTTCACCGGAAGCTTTCACGGCTAACCTCTTCTTCTTTTTTGTTTCTTCAATACCTTTACGTTTCCCCCGGATCGAATCCGACAAGCGAGGCCGTTGCCGGAAGCGCAGCCCCGACAAGTTTGACCCCGACCCCGTCATTTTCTGGTGGCGTGACTTGAAGATGGGCCGGACTCCACCCGCGCCTCGGCAAGTCTCCGCCGGATCCCGCCGGTTCGTCTGATGAACTGACCATCCTTGAGGTAGCTCTTCTTTTATACTTCTATATTCCTCGTTATTGTTCTTCAGAGATGTGCCCTCGCCCAACGCCAACCCACAACCATGAGCATGTTGCGCCGCCGCGCAGTCGCAGGTATGTGCCAAGAGTTTGTGGACAAACTCAGGGCCCAGGGCCAGAAGACAAGACCCCGGCCTCCGATGCCGGCTCAAGCCAACCTCCTCCGGCCAAGCGCTTCGGACCGAGCCCGCCGCGGGTAAGGTCGTTGCCATGAGGCGCCACAAGGGAAAACAGATGCCGACCGCTACCGGTAAGGCTTTTCTCTTCGCTTGTTTTGTTTTCACCGAGTTCTTTTCCGGTTGCTTTTTTCCAACTATCTCTTTTTTCTCTTTCAGCCCCGCGCTCAAGCTTGGCCCTAGGCCTGAGGGCGCCGGCTCGGCCCAGACCTCGACTCCTCCTCCTCATTCCAGCCCGCACCATCTGGAGGAGAAGAACATTCTCCGCCCTCCCTCCGGGGGGCACAACAAGTTCGGGGCGCGCGGCCCTTACACCGCCAAATCTCCGCGCGAGGAGGACTTTGCCTCCCCTCCAGAGACCCAACACACCGGCACCAGCAACATGGGCGCCGGAAAAGAACCCGCCGGGCGGGCGGTCCCAGTTCCTCCCGTCCCCGGTAGCTGAAGAAAGGAAGAAGACTTCTCCAAGGCCGCGCCGGAAATTTCCGTGCCGGCAACTTCAGAACCGACGCCGCCACCGGAAACCTCTGCTCCTGAGATAACCGGGCCCACGCCAACGCCTCCAACGACCCAAGGACCTTATGCGACTGGGCGGCTTGCCGGGTCATTGCTGTCCCTCAAGACTTCACCACTATCTCTGCTGGGCGGCCCGCTGGAAAGGTCGTGATGGCATGCGCCTGCTGCTCGCGCTTAGTGCCGCACGTCGGGCCTGCCGCCGTTGTGGTCCAAGAGATCCTTCCGGGCCTCTGGGCCGCGATCGTTGAGTCGAAGCGTCAAAGCTGGACTTGGGGCCTCCTCCCCTATGCCCAGCAGTGGAACGATGCAGACACACCCGCAGCTACCCGCGTTTGAAGGACCGTTCCCGCCGCCGTATCTCGCCGCCTCGGTCCATCAAGAACACTTCACGCGGCTCAAGCATGCCGTGAAGGAGTTCGACAACACGTGGCATGCCACCGCTAACGTGGTGGTAAGTTTTATCAACACTTTTGTAAATTTTCTTGATGCCGGTTTTCTTCTTTCCGGATCTGTCTATTCTCCCAGTCCCCGAGTTTTGGGTTTAGAGTGCAACTCTTAGCGCAAAACTTTCTTTTAAAGAATTTCCGAAACGGCATCTTCTCATAGCAAACCGCAAACTCCCAGATTCCCCGAGTTTTGGGTTGAGAGCTTGGTCTTAGCGCAAAACTCTCTTTAAAAAGACGCCAAACTCCCCCAGTTTTGGGTTGAGAGCTTGGTCTTAGCGCAAAACTTACTAGAAACGCACGAAACCGGATAACCACCCCGAGTTTCAAGCCAAAATCGTTCTTTCTACATCATTTCCTAAAATGAGCACGGCCGACGCCCGGAAGGCTCTCTTTGAGGAGTTTCTATGGAGCACCGGAGCTCAGCGCACGCCTGCCAGGTAATCTCTTGTGCTCTCCGGCATCTTTTTAGGAAGGTTTTTTTCTTTGTTACTTACAAGTTTTTCCATGGAACAACTATTCGAAGCCTCCATTGAGGCCCTCAAAGCCCAGGTTGCCACACTCCAAAGTACAACTTCTATCTTTCCGGTTAACTTGCTTCTCTGTGTCTCATCTGTCTTTGTGTTTTTGCTAACATCCTCTTTTTCGGCTTTTGAAAAGAAGCAGCTCATCCGGGATCACCGAAGGCCCTGGAGGCCCGAAGGAGATCTCCGTGAGAGCTCAAGGATCAGCTATCAGTGCCTGAGTCCCACGCTGAGGAGCTGAAGGCGCTTGAAGTTCGTGGAGGCCATGCTTAACGAGGCGCCGGAGGATGCGGCAACGCCAATGTGGTGTTGCAAGCCAGCTGGAAGAGGGTGCTAAAGCATTGAAAGCGGCGGAGGGCAAAGCCGCCAAAGCGCACAAAGCTGCCGCGGAGGAGGCCAAGAAGGCCCAGAAAGCTGCCGAGGGCGAGGTCGCGCGGTTGAAGGCGGAACAGAAGGAGTACGACCTTCTGGTCACGCGGACGATGCGCTTGCCCTTCGTATGTTTCCTTTTCTCTTTCCGCTTATAAGCTTATCATTTCCGGTATCATATACTTAGCTTCCGTTTGTCTTGTAGGGCTCTTTCCGGACTCCCGTGCTCATGCCATAAAGAAGGTTGCGGAGCACCGGCGCAGCAGGCCGGCAACAACTTGGGTGCACCTTGGGATCCCTATGATCACTTGGTTGCTTTAAACGCCCGGTCTCGCACATGCGCTCGGACCGGAATCTTTCCGACATCCCCGAGGTTGCCTCCCAGCTCTTCAAGACCCTCTGGCCCGGCGAATGGTGCCCGACACCTTCTCCCTCACGCCGACCGCTGAAAGGTGCTCGGCGGATCCGGAGTGGCAGTGCTCACGCCCGCGCCGGAGCTGACTCAGCGCTCCGTCCGCTCCTGGTATCCGGAGCTGATCACGCTCGTCGGCAGGCGTGAAGGTGCTCCCACTGATGTGGACCCGGTTCTACCGCTAAGCGGCAGGACCGCGCGTACCACACGCAGTATGCCGAATGCGCACCTTCATCCCCCTCCAGAAGATGTCAAAGATTATCTGAGCGAGGAGGAGGAAGATGAAGGCGAGGATGTGCCACCGCCAACTCCCGATGCCGGCGCTGCTCCCCCTGAAGCCCCTGCTGCCTAACTTGGCGTTGTGAAAAGATATTACCTGTCCCTGGTTACTTTGTAACAAAACTTGTTAAATTCTACCCCGGTATGCCGGGGTTTATGATGTAAGATAAAACTTAACCCTTTGGTTTGTGCTGCAACATTTTATGCCGGTAAGCTGTACCGGTAACTTATTAAGTTATGTTTGTCTTAAGATATTTGCTTGTTGAGTTGCTTTTTCTTGCACCTGCAATGATTCCGAAATTGTTTCCGCATCCAATTGATGCATACTTGGCTCTTTTGCCTTGGCTCTGCCTACCTTCTCTGGGCATTTTTGGCGTATGAGCACAAAGTTCTTTTACCAAGCAAGCATTTTCTTGAACTTAGAAATGACTCGAAATTTTTGCAAAAACCGGTATAACCGGTTAGTTAAACTTTTCCGGTTGTTCTTTCCTGCTCTCTCTTTCCGCAGTTCATGTGCTTATCCCCTACCGGTTTATCTTGCTTGCCATGAGGCCAAGTTATGGACAACAGCAGAGTCGAAGACTCCGGTATGGTCTAGCACACTACTAAACCGGAAAGAAAAAACATTCAATAGGCAACCGGTAAACAGAAAAAATAGACATGTTTCATGCAAATTAATAAGGGTAGTCCCCGAGAGTCATTCGAGGTTCCGACATCTTTTATTCATAGCAATTAAGGTACAAAAAGGAACTCTTACAGGACCACTTCAAGAGTAGAAAGGACGCAACAAAGCTACATTCCATGGGCGTTTGGTCTCCTCTCCTGACTTGTCCGCCTTTCCTTTCTTCCATTCCTCTGCATCAATTAGGTAATAGGCATCATTGTGGACAGCCTTGCTCACAATGAAAGGTCCTTCCCACGGTTTGTGTCCTTCTGCGCCGCACTAGGCGTAGCACCGGTCCCCTCTCAACACTCTTGGATTAACCTTCCGGCTGTGATAGTTCGAGGTTTTGCCGATAAATGACCTGTTTGCCAGAGCTGGTTCTCTTGCCTCTTCTAGCAAGTCCACATCATTTTCTCGGGCTCTTTTACTTCTTCGGTATAGAGCTGCACCCTTGGGGAATCATGGAGAATGTCGGTTGGTATGACCGCTCCTGCTCCATAAACCATGAAAAACGGCGTGTATCCGGTAGACCGGTTCGGAGTTGTTCTTAAACTCCACAACGACGATGGTAGCTCATCGATCCAACATCCCGGCGATTTTTCCATTGCATCAATGAGTCTTGGTTTGATACCGGAAAGTACCAAAGCATTCGTTCTTTCAACTTGGCCATTGCCTTGTGGGTGCGCCCCTGAGCACAAATCCAACCGGATGTTCTTGTCTTCACAAAATCGTTTGAACTCTCCTTGAGCAAAGTTTGAGCCATTGTCGGTTATGATACTATGCGGGTATCCATACGCAGAATTACATCTTTTAGGAACTTTACCGCTGTGTGGCCATCACATTTTGCGATAGGCTTCACTTCTAGCCACTTGGTGAACTTATCCACCATTACCAAGATGTGGGTCATGTTTCTTGCGGTTTTAAATGGTCCAACCATGTCCAGGCACCAACCGAATGGCCAAGTTAGCGGTATGGTTTTTAAACCGGATGCTGGGTATGGTTTTGCTTGGCGTACCTCTGGCACCCATTGCATTTTCTTACCATATCCTCCGTATTTTCCAAAGTTGCCAATAGAATCCATGCCGGAACACTTTTGCCACCAGTGCCCTTGACGAGGCGTGGTGCCCGCATTCTCCTCGATGAATTTCCTCAAGCATTTCTCTTCCTTCTTCCGGCTCCACACATCTTTGGAGGACACCGGTAACACTTCTTGTGGCCCCACCGTTGATGATAGTGTAAGCTTTGGACCTCCTCTGTATCCTTCTGGACTCATTTTCGCCAACCGGCAAGGTGCCGTTGACCAGGAATTCCTTAATAGGTTTAACCCAGATGGCGCTTCTCGAACACCAGCATGTCTATGTCCATGTTGTCCACGAGCATTGCCTCCTCCCAAGGGCGTCAGTCCCGAGCTTACCTGGTGGAGTCCCCGAGGTGCCGGAATAGTCCCTGTGTTTCCTTCATCGATGTCCATTGGCACCACATGCGATTCCGGTACGAAGATCGACTCGATTCCGGACTTGGTTTGATTGATGGAACTCT
This sequence comes from Lolium multiflorum, assembly GCA_030979885.1. Taxonomy (NCBI): domain Eukaryota; kingdom Viridiplantae; phylum Streptophyta; class Magnoliopsida; order Poales; family Poaceae; genus Lolium; species Lolium multiflorum. Next base: position 114,157,718 of record CM061748.1, on the reverse strand, counting down.
TAGGTGTGCCAAGGCTATTCCGGGGAATTTCTTGCCTCGATGAGCCCAGCTTGAGAGCATCCAGCGGCTTCATTTTCAGCCCGTGGCACATGGTGAAACTCACACCCTTCGAAGAAGCCGGCAATCTTTTGCACATGAAACCGGTATGAGGCCATGTTGGCATCTTTGCATCCCAATCTCCGGAAAACCGTTGCACCACCGATCTGACGTCGAGCAAATGATCCGAGCGCCTGATTTCTTTGCGACCTTAAGTCCGTGTATCGAGCTTCGTACTCGCGACATTGTTTGATGCCCTGGCACTTGTAAAACATACCGAGGTGATCTCCCTAGGTGAGGTGAGTACCACACCGCACCTGACCCTCCTTGAGTTTGGATCCGTCAAAGTGCATCTTCCAAGGTGTGGAATTGTGTTCCGGCGGCTTGTATTGTATCTCCGCCAATCGACCAAGAAATCAGCTAGAGCTTGCGATTTTATGGCATCTCTTCTTTCATACACCGTACATATGGTGATAGCTGAATTGCCCATTTTGCAATCCTGCCACTGGCATCCTTGTTACCCATGATATCGGAGATGGGTGCCTCACTACCCCTTCATGGGGTGTTCCTCAAAGTAATGCTTGAGTTTTGTAGCCATGAACACGCCATAAGTCATCTTTTGAAGTGTGGGGTTTCTTTGAAGAGAGAGCGCTCAGGTAGTATACCGGCCTCACGGTTTTTCCTTCCTCTTCTCTTTCCACCACAACCACAACACTAACCACCCGGTTTGTTGCCGCTATATAAAGCAACATAGGTTCTCTTTCCAAGGGCGAGGCCAAAATCGGGCCGTTACGAGCATGTTCTTCAACTCTTTAAACGCTGCGTCTGCCTGTGTGGTCCAGACGAAAGTATCCGATTTTTTCATCAAAGCAATAGCGGCAAGGCCTTTTCTCCTAGCCTGCTTATGAACCGGCTTAGCGATGCCAAGCTTCCGGTAAATTTTTGCACATCTTTTAGTTCTCGCGGGATAGTCATTCTTTTTATTGCCCGGATTTTTACCGGATTGACCTCAATGCCCCGGCTTGACACAAGGAAACCAAGCAGCTTGCCGGGGACACCGAAGGTGCATTTTGCCGGATTGAGTTCATCCGAAACCGTCTTAGGTTGTCAAATGTTTGCCGGATGTCATCGATTAAGGTATCTTTTACTTTAGTTTTTATCACAATATCATCCACATAAACTTGCACATTCTTTCCGATTTGATCAAACAAGCATTTTTGCATACGCCGGTACGTTGCACCAGCGTTGCGCAAAACAAAAGGCATTGTCACATAGCAATAAGCCCCGTGCGGGGTAATGAACGCAGCTTTTATTTGATCTTCCTTTTTGGAGGGATTTGGTGGAATCCGAATACGATCCAGGAAAGACAACAACTCACACCTAGGTAGAATCAATCACTTGATCGATCTGGGCAAAGGGAAAGGATCTTGGGCAAGCTTTGTTGAGGTTGGTAGTCGATGACATGCGCCACACCTTCGGAGCTTGTGCCTCCGGTGTTCTCATCTTTTTCTTCTCGACCATCACCGGATTAGCCAGCCACTGTGTGCGTGACCTCCATGATGAAACTGCAACCAACAATTGTCACTTCTTCTCCAATGATTTTCCTCCTATCTTCTGCGAACCGGCGCAAGGGTTGTCTCACCGGTTTGGCATCCTTCCGGACGTTTAAAGAGTGCTCAGCCAGCTCCCCTAACCCTACCAAGTCATCATTGACCAGGCAAAATGTTCCGATTCTCACGGAGGAAGGTGACGAGCGCTTTCCTATGCTTGGATCGAGGCCGGCACCAAACCAACGGTGCACTCCGTAAGCCGGATCCAGCACAATGTATTTTGTCTCGTTTGTCAGCTTGAATGCCGGTGAGGCCAGGTTCCCACTCATTTCGCTAAGCTCAACTTTGATGACTGAGCCGCGCAACAAATAGCTTGCATTCTTTTCTTTCCTCCGCTATCACCGGTGATCGCCAGTTTGATGCGGAAGCGGTTTCCATTGAGACTTTATAGTTTCCCACCACGGTCAAGGGTCCACGAGGTGCCGACATCTTCATCTTGAGGTAAGCCGTATGTGTTGAGGCCATGAAAGCCGCCAATGCCGGTCTTCCCAGCAATGCATGGTAAGGACTATCTAAGTCCACCACCTCAAACTCAATGTTCTCGACACGACAATTGTCACGTCCTCCAAACGATACATCCACTCGAACTTTTCCTATCGGGGCGCAAGACAAACCGGGAACGATCCCATGGAAAGTTGTGTGAGTTGGCTGCAGCATATTCTCCGTTATGCCCAAGGTGCGCATGGTGTGCTTGTACATGATGTTTATCTTGCTGCCGTTGTCTATCAGCACCTTGCTGAATTTTACTCGAGTTTTCGGCCCCTTCATGATTGGGTCCACAACAAGAGCATATCCGCCGGATTCGGCATGATTTTGGGGTGATCCTTGAATGACCAGGTGATTTCCTGATCTGACCATAGCATGTACTTAGGTACGGCATCACCGCGTTCACTTCCATGGAACGGCGATGCACGCTCTGCCTGTCGTTTGGTTCGGTAACAAAGACAACCATGCACAAATGTGGGTCTTCGTAAACATTCCGGCCCAAAGGTGCCGGTGGAGGTGGTTGGTCACGATTCTCCTCCACCCGGTTAACTTGCTGGTATTGTTGCATGTTTGGCTGATGTTGTACCGGTAGAGCATTTGCTCCGGTAAGCGGTGGTGGTGGTGGTAGTTGTTGTTGGCGCAGCATATCTTGCGGCGGCGGCAACATTGTGCCGCAGCCTTGTCCTTGCGCATCCTTTACTGCGCCCTTTTGCATTAAGTACTTAGTCCAAGAACAATCCTTCGTCAGATGGTTTGACGGGTGATCCGGGTTCGGCGTGCCACCGGCAAGGTTGGTCCATGGCGGCTTCCATGGTGTATTTCACAGGCTCTTGCCAATTCTTTTTCTGCCCCAGGGTTTCTTCTCGACCCACTGCTTCTTAGGACCCGCCCATGGCTGCGATCCGGTTTTCTGTCTCTGACTGCCACGGCGTCATAATTTTCTGCACAAGAAGCAACTTGTTGCGGCGCATACCTTCGATCCGGGAAATCTTCCCTTCTTTTGTTGTTCGGTTATCCCGGTATTGCGAGGCGGATTTGATCGGCTCGGCTTGCCATTGCCGGTTGCATTGGTCTCCCAATGCATAGCTATCTGCCACACGTATCATTTCCGCCAAGTTTGGCTTCTCTGCAGCTTTTGCCACAAAGGCGATCCTCTCCGGCATCCTTGAACAACCAAGCAATGGCTTGTGCCTCAATCACTCCTTCACATGTATTTCTCATTGAGTTCCACCGGGTAAGATAATCCCGGTCTGTTTCTCCTGCTGTTGGCACAGCATGAGCTGACCGGCCTGGCCTTTTGTAAGTGCTGCTGAAGTTATTCACAAAGGCTTCCTCAAAATCCAACCATCCGTTAATGCTTCTGCCGGCAGATTGTTAAGCCAAATTCTTGCAGGACCTACCAGGTAGGACGGTATGATTCTTACCAACGCCGGTTTACTCCACCACCAGCCACGTAAACAGTTGTGACATAATCGCCACCGTCTTCCGCTTGGTCGTGCCATCATACGTTCTTGTGTCCCGGGGCAACTGGAACTGCGCACCGGTGGTTCTTCTCTCATGATTCGTGGGCCAAAACACCTTGGGCCAGGAGGTCCCTCACATTCGACTATTGCAGAAAGATGTACTCTGTCCAACCCGTGCCTCGCATCCCGGTCCGGCAAACATCTTTCTCCCGTGTTCCCCCAAAGGGTTCCGGTGGACTCTTGTCCGTTCCACCTCGGAATCTGATTCGTCATATCCTTCCGGTTCCGCGGCTCTTGCCTGCCGGTACCCTGGTGGTGGCATTTCCTCATTGACATATGCCACTCTGTGCTCGATAATTTTGCCCGGTTTCATATCTACCGGCATGATTGTTTCGCATAGCCTCCCTTGGCGTAGCCCCGATCTGCCCCTTTGCTTTTTCTACCGGCATCATGTTGCCCGCCTTTTGCTTTCCGAAGCTGGATCATACACAGTCATCTGCCGTGCATTCTTTTCTTTTCCCTTCTTTTGTCCGGATGGGGGGACGATGCCTGCTGTGACTTGCTTCCGGCATTCTTTGTTGAACGCGGATTTTGAGGCCACTCGCCTCGTTCACTAGCTAGTCGGCATTTTGCTCAATAGTTTTCAGCAGCTCTCTTTACACGCTCTTGCTGCTTTGCCGCCGTCACGGGAAAGCGATTCACATAGTTCTACCGCAGCTTTAGCGGCTTTTATAGTTTTATCCGGGCTACTGTACTTAGGCTTTTCTACGATGCTTACAAACACAGATGCACTTTTGCCGGCAAGAACTTCTTTGCGCAAATCCTGATCTAGATTGCGAGCCTTAAGCCGGTTTTCCGGTATCCTAGCGGCATGTGCACTAACAGAAGCAAAGCCATGAGCTGCGTTATACTCACGTAGGGTTAGGTTCAGCTCGCGCTGCGCCCGGATGATGTCGGCGCCACCGGTAAGGGGCCTTGCGCGTGGCCTCCGGCTCCTCCTGAGCCTTTGGGTCGATACCTGCGCGATGGGCGTGGCCAGCGTGTGCATCGCCGCTTGAAGAGGTGTTGCCGGTGGTGCTGAAGATGCTCCCGCGACGCTGCGTCACGCTCCGACGGCGGTTTTGCCGGGCGGGTCGATGCCGCACGTTCGTCTCCTTCCTCCACGGTGTTGACCGCACCAGCCATCATGACCTCCACGCTGCCGGCGGCGCGGCAAGCACACAGCCATCTTGGCGGATCCGGCGCCACCAGCACCGGCGAGGAGGCCGCACGGGACGGTGCCGAAATAGACGCGGATGCTGCCGAACTCGATGGTGCGCCGTTCTGCGGGAACTTGCCGCCGTTTGGCGAAGCAGCTGCATTGTCGTTGATGAAATCCATGTTGTAGATGCGTTGCACGAGCGCGGACACCGTGCGCCGTTGACGTCGAGGATGCCCGCCGAATATGAACTCCAGCAAGCGCCACTTCATGCCCCACGGGGCGCCAACTCGTCGTGGTGAACAAACAGATGCCATAGGATGGCTTATCTTGGGGCCGAATGGATGCTAGAGGATTCGTGGGAGGGTTTGTGACTAGATGGGACGAACTTCCGGATGGTTTCCTCAAGAACTTGGCAAAGGCCAGAGGTTGAAGAAGAAAGACACAAGGAAGAATTCGCTCTAGATCACTATCTTCATTGATCTCCACAGGTTACAGGTTCTGCTTACAAGTTTCTTTCTCTATCTTCTCTATCGTCGCGCGTATGAAAGAGGCTGCCCCTCTCCTTATATAGGGGAGAGGGTGGCTTAGACAAGAAACCCTAATGGGATCTTTGACTAGACAAACTACTTTACAAAGATGCTTTATAAAGCTACTTTAATCATAGATGACGCCGGGGTCTTCTTTAAACAGGGACGTCCTCCGGCTTCTTTGGCCGTCATCCTCTTCTTTGTCTTCAGGCCTTCGTTTAAAGCCACTTTGCTTAGCTCATCCTTGTCTTTTAGCTCCTGACGAATCTTTGACCAGCCAGCCGACAAGCTCTTCCTTCCGTTGCTCCGGTATCTTTCCTCCTGGTTCAGTATACCCCTCTTGGGGATACCGGCTTAGCTTACTTAGCCAAATTCCTATCTTTAAGTTCCGGTGTAAACATTAAACCGGTATCTTGATGGATAAGACCGTCCGGTTTGGCATGCCTTTGGCATACCGGGGGTCATCCCCCCAACACATACACCACCTCAAAAGGACATAGCTCCGTGGTAGAATGTACCGCCCTGTTGTAAGCAAACTCCACATGCGGCAAACACTCTTCCCACTCCTTCAGGTTCTTCTTGATCATGGATCTCAACAGTTGTGACAATGTTCTATTCACCACTTCGGTTTGACCATCAGTTTGGGGATGACAAGTAGTGCTAAAAACAGCAGCTTCCTCCAAAGCGTCCGAGAAGTAGCTCATAAACTTCACGTCACGATCGAAACAATAGTCTTTGGGACTCCATGTAGACGTACAATCTCCCTGAAAAACAGGTTAGCAATATACGCGCATCGTCGCTCTTGTGGCAGGCAATAAAGTGGGACATCTTAGAAAATCTATCCACTACCACAAATATAGAATCATGGCCTCTCTTGGTACGCGGAAAACCCAACACAAAATCCATACTAATATCCTCCCATGGTGTAGTAGGTGTCGGTAAAGGAGTATATAAACCGTGAGGCTTCAGCTTGGACTTGGACTTGTTGCAAATAATGCATCTCCTCACATATCTATCCACGTCCCGCCTCATCTTTGGCCAATAAAAGTGGTCAGCTAGCATGAGTAGCGTCTTCTCACGCCCAAAGTGACCCATCAAACCTCCAGCATGTGATTCCTGCAATAAGAGCAAACGCACAGACGATTCTGGAACACATAGTTTGTTAGCCCTAAACAAGAACCCATCATGTATGTGATATTTGTCCCATGCTTTACCAAGAGGACATAAGTGATATGGTTCAGCAAAATCATGATCAGTGGCATACAAATCACATAGTATCTCTAAACCAGGAATTTTAACATCAAGTTGAGTTAATAGCATGTTCTTCCTAGATAGAGCATCAGCAACAATATTATCTTTCCCTTCTTATGCTTAATGATGTATGGAAAAGACTCAATGAACTCAACCCACTTAGCTAGACGCTTATACAGAGTAGATATGGCTTTCAGGTATTTTAAAGCTTCATGATCAGAATGTATGATAAATTCTTTTGGCCACAAGTAATGTTGCCAAACCTCAAGAACTCTAATTAAAGCATACAATTCTTTATCATATATAGGATAGTTCAACTTAGCACCAGAAAGTTTCTCAGAAAAATATGCAATTGGGCGACCCTCTTGCATCAACACACCACCAATTCAATACCACTAGCATCACATTCAATCTCAAATTGCTTATTGAAATCAGGAAGTGCAACGGTGTAGAAGTTAACAATCTCTTAAGTTCATCAAAAGCATGATCTTGGGCGCCCCACTCAAAAACAACACCCTTTTTAGTCAAATCATTCAAAGGTGCAGCAATAGTACTAAAGTTGGGCACAAATCTGCGATAAAACCCAGCTAGACCATGAAACTTCTTACTTGACTCACATTCATGGGAGTAGGCCAATTTTGAATAGCTTCAATTTTATACACATCTACTTCTACTCCATGCTTAGAGACAACATAACCCAGAAATATGACCTTATCTTTGCAAAATGTGCACTTCTCAAGATTACCATAGAGTTGATTATCACGCAACACTTGCAAAACATGTCGAATATGTATAGTATGATCAGATTCATTGCGGCTGTAGATTAATATGTCATCAAAGTACACAACCACAAATTTGCCAATAAATTCACGCAAAACATGGTTCATCAGTCTCATGAAAGTGCTAGGTGCATTAGTCAAACCAAAAGGCATTACTAACCACTCATATAAACCAAATTTTGTTTTAAAGGCAGTTTTCCACTCATCCCCTTCTTTCATCCTAATTTGATGATAACCACTACGCAAATCAATTTTAGAGAACACAGCAGCACCACTCAATTCATCTAGCATATCCTCTAAACGGGGAATAGGATGACGATATCGAATAGTAATGTTGTTTATAACTCTACAATCTACGCACATACGCCATGTACCATCTTTCTTAGGAACTAAAATAATAGGAACAGCACAAGGACTAAGGCTTATGCGGATATAACCTTTGTCGAGTAGCGCTTGTACTTGCTTCTGTATCTCCTTCGTCTCTTCGGGATTAGTGCGATATGGCGCCCTATTGGGCGATGCTCCGGGAATCAAGTCAATTTGATGCTCAATACCTCGCAATGGTGGTAGTCCTGCGGGTACCTCCTCCGGAAACACGTCGCTAAATTCCCGCAAAACACTAGAAACACCAAGAGGAAGAGGGGTCATGTCATTAGAAACCAAAACCGTACCCCTGTACAAAAGCACAAGAGGCATGGCCGTAGGATCCTCACTAAATTCTCTCATGTCTTCTTTGGTGGCTAATGAAACTAAGGAATTCACTCTCTCACTTTTCGTTATATCACTCACGACATTACAATTCTCTCGCCTATCTAGAGGTGCATCCTCCAAATTCACTTCAATCTTCTGACGAGACTCATTGACAATTTGTTGTGGTGACATAGGCTGTAAGTTAATTTTCTTGCCCTTGTACTCCAAGTGATATGTATTGGCTCGGCCATTGTGTTGCACAAAACGGTCATAGAGCCAAGGCCGACCCAATAAGAGGTGACAAACCGTCATAGGAACCACATCAAAATCAATGCAATCCTTATACGGTCCAATCTCAAACTCAACACGCACCATGTGGTTTACCTTCATCTCACCATTGTCGCTCAACCACTGAATATAATATGGATGCGGGTGCGGTAGGTACTTCAACTTCAGCTTGGTACATAACTCCTTGCTTGCTAAATTGCGGCAACTCCCGCCATCAATAATGACCTTGCAAGCCTTGTCGGGACCAACTAAAGCTTTGGTTTGGAACAAATTGCAGCGCTGAGTAGATGCACTAGGCAACACATTAAGAGCACGCTGTGACACAACAATGGTACGAGCATCAGAAGGATATGCATCTTCACCATCAGTGTCATAGTCATCATCGTCTGGAGCATTTGGATCAACATCATCTCCAGTCTCATACTCGTTGTCCTCATTGATAAACATGACTTTGCGGTTAGGACAATCTCTCTTGAAGTGACCCTTGCCACCACATGTATGGCAAAGCATATCGCGGTTGTTGTAGACATGCTAGAACCACTCGTACTTGCAGCAGATTCGGACTTCTTTGCATTAGATACATTGGAGACCGTTTGCTAGGCGGAGTAGAGTAAGGAGCGGAGCGCGTCGAAGGCGCCGGCGCTGTAGAGGGCGCACGGGGTGTAAACGCCCAGCTCTCCCGTAGCACGTCCCTTAACCTTGCTTCTTCAGCCAACTGTGATTCAGACTTCTCTTGCATGATGTAACAATTGATTCATATTGGTGTAGGTGTAATGACGAACAATGCCTTTAACATCATACTTCAATCCATTGAAAAAACGCTGCATTGTCATCTCTAGAGACTCACGGACACGACCACGCTGCATAAACATCTCCATCTCCATGTAGTACTTATCAACAGTCTTCACACCTTGCCTCAATAGTGTTAGATTATCAAATATATTCCGCATGTAATTTGTAGGCACAAAACGAGAAGTCATTGCCTCTTTCATAGCACGCCATGTACGGATAGGTTGTGCACCATCTTCATCGAGGTTACGAACCAAAGAATCCCACCAACGCAATGCATAACCATCAAATTCAGAAGATGCAAGCTTGATCTTCCTATCTTCAGAGTAGTGTGGATGTAAGCTCCATAATTTCTCAATCTTCAGCTCCCAAGTGAGATATTCTTCAACATCAGCTCCTCCTTCAAACTTGGGTATGGAAAACTTGGGCTTACCCAATCCATCTTCTTCATCTTGTCCACGACCATTGCGGCCAAGTGGAACCCAGCCACGAGGACGATGACCACGAGGCGCACCACGAGCATTGTGTGCGTCATCTTCAAGCTCAGGATCTTCGTCATCTTGTTGTTGTTGTTGTTGTGCAGTCAAGTTCTCAATAGCGAGACGCATATCCGCAATATTGCGCTGTATATCCGTCATTTGATCAGCCAATCCAGTGACAGTGACATTAGTAGCATCCAGCGTTTGTTTGATCTCGTCAACTGTACCCTTAAGCTCATCATCCTTAGTGCGGAATTCACGTCGCATCTCATTACGAAGAGATTCATACTCCTCCATGTGATGATATCTGCCGAATTCTTGTTTTCCTGGTTAACAATCTTATTATCACTAGCAGACATGATTATTAGGTTAGTGCACTAAATCAAAAATATATATGGTGGTACTCTCACAACTCACTCAAAACTGATAAGAAAGGAAATCTTACCGTTCCAAAGTAAATTAGTGTTGCTTACCACTTGTAGTAACAACTAGTGCACGGATGTAGCGAAGCGAATATCAAGGGTATAAGAACAATCACACGACAAAGCAGGGTATATGTGGGGCTGTAGGTAGGCTACCTATTTGCACCAATAATAAGCTCTAGCGCTGACCGTAGACAACCAATGATACTCACACAAGGCGATATAATGGGGCAATGCAACTATATGGAGGAAAGGTTGCAATGCACTAGAGAGACGCTAGCAAAGCTCAACGAGAGGCACAAGATTGCTCAACTACAGGTGCAGTAAAGAAAACTTAGGCCTTTCACTTGATTCAACTAGCACGACACTTTTATTTTTGTATTTTTCTTTTTGTAACACACGCAGCTATGTAGCTCTCTTTGCTTCTTTTCTATTTTCTCTTTTTTATTTATTTTATGACTCAACTCCTTGATAACACGGCCAACTAGATATGCAAAGCACCAAAATCCTAATGAGCAGCCTGTCGAGCGGTAAAACTAGTCTCTTCTGGGAAGTTCCTAGTCACGTATATCGAAAGGCTGTGTCTATGGTTGGGAACAAGCACACTGTACGCTATGTGGACTCGGAGTAACAAAAACTGACACTAGACGACAAAAAAACACACGATGATAGAGTAAACTCAAACCCTAAAATACTAGATGAAAGATAAAGTTATGCAAAAACAACTACGAAAAGCAACTAAAACTCGAAATTAGTGCAAGCTATGGCTATGGCAAACCCTAACCCTAAATTTTTTGACTTTTTCTGGATAGGAAAACACTCACAACTCAACTATGGGGTGGATTGTGGATGGCTTACCGAGGAAAACTGGAAATCTGATACCAAGATGATAAGGGGTGGCCCGATCTTCTCAGTAAGCAACGGTGGTGATGATGATCACGGAGTGATGGCAGCGGAGAAACACGACGATGTAGTGGATGATAACTTGTATGACGCAACGAGATCTCTCGATTGGTCCTGTCGCCAATGCAACAGCTCTCAACCCTGCAAGATATTCGCAACTCCACACACTTGCGCACGTAGCCGCCGACCACGAAGCGGTAAGTTGCAACCGTCTAATTCCCAATGGAACAGCAGATCACACAAGACTTAAACAGGATCTACACAATATCCAAGCAATATGGTGTAGGGAATTCAATAGTTTTGCAGAGCAAACAACTAAGAACTAGGGTTTATCTTAAACGTGGTCTGCAGCTAGGGGGTCGTCCAAGGCACTTATAGGCGTCCGGGACGAGTTAGTCGAAAGATACAAGTAAAACCGACCAGAATAGATCTGGTCGAGACACTCGGACTGGTCCCGGGATCCGGTCGACCGGGCTGTGGACCGGGCGGTCCGGTTGTGGTCCGGTCAACCGGGCGGCAACCGGAAATTTGCGGTTTCCGGTTTCTGCCGGTACGATGCGCTCCTCCGGCGGGCGGTTGGCCGGTCGACCGGCCAGGACCGGGCGGCCCGGCGTGGGGGCCGGTCTGACCGGGCGCTGGACCGGCCTGGACTTCTTGTTCTCCTCTCGCGCATTCCTCCCGCTCCTCCCTCACGCGTCCATGAGATATCTTAATATCCAGCTCCATGTCCAGCTTCACGTCCATCTTCACGTCCACTTCCTCTCCTCGTGCGATGCTTGTCTCCTCTTCATACCCGATGATACATAAGTAATAGGACTTAGGTAGTATAAAGTTCTCATCAATCAAGGTATCGTTTAGGAACAAGTTCACCTGTTGTTTAAGTAGCTTCGCACGAGCTCGTGTCATTGGTCCAATCCTGACTTCATTGGACTTGAGCTTCACAGCAGGTTCATCTTCAGTTGGTAATGACGGAGGTAGTAGTGAGGTAGGGATGTCCTCATCAGTTCGCTTCTTTACCTTTGTGCTTCTCGTTTGGACATCATGTTAAGTGTTGGTATGTGTGAATGGTTTCAAGTGAATCCAAAGGAAAGCCATATCATGGCGGTGACGAGGATCTTTCAATATTTAGTTGATACCCCAAACTTTGGACTATGGTATCCAAGGGACACAGACTTCTCATTGGTTGGCTTCACCGATTCAGATTGGGCGGGAGACAAGGTTGATAGGAAGTCTACATCCGGCGCTTGTCACTTCCTTGGGAGATCTTTGGTGTGTTGGTACTTGAAGAAGCAAAATTGTGTCTCCGTCTCTACCGAGAAAGCCGAGTATGTTGCCATGGCGAGTAGTTGTGCTCAAATCTTATGGATGAGGAAAACCTTGCGAGATTATGGACTTGAATATAGCAAGGTCCCTCTTTTGTGTGATAACGAGAGAGCCATCAAGATCGCCTACAATCCGGTACTCCATGGCAAGACGAAACACATTGAGATAAGGAATCACTTCATCCGGGATCACATTGCTCGAGGAGATATTGTCCTATCCTTTATTGGCACCAAGGAGCAATTGGCGGACATCTTCACAAATCCCTTGGATGAGAAGCGTTTCATTGAGTTGAGGCATGAGCTAAATATCATAGATCCATCGAACTTCGCTTGATCTTCGTGCGCACATACCACTCTTTAGCTAATGTCTTGATGGAAAGCACGCATGAACATAGGGGGTGCGGTTTAAACTTATTGAGCTATACCTCCCCCCATAATGCATAAAGAAACCCAAAACACACTCTATTTGTCAAATAAGTGACTAATGAGCTTCATGTTGAGTCTGAGTTGTGAGTCCTAGATACATCTACGCGACGTCACGCTATTATACTCTTACACGGTGGCTTCAGCCAGCAACCTCCTCCTTGAGGAGTTTTTGGTTCTCTTTTAGTTCTTTTTTATTTTCTTTGATCTTCTTTTGGTTTCTTTCCCATTTGCATTTGGTTTTCATTTCTCCATGTTCTTTGTGGGAGATTCACCCAAGTTTGGCTTTTCATGTTGATTCTTGCAAGCTTGGTTGAGTAGTATCTTAACAGTTTCTCCATCTAATCCTAAGCCAATGCCTACCTCTTGAGCCATTTCCGTCTAAAAGCACAAGCCTACACTAAAATCCGGGTTTTCTGATCTTCGGTGGCCGGTACTACCGGTGGTTGGGCCGGTACTACCGCCCTTGTGCAGTGTCTTGACGACTGTCAGGATTTTGGCCAGGAGCGGTACTACCGCCAAAGGTACCGGTTAAGTACTGGAAAGTGGTACTACCGCTCTAGCGACCGGTACTACCGCTTCCGCCTTTGACTTAAGGTACCGGGTGGGGACGGATTTACCCAATCCATCACTTTCCCCCACCCACCTCAAGTCAAAGGAGGCGCCCAAGCTCAGGAGACTCAAGGAGACCGGCCCCGATCTCCTCCTCCGGCCATCCCCGGTCAAATCTCCTCCGTGGAGAAGCTTCCCCACCTATTTCTTCACCATGGCCTCCGGTATGAACTCGAACCTTTCTCTCTAGGGTTTGTTGGATTCCCTAGATGCATAGGTTAGGGTTTGTTGGAGTTCTTGGTGGAGAATCATCCTAGAAAGCTCTTCCATGTAGAGGGATACTAGCTAGCAACACTATGTGAAACTTTGTGCTTCAATGCTATGAATCTCGACCTAGATCTAGTGGTGTTGTGCTCGAGCGGTAGTACCGGTCATTCGTGACTGGTACTACCGGTTCAAGCGGTACTATCGGGCTAGGTTGCGGTACTACCGCCCTGTGCAGTTTCACTCTTGTTGCTTGTTAGTGTCCTTTTGCGTTACAATTCCGAGGCTTGTGCACTTAACCCCTATTCCCCCTACAACCTATGTTGTTCACAGGATCATCCAAGCCTCGTGGTGGAGCCAAGGTCAAGCCTCCCGTCCCTCGTCGTCATAGGGACCAAGAGGAAGAGGAAATTGTGTCCCCAAGGACAACAAAGCGTCAAAGAGCAGCTGCAGCCAACAAGAGGACCACCTCGGGTCCCCAAAAGCCTATGAGTGGACTCAACAAGTCCCAATTCTTGGAGATAAGGGGAGTCAACCCTTATGTGGTGCCAAGGAATCCTCGGTTATGCTCCAACAACTACTTCTACCACCCCAACCAAGAGAGGATATACAATGAAGTCTATGGGGAAAAGGAGTTCAAATGTTGCCCCCAATTCTCCATCAACATGGACAAGCTCCGCTCGAAGCCTGAATACTTTGGAGAGGCTCTTGAGATATGCGAAGAGCAAGGACTTGTTCCCTTGATGACCTTCACCCACAACTACTCCAAGGAGGTGATTTTTCAATTCTATGCCACCGCGGTGTTCCTTCAAGACGACTCTGGTTTCCTCTCTATCAAGTGGATGACTAAGGAGCATGTGATGGAGGCCACTTGGAAGAAGTTTGCAAGGGGCCTTGGATATCAACTCCCCGGCAATGATATCAACTACTTCCGGATTCATCTTCAACACAAGCCCACGAGCAAGGACAAGATGGTCAACCTCTACCTCCCCGGGCGAGTACTTTGCGGAAGTGCCTATGACCTCCTTCCTACCTACGACATCATGAACCGCATCTACCGCAACACCATCAACCCCAAGCACACCAACCAAGATGAAGTGCATGGTTTCCTTGTGAACCTTCTTGTGCGTACCCAAGAGATGAAGGGCCGAGGCAAGCAATTGGACGTCATGGACTACATATGGCATGAGATACAAGATTGTGCCTTCCTCCGCAAGCTTCCCCAATATGCACCATACATCATGAGGCTCATTTGCCTCAAGTGGGAACAATCTCACCGTGGAGACCTCCTTGACCAATGCTCCCCAATCACTATCCACAAAGAGCGCAGCCCTAGCGTCAAGAATCACTCTCTCCCAAGGTATTGCAAGAATGTTCCCAAGGACAAGGAGGAGGAGGAGGCCGATAGTGACAACTCCGACTTTGTGCCCAACTCCGTAAAGACCAAAGGCCTCTTCGCCAAGCTCACCGCTCGTCTCAAGAAGTCCTTTTTCTTCAAGGAGGACCTCCAAGACAAGATGTACCAAGCCCACGTCGACAACAAGAAGATCCGTCAACGCCAAAAGGCGATGATGGTCCATTTGGGTATCCCCACCTCCGATGGCTCCGAGAACAACATCACCCCTCCTGGAGAATGGAAGTCCAAGCACACTTGGTCAAGCTCCGAGGAATCCATTCCCGAGCGCATTGTGCGCCCCTCTCCACCACCTCATGGCAAGGGCCATGTCCAAGACGAAGACGAAGAGGAGGAGGACGCGCACATGTATGGGGATGATGAAGACAAGGACGACGAGGAGGACAAGGACGAAGACGAGGATGAGGATGACGAGTGATCCCCTTGGGGCGCTAGCATGCTTCCTCTCCCTTTTTGGTGTTCCGATGCCAAAGGGGGAGAAGTTGCTCTAATAGGACGGGTATTTGCATGGGGATGCCAAGGGCTTGGTTCTTCGTTTTGGTTTTTCGGCCTTGGCATCACTTTTTATCCCTAGTTATTCGAGAAACTTATTCGTATGCTTGCTACTTTGCTACTCTATTCATGGATCTCCCGGTTTGTAATAAGATCTATTTGTGGTAGCCTATATTGGTATTCGGTATTCATCTATTGTGGCTACACCATTTCCATGGAGGCATTATTATTGGAATTTTGGGCTTTCTCAAGGCAAAGGTATGACACATTCACCCAAAACTCCTTGTATTGCCATATGTTGCCTCCATAGTGTGCATATGCCATATGAACATGTCAAATATCCTTGTTGCATATGTGCATGGTTTGTAGAATCTAGGGGGAGTTGTATATCTAGGATGTGTGTATTTGTATTCAAATGCATATTCTAACTATGCACACGTCTAGGGGGAGCTCCGTCTAGCTTTTGCAAATCTAGAACCCTATCATAATATCTTATGCTATGTTGCAAATTTTTGTGTTGTCATCAAACACCAAAAAGGGGGAGATTGAAAGAGCAAGGTCTATACCTCGTGTTTTGTGTGTTTGATAACAACACTTGAATGAATTTAACCGTGTGCATAGATTGTCTTTGATAGATTTGCAGGTGCACGGTGCCCTCGCTGAACACATCATGATCGGAGGACTCAAGCGTAGCTTATAGGTTTTCTGGTTTTGTGTGTGTGTCCTGAGGTGACGTGGTTGGAGAGGGAAACAGGAGATGCAAAATTTGCCTAACCGGTACTACCGGTACCAGTAGCGGTAGTACCGCTACCCTATTGGTACCGGCCTAAAGTACCGCTCTAGAATTGCATGCAGAAAAGCCCACAGAGCAAAGTGTGGTACCTTGACGGTACCTTGAGCGGAAGTACCGCTCCCAAGCGGTAGTTCCGGCATGGTACCGCTTTGGTACCATAATTTGAGTTACAGCACTACCGCCCTGGTACCGCCAAGGTACCGGGTGGAGTCCGGGGCTCACAGAGGCCATGCCGGTACCTCAGCGGTATCGGCAGCGGTACTACCGCTTCGAGCCCACATGGCGAATCTGTGGACAGATTTCATAAGCGATAGTACCGGTTGTGCGGGATCTGCACATAACGGTTGGATTTGGGGGAGCCTATAAAAGGCCCCCTTTTTATCTCTTCTCTCTCTTTCCTCCATTGTTGCTGAGCTCAAACCTTGAGGATCTCCCTACCTACCCAACCAATCTTGCCCAAACTTTGAGGAGTGGTGGAGGAGGCCCCGATCTATAGTTTTACCAACAGAGATTTCACCAATACCATCTAGTCCTTAGTGGATCTTGGAGTTAGGGTTCCGATTGTGGGATTTTGGAGGAAGTGCTCCTATGGAGGCTAGCTTGGAGTTGTGCTAGCCCCATAGGGTGTTGGGAGCCTCCGGTGTTTGTGGAGCTCACCCCAACTTTGTGAAGGAACCGCCGCCTCGACCGGCTACTTAGTGCAGAAGGGGAAGCTCCTTCGTGGGGCTTTCTCGAGGAACAAGGTGAGGCATGTGTGGATGCCTAGCCTTCGTGGTTAGCACCTCCTCAACGCAGACGTACTCCCTTTTGTGGGAGGAACTGCGGGAAACAAACCTCGCCTCGTCTCCGCGTCCCCGGTTGTCCCGCTCCCTCACTTTACTTCCTTGCTCGGTTCCTTTGCTTGTTGCACTAGTCTAGGATCATACTAGGAACACCCCTATCACCAAAGTTATCACATTTACTTCCGCATTGCATTAAAACTGAAAAAGACATAAAAATTGCGTAGCGACCATTCCCCCCCCCCCCCTCTTTCGCTACGATCCGTTCAAATGATTTTTTTTAGGAAAAATACATGAAAATCAACAAATCAACAACCATCATAAGAAAATTTGCTATGGGATTTAGTCCTACAAATTTTCTATGCATATGCTTTGAATCAAACGTAGAAATAAATAAAAAAAGATTGCAATGTCATGCCTACTTCAATCCTATAGAATTATGATAATTCTATTCACTTAATATAAGTTTTATCTATTTCAGTGTTTGGTTGATCTATTTTGTCTAGTCTCGTAGCTAGTTTTCTTGGCGGTAAGTTACAAAATAAGCACACACCATAACATGATTTCAGGGCTAAGAGAAATAATGACGCTACAAGAGTCACAATCCGCAACAGAAGGGAAATGAGTATGGGAGTGGAGTTTTGGCTCCCAGGTCCAAGTGAACCTGTTATCTGGACCGTTGTATTGCGTCTGGGGATTGATGAATGAGGCAGTAATAAATGAGCCACGCACGCTGGTAAAGGAATAATACATCATGGTTGTCTTCTACGTTCCGTAGCAGGGCCCGCATCAGTAACGATTGCAGGACGGAGGGGAAACGTCCTTCGTGATGAGGGCGTTTCGATTGCAGGACGGAGGGGAAACGTCCAACTATCGAGTGCATTTGATCCCGGGAGCCAATGTGGATTTCCGAATGAGTATTGCTTTGTTAGAGTAAATCATTTCAATAACAATCATTATAATGTATCGACCATGTCCATGCATTTTGACTACATGTGTCTGTAGCATGCTGGAACGACCCATACAACATTTTTTTTAAAAAAACTAAAAACTACTATTCCCTCCTCTTCAATGAATAAAGCTTTTCTTTTGAAAAGTCAAGTAAAAGTTTGACCAAACATGTAGAGGAAATATCAACAACTATAATATTATATAGACTAGTTGAATGCCCGTGCTTCGCCACGGCTCAATAAACAGATCCAACTAAAAAAATTAATTGTAAAACATAAAATTTATGCTTAATTAGTTATGCGTTAAATATGTGAAATGCCATATACAACTCATTTTGGTTGTATGATTGGTTACTACAGAAAAAATAACATCAAACTTCCCTAGAGCCTATATAGCACAAATATCAGTGCGGTTGCTATGGGTTCATTTCCTATTATGTGGATGAATCTGGCATGAGTTGAGGCTGACTCCATCTAAGCCAAGCGATCTGAAAGTTGTTGTTGATGACCAGCTTGGGGAGGACGATGGCGCTCAGCTTGTTGCAATGCCGCCTTTTCTTAGACGCCGAGTGTGAGTTGGTACTACGCGTCCGCTTGCGCGCGGGGGGGGGAAGCGGCACGACGCAATTTTTTTGGTTTTGCATTGTTTCAATATAAACATAATTTACATAGGGAATAAAGAAAAATAAAAAATATAATACTAAAAGGTGCATGTAACGCCTGCTACCCTAGCCTACTCCTCATCATCGTCGAGCACCACAAATTCGGGTATATGTCACATAACCTTTAGAAGCACGTGTCAAATAACCTTTACAAACAAACTGATTTACACATGAATTATTTGGAGCTTCCGTTCACTGGCATTGTTGCCAAGCTTCCAAACAGCTCGCTTGGGCAGCACAACACCGGCACCTCCAGCCAGCTTCCCTATCCCTATTATTCTTTTTCATAAAAACACATTTTATGCAAAGTTGGAACTTGTCAATTTTAGAGAAATTTCGCCTGGCAACAATCTCTGCTCACTTTCTCGAGTCCTTTGTTACCAACCCGCCACTGAGCAACCAGATGGTGCTCCTCACACTCATTGACCCTGTCAATCTATGTCAAATATCAAAAAAAAAGATACACATGAACTCTCTAGACTTAATAGGTTACATGAGTTTTTGCTTTAAAATAAAGATAAATTTTATTACATGAATTTTCTTTGTAATAAGATAGTTTGTTAAGGTTTCAAAAAAAAAGATAGTTTGTTAAGAGGACGGATTTGTTCGGTAGAGACAAGGATATTTAACCTTCAGTCCTTCACTGTGTACAAATTAACATATATTCTTCATCGGAGATATTACAAAATATTAAGTGCATGATAGTTAGAACACCCTGTAAACATCCGATTTAAATATAAATGCTTCCTTTGAGCATACACAAACGCACGGGCATTCTGTTTCGTACCGGATCAAAGAGAATCCTCAGTATTAAACCTATGGCAACAAAGAAACCCAGAATGCTTACCAACACAAAAGGATGGTCATCTAAAAAAAAGAGCACAAGGACGACACCACACCATGATTGCTCATCTCCATCTATGTGCATTAGAGACACCACTGCACCATCATGCATTACACCTATAGTATCAGATTGAGCGGAAGAGTGATGAAGAGGGGAAACATGTAGAACAATATCCCTGTCTCTTGATCATATGCATGTTCAGAGCCACCTTCAAAACCATGTCCAACTCCATGTATTGTCACACCGGCAATCCATCGTTTGGCATCCATGCTGTGGAGAATAGTACCACGCCATCGTCTGACCGAAGGTTGACAGAAGGCACAGACAACTACAAAAGTTCAGATTTGTGGACACCCAAGAAAGCGAAGCTTCCTCCGGTACGCTGCGCATGCAGAGCCTGAGCCTCTGATTGTTCTTGGACAAACATCCTCGGAGTGACTGCTCATACTCTAGTGTGTTCCCATGGAGGCCTCCGCCAGCACAGGAGAGGACAACCTTGTCTGACAGAGTGACAGGCACCACCCAGCACAAATAGCTTTCAGTCTGCTTTGAAGTCTTGGAGAGCATGGCCTTGAGCCCTTGACCGTGGTTGTGCTAGTTTTACCTCCGGCCGCCTTCTTCACGGGCTGAACGCTGGAGCGTGCAGGAACTCACCGCATATGAGAGCCAAACCATTTCCCATGACCTCGCTTCGGTTCCCCAACGACCATGGTGAGACTGTCAGACGCAAACAACAAGAAGCGAAGTAGGTGATGTGTGCATTCCTCAGTCGCCGTTGCTTCCACCCATCTTTGGACTCTGATCAGCCCCAAATACCTTGCGAAACACATAGGTATTGGTCTAGAAAAAAGGTATTGGTCTAGAACCTGACCAGAACGGAAACGCCTGCGCCCAACACTCAAGTCTTGACATCGTCCCAGCCACCTTCGACTCTTCTCCTCTCTCCAAGTCATGTTGCCGACTTGCCGCTAACCTGTCCCCTGCTGCGCCGCCTCACCGGAGCATGTCGTGGTACATACTTGCACTCGAGCGAGCGGAGCATGCCTCTTGCTCGAGCATCTTGTAGTACGGTATGCTGATGACTACCGCTTTGTCTGTCGTGTTGGCTAGCGCACCCACACTGCGAAGGAGAGTAGTCCAAGACCGACCTCATGGGCACCAGCGATCGTCGGCACGCAAGCGCAACGAATCCCAGGCAGCGGCTGGGGAGGGTTTCATAGGCACAGGCGATTTGCGACGGAGACGGTGGGTTTGGGCAGCTGTGCAGAAAGATGTAGAGAGAGTTTTTTTTTGAAACAAAGATACAGAGAGAGTTTGTTAAGCGGATTTCTTTAGAATCAGATAAAAGTTTGTTAGATGCCAAGTCGTGTGAGATAAGTCTTCCTTATATCTCTCCCGTTGAGGTTAGTTTGCAACAGAAAAAAACACTCCGGGGGAGATGAGCGGATTATGGTATGCGGTTGGGATTACAAAGAGGTGAGAGCGTTTTTAGGAGAGGATTGGAGGGAGTGCGGGGTGGCATGTTGTTTGTAATTTTTGAACGTGGGGGTATTATTGTCCATCCTGAAAATGTGACACCAGCCATTCACCAGTTTGCTCTTAATAGTAGAGATTATAGTTTCTGATGTATCTAATGATAATAATTTTGTATTTCACATGTTG
Organism: Lolium multiflorum; assembly: GCA_030979885.1. Lineage (NCBI taxonomy): Eukaryota > Viridiplantae > Streptophyta > Magnoliopsida > Poales > Poaceae > Lolium > Lolium multiflorum. The sequence continues at coordinate 114,136,637 of CM061748.1, read as the reverse complement.
ATGATTTTTAAGTTTGTCAAACTTCACATGGTTTGATTTTTCAAACAAAAAAAAACTTGTATCCTTGATTCTCTCTTTCTCCCCAAAAGAATCCCTTGATTTCCTTGGCATTAAACTGGGTGTGGATGTGGTCTTGCATGTGGTTGGACTTTGAGCTTAATTAATTTTTGGTCGGTAGTACATGTTGTCATACTTCGCGCTTAATTAATTTTTGTTGGTTGTATGGGGCGGTACTCCCGGTGCAGCTCGGTATGATCCCTACACGCTTGAATGGATGAAACGCTTAATTAATTTTTATTGGTTGTATGGGGTTCTACTCACCGCTAGTTTCGTTGCAGCGCAGCTAGTTAAACGTCCTACACGTTTGAATGGATGAAGTGTCAGCTTTTGAGGCCTAAAAATATGCATCAACCAGATGCGAACCTCAATCTCATAAGTCCTGTCACAGTGGAGTATCCCATGCAAAGCTCATACGGTCAGATCAGGCAAGCCTTGACACGTCTACACCTGAATTTACCCAACTCTGGATTTCATTTGCTAGCCGGTGTATTTGAAACCACAAAAAATAGCTGGCCAATCAAAACACTTTCCATCTCCAGAAGCTAAAGAGAAGTACTAGGAAGTCACATAGAAGTATGACTACCTTCCAAGTGCAGTTGCAAAGTGAATCTTGGGCACATATGCAGACACAAGCAAGAACTGTCACCATCTCAGAAAGCCTTATGCTCTTCTGTAAGATATCAGATTGGAACATTGTGACAGTTACGAGTTTACGACTTGCAAGGATGGAGCCAGAAACTTAGCCACTAAGGAACAACCGGTTCAAGCTCAGAAGAAAGACTAGTTTCTGTGTACTTTCTTTACACATAACATACAGAAACGAGTTCACACAGCTCCCAGACTATCAAATTTTTGTGTGAACAATTGAATTATGTATCAAATGACTGACAGGTAAGGTCGATACACATATCGTCCTTATGACATTGCTTACTATACAACAACACGCTACTGGTGCAAACGCAGCAACGTGTGCAAAGATCTATGCTGTTATCAACCCGATGCATACAAGGGTTTGGGTGTTATCTCGTAAGCTGTGACTTCCCACACTTACAAGGTTATTGGGAGCACAGTTTACGACCTCACTTTAGCAAGCCGTGCCCTGATCTCTTCCATATCTTCCTCATCATCATCGCCCCCCTCAGCAACAGCTTCTCGCTGCAAAATGCAAAAATACAAGTGTTCTTAGATACAAGCAAAGCAGTATAAATTTCTTACAACAAAAGCACGCTTTAGTTGGATAAGATTAGAAAATTTAATATGGAGTACTTAGTAATTCATTTATTTTGGTACTAAGCAGCTACAGTTAGGATGTTGTATATCTATAGAGGACAACTTCAACTCAGGAAAAGAAAATTTCAAGGTAATAGCTTCTTCAGAGCCATAGCTCATTTCTCAATAGCATATATAGTTGAATGTTTACACGTTAACTACATGCAAACAAATCTACCTCTTCAGGAACCTTGCTCGTTGAAGCTTGCTTAACCTTCTGTGTCCTAGCAGCATCTGGAAGTTGTGAAGCAGTCTCCCCTGCTACTGAAGCAAGAACCTTGTCCACCTCCTCCTCAATTTCCTCTTCCATGTCCTCAGAGTCCAAAGCTGAATCAACTGCATCGTTCATCATCTCTTCCATTACACCTGCCTAGAGTGAGAACCATAAAAAGTAAGCAGAGTTAAAACACCAGTACACCACCCACTGATCCACCCCGTCATAGCTGAACAGAGATATAACGGTGTCAATGACAATTTTTAACATCTTTGAACAGCACAAACGAAATGGAAGTTCTTATTTCATCTCCACTACTATTAAAGGCACAAACTTGGCAGAAACATCTAATCTGGACCACCCATTCTTCATGATCTGACGGTTGATCTCTCTCCAATGACATTGGAGAACAAACAGCAACCAGAGCCAATGTTTGGCCCGTAGTATTGGCTCCCCCACACAAATCACGCACGCAAACTACTCCGCTACTCCCGGCCTAAATCCTAATACGATCCCACCCCTACTCCTCCGATCCCCGGCCGCAACACGGACGCTTCAATCCTCTCTTCCTCCCCCAACGAGGCTACGGCGCAGCGGCGAGATCTCAGCACCAGCCTGCAACCGTGCAACGTCGACCAAACCCGGACGCCGCAATCGAAACTGCTCGGATACCACCGCTGCCTCGCATGGACCAGGCCGCCTGCAACGCGATGCAATCGTGTCCCTCGGCATCGCATGGATCACGCCTCAGCACCCGCACCCGCACGGCTGCACCGCCATGTCGTCGGCCGTCAGACGCGTTTTGTTCAGGTGAGCCAGCGAACGCATGGAAAGCAATCGTACCCATCGTTCTGGAGTATCGGGAGATCACCCACGTATCGCTGCTCCCTTCATTGCTCAACCAGGTGAGACCCCAATGTGTTGAGCCGTCGTCTCCGTCATTTGCTATGATGACCTTGCAAGGTGCGCATCTATCAATTCTCCCTTTTCTTCTCCTTGACCCTGTTAAAAAACCTCTGACATTTCCTATGTTAAGCCAAGCTAACCCGAATAATGTTGTTGCAGGAGATGAAGCTGATGACAGTTTTCATGCTGTGACTGCTCAAAGGATTCATTATGCTATGCATTCTTGAAGTTTTATACTTCAGTCACACTGGGCTCCCCGAAACAAATTGGAGCTTACAAAAGTCATCCCGGTAATTCTTCATCTGTTCAAAGTATTGCTTTGAAATTCCATAAAAATGGAGAATAGTAACTTCATATGATGTTACGCAGCAATATTGTAACATTCTCATTTTTTTATCCTGGGACACCACGATTAAGCTATGAACAGTCGAATAATCTAAAGCTGGCCATGGGTTCTGAAGAAGATGGTAATGTTGTCTCCGTGAAAAGAGAGATAGATAAACTCTGATGCAACAGGACACCAAGAGTCTCAGTTAGAGGTACTTGTTAGTTGTTACACTGTAATCCAAATTATAAATTTTCTGGGGTCGTGAAGTACTTTCTGCTTTTTTTTTTGTATAGGTCGGGTTTTTTTTTCCTTCGAGGTCAGGAATCACTGTAAATACAATAAATACTCTGCAGATTGAAAAAATGGCTTGGTTCAGTTCAAGTTGTGAGGTACTCTTGACTTCTGCATAATGCTTTTCTCAGACTATACCACATGGTTCAAGTTATTAAATTGAAAATGAATCGATGTAGCAGTTTTGGTAAATATTTGTAAGACACGATGAGAATGAAACTAAAAACAACACACTGCCATGGAGCAGAAAAACTCTTGACCGTGTTAAGAAGTGGACGTTCATCATAGAATAAATTGTGCATGATATTGTTTAGTGGCTTTATTTGCTTCGAAGCTGTATTGAATTATAATAGTATTTATAACAAAATATATTATATTTCAAGCTTTGTGGATTTTAAATAGTGTGTTGCACGTGCAGGCTCATTATCACAGAATTGTTAGTGAACAGCTTAACAACTATTTTATTTTCCCTGATAGTATTATAGGATTATAGATTTTGCAAATCACCAATAATATATTTTTGTCGATAAATATATTCATTAATTTCACGCTTACACCTTTATTAAGGGTCTTTGTAGAAACATTACATGAAAATCAATTCAGTAAAAGAGGTATGAGATTTAGAATATTCCCTTCGAATCATAATATTCTATTCGATCTAAAGCTTCGATACTTAGTATCGGAGAGAGTACATGTTTTATATTTAGAGACGTGCGTTGCACGTACAAACTTACTAGTATGTACTAAGTATCTAAATATCTAACACGCTGATAAATTACCTTTGTCATCTCTTTGCTAAATTCTTGCATCGTAGTAGCCAATTCTGGAGCTTTCATTAAACCATTAACGATCTTCATAACTTCAGTACTTTTTGACAGATGGCCTACTGTTCTTGAAGTTGCTGAAAAATGCATGAGCAGAAGTTACCAGTTTGCAGCAAATAAATAGAAACAAACTGAGCATATAATGTTTTTTCAGTTCACCAAAAAAAGGTGGGTACTGGTTTCAACCTGTAAGCTCACATGTGCGCTAGCAAGGAAAACTTGAAAGGAAAACCATTCAAAACCAAATAAGATGAGCACTTAATTATATTTGTAAGGTGCTACAGAATACTGATAAAAGTGTTAAAAACATTTTTGTGATGATTTTTTCCACTGTAATTTAAATTACTTCCTCTGATCCAAATTATAAGATGTTCTAGACAGGGACCCACATGCCATTCCCTTAGTCAGACATCTATTAAGAAATACAATGGCATGAAAGATGAAACAATCAAATGGCATATACAAATTTCAATATATACAGTTACAAAGGCATGGACCACGGAACCATCAAATGGCATAGTTACGAGATTTGTAGACTGTTAGGTTTGTGATTTGGTTTGTGGTTAGCAATTCGCTGTACAAAAATTGGGTTCGCTAGGGGGTATACATCTACGATTCAGAAATGATATAGGTTCACAAATCAGAAAAGACAATTATGCACCAAAGCTATGAGATCAAGACACCACATAGTTGCCTAGACATATGACTCTCACGAAGAAAAGGTAAAAAAAAAAAAAGGGCCTGATCAACCCCATCCAGCCCAATAACAATTCATTTTAGTTCTTTTAAGCAAAGAAGCCTTAAGTTAGCAAAGACAGCATTTTATCCAACTAATCAGAAAATCCTCCTTATCCACATCTCAAGCCTGTAGGCTGCACCTCATGCTTCCCTGCCGCTCTGCTGCTCACTCTTACAGCATTGGCAGGATTCATGTGCTCTAGTGACATTGAGGACAGCATGGTCGAGCAGTAATAGAGGCAAACCTACTATCATCCTTCCACTGTTCTCATGATTTCTTTGGTTCGGCAACCATTAACAAATTGGACCGAACACTATGCAAACGGCAACGATTGCGAACCCTGAACTAGATTGCTTGATTGGGATCGGGATTTGGGGGATATTAGTATACCACAGCAAACCTGGCAACTACAGTAACAGAATTATCTACTTCCCAAAGGCAAGAAATGCATACAAGAAACTTTAGTTTGTAATGATTAATACGAGGGCAAATGCTAACAAGTACAAAGATAATATCTTCCACAAGCTAGATGATACCGCATAAACTAATAAGTGTTAGATGCCAAACACCCAAAATGATTAAAAAAGGATCATACCAACAATCTCTCCAAGATGCATTGATACAGAATTTAGTTGCGCCTTGTTTTCATAAAGACGATTAACAGCACGTCTTGATCTCACAAGTTCCTTTGCAAGAACCTGAACATAACATTGAAATGATAAAATCAACAATACAGTAAACTGTTCAACTTATTCTGGCAGATAAGTAGGTGCTGAAACGCGAAACACAATAATAACAGACTAAAACATATGGGAGAACTGGCAACTAAATGTGGGGTGGGGAGATTAATGTGTAAATAACACAGAAGCATTCTAATTACTGATTTAGTTATGTGATGAGCTTGTCTATATGACCAGAAACTGCTGCTTCCAAAGGAGCAATGATGGTCAGAAATTGCAAGCATGTGTATTAGCAATGCTAGAAGAATATGTATGTTCTTGAGATTCTTCTAGCATGCTAATGCACCAAATCCACCGGTTGGTGGATGGATGGAGGAGATAATGTTTGTTGATAACACATTACTATATGCTTTACTTGAATTCCCAGCATACATTTCTATCTTTCAATAATATTTAACTACAACTAACATGGCTCAGAAATTTGTTTGTCCCACATGTTTGGTTAAATCTATGTTAGTCAATACATATTTTGCAAGTGATTACAGTATTCTAAGATGGTACTGTTTAGGGGCAGATGGAAATATAAACAAGAAAATGTGATAATCTTAAGCTGGTTATCTAACCCAAATAATTATCTAACAAAAGCTAATACATATATGTGATATCTCATTGTGCTTTATATTAGTAATACTGGTAACTTCATTTGCACCTGCAGGTTTTGCTTATTTTCGGCAACGAACCAATTAAAGGTGCAAGAAGCCATCATTTTCAGAAGATAGTTCTGACACATTAATGAACAATTAATCTAGTACCAATCCTATATTGATGCTTCCAAAACCAAAATTATCCATACTGATTATTTCATTATTTCCAGAATGGAATATTATTGGAAATAGCATCTTACATTTATGGAAAGCTAACCCCACAAGCAAGGTAAGAGTTTTAAATCTACTATATCTGGTTAAGCTAGAATTTTTCTTTTCTCTTTGCTAGCAAGGTAAGAGTTTTAAATCTACTATATCTGGTTAAGCTAGAATTTTTCTTTTCTCTTTGCTAGGAATTTACACTCATCAATCATCATAGGTCGGAAGTTTTATACCAAGAATATATATGTGCTGCATATAAATGCTCAAGAGGTATGCAAAGGTTAAGGTTTCATATTCTGGCACAAGCATTCCCCAACCAGGTTCAATGTTCCTTAAAAGAAAAATAACAACATTATCAAAGCCTTTTCCCCAAGCAAGTTGGTTAGGCTAGATATGAAACCCAACAGAAGAAAAAGGAAACCAAAATGAGAAGGAGAAAGAAAAAGGCGGCCCCAAGCCCGGGTAAAGGAGGAGGGTTGTGATAGGCTTGGCAAGCCAATGTAAAAACAAGCCATTCATATGGATACCCAATAGAAATTCATTGTTCCTTAACAAAAGCAAAAGAAAAAAATCAGTAAAATCATGTCATTGAACTAAATGAACTAGAAACAAAAGAGCCTGCGAACTTGCTTTTTCGTGAAGAGAATTTAACAAGCAATGCAGAAGAAACTGAATTGTTCGTACACGCTACAAGACTAATCTATAAGTTTCTATTATGTGCGATGATGATGCTAAAGGTGAACAACAAACACGCTGGTATGCTTACAAAAAAATAACAAGATTACAGATAAGCACACCTTTGCGGATCCCATGTCGTTGCGCTTAGCAGCCTCCCTAATAGCTTTCTCCACGCTCTTCTCTTCTCTTTGGACATCTGCAAAAGCAAGCCAAGACAACTGAGAAGAAATAATTCCATGCAAGAAAAGCATCAGCGGAAAATGCAATAACACCTCGACAAGGGTTTGGTCGAACCCCCATCCATGGGTTCCGATCATCCTTTACTACTCGCCCAGGGGAGCACCAAGGCAAGACCTGGCCGCAATTGGCCTCTACGCAAGGGGGAAAAGGGGGAGAGAAGGGGACGAGGAACCTCGGATCTGGCGGTCGAGGCCGCGGCACTCGTTGCGGAGGCGGCGCTGCCACTCGCGCAGCTGCTGCTGCGGCGTCGCCCGCGGCTTCAGCAGCGCCTTCATCTTCTCCATCGGCGCCGGCCGAAAGGAATGGATCCGGACAGCCGCAGATTATTAGCCCGCCGGCGGGTGACGCGGCTTCCCCGAGAAAGAAAAGGCAAACAGCGAGAAGGAAGCAACCGTCCAGGCAGGCAGCCTGCGAATCTGCTAGTGAATGGAACGGCGCAAGGCTCCTAATCTCGACTTTAGAGCATGTCTAACAGGTCTTTATAACCCGCCCACCCCGTAAAATTCCGGCGAGATACGGGGCAGGCGTGGTTTGGGCCGTCTAGCAGGCCCCGTTTCGGCGGAATACGGCCCAAATCGGCCCCGCCGCCCCTACTTATACTGGTGTGCGAGTGAGGGTTAACCCTCACTCGCAACCCTAGCTCGCCCGCGCGCCGCCTCCTCCTCTGCTCCGGCGAGCAATTGTCGCAACCCCGCGCCGCATTCCACTCAATCTCAAGCATGGACTCCCGCCGCCGTAGTACCGCCTCCGGCGTGATCGAAGCGATCCCGTCGGGACAACGTGGAGGATGCCTGGCGGCTTTTTTGCAAAAGATCCGCCGCCGGCGGCCGCCGCGCGGCCGCAAACGACGGCGGGGAGTCGTCCGGCGAAGCTCCGCGACTTCACGCGGGGCGGCCGTACCACGAGGACCTGCCGCTCAAGCAGTGAGCCCGAAGTTCTCGGCGTGGCTCGCCGAGTGGGAGCGCCAACGCAGGGTGAACGAGGCGTGGAGGGCGACCATCGGGAGCACCAGCGGCGGAGGTGCCCCGCTCGCCGGCGAGGAGGAGGAGGAAGACGAGGACAAGGTGTTGGAGATATGCCCAAGAGGCAATAATAAAAGTGGTTATTATATATCTTTATGTTTATAATAAATGTTTATATACCATGCTATAATTGTATTAACCGAAACATTGATACATGTGTGATATGTAAACAACAAAGAGTCCCTAGTAAGCCTCTTAACTTGCTTGTTGATTAATAGATGATTAGTTTCATAATCATGAACATTGGATGTTATTAATAACAAGATTATATCATTATATGAATGATGTAATGGACACACCCAAATTAAGCGTAGCATAAGATCACGTCATTAAGTTATTTGCTATAAGCTTTCGTTACATAGTTACCTAGTCCTTATGACCATGAGATCATGTAAATCACTTATACCGAAAGGTACTTTGATTACATCAAACGCCATTGCGTAAATGGGTGGTTATAAAGGTGGGATTAAGTATCCCGAAAGTATGAGTTGAGGCATATGGATCAACGTGGGATTTGTCCATCCCGATGACGGATAGATATACTCTGGGCCCTCTCGGTGGAATGTCGTCTAATGTCTTGCAAGCATATGAATAAGTTCATAAGAGACCACATGCCACGGTAAGAGTACTTGTCAGAGACGAGGTTGAACAAGGTATAGTGTGATACCGATGATCAAACCTCGGACAAGTAAAATATCGCGTGACAAAGGGAATTGGTATCGTATGTGAATGGTTCATTCGATCACTAAAGTCATCGTTGAATATGTGGGAGCCATTATGGATCTCCAGATCCCGCTATTGGTTATTGGTCGGAGTGAGTACTCAACCATGTCCGCATAGTTCGCGAATCGTAGGGTGACACACTTAAAGTTGGATGTTGAAATGGTAGAACTTGAATATGGAATGGAGTTCGAATATTTGTTCGGAGTCCCGGATGAGATCCCGGACATCACGAGGAGTTCCGAATGGTCCGGAGAATAAGATTCATATATAGGATGTCATTTTATGTGAATTAAAATGATTCGGAAGGTTCTATGGAAGGTTCTAGAAGGTTCTAGAAAGTCCGGAAGAACACACCTAGGAAGTGGAGTCCACATGGGACTCCACCTCCATACGGCCAACCCTAGTGGGGTGGAGTCCCAAGTGGACTCCCCATAAGGGCCACCCCCCCCCATATGGTAGGTGGAATTCCCACCTCTAGTGGGAATCCTAGCTTGGGAAGGTTTCCCACCATATGGAAGGTTTTGGGTTCGGGTCTTATTCGGAGACTTGTAGTCCAACACTTGGGGCTTCCACCTATATAATGAGGGGCATAGGGGAGGGCCGGCCACCAAAGCCACCACCTTGGCCGCCCTATAGTGGCCGGCCACACCGCTCTCCCAAACCCTAGCGCCCCGCTCCTCCACCATATCCCGCACGCTTAGCGAAGCTCCGCCGGATTTCTCCACCGCCACCGACACCACGCCGTCGTGCTGTCGGATTCAAGAGGAGCTACTACTTCCGCTGCCCGCTGGAACGGGAGTTGGACGTCGTCTTCATCAACAACCGAACGTGTGACCGAGTACGGAGGTGCTGCCGTGTGGCGCCGTGATCAAGATCTTCTACGCGCTTTTGCAAGCGGCAAGTGATCGTCTACCGCAGCAACAAGAGCCTCATCTTGTAGGCTTTGGAATCTCTTCAAGGGTGAGACTTGATAATCCTCTCGTTGCTACCGTCTTCTAGATTGCATCTTGGCTTGGATTGCATGTTCGCGATAGGAAAAATTTTGTTTTCTATGCTACGTTATCCTACAGTTGTATCAGAGTCGTGTCTATGCATAGATGGTTGCACGAGTAGAACACAATGGTTTTGTGGGCGTTGATGCTTATGTTATCTTTAGCTTGAGTACTTTGCATCTTTGTGGCATAGTGGGATGAAGCGGCTCGGGCTAACTTTACATGACCGCGTTCATGAGATTTGCTCCACGCTTGACATGCAACTTGTATTGCATAAGTGGCTTTGCGGGTGTCTGTCTCTCCTACTATAGTGAAGATTCAATTTACTCTTCTATTGACAACACTAGTATCACCGTTGTGGTTGATGTTCGTAGGTAGATTGGATCTTGCTCGAAAACCCTAAACCACGTAAAATATGCAAACCAAATTAGAGAACGTCTAACTTGTTTTTGCAGGGTTTGGTGATGTGATATGGCCATAATGTGATGATGACTATGTATGAGATGATCATTATTGTATTGTGGCAAGGCAGGAGCCTTATGGTTGTCTTTAAATTTCATGTTGAGTAGTATTTTAAAGTAGTTGTAATAGTTGCTACATGGAGGACGATCATGAAGACGGCGCCATTGACCTTGGTGCTTCGCCGACGATAATGGAGATCATGCCCGTTGATGATGGAGATCATGTCCGTGCTTTGAAGATGAAGATCAAAGGCGCAAAGACAAAGGGCCATATCATATCACATATGAACTGCATGTGATGTTAATCCTTTTATGCATCTTATTTTGCTTAGATCGCGACGGTAGCATTATAAGTTGATCCCTCTCACTAAAATTTCAAGATAATAAAGTGTTCATCCTTAGTAGCACCGTTGCCAAGACTTGTCGTTTCGAAGCATCTCGTGATGATCGGGTGTGATAGAATCAACAAGTGCATACAACGGGTGCAAGTCGGTTTTGCACATGCGGATACTAAGGTGGCCTTGACGAGCCTAGCATGTACAGACATGGTCTCGGAACACATGATACCGAAAGGTAGAGCATGAATCATATGATTGATATGATGAACACTTTGAGTGTTCGCCATTGAAATTACATCTTGTCTCGTGATGATCGGGCATAGGTGTGATGGAGTTGGTTCGTGTGATCACTAAGACAATGAGGGATATTGTTTTGAGTGGGAGTTCACCTAGTTTTTAATTTTGTTAAATTAAAATTTGAACTCAATTTGTCATAAACATTAGTCTAAACTATTGCAAATATGTTGTAGATATGGCGTCCCCAATCAATTTTAACCAGTTCCTAGAGAAAGAAAAGCTTAAGAGCAACGGTAGCAACTTCACCGACTGGTTCCGTCATGTGAGGATCTTCCTCAATGGCGGAAACCTGCAATATGTGCTTGATGCACCGCTAGGTGACCCTCCTGCAGAACTGAAACCGATGAAGTAAAGAATGTTTACGCGACTCGGAAAACTCGGTACTCTCAAGTTCAGTGTGCCATCCTGTGCAGTCTGGAAGCCGATCTTCAAAAACGTTTTGAGCACCACGATCCACATGAGTTAATCAATGAGTTAAAGACTATCTTTGAGACTCATGCGGCCGTGGAATGCTATGAAGCATCGAAACACTTCTTCAGCTGCATGATGGAAGAAGGCAGCTCCGTTAGTGAGCACATGCTCGCCATGACCGGGCATGCGAAGAAACTCGGTGACTTGGGAATAGTGATTCCTAAACTGGGGATTAATCGTGTCCTTCAATCACTGCCACCTAGTTATAAGAACTTTGTGATGAATTACAATATGCAGAACATGAACAAAGAGTTACCTGAACTTTTTGCCATGCTAAAATCTCCTGAGATTGAAATTAAGAAAGAGCACCAAGTGTTGATGGTCAACAAGACCACCAGCTTCAAGAAACAGGGCAAGTCTAAAGGCAAGAACAAGAAGAGTGGCAAGAAAGCTGCCACGACTCCTGTGAAACCTAAGTCTGGCCCTAAGCCTGATGCTGAGTGCTATTACTGCAAGGAGAAGGACACTGGAAGCATAATTGCTCCAAGTATTTGGCGGATCTGAAGAGCGGCCTTGTTAAGAAGAAGAAAGAAGGTATATCGATATACATGTTATAGATGTTTATCTCATTGGTTCTCGTACTAGTACCTGGGTATTTGATACTGGTTCGGTTGCTCATATTTGTAACTCGAAATAGGAACTAAAGAATAAACGAAGACTACTGAAGGATGAAGTGACGATGCGGTTGGAAATGGATCCAAAGTCGATGTGATCGCTGTCGGCACACTTCCTCTACATCTACCTTCGGGATTAGTTTTAAGCCTAAATAATTGTTATTTTGTACCCGCGTTAAGCATGAACATTATATCTGGATCTTGTTTAATGCAAGACGGTTATTCATTCAAGTCTGAGAATAATAGTTGTTCTATTTTTATGAATAATATCTTTTATGGTCGAGCACCTGAAAGAATGGCTTATTTCTGTTAGATCTCGATAGTAGAGATACACATATACATAACATTGACGCTAAGCAAATTAAATTGAATGATAATTCTACTTATATGTGGCACTGTCGTCTTGGTCATATTGGAGTGAAACGCATGAAGAAACTCCATACCGATGGATTACTTGAATCACTTGACTTTGAGTCACTTGATAGATGCGAAGCATGGGAAAAATGACTAAGACTCCATTCTCGGGTATGATGGAGCGAGCTACTGACTTATTGGAAATCATACATACAGATGTGTGTGGACCAATGAGTGTAGCATCGCGCGGTGGTTATCGTTATGTTCTAACCTTCACAGATGATTTGAGTAGATATGGGTATATCTATTTAATGAAACATAAATCCGAAACTTTCGAGAAGTTTAAGGAATTCCAAAGTGAAGTAGAAAATCAACGTAACAAGAAGATTAAATTTCTACGATCTGATCGCGGAGGTGAATATCTGAGTTATGAGTTTGGCATGCATCTTCTATCTCTAAATAGGAGACCCCCACTATCATATTTCTCTCAACATGCAAGGCCTCCACATCAGCAAAGAAACTGCCGTCCAAGTCATCTGTCATGTATTGATTTCCGCATAAGCAAAGAAACTGTGGCCATGTCATCCCACATGTATCAATTACAAAAAAAATTACCTCCATGTGGTTCAATATTTTCTACTGTCATCAAACCTCGCCATGTGACCCATAAGATCCTACGCACTCTCATCCCCTTAATACTCCAATAATTAGTCATTACTTCATACGTGTTGGACGTTAACCTCCTCTTCCAGTTTTTTCCATCCTGTTGTTGTGGTGCAGAGGAGATGTCCATGAAGTTTAGTTCTCTCTCGATCTGTAACTGAAAAATAATTCTGGAAACAAAGGGAATTTATATCCTCCACTCACCCATTTTAATCTTCTTGGTTCTACTCTCCGTCAGTGCTTCTCACCTCCCCTCCATCATACCACCAGCCGCCTATTTAAGATTTCACCTAGCCTGTCCACCATGGTGCTACCCAACTCAACACCACTGAAGCAACGCCAATGGTCTGCAGTCCAAGAGCTCATGCTTGAGGCCCTCTTTCAGAATCCATCGGTTCATTCTGAGGCAGTTGATCTATTTGCCACTATGTTCCCCACGATAGTGTGCCATCTACCATACTGATGGTCTGCAGTCTAGGAGCTCAAACTTCACGCGCTCTTTGCCAATCTATCTGTCCATCAGGAGGTTGCTGATCATTGATTATATATTGGTGTAATACAATTTGAGATTATTTCAAGATGGTGTCCTCCGTTCTATCGTCAACAATTATTTGATTGACAGGTAAATGAAGAAATTTTCTATACTTCCTATGTACTCTAAAGAAAACCCGCTACATGCATCCATATGTCTTTTCTCTGTATATCCTCACTCCACTTCCCATTAATTATGAATTTCAACTCACACTTAATTTTATTCTCCGTATAGATCATTAGAGATAATTATCTCTTATCCAATCATACTGATGAAATGACTGATCAAACTCATTACTAGATTTATATATGAAGAACTCGGTTTTATCAACAACGAAAAATAGATGAGCTCCTTACGACCTAGAAGATTTCAGGTGTATAGCCCCTTACTTCGTATTACTCTAATATTTCAAGCATCATTACACCGAGTTGGAAATAGATGTAAACAACCTATGCTGAGTCGTTGAGAAGTTATATTGTACACCTAAGTCATTGAGTTCGCATTCGATTTTGTACTTTCTCAAAGGTTGTTATAATACAGTTACAAGCAACCCAAGTAACTACTTAGAGCATCCCCAGCCGTTGGGGCTCCCCACGCCCAAATCCGGACGAAACTACCGCCGGATTGGATGAAATTAAGTAAACCGTATTTCCAGTCGTCCACCCGGAGTTCGGCGGATAGAGTTTAGATTCAAACAAATAGCCGTCCGCGCTACAAGCACGGCCAGTTGATCGGCAAAACGAGCAAAAGGATCAGCCACATCGGCGATCGGAGGGAAATTACACGGAGACAGGCTCGTCGGCAGTCCCGGCCGGCACGGCGGTGTCCGACGGACCAGTTTCATCGCACGCCGTGGCCAGCGGCGGCGGCGGAGGAAGCAGCGAGAAGACGTCGGCGCAGCAGTCGGACGAGGTAGATGGTGAGGTAGAGGAGGTAGGAGCCGGTGGAGACGACGAAGGACTGGCCGGAGGGGCTCGGAGGATGTCGCTGCGGTGGGCCCGGTACCAATCTCCTCGTCCATCAGTTCCATGTCGCCGCCGCCCATCAGGAACGCCAAGTCGTATTCCTCTTCTTCGCCGCCGCCGTCGTCTTCGCGATGGCGCCGCCTTGGCAGCATCTCCCGCCACCTGCCGTCGAACTTGTCGTGCCTTCCGTCGGCGTGCGACCTCAAGTCGGCCAGCACTTGTCGATCGACGCCGCATCTTGTCGGCGGGACTGTCCGTCCGTTTGAGCTCTTTCAGCTTCTTCTCGGCCGAGTTCGGGCGCCCTTCCGACGCGCAAGCCGGCGCGCCGGGGTTGTATTGCTCGGTCTTGCTCTTCGAGAGGGTTGTGCGAACTTCCCTCCACTTCTCGCAGTGCTCGAGGCGGGCGTAGACGTTGAGGAACTTGAGCTGCAGGCCGGTGTCGTCCGTGTACATGTCCAAAGCTCGGCGCAGCTGGGCAAAAAGAGCACGACGAAACGGGTCAGCTAACGACGATATACCTCGGTGATGCAGGGTCGACGTAGCATACCTTTTGCTCCAAGTCATGGCCGCTGATCGGCACTCTCGCGATCTCCTCCTGTACGCCGTGCCATTTGCTGCACGCCGTCTGCATGATCCCCCAATGGGTGGCCATTGCCTTGTCTCCCCGGTACACGTTCATGTTCGTCTTGTTGAAGTAGGGATCGACGAGTTTGCGTTCCTCGTACGCCTGCTTCACTCGAAGCCAATAGGTGTCGAACGACTGATTGGCACCGATTATGCCGTTCATGGACACGGTCATCCAAGCTTCGGCGACTCCTCTTCCTTCTTTGTCCATTTGATAGGCGGCGAGTCTTCCTCCTTCTTCCCCTTCGACGGGTTGCGTCGGCAGTTGTCTCTCCAGGTTCTTCGTCTTCTTCGACTTGGCTTCCTTCCAGTCCTCGGCATCTTGATCCTGCGGGGCTGCTGCAGTGCCCTCCGCCTCCTCGTCCAAGAAGGCCCCGGGCTCGCGGCGGCGGCAAGAAGAACCCGGTGGCATCGCCGGCAGCCGTTCGGCGCCATCGCCTCACCGTTCGGCGGCCGGCGGGACGGCCCTCGTCGCGACCGGAGGTGTCGCGATGAGGCCGGCCGCTGCCGTCGACGTCAAGCTCGGGCGGCGGCGGCCAACCCGAGCTTGGTGCTGGAACATGGATGGTCGGCGAGTACATCGTGGGGAGAAGGACGAGAACTGCTTGTACCTTTGCGCCGGCCATGGAGCCCGCCGCCGCCGCCGCTGAAGGCTGCTCATCTTCCTCGCTTGGCTCCACCTCCGCCGCCCTCTTAGCGGCGGCTTTTCCACCTCGCTACCGTGCGCGCTTGCTCGCCCGCCCGCCGACCGCGTTCGTCATGCCCGGCGGCCGCTCCTTCCTCGCCCGCGGTTCCTCGTCGTCCCTTCGGCGGCATTGTGGTGGACGAGAAGATGAGGGAGGAGTGGTGGAGAGGCCGCCGGGAACTGGAACTCGAAGACGAGGGGGAATGGCGAAATTCGGCGGGAGACAATGGGGATATGCAAGCAAATTGGAGGGAATGGAGGGAAAATCGACAGGATTTGGTTTTCCTGTCGCCGACTACGCGGGTCCACACGGTGTTTCGCGCCAAACGTTTCATCCGGAGTCCCCGAGCGCCCCGGGGGACCGGGGACGCGTGGGCTCGCCGGATGGATGAAGGCCAAATCCGGACGAAACGAGAACCGGGGGCGCGGACGGGCCGATTTACGCCGTCCGGATGTAAAAAACGCTCGCCGGGGGCCTGGGGGAGTGGAGATGCTCTTATGTTTTTGGTTTACAATCAGCTGTAGACAAAGAAGGACCACGCGCTGCCATGTTGACCACTTCTACCAGCCGACCAGGTGTCAACCGAATCTGATCCACAAATCATCCTGTTGACCTTATTACTATGCAAATGATACTTACTGCAGCTATCTTTTTTGTGAGACTATTATTTTTATGCACCTGGATAATGATGTGTGTTCTTTTCATTATACATTCTGTATAACAAATACACGATGCACCTAAAGGCTTAAATGTTACAGAAGAGATGATAGTAGAACATGTGATTTACATGGTATATATATACTGACTATTTACTTTGGGATAATGTTCCTCGGGACACGGTACTCCTATTTTGGCGAAGAAATGGTCATCTTTATTTTTATGTGCGCTTCTATTACTTTTGTTTTAAAAAGTTGTCGGTATGTTGATGCTCGAAATCCCGCAGCAAAGCGCGGGGTATTATCTAGTTTAAAGAAATGCGGAATACTTTCACAATTGACACCGCCGGGAACACCACAACGAAACGGTGTGTGAACGTCGTAATCGAACTCTCTTAGATATGGTTCGTTCTATGATGTCTCTTACTGATTTACCTTTATCATTTTGGAGTTATGCATTAGAGACAGCCGCATTCACTTTAAATAGAGCACCATCAAAATCCGTTGAAACGACACCGTATGAATTATGGTTTAATAAGAAACCTAAGCTGTCGTTCCTAAAAGTTTGGGGTTGCGAAGCCTATGTAAAAAAGTTACAACCGGACAAGCTAGAACCCAAAGCGGAGAAATGCGTCTCCATAGGATACCCTAAGGAAACTATAGGGTACACTTTCTATCACAGATCCGAAGGCAAGATCTTTGTTGCTAAGAACGGAACCTTTCTTGAGAAAGAATTTCTCACTAAAGAAGTGACTGGAAGAAAAGTAGAATTCGATGAGATTGAAGAATCTCTTGTTGATCGAGGCAGTGCCGGAAGATGTTCCTGTGCCGCACCGGAAAAAGAGGAAGCTAATGACAATGATCATGAAACTTCAAATGAGATAACTACTGAACCTCGCAGATCGACAAGGGAACGTGCCACTCCAGATTGGTATGATCCTTGTCTAAATGTCATGATTGTGGATAACAATGATGAAGACCCTGCGACGTATGAAGAAGCGATGATGAGCCCGATTCCAACAAATGGCAAGAAGCCATGAAATCCGAAATGGGATCCATGTATGATAACAAAGTATGGACTTTGATAGACTTACCTGATAGCCGAAAGGCTGTCGAGAATAAATGGATCTTCAAGAGAAAAACAGATGCTGATGGTAATATTACTGTCTATAAAGCTCGACTTGTCGCAAAGGGTTTCGACAAATTCAAGGTGTTGACTACGATGAGACTTTCTCTAGCGAAGCTAAAATCTGTGAGGATTTTGTTAGCAATAGCTGCATTTTTCGATTATGAGATTTGGCAGATGGATGTCAAAACGGCGTTCCTTAATGGAGACATTGAGGAAGAGTTGTATATGGTACAACCCAAAGGTTTTGTCGATCCTAAAAATGTTGACAAAGTATGCAAACTTCAGCGTTCAATCTATGGACTGAAGCAAGCATCAAGAAGTTGGAACCGACGCTTTGATAAGGTGATCAAAGACTTCGGGTTTATACAGTGTCATGGAGGGGCCTGTATTTACAAGAAAGTGAGTGGGAGCTCTGTAGCGTTCCTGATATTATATGTAGATGACATATTATTGATTGGGAATGATATAGAACTATTAAGCAATGTAAAAGGTTATTTGAATAATAGTTTTTCAATGAAAGACCTTGGTGAAGCATCATATATATTAGGAATCAAGATTTATAGAGATAGATCAAGACGTCTAATAGGGCTATCACAGAGTACATACCTGGACAAGATTCTAAAGAAGTTTAGAATGGACGAAAGTAAGAAAGGATTCTTACCTATGTTACCGGCAAGGTCTTGAGTAAGACTCAAGGTCCGGCTACGGCAGAAGAAAGAGAAAGGATGAGTCAAATCCCTTATGCCTCGGCAGTAGGCTCTATCATGTATGCCATGCTATGTACAAGACCGGATATAGCACATGCTGTTAGTTTGACTAGCAGATATCAAAGTGATCCAGGAATGGAACACTGGACAACGGTCAAGAATATCCTGAAGTACTTGAAAAGAACTAAGGATATGTTTCTTTGTTATGGAGGTGACCAAGAGCTCGTTGTAACAAGTTACACCGAAGTTGGAACACCGATCCTGATGACTCTAAGTCACAATCTGGGTACGTGTTTATATTGAATGGTGCCTGCAGAAGTGGGCAAGCTCGCAGAAGTGCACAGTAAATCCTCAACAGAATCGGAGTACATAGCGGCTGAGGCTTCATCGGTATGGATGAAGAGGTTCATTGTAGAGCTCGGTGTGGTTCCTAGTGCATTGGACCCACTAGTCATCTATGTGACAACATGGGTGCCATCGCCAATGCACAAGAACCAAGGTCACACAAGAGGCTGAAGCATATCAAGCTGCGTTATCATTCGATTCGCAGTACATCAAAGATGGAGAAGTAAAGATTTGCAAAGTACACACTGATCTGAATGTAGCAGATCCGTTGACTAAAGCTCTCCCTAGGGCAAAGCATGACCAACACGAATGCCATGGGTGTTAGGTACCTTACATTGTAATCTAGATTATTGACTCTAGTGCAAGTGGGAGATGTTGGAGATATGCCCAAGAGGCAATAATAAAAGTGGTTATTATATATCTTTATGTTTATGATAAATGTTTATATACCATGTTATAATTGTATTAACCGAAACATTGATACATGTGTGATATGTAAACAACAAAGAGTCCCTAGTAAGCCTCTTAACTAGCTTGTTGATTAATAGATGATTAGTTTCATAATCATGAACATTGGATGTTATTAATAACAAGATTATATCATTATATGAATGATGTAATGGACACACCCAAATTAAGCGTAGCATAAGATCACGTCATTAAGTTATTTGCTATAAGCTTTCGTTACATAGTTACCTAGTCCTTATGACCATGAGATCATGTAAATCACTTATAGGAAAGGTACTTTGATTACATCAAACGCCACTGCGTAAATGGGTGGTTATAAAGGTGGGATTAAGTATCCGGAAAGTATGAGTTGAGGCATATGCATGGATCAACAGTGGGATTTGTCCATCCCGATGACGGATAGATATACTCTGGGCCCTCTCGGTGGAATGTCGTCTAATGTCTTGCAAGCATATGAATAAGTTCATAAGAGACCACATACCACGGTACGAGTAAAGAGTACTTGTCAGAGACGAGGTTGAACAAGGTATAGTGTGATACCGATGATCAAACCTCGGACAAGTAAAATATCGCGTGACAAAGGGAATTGGTATCGTATGTGAATGGTTCATTCGATCACTAAAGTCATCGTTGAATATGTGGGAGCCATTATGGATCTCCAGATCCCGCTATTGGTTATTGGTCGGAGTGAGTACTCAACCATGTCCGCATAGTTCGCAAATCGTAGGGTGACACACTTAAAGTTGGATGTTGAAATGGTAGAACTTGAATATGGAATGGAGTTCGAATATTTGTTCGGAGTCCCGGATGAGATCTCGGACATCACGAGGAGTTCCGGAATGGTCCGGAGAATAAGATTCATATATAGGATGTCATTTTATGTGAATTAAAATGATTCGGAAGGTTCTATGGAAGGTTCTAGAAGGTTCTAGAAAAGTCCGGAAGAACACACCTAGGAAGGTGGAGTCCACATGGGACTCCACCTCCATGGCCGGCCAACCCTAGTGGGGTGGAGTCCCAAGTGGACTCCCCCATAAGCCGGCCACCCCCCATATGGTAGGTGGAATTCCCACCTCTAGTGGGAATCCTAGCTTGGGAAGGTTTCCCACCATATGGAAGGTTTTGGGTTCGGGTCTTATTCGGAGACTTGTAGTCCAACACTTGGGGCTTCCACCTATATAATGGGCATGGGGAGGGGGCCCGCCACACCAAAGCCACCACCTTGGCCGCCCCTATAGTGGCCGGCCACCCTCTCCCCAAACCCTAGCGCCCCGCTCCTCCACCATATCCCGCACGCTTAGCGCTCCGCCGGATTTCTCCACGCCACCGACACCACGCCGTCGTGTGTCGGATTCAAGAGGAGCTACTATCTGCTGCCCGCTGGAACGGGGACGTCGTCTTCATCAACAACGAACGTGTGACGACGAGGTGCTGCCCGTTCGTGGCGCCGTGATCAAGATCTTCTACGCTTGCAAGCGGCAAGTGATCGTCTACCGCAGCAACAAGAGCCTCATCTTGTAGGCTTTGGAATCTCTTCAAGGGTGAGACTCGATAATCCCCTCGTTGCTACCGTCTTCTAGATTGCATCTTGGCTTGGATTGCGTGTTCGCGATAGGAAATTTTTTGTTTTCTATGCTACGTTATCCTACACAAGGACCCCGCCTTCTTGAAGGCGATTCAAGAGTCCCTCAAGGACGCCGACGAGAAGAAGAAGGCGGAGGAGGAAGAAAGGGCGGCGGCCATCGCCGCCGTGAAGGAGGCGGAGGCGCGGGCGGCGCAGGCGGAGGCCGATGGGTTCATCATCGACCTCTCCGACTAGAAGTCGCGATCCGATCGCGCATTTTGTATGTATGTAGGTACGTCGATTTCTATGTTTGATCGACGAACTATGAATGAAAGTTTCCCGGGGTTTTAAATTTACAAATATACGGGGTCAAATACGGGTTCTTCTAGACGGAGCGGTGTCTGATCGACCATTTTTTTTATACGGGGCGAAAAAGCGGCGAAATACGAGGCAGAAAAGTAAGGGGCCTGCTAGACATGCTCTTACTTTTGTTATTCCTACTTATTATCTTCTCTTATTGTCAAGAACCTGGCTGTTAGACAGTTTCAGTTTCGTCAGCTAACGGACGGCCACGATGAAGTGTACCCCTTCGATGCGATCCAACGGCTGTAATTTGAATTTACCTTTTTGAAACCTGTGCAAGTTTTAATTCAAACCTGGAACAATCGCGGCTCCCCGGGGACTCTATATAACCTGGGAGAGAGGGTGGATGGGCGGCGCGATAATAAGAACCCTAATTTGTTCTCCAGTTATTTCTGTTCTTTATTTCCAGTTATTTCCTTTACCGCAAATTACCAGTTCTTCCTTTATATTTCCGCAATTCTCGCTTAGTTGTCTAGATCTGGATCCAAACCATGTCGGGATCCTGACAATTGGTATCAGAAGCTTTTTTCCCCCGAGCGCTAGCCCACTTCCATCCACTCAGCCGCTCAGATCCGGCGCAGACATCAATCAGATCTGCCAAGGAGGTGGGAAATCTTCGCCCCGCGGAAGAGATCCACTAGCTCATGACGCATCGAAGAACAAGGTCTCAAGAGAGGATGGCGGCGGCGGCCGAAGAATCAAAGTTGTTGGCCGCAGCCCAACGCCAAGCGGAGGAAGAAGAAGAGATCCAGGGTCGTCTGCCTCGCGAGGTTCTCAGCCTGACTAGGCGTTTCGACCAACAGCAGTCCATCGACACGCTGCAAGGTAATCTCTCCAAGCTCTCTGATATGGTTGCTCAGATTGCGATTGCTGTGAAGGTTTCCCCTTCTCCACCCAGCTCCACACCCATAGATCCACAGCAACCACAGTTCACCACACCACCACCTCCTCCACACAATCTGAGCCCAATTATGGAGGGATCTACACCCACTTCTTCCATGCAGCCACCATCCATGCCGAAAAATCACTAACACCAACCAAATCCTACACCTTTTCCACAACCAGACTTGCAAAAGGCAGAAACTTCATCCTCCACACCAAGCCAGATTCACCAAACCACCTCCCCACACTCCCACCCACACCTATACAACCAGCTGACTCAGACTGGGTACAATCACCAGCCATACACAGCATACACCCCACCACAATACACACCCAACAACTATTACCCTCCTCCACAGCAACAACAACCTTATCAACCAATTCATCAGGGATACTATCATTACCCTCCACCACCAGCCCCATACATACCACCTCACAACTACTACACTGCACCTCCTACCCCTTACCACTACCCACCACCACCTCCCACAAACACTACACCCACCTACCACCCACAGAACAACACACATCAGCACTTTCCCCACACCATCAATAGCACCAACCAGGAACCTTATATTAGGACTCCTAGTGTGGAAATTCCCTTATTTTTTTGGTGATAATGCTAAGAATTGGATTGATGAGTGTGAAGGAATTTTCACCCTGGCTGGTATCAGCAATGAAGGCAAGGTAAAATGGGATCATGCACACATCAGAGGCAAAGCAAAGACTTGGCTGACTGGTAGCAATATTAACATCTATTTGCTCAATTGGCACCAGTTATGTGATCTCTTGTGTGAAAGATTCCCTGCAGCTGGTGAGCATGAATCTATGGAGCAATTTCAACACCTGAAACAAACCACCACAGTCAACCTGTATATCGACAGTTTTGAGGAATACATGATCAATATGCAGAGAGATCACTCCTACTTGACTGACAATTTCTTCCTGCTCCGGTTCATCAGTGGACTGAAAGAAACTATCAAGCATGCTGTCAAGAGCCACGACCCCTCCACACTGAAGTATGCATACTGGCACGCAAGGCAACAGGAAATGGCTTATCTGGCAACCACCAAGAAAATATCTGTTCCACAGCAAAACCTGCGAATACAAACAGCTGATGTACACAGACCTGCAGTTATTCAGAGAGACAACAAACCGAAGCAAACACTGGATAAGACAAAAGACAGAGGGAAGTGCTGGTACTGCCCTGAGCAGTGGAATTATGGGCACAAATGCAACAATATGAAGAGTATTGTACATGCAATACAACTTCAAGGCCACAGTGATGATGAGGAAGTGTTGTCACCCACTGATACATATCATGATGCTGAGTGTACACCTTTGGAGCTCATACAGACACCAACAGAAGACAGAGATGCAAACCCTATTCCACCACAGCCAGTAGACAAACTGATGCAGGTCTCTGCTGAAGCAATCCATGGTATTCCTGGTGCAAACACTCTGCCAGTAACTGTCACCATTGGAGGATATCAAGCAGTAGCTCTTATTGATACTGGCAGCACCAACACATTCTTGGATACCGAATTTGTCCAGAAAGCAAACCTGCATGTCCAGCGCACAAATTCCCATACAGTGGTAGTAGTAGGAGGAGGAGAATTGATCTCTGATGGACACATTCCTGACTGCAAGTTCATGATTAACAAAGTGCCATTTACTTATGATTTTAAAATCTTGCCTCTCAAGGGATATGACATGGTATTGGGAGCAAATTGGTTGGCAACACATAACCCCAATTACTTTGATTGGGAAAAGAGAAGAATAGCCATCACAGTGGAAGGCAAATGGTGCAATTTGAAGGACAGAGCCACTCCATTAAGCAAGAAAACCATATCAGCCAAAGCTTGTTGCAAATTATTGAAGAGTGGTGCCCAAGCCTACCTCATCAGACTACCACCTCCTACCAAGCAAGAGGACTGCACTGTACAAACCCCTTCAATCATACCAGTACAAGTAGCAGATATCCTGGAAAGGTACAAGGATTTATTCACTGAGCCATCTGGACTACCTCCACATATATCTTGTGATCATTCCATTCCCATTAAAGAAGGATCTACTCCTCCTAATGTGAGACCCTACATAATGCCACACAAGCAGAAAAACATTGTGGAGGAATTGGTGACAAACATGTTGAAGAATTCTGAAATCATACCTAGCAGCAGTCCATATTCTTCTCCTGCTATCTTAGTAAGGAAAAAAAGACAAGACCTGGCGCCTCTGTGTCGATTACAGACAACTCAACACACTCACTATCAAAAAAAATACCCAATTCCTGTGATAGAGGACTTACTGGATGAATTGCAGGGTGCCACAATATTTTCCAAGCTAGATCTTCGTTCAGGGTATCATTAAATTCGAATGCAAGAGGCTGACATTGCCAAAACTGCCTTTTCAACACACATGGGCCACTATGAGTACATGGTTATGCTCTTTGGCCTTACTAATGCTCCTGCCACATTCCAGCAATTAATGAACAACATTTTCTCTGCCTACCTCAGGAAATTTGTATTGGTGTTCTTTGATGATATTCTTATATACAGTAAAAACCCAGCACAACACAGAATCCACTTGCAGCAAGTGTTACAGATTCTCAGACTGCATCAGCTGAAGGCCAAACTCTCCAAATGCAGTTTTGCAGTAAACTCTGTGGATTACTTGTGACATGTCATTAATGGGCAGGGGGTAGCTACTGACCCCTCTAAAATCTCTGAAATCATTAATTGGAGCCCTCCTCAGAACATCAAGCAATTGAGATAGTTTTTGGGCCTCACAGGGTATTACAGACGATTTGTCAAAGGCTATGCTTCCATATGCAATCCCCTCCATGAAGCACTTAAAAAGGATTCATTTGTATGGACATAATCTCAGCAGCAAGCCTTCACACATCTCAAAACAGTCATGTCTACACCTCCTGTCTTAATACTGCCAAACTTTACCCTGCCATTCTAGCTCGAAACAGATGCTTCTGGTATAGGGTTAGGGGCAGTCCTCATGCAAAAGGGACAACCTATTGCTTTCTTCAGCAAAGCTATTGGAGTGAAAGCAGCAGCTCTATCCATTTATGAAAAAGAAGCTCTAGCAATTCTGGAAGCATTAAGGAAATGGAGACATTACCTATTGGGTAACAAGCTTATCATCAAGACTGACCAGAAGAGCCTTAAATATCTTTCTAGTCGGAGACTCCTTGAAGGCATTCAACACAAGCTTATGCTCAAACTGCTGGAATTTGACTTTGCTATTGAATACAAGAAAGGTTCAGAGAATTCAGTGGCAGATGCATTATCCAGGAAGTACACTGACACTGAGAATGCCTCCTGCCATGCCATCTCCACTGTTGTTCCTACATGGCTAACTGAAGTAATTGCTAGCTATGAACAAGACCAGAAATGCATCCAGTTACTACAGGAGCTAACTCTGAAAGAAGACTCCCACCCCAACTACAAGCTCACTTCTGGTATAATCAGATACAAGAACAGAATAGTGATTGGAGCAAGTACTGACTTGAAGGAGAAAATCTTCCAGACATTCCACTCCTCTGCCTTGGGTGGCCACTCTGGAAACAGAGTCACTCTTCATAGAATCAAGCAAATATTTTTCTGGCCACACATGAAACAATTCATTGCTGATAAAGTGGCACACTGTCCTGTCTGTCAGATATCAAAGACTGAAAGAGTACACTCTCCTTTGCTTGATCCTCTAAATATTCCCAAACTGAAGTGGTCAGAGATAAGCATGGATTTCATAGAGGGCCTGCCTACATCTAAAGGCAAGAATGTCATACCGGTAGTAGTGGACAGATTAACTAAGTATGCACATTTCCTCACTCTGGTACACCCATTCACAACACAAACAGTTGCCAACCTCTTCTTGGACAACATAGTGAAACTACATGGCCATCCTCAAGTAATTGTCAGTGACAGAGATAGAATCTTTACATCCAAACTATGGCAAGAGATGTTGTCTGCTTATAAGGTGGATCTACACTATAGCACAACATACCACCCAGAATCTGATGGCCAAACAGAGAGGGTTAATCAATGCTTGGAGCAATATCTAAGATGCATGGCATTCAAGGAACCAAAGAAATGGGCAGAATGGTTACCTGCTGCAGAATGGTGGTATAACTCCTCATACCACACATCACTCAAGTCCACACCATTTGAAGCACTATATGGTTATGCTCCTCCATCCATACATGGAATTTACATTCCATGTGATGTGACACCTGAAGCAGAAGTGACATTGCAGGAAAAAGATAGAATCATGAAATCCTTGCAACAGAACTTACTTCAAGCACATAACAGAATGAAGAAGTATGCCGATCTCAAACTCACAGAGAGAACCTTTGAGATTGGTGACATGGTTTACTTAAAGATGCAACCATATCGAGAAACTGCCTTGGGATTGAGGAACTCACTCAAGCTCTCATCCAAATACTATGGCCCTTTCAGAGTATTACAGAAGGTGGGGAAGCAGGCATACAAGATACAACTGCCAGAAGGAACATTAACCCATGATGTCTTCCATGTTAATCAGTTGAAGAAACACATTGGTCCCAAGGCGGTCCCTAATTCCACCTTGCCACTTGTAACACCTGATGGGAAGATCAAAGTTGCTCCCCTCACAGTTCTTCAATATCGGCAAGTACCAAGAAGCGTCGGCGACTTCGACATTCCGATCCCACAATGGCTCATTCATTGGGAGAACATGTCACCAGAGGAAGCAACCTGGGAGGATGCCAAATTCATCCAAGCAACCTTCCCAACATTCTAGCCTTGAAGTCTGGTGTTCATCGAGGGAGTATTGTCAAGAACCTGGCTGTTAGACAGTTTCAGTTTCGTCAGCTAACGGACGGCCACGATGAAGTGTACCCCTTCGATGCGATCCAACGGCTGTAATTTGAATTTACCTTTTTGAAACCTATGCAAGTTTGTAATTCAAACCTGGAACAATCGCGGCTCCCCGGGGACTCTATATAACCTGGGAGAGAGGGTGGATGGGCGGCGTGATAATAAGAACCCTAATTATGTTCTCCAGTTATTTCTGTTCTTTATTTCCAGTTATTTCCTTTACCGCAAATTACCAGTTCTTCCTTTATATTTCCGCAATTCTCGCTTAGTTGTCTAGATCTGGATCCAAACCATGTCGGGATCCTGACACTTATATTCATTTATTTGTTTTTCAATTTCGCTGACATTTCATCGCCCATTTTACCTTTTCACGTTCATTTGCTAAAATGAAGGCATTCCAATTTCTGTTTTATTTTCATCCGTCTACCTAAATTTTCATTTCTATATATTGGCTGATATCTAACCTTAGCTCAACTTACCTAGTCTCCGCTATGCCATTTTATCAAAAACTCAAAATTAACTTGTTTCTAAATATAAGTTCGCTTATTTTAAAACGGATGTAATAATTTGTAAAAGAACATGCTGGCTTAACTTAAACTAGCTACGATCAAATATAGTAGAACGGCAATCACAGTGAGCAAGACGGAGATTATGATGAAGGTCTTCATCCGGTTTTTCTTTCTCTCTTCCTCTAGCGGGTGGTTTCATGTCCGGACAATTGCAGAAACACTTGCTCGTGCGTGGTTTCGATATTGCGTGGTTTTTGAATTGTGGACTTGTGATGAACTCTTGCTTTACATTGTCTAATAATATAATATTATATGTCTTGTGTATAGAGATGCCGAAATGGTACGCGTTGTACAAGAGTAGGGTTCTAGGAGTTTACTAATGAAAGTGCATGGAGCCCCCATGTGTGGTTTTGGTAATTAATGACAATCCCTATGGAGTAATGTTTGCATTGAGTTATATTTGTAGGATTTGTCAATAGGCAATGCTTGAACCATATGTTGGCTTCAAGGTTGCAATAAGAAGAAATTGATGAAGAATATCAAATGTCAAGTATGTCTTGAAGATGAAGATGAAGTGAGTCCTCAAAGTTAACTTCAAGACATCAACAGGATATGTGAAGATGGTGGATTACGGGGGAGCAAGTTTAAGATGAGCCATCTCAAAGAAATCATTTGCTTGAAGCTTTCCATCCATATGGTGATCATGGATATGTGAAGATGGTGGATTACGGGGGAGCAATCCACAAGACTTCGTCAATCAAGCACTATCAAGAAAGGTGTTCCATCTTGTTGTGGTCAAGATCGTCATCATCGAGCTCAAGAGGAACACGCAAGGTTAAGGTTTGCTCTTGATAGGGTTTCTTTCTTACCGGCCTCATGGTGTAGTTGGAGACCGGTTTATAATTTAGTTGACGTACTATCAAGAGGGCTCTCGAGTGAGTAACTCGATCGTATCCTTTGGAGAGCTCAAACCTTTGCATCCTTGCATCATCTTTCTTGGTTGTTATTTGGATCTTATCCATTTGACGTCTTAGAGCTTGTGCTTATTCTCATGACAAGCTCTAGCTCATCGAGAATGGTTTTTGGACGGGAAACTTGTTGCATTTTCGAGGTTGGAGGTTTTACCGGTTTGTCTTTTATAGATAGGTCAAACCTTTTATAATTTGTTTCTATCCTCCCTTGTTGGACTATGATGGTTTCCTACATGATCTTGTAGAGCTTGTTAATAGCTTCAGAACGAGCCCAATATCATCAAATCGGAGTCCGGATGCTCAAGTTATGCTCATTCTCGTGTTGATTTTTCTGCTAGTTTTCAGGGAGCGGATAATCCGGCCAAATATCCGGCCAAAATATTCGGCCCCTTACTGCGAGCAGTTCCCTCAAGTCCTTAGCCGTTTTTCGGGGGCCGGAATTTTTGCAATAATTCGGCCCGAGAAAACATAAACGTTAATATTTCGTGGGGGACCTATAAAAGGCTCCCTTCTTCCTCCTTGGGCAGACATCTCTTCCCCCATTTGCTCTCCACCATTGTTGACCTTGAGAGCTTGCCATATTCCTCTACTCCTCCTATGCTTCTTGAATCTTTTTGAGGGAAAAGGAAGAGGAGATCTAGATCTACATTTCTACCAATCAAACCCCTCTCTTTGTGAGTGGAATCCTCTAGATCTTGATCTTGGAGTTCTTTGTGAATTTTCTTTGTTCTTCCTCTCCTTTTACCCCACAAGCTTTTGTAGCTTTGGTGGAATTTCGGAGTGAAGGATTTGCCATTGCATTTGGTGCATCGGTTTGAGTTCTCCACGGTGATTCATGGAAGTGAAAGCAAGAAGGTTATTACTCTTGGGTTCTTGGAACCCTAGACGAATTATAGGCCTTTGTGGTGATTTCTTGGGAGCCTCCAATTAAGTTGTGGATGCATGCCCCAAGCTTTGTGTAAGGCCCGGTTTCCGCCTCGAAGGAAATCCCTTAGTGGAACCGTGACCTAGACCTTTGCGGCGAGGGTCACCGGAGAATAAGGTGAGGCGCCTTCGTGGCGTTCGGTGTGTGGTGTGACTACCGCATCTTGAGGTGAGGCCTTTGTGGCGTTGGTGTGCATCGAGCAACCACACCTCAAGGTGAGGCCATTTGTGGCGTTCGGGAGCACTAAGCCACTGCACCTCTCCAACGGAGATTAGCACTCGCAAGAGTGTGAACTTCGGGATAAATCATCGTCTCCCGAGTGCCTCGGTTATCTCTATACCCGAGATCTTTACTTATGCACTTTACTTTGTGATAGCCATCGTGCTTGAAGTTATATATCTTGCTAACACATAGTTGCTTGTATTGCTTAGCATAAGTTGTTGGTGCACATAGGTGAACCATAGTATATAGGCTTTGTACTTGACAAAGTAAACGCTAGTTTTATTCCGCATTTGTTAAGCCCATCTCGTAAAAGTTTTAAACCGCCTATTCACCCTCCTCTAGGCGACATCTGTGTCCTTTCAACTACAGGTAGCAAAATATCTATGGTGCACCATTATGGGATGTGCCACGAGTAAGGGAGGCTAACCCTAACATCCCAGCCTAAATATACGGATGGCGCACCACTTCTCATGGCGCGCCATGGATAAGTTGCTACCTATGACACATTGGTATGTGATATACATGTGGCGCACCACTTATGTAATGTGCCACGGGTATTGTCATTGCCTATTCGACGGTACTCCAGAGGAGGGATCCTCATGGAGGGAAGAAGAAGTAGGGGCCATTGGGCGGAGAGTCCTCTGGACGGTGGTACGTGATTTACCCAGCTTCGAACACCGCTCGAGGACAGGCCTACTGCTGCTTGTCTGGAATTATCTAGGCGCTTTCGCGTTGTTACAGTGAGTTGTGGTTGTGGTTGTGCCTCTAGGGCTCCCAGGATCCGGCTTATAAAGTCGCTCGGATCTAGGATTTACATGGAGAGTCCTAGCCGAAATACAAGATGCCTAACTACGGAATATTACATTGCCGTGCACGTCAAGGATCCACCTTTCCTTATACGCCGTATTGGATCCAGATATTTCATGGACCTTCACGGATCCGACTACCTGCATAGGTCGGTTGATATCCGGCTCCTGTTCCTGAGCTGGACTTCATCCATCTTCTATCAACAGCAACTGAGCCGCCTGATGGGTCATATGCCACCATCACCATCTGTGTACCACCCGGGCTTGCCGGATCTAGACCACGTCGTTGATATACCCATAAAGTATACCCACAACATGTATGCAAGTCACATATAGCTATTTTCTTAGTAGCGTCAGTTTTGTTTGGAAAAAGTGTTGTAGAAACCGGACATACCTTCAAAGGTGAGATTTCGTGGATGGGAATTTACATGGACTTATTTCTTACTTGGGAATTTTGCCCAACAAATATATTGTTGAAGACATATCGTATTCTCGTGTTTATGTGTCAAGCAAATCCAATAGAAACTATGTGTTCAGATGGTGATCGCTGAAGACGTAAATTTGGATAGAGCAAGAGTTGTTGCTTTAGAGCACATTATATCTCCAAAATGAGCTTGTGATCCTCTAGGTGGAGTCGGGTTACCAGAGATTGCTTTGAGGTGTGGTATATATGGTGGGATCATCACCAATATGTCCATGATGAGAATGTCCAAACACCACAGAGATCTGCTATGTCCATTGAAGCTTTGGCTACAAACTATTAACGAGCACAAAAGGACTCAATCCAGATCTGTATCTTCACAAGTCACATGCCCACCCGAAGGAGAGGTGAAGATCAATATTGATGCAGCTTATAGTCGATGAAGATTGAGAGAGCGTCGGAGCTATCATTAGTGATTACAAAGGTAATCATCGTGGCTCAAACCAAAGATCTTCCTTTTATCATCGATGTGATGATACCCGACGCCTATGCACTGCATGAGGGTTTATGCCTAGCTCAACATATTAGGTGCACCCTTATCTTCCTTCATGTTATTTATGAACTAGCTTGTGAAATATTCACATTCGCATCTGTATTTTTCGTCCGTGGATAACCTAAAGCACGAGCGTGCGCGGTGTAAGCCTTCGGTCAATCGGTCGCACAACCTGGCCAACAAGCCGGCCCGGCACGGCACTACCTTTCAGGGCCTAGCACGGCCCGGCATGCAAAGGCATGTTACTTGGCAGGCCGGCACGGGCCTGGCTGGGCCCATGGCGGGCTCATTTCGCGTGCTGGCACTCCAAAGCCCGGCCCGTTGGCCATCCGCGCTCCAAAGGGGAGGAGGACGGGTCGCCCAGCCCTCCCAGAGTCCCAGTCCCAGGCCCCCCGTCGCTTCTCTCACGAACGCGCCCCCTCTTCTCTCCGACTCCCGATCGATCGCCTCTACCGCAGCATCCACTCCGGCGGCAGGTAGTGGTTCCTCTCTCCTCCTCGCACCAGCATCACCCTCCCTCTCCGCATCCCCCGCGCCTCTCCTACTTGCTATCCCGTGGTTCCTTTCGTCTTTAGATCTACATTTTCTTCCTGTTTTAGTTGTCTAGTAGGCCGCGAAACTGATTTCGTCGCGAATTATCCAATTGCTGACGCGTTTGATCATCGAAAGGAGGTTTTCTTATTGTGAACGGGGTTCGAGATAGGGAAAAAAATCTTGGATAGAACATGCATCCATGATTCATATAGGGTACACGAATCTGTCAGCCAATTTATTTAGTTTTATCATGTAGGGGCATTGTCATCTTCAAGAACTTCTATGCTCATCTAGGGTTCATTCACCATCTGTACTGCCGATCTCTTTTTGTAGGCATGAATTTTTAGACATGTACTTGTTTTTCAGGACACTGTGCATGAGTTCTGATTTTCTACGCCAAGCTTTGCCCAATTGTGGAGTAAGCAGGGTGTATAATTAGATGGTTCTGTACGCATGAATAATGTAGGAATGTAGGACAAGTGGGATGCCGGGCTGACAGTTTCCTGAATCTTAATAGCTAATAGCTGCCATTTGCTAGAAAAAATCGAGACCAGGACTCCTTCCATCATACCATGCCACGGTACAACTTTATAGAGTATGGTGGAGTGGAATATCTTGAAAGCATTACAGTCTTGTTCAACCTAAGCCACTCTTAAAAGTAAAGTTTGCGGGTCATCTAGGAGGGGGGAAAATTGCACATGCCAAATGCATGAAAAAGGGTGGTAAATCAGTGTGAACATGATTTAGTAAAAAAGGATATGGTTAGCCAAGTTTATTAACCAAGTTTGAGAAAGAGCAGAGTCTGGACAAAGCTCCTCGTTTGGCCACTGCCGAGCACTCCCGCACTGCTATTTTGAGCTTTTTGAACCTTGTGTGCTCCTGCAAGTTAGGGTCTTAGTCTTCCATCAAACGCTGCCAGCTACCTTATCTCTCGCTGTAGTTTCTCACCCCACCCACAACCCCACATTTGACCACAAAGACCGCAGCCAAATGAACCATGGAAATAGCTCCCAACACCTCCCATGGCCTGCCCCTTGCCATCAAGTAAACACTAATCGGTCTACTACCCTGTGCTGGCCGGAATCAGATTCCTGTATCAGGATCACGGTTTGGATGAGTTACCGTGACTCCGGTAGTCTGCTTAGCTTCAAAATTTACATGTTTTATAAAATGCATTACTTGATTATGCTCTCAAAAATCAAATTCACTACTCCAGCAAGACACAAATTCTGTTGACTAAGCTTGGCTAATCATATAATCCATCCGATTCATAATAACTGTCGGAGTTTTAGTTCAAATTTGGTCAAAATTGAACTGAAGCCCTGACGCTTATTATGGACCGTAGAGAGTATTTTTTACTAAATCGTGTTGATGCTAAGTATTATTATCGGTTCGGTCTGTGCAGGAATGGAGAAGCATCACAGCAACCCTAGATCTGCACTCTTCAGCAATGCTCCATTTGCTCTTCGTGGTAAGATCTCTTGGGCATATCTCTGTGTTCTTTCTCCTTCTGATGTAGGTTGAATTTTTAAGATACCAAACCGCCACAAGATGGATGAATAGTATAGTTAGTACTGATGTACCGTTTTAGCAGGAGCATACAGGCACCTTCGCCAAGTGCACTCTAGTCTCTAGCTGTGTAGGGCGTGTAATGGATTAACAGTTCAGATAGCAGCTTAATATATCATTTCAAGAGAAGGCAAATTATGGACATAAATCTGGGCATTTACACCTTATCCGGAGTCATTGAGACAAAGTGTTGGTTATTCTTGAATTTTCTGTGGGAACAATAGTTCATGCACACCTTATGTGGCCCATTTTCAGTTGTATATCTTTTGTTTCGTTTTAATATGAATTCATTGGTTTCAAGTGTATTGTTTGAGGGAGAATCATGTGGCTTGAATCATGAGTTTTATGTGGTGGCAATAGTTCATATATTTTCTTGCTACTGAGTAATTGTGCAAGTAATTACTATTTTTTATGTATAATAATCAGCAATGTTTTATTAGCTTTGTTATATATGATGAGACTTTTTTTATGTTGTAATGCTCTATAGAAGTTTACAGTTCATTTCTGTTCTGGCTTGCCACATTTCTTTCCTTGATGGTTTCAGGTGCCCTTGGTATCTCAAACTCATCATTCAGGAGCATGGATGGCCTTAGAAGCTCCTCAAGCCTTGGGCAAGCAAGGGGCTACACATCTTGTTCCCTAGGAGCTGTGCAGCCAAGGGTGTCTCCATCTGGAAGCAGATCCGTGCACACAAGTCGTCCCCTATCAGCTCCTGTTGCAAACCGTCCATTGTCACCCCATCTTCCTCTGAAGAAGCCACAGCTGAGCGCTACGTTCTCAATCTCACATCGTATTTTTGGTGTTGCTCTGGGTGCTGCCATAATATCGGTTCCTCTCGCTACCAAGTTCAGCCTCATGTTTGATGTTTGAGCAAAATGCTGCTGGTGTGACGGGAATTGACAGTTGCCGTTTCGTCATCTGGACATAATGCAACTGTAGGGGAGTTGTAAAAGCATCATGCCATGCATGTTTTTTTTATATAAATAATCAACGTAGAAGACTTGATTATGAATGCCCTTTGTCAAGAGGCCTGCAAAGTAAAACCAGTTTTTGTCTTTGCTTTGATTTCAATGTTTTCCAACTAATGCTGGAGGCACAAAGTGTTGTCTATCTATTACAGTGATATATTACACCAATTTCTTACTTTGAGTATGTTAGATGTATATTGCTGTTGTCTCTCCTCTTTTAGGGCATCCTCGTATCTTGCTTGTGGGTGTCTTGTATTTAGGGGCTCCATGACATCCCCTACATGTGTCACATGCGACCAAACGAGCCTGACTTTGCCGAGCGAGATGGCACGTTTCGTTGGAGTACATTTCCCTCCCATAACGGCGATTTTGCTTGTGCTGAGAGATACAGTGACGGTGGTGGCCTTGCTCTATGGTGTAATTTCAGACGTTCTCCTTCCGTGCTTCAACATGCATATGCAATTCTTTCTTCTCAAACATATATGGAAAAACTAGACTCGTGGACCAAAAATGTTTTTTTTTTCTGCAACATACTTCACATGCATATGCAGTTCTTGCTTCTTTTACTAAGTTGCCAAAAGAACGTTACACACATGTAAGTTGCAGAAAGAAAATGACATTGTCTTAACGAGGGGACAGTGGGTTGTTTCATCCAGTCTGGTCCAAGAAATGACCGTTTCATTTAGCTAGAGTTGCTAGCTTTTACCATTCACTCAGCTATGAGCCTATGAGGCTATGACATGCCATCGAGTACTTCAGCGATTAGCAACATGACTCAGCTTACAACCCAACTTGCAAGGAAGTAAATCAAATTATCAACGCACTGAAGTAGTATTTACAGTTGACTGTTTTCTTGATTCCGCAGTTTCAGACAAAGGATGCTGCTACTCTGCAGTCTTTCTTCACCTGGCTACATTTCTCAACCAAGACTCAGCTAATCATAGAGCCCTTCTTCATACCATATATCGACCAAAAAATCAACCATCTCCTGCAAGTATTTGGCACTCCATAAGTTCACAAAATAGATGAATTACAGAACACAAAAGGCGTTGGCTTCAGGGTTCTTACAGGTAACGGGATTGGCTGTGAGAAACGCTCGCTTGTTGACAAGAGATCATCATATGTAGTGCACCAACTGCAATGGGAAACATATGCAAGGGAACTGAGCATTGTGATCGGCTGAAATACATTTGACAGAGCCAGCTAACCAAGGACATTGGAATCACAAAATAAGAACCACGGGCACTGATCAACAACAACCAACATTGCTAATTATTCTATGATGCTCGTAGAAGTGTCTTGAAAACACTCACAAAACAACTACATCAGGTGCTGAACACCATTTTGTTCATTTCTCGGATAAACCCTTAGTACTTACACAAAGATATACGAATGGTTAAAGGTAGATAGTTAAGTATTCAACCAGGCACCAAACGGAAACCAGCAACGGTGTTTTTCCGTTTTGCCACAGAATAATGTGAAACAAAACATTATTTGCAAAAGTAATTAGGAATTCTCCTACAATGATAATACTGTGAATGAAAAAACTCTCTCCAAAGATCTGAACCACCTAGGGTTCATTGCACTCTGGATACCTCATACCTCTAGAAAGAATTTTGTGAAGGCAAATGAACGAGACAAAAAGGAACAGAGACCTGATTATTGGCTCTTGTGCAGCCTCTTTGGGAGCTTTTTTCTTATCTCCAACCCATTGACTTCTCATCTCAGCCCATGCTATAGCAGCTGCAGA
The DNA here is from genome assembly GCA_030979885.1 of Lolium multiflorum. Taxonomy (NCBI): domain Eukaryota; kingdom Viridiplantae; phylum Streptophyta; class Magnoliopsida; order Poales; family Poaceae; genus Lolium; species Lolium multiflorum. The sequence continues at coordinate 114,100,590 of CM061748.1, read as the reverse complement.
ACAGAATCTGAATTAGTCAGCAAATGGTATATACTGATTGCAGTTTGATTGATCTTAAACAAAGTAAAGATCATGCCTTCTACTAGGCTACTACCTATTAAATTATGTCCATGTCCTTGACACACAGAAATCTCTAAATAATTATTAACTAACAGAAACAAAGTGTTAACATGATATGTTCCTTGGTACTAGTAAAATAAGAACAAACAATGCTCCACCAAACTAGCTAAGTACTGTAATCAAAATCAGGCTATTTTACAGATGGAAATTTATATTGAACACCAAATAAATATCTATACGCACAATCTTGCAGCACAATGAGTGAAAGTAATAATAATGCTACATAAACAAAACAGTGATTATCATTTAACTTCAACTGACTGGCACAGTTCCGATACAGCTACAAGCTGATGTTTTCATGGTAATTATTGATGTTAGACCACTAGATGTAATTTAGTTAGATATCTACTACAAATAGAAGCAACTAAACTTAGCAAATCAAGTAACCGAGGATACAAATCAAACCATACCATAATTGATGAACGCAAGTAACCAAGGATACAAATCAAACCATACCATGATTGATAAATGAAGTATCTTTCCCATTTTCCACAGACATCTTAGAATCATTGGCAATTGAGTTGGGAAGTGACGAGATATTTCCCTCGAGAGAGACTGATATGCTAGCATTGTTCTCCATTGCCTCTGGACCCGATGAACATCGCCTTCTTTTTCCAACAGGTGAATGGTGAGATTTCTTCTTTAGAGATGCTTGCACTTTAGAATCTGGACGAGACTTGCATTTACTTAAACTACCGATGCAGCCACTGCACTGCATAAAGTACACATCAGAAATGCTTGTTGTGTGAATTGCTCTGGAATTACAAAATCAGATACTCTATGACAGCATTTAAAATGATAAAAATAATAATGAATGTGATAAGATGATAATAATGTTTATTTGCTGCAAATGAGGAGAACCTACCCCATACAAGCTCGGAGATGAGTTCATGCGAACAAATCAGCCAAACAGGGTATCAATGGAACAATTAACCAAGGCAGATGAATTAACCCTCCAAATGTAATTGTTTCTGAAAAAACATTTTCACTTGATATCAATACTGAGGAAATAACCCCGCAAAAAAAGATACTGAGGAAATAAGCAGTCGCCGGCCACTGTTTTGGAGATGACCAAATCAAATGAGGATTATGCAGTGAGATAGCATTGTTCTAAGCTTCCAACACCATCTAAAGAAGCAAGTAAAGCATATGATGCAAGACAACACATATTTCCAACAAGCTAGTTTAACAGTTCACCTGAGGAACTAACAAATAGTCTCTTAACCTCATGCAGATACTAGCCTGTGATGCCAATTCTATAAGTTGCTGCCATACACACACACACATACACACATACACTTGACATGCCAAAATTAACCCACAAAACCCTGTCATACACTTACTGTAGTTATTGTTTTAGTGCTAAAGTATTTCACTATTTTACAGCATTATGATGCACGATTTGTTTTACAAGCCAAAGGGTAACACTAATCATGTCATTTTAAAGCCTGTTCCGAGTGCAAGGGTTCCATAGAAATTTTACAGGGAATGGTTCACTTCTCGCAATTGTCAGGAAAAAAATCAGACATTCCAAATGGCGCATACAGATTTTCATGCAAGTGCAATGTTCGTAGATTTAGCTAAATCTTCGTTCACCCTGAATCCAACCACATGACCAATTGACCATGTTAACAGAATACAGCACCTGAACACAAGGTAATTTTAACCTAGGCCAGTTACAATATTACAATAAATCAAAATGAACCCTGAACGAACATGCTACAGAACCATGCAAAGCAGGTAACCCACGATTCTCTTTAAAACAGGGTAGCCCGCAATTGAGCTGAATATGACCAATAAGGAAGTATAACAGCATGTGTGCTTCAACATAACCAATGAGGGGAGAAATACATGGACCTAAAAGATTGGGAATATTTGAGTTGCTGAGAAAGCACGTGATCTTGTCAAGGTCCACAGTATTCGAAATTAGCACAGTGTACAATAATAATAATATGTGACACAAATAGGCAGGGCAGGTTATAAGGGGATAATAACAAGCAAACCAACTGGTATTGTGAGGATCCAGGCAGTAACTCGTAGTGCCAGATATTGATAGCATAATGTGTGGATCAAATGCATGCAGTTTGTTTTACTCTAGGACTAGTATGGCTTGAGAGGGGTGAGTGAATCATGCCAGCAAACCAAATACTAAAACAACAGCTCATCAGCTTTTTCTCAGAAGAGAAACGTTGCCCACTAAATCATCACTAGGTACTTTTCTCCCTTTCGAATCCCAAATTTTCTACCAGGTTGATAAGTCAAATAACACTGGAATTCAATTGTTTCACAACATGCCAATGCCTGGTATAGGAAGTCCACATCCAATAGTTAAATTCTGGCAAGAATCAGGGGAAATTCTTGCGTTCCAGGTTTCCCCACTTTGACATTTTTCTTGAGAAAAAGGGGGAAGCCTTGGCCTCTGCACTACAATCTAGCATTACTTATTCATATACCCAGCCCCCAATTTAGTTACAATCTTGCATTGCTTATCCAACCCCCAATGCAGTACATTTTCTCCTTTTTGAGTTCCAACAATTAATTGCGCTTGGAAACTGACATCCACTCCGCCTTATATGATCCCCATTGACCGATAGCAGAAGTAATCTAATGCTGTTAACACGCCAAATCTACCTCTAATCGCGGCAATCCGAACAGAAACTCAGGGAAGTCACATAATTCTTGCCCTTGGCAAGATTATTCGGAGCAACCCCTCCATATCGACTTAACGGCTGCCGCGGAGAAGAGGCAAGCAAGGCTGGGAATCGAACAGGCAACTGGAAGGGGAAGGCCTAAGCCTCGGCAGGGGCGCTAGAGCATCGACACCTCGGAATCGTGAAGGGTCAAGTCAAACCATTATCAAGAACACGGTAGGACACTCGCCCCCGCAATGAAATCGAAGGGAAAAGTGTACTACCAGAATGCACATAGAACAGATTATAAGGGGATAATAACAAGCAAACCAACTGGTATTGTGAGGATCCAGGCAGTAACTCATAGTGCCAGATATTGATAGCATAATGTGGATCAAATGCACGCAGTTTTTTTACTCTACGACTACTATGGCCTGAGAGGGGGGAGTGAATCATGCTGGAAAATCAAATACTAAAACAATAGCTCAATAGTTTTTTCTCAGAAAAGAAATGTTGCCCACTAAATCAGTAATAGGCCCCAGATTAGTACTTTTCTCCCTTTTGAATCCAAAAATTTCTACCAGGTTGACAAGTCAAATAACAATGGAATTCAATTGTTTCACAAGGTAATTTTAACATAGGCCAGTCACAATATTACACTAAATCAAAGTGAACCCTGAACAAACATGCTACAATAATAACAAGGCAGGGCGGTTGATAAGGGGATAATGACAAACAAACCAACTGGCATTGTGAGGATCCAGGCAGTAACTCGTAGTGCCAGATATGAGCATAATGCAGATCAAATACATGCAAACAAATTTACTGTAGGACTAATATGGCTTGAGAGGGGGGAGTGGATCGTGCCGGCAAATCAAATACCAAACAACAGCTCATCAGCTTTTTCTCAGAAGAGAAAAGGTGCACACAAAATCATTATCAGGCCCCAGATTAGTACTTTTCTCCCTTTTGAATCCCAAAATTTCTACCAGGTTGACAAAGTCAAATAACAAAGGAATTCAATTGTTTCACAACATGCCAATGCCTGGTATAGGAAGTCCACATGAAATAGTTTAATTCTGGCAAGAATCAGGGAAAATTCTTGGGTTCCAGGTTTCCCCACTTTGACATTTTTCTTGAGGAAAAGGGGGAAGCCTTGGCCTCTGCGTTACAATCTAGCATTACTTATCCATATACCCGTCCCCCAATTCAGTTACAACCTTGCATTGCTTATCCAACCCCCAATGCAGTACCTTTTCTCCTTTCGAGTTCCAACAATTAATTGCCCTTGGAAACTGACGTCCACCCCGCCCTATATGATCCCCATTGACCGACAGCAGAGGTGTTCTAATGCGGTCAACACGCCGAATCTACCCCTAATCACGCCAAATCGAACAGAAACTCAGGGAAGTCACATGATTCTTGCTGTTGGCAAGATTATTCCAAGCAACCCCTCCATATCGAGTTAACGGCTGCCGCGGAGAAGGGGCGAGCAAGGCTCGGGATTAAGAAAGGCCCTAAGCCGCGGCAGGGGCGCGAGAGCATCCACGCCTCGGAATCGTGAAGGGTCAATTCAAACCATTATCAAGAACTCGGTAGGACACTCGCCCCCGCAATGAAATCGAAGGGAAAAAGCGTAGCAAAATGCACATAGAACAGATTATTAGGGTAGGCACCGCACCTCTCAATCCAGAAGCGCGAGAACAGGCGAAATCTCCCCCTGCTGGCCCGCTTCTCCTTTTGGAAGAGAGGGGAAAAGATTCAAGAACGAGATAGAGGGGGAGGAGAGAGAGATAGAAGAGGGAAGGAAAAAGGAAGGAAGGATTTGCGTCGGCTGGTGCCTGGTGCATGCCCACCCTCCGTAGACCGTGTCCACAGACCAGGCTCCGCAACGCTGTGTAAGGCAACAGGACTACAGGAGCACCACCGGTTCTGGTGCATGCCCACCCTCCGTAGACTAGGGGCATGTGGACTAAGCGTGGGCCAGGTTTGGTGAGCGCTTGGCCCGGGGGATTTGACCCTCGTGCGTTCCAATCCCTGTCAAAAAAATTAAAATAATAAAATATAATAATATCGTGAAGATATATATGTACCATTAAAATACCTCAGGCTATTAAGAATGTACCTAACCAAAAAAAAAGTGAGTGATCAAACACACTCACCAACAATATTCTAACCACCACCAACAAAAACACCTGGACAATAAAAAAATTTCTCTAAAAGCAACGCTTTCAGAAAAGAAACAAGGCACATATGTTTTCAAACATCCGACACAAATGAGAATGTGTCCAAAATGGACGGGAACAACGCCCCGCCAGCCATAACCGCACAACATGTGTATCAAAGTCTTCAACGCATCCAATACACCCCTCCGCCATAACTTCAAAACTCTAGTTGTAGCTCAAAGTGCATGGAGCGTCATGTGATGTTTTGGTAATGGATGACAACCCCTATGGACTAGTGTATGCATTGAGTTTCTCTTACAGGTTTGTTCATAGGCAATACTTTAACCATATATTTGTTTTAAGGATGCAAGAAGAAGCAAACAAAGAAGATCAAGTGACAAGTTGAAAGTTCAGAGATGGTAAACCTAGAGGGGGTGAATAGGTTTCTACAGATTTTAATTCTTTCTTTGCAATATTAGGTTTTGCGGAATATAAAGGTGAGCCTAATGCAAACTAGGTGAGACAACCTATATGAGGATACAAGTAACTCAAGCACGATGGCTCTCACGGGCAGTTAAATCACAAGTAAAGAGTTCGTTTAGAGATTACCGATAGCACGCGAAGACGATGGTTTATTCCCGTGTTCCCTTCATTTGCAAGAAGGTACGTCACGTTTGGAGGAGTGGAGGTCCCACGAAGGATTCCCCGCGCCACGAAGGCTCACCCTATTCTCCGGAGCCTATCCCACGAAGGAATATCTCACTCACTTGTGGTAGACTTTGAGGTAGCCTCCAAACCTTCACAATCTTGTCGAGCAAATCCACGGCCCGGATGCTTCGGACCACTCTTGCCCACCTAGGGTTTCCAAGGAACCCTAGAGAGCAAGCTTCTTGATGAATACAAGGGGGATGAGATTTGGCTTGGTAGAACGGTAGATCGGGTCCTCCTCTATCGTTTCTCCGGAGGGATTTGAGTTTGGGTGAAGGAGGAGGGAGATCTGAGGCTTTTGGTGTTTCTAGCAATGGAGTATGTGAGAGAGAGCTCAAGAACAGCTTCAAGTGTGTTTCCTAACCTTTCAGAGGTAGAAGAAGGGGTATATATATAGTCTCTTGAAATATGGTCGTTGATGACTTGCCACATCAGCGTTTTCCTCGAGGCACCCGGCCAACCGGACCTGGCGCCGGACAGGCCGGCGCAGAGGCTGGTCAGACCGGGCCTGGGACCGGACCAGCCGGTCCAAACCGGATCTGGGGCCGAATCCTGATCGGGCGGCTTCTTTGGCATACTGAACATCGTCCGGCTGGCACAGGCGTGGGGGCCGGTTGGCGGCGGGGCGCCCGGTCCTGCACCCGGTCCGACCTGGCCTGGAACCGGATCGGCCGGTCCAAACCGGACCTGGGACCGGATCCCGACCGGACCACTTCTCCAACCTTACTGGACATCGCTCGGCTGGCACAAGCATGGGGGCCGGTTGGCGCCGGGGCACCCGGCCGACCGGGCGTGTGACCGGACGGAGCCGGTCCTGGGGCCGGTCTGACCGGGCCACCGACCAGCCGAGGCTAAAACTCCCTTGTTGATTTTTCATCGAAGTGGGGGTCTCCCATTGCCTTCGTGTTCCATTGATACACCATTATACCTATTTGGCTAATACCTGGGAATCATCTTGTAGACAAGTATTAGACCAAATACTCTAGCACGGTGTCATAGTTACCAAAATAATGGATAAGGGTAAAATACCCTTACAATCTCCCCTTTTTGGTATACGGTGACAAACCGAGCTAGAGTCACATATAGATATTATGATAAGCTTCAAACCCTGATTCCATATGAGATATTGAGACAGCTCCCCCATAATGTGTGCACTTGGAGAATTTGCGTTTGAATGCAAAGTGCACCATTTGTGGAATATGAGAAGCTCCCCCAATATCGTTAGGAAACAAGCATGGTATGGATATGTGAATATCAAGATATATAAGCATAACACATAATCATCCTAACATAGAGATTAAACATACAAGCACATGTCCATACACGAATCATTTAAAGTAGCAAATGGTTCTTGGAATGAAAAAGCAAGCAAATAAGCACAAGCCAAATAAGAAGCAAATCAAAATGTCAAGCATGGCTTGTGCAACCAAGGAACCCGTGATCCTAGACTCTACTATCTTCTCCCCCTTTGGCAACACGAAAAAGGCGAAGAAAAGAGTAGGGATGCTAGCGCTCCCATCAATAGAACTCGTGCCCCGCGGATGGAGTGCTTCCATCATCATCTTCTTCTTCTTCTTCATCATCATCCTCATTGTAGTGATCCTCGTCTTCATCATCATTGTTTCCATATCCAGAAGTCTCAGGGTCCTGAGCATATTGAGGAGGAACACCACCATGCGCATACATGGAGAGATCAAAGTTCTGAAGCATCTCATCATCAATAGGAGGCATCTCCCAAGTAGGTGCATGCACATGCTCCATCTTAGGTCCAGGAGGGGGAACATGAGCATTTCTTGCAGCCATGAACTCATTCTGTCGCCTCCTAGTTTCCTGGTTCAAGGCAAGGCTTTGATGGGAAACATCATTGGTGTTTTTGCACATCTGCCACAAACTGCTGAAGAAGCGAGCGGCACCGTGCTTAGGGCGCCTAGAGTAGCTGGAGCTAGCAGGGTCATGCTTTTCCTTGGACCGATGCTCAGAAGGCATCATGGATGGGATTTCCGGTTTATCTCCTTGTCTAGGCATCTTGAAAGGTTCCATCTTAACCCTTTCATCTTTCTTATTGTGAGGTCCTGGCACAACCTTATCGATGATCAGCTGAACGTACTGTGCATAATTTGGAGTCATCCTTTCGCGAACGGAGCGCCTTAGTTCATAGTAGAGGAGATCACAGCCATCAATGGTCTTCTGGTTGTCAGGATGACAATAATACATCAGATTCAGATGGTATGCACGACATTCACTTGAATCTCCGGACTTGCTGATGAGAGTCTCACGGAATAGCTTAGCAAGTACAAGGTAGGAGTAATACATGCCAGAGATAGTGGGAGGACTAGTTGTGGGTTCCGGAGGATAGCAGAAGGAAATGTCCCCATGATTGAACGTGCGCTGAGAGTATATCTTGAAACCATGAGCACGGCCACCAGCAAACCCCATGGCTTCACAGAAATCAAGATAGTTGCAAGTGTATTTTCCTTGTCCTGTCATCCAAGTCATAGTGCGAGCTGGGTCATCATGAAAGAACACTGTGCAGTGAAATTGCCTCACAAGGATTGGACAATAGTACCCTTCATTAGGCGTCAAGTACATGAGATCAAACAGCCCCATCCTTTTCAAGGTATCAATCACAAAGCGATACTTGGTGGCTTGATGCAACCTAAGAGCATCCGTGTTGATGGCCTTGGGCATCACAATAGTACCATTCTTCATGCACTCTGAAGAGTTGTTGTAGTCTTCCCACAAATGCTGTTGAGTGATGGTTGATACGTCTCCAACGTATCAATAATTTCTTATGTTCCATGCTACTTTATTGATGATACCTACATGTTTTATGCACATTATATGTCATATTTATGCATTTTCTGGAACTAACCTATTAACAAGATGCCGAAGAGCCGCTTGTTTTCTTGTTTTTGGTTTCAGAAATCCTAGTAAGGAAATATTCTCTAATTGGACGAAACTTTCGCCCGGGTCCTATTTTTGCACGAAGCTTCCGAAGACCGAAGAGATAACGAAGTGGGGCCACGAGGCAGCCGGGGATAGGGCGGCGCCCGGCCCTGGCCGCGCCGGCCTGCCCCCGGGCCTCGTGTGGCCCCCGCGTTGCCCTTTCGCCTACTTAAAGCCTCCGTCGCGAAACCCCCGATCGAGAGCCACGATACGGAAAACCTTCCGGAGACGCCGCCGCCGCGAATCCCATCTCGGGGGATTCAGGAGATCGCCTCCGACCCTGCTGGGAGAGGGATTCATCTCCGGAGGACTCTACACCGCCATGGTCGCCTCCGGAGTGATGAGTGTGTAGTTCCCCCGGACCATGGGTCCATAGCAGTAGCTAGATGGTCGTCTTCTCCTTGTTGTGCTTCATTGTTGGATCTTGTGAGCTGCCTAACATGATCAAGATCATCTATCTGTAATTCTATATGTTGTGTTTGTCGGGATCCGATGGATAGAGAATACTATGTTATGGTGATTATCAATCTATTGTTTATGTGTTGTTTATGATCTTGCATGCTCTCCGTTATTAGTAGAGGCTCGCCAAGTTTGTACTCTTAACTCCAAGAGGGAGTATTTATGCTCGATAGTGGGTTCATGCCTTCATTGACACTGGGACAGTGACGAAAGTTCTAAGGTTGTGATGTCTTGTTGCCACTAGGGATAAAACATTGATTCTATGTCTAAGGATGTAGTTGTCGATTACATTACGCACCATACTTAATGCAATTGTCTGTTGCTTAGCAACTTAATACGAATGGGGTTCGGATGATAACCCGAAGGTGGACTTTTAGGCATAGATGCGGTTGGATGGCGGTCTATGTACTTTGTCGTAATGCCCAATTAAATCTCACTATATTTATCATATCATGTATATGCATTGTTATGCCTTTCTCTATTTGTCAATTGCCGACTGTAATTTGTTCACCCAACATGCTTTTATCTTATGGGAGAGACACCTCTAGTGAACTGTGGACCCCGGTCCTATTCTTTACATAGCATACAATCTACTGCAATTGTGTTTTACTATTTTCTTGCAAACAATCATCTTCCACTCGATACGTTTAATCCTTTGTTACGGCAAGCCGGTGAGATTGACAACCTCACTGTTTCGTTGGGACAAAGTACTTGGGTTGTGGGTTCCACGTTGGCGCCGGAATCCCTGGTGTTGCGCCGCATCACATTTCGCGACCATCAACCTTCAACGTGCTTCTTGGCTCCTACTGGTTCGATTAAACCTTGGTTTCTTTCTGAGGGAAAACTTGCTACTGTGCGCATCATACCTTCCTCTTGGGGTTCCCAACAAACGTGTGAGTTACACGCCATCAAGCTCTTTTCCGGCGCTGGGGAGATCAAGACACGCGCAAGGGGAGTCTCCACTTCTCAATCTCTTTACTTTGTTTTTGTCTTGCTTTATTTTATTTACTACTTTGTTTGCTGCACCTAAATCAAAATACAAAAAAATTAGTTGCTAGTTTTACTTTATTTACTGTCTTGCTCTCTATATCAAAAACACACAAAAAATTAGTTACTCGTCTTTACTTTGTTTGCCTAGTCTACTTTTTGCTTATTGCATCTTGTTTCCTTTTAATTTTACCACAAAAGACATACCGGTAGGACGTGAGTCTATAGTTGGGAGAAATAATATAGAAGATTTTTTCAATCATGTTAGTATTACTGAAAATTTTGAAGATAAACACTTGGTAGAACTTGCACCTACCTATGAAATTGCTGCTGCTGCTTTAGTTCGCATGTTGGAAACTAAATTTGTTAATCTCAATCCTATAATCCAACACATGTTTCTCACACTTGGTGATATGGAAGAAGGGGAAAAGAAAGATTTTGTTCTAGAAACTCTTCTTAGAGAATTTGGGGGATTAGCAAGAGAGGCTAGAAAGGTTTTTGCTAAATTTAATATGCTAGGTTCTCATACCAATTTTATTGGTCTCCTTGAAAAAATGGACATGGATAGAATAAGGTACACTAATAACATTAATGATGGTGGGCAAATCAAAGCACCAATACCATGTAAACTCCTAGCTATGAATGATGCAATAGAAAATAACTATGCTTGGCTTGTTCCTGAAAATTTGTTCGATGAGAGTAGCAAACCCAAGACTAATGAAAAGGGAGACGCTAAAACTTATGTATCCAATATACTATGCTTGGTTGAGAAAACTCCCAATACCCCTGGTTATGATGGTGATGCTTCATCTCTCGATAATACTTGATTTGCACTTTCTGCGCCTAGCTGAAAGACGTTAAAGAAAAGCGCTTATGGGAGACAACCCATGTTTTTACTACAGCAATTTTTTTGTTTTGTTGAGTCTTGGAAGTTGTTTACTACTGTAGCAACCTCTCCTTATCATGTTTTTGTGCCAAGTAAAGTTTCTATGTCAAAGTTGATGTTATATTTGGGATCGCTGCGCAAACAGCATTGCTGTCTGTCACGAATCTGGGCACAGTTCTCTGTAGAAAATACGAAAAAATCTGCCAATTTACGAGCGTGATCCTCAGATATGTACGCAACTTTCATTAGTTTTGAGTTTTTCCATTTGAGCAAGTCTGGTTCCAGCTTTAAATTCGTCTTTACGGACTGTTTTTGACAGATTCTGCCTTTTATTTCGCATTGCCTCTTTTGCTATGTTGGATTTATTTCTTTGATCCATAAATGTCCAGTAGCATTATGCAATGTCCAGAAGTGAAAAGAATGATTGTGTCACCTCTGAATGTGTGAATTATTGATTGTGCACTAACCCTCTAATGAGTTTGCTTGAAGTTTGGTGTGAAGGAAGTTTTCAAGGGTCAAGAGAGGAGAATGATATACTATGATCAAGAGGAGTGAAAGCTCTAAGCTTGGGGATGACCCCGTGGTTCACCCCTGCATATTCTAAGAAGACTCAAGCGTCTAATCTTGGGGATGCCCAAGGCATCCCCTTCTTCATCGACAACATCATCAGGTTTCTCCCCTATTTTTATTCAGTCACATCTTGTGTTCTTTACTTGGAGCGTCGGTTTGTTTTTGTTTTTGTTTTTTGTTTGAATAAGATGGATCCTAGCATTCACTTTGTGGGAGAGAGACACGCTCGCTGTTGCATATGGACACATGTGTCCTTGGGCTTTACTCATAATGTTCAAGGCGAAGTTTCTTCTTCGTTAAATTGTTATATGGTTGGAATTGGAAAATGCTACATGTAGTAATTCTAAAATGTCTTGGATAATGTGATACTTTGCAATTGTTGTGCTCATGTTTAAGCTCTTGCATCATATGCTTTGCACCCATTAATGAAGAAATACATAGAGCTTGCTAAAATTTGATTTGCATATTTGGTCTCTCTAAGGTCTAGATAATATCTAGTATTGAGTTTTGAACAACAAGGAAGACGGTGTAGAGTCTTATAATGTTTACAATATGTCTTTTATGTGAGTTTTGCTGCACCTGTTCATCCTTGAGTTTGCTTCAAATAACCTTGCTAGCCTAAACCTTGTATCGAGAGGGAATACTTCTCATGCATCCAAAACCCTTGAGCCAACTACTATGCCATTTGTGTCCACCATACCTACCTACATGGTATTTCTCCGCCATTCCAAAGTAAATTGCTTGAGTGCTACCTTTAAAATTCCATCATCCACCTTTGCAATATATAGCTCATGGGACAAAATAGCCTTAAAAACTATCGTAGTATTGAATATGTACTTATGCACTTTATATTTTATTAAGTTGCTTGTTGTGCGATAACCATGCTTCTGGGGAACGCCATCAACTATTGTTGAATATCATGTGAGTTGCTATGCATGTCCGTCTTGTCTGAAGGATCTATCATTTTAGTGGTTGGAGCATGCAAAATTGTTAGAGAAGAACATTGGGCCGCTAACTAAAGCCATGAATCATGGTGGAAGTTTCATTTGGACATATATCCTCAATCTCATATGAGAATAATAATCATTGCTACATGCTTATGCATTTAAGAGGAGTCCATTATCTGTTGTCCATGTTGTCCCGGTATGGATGTCTAAGTTGAGAATAATCAAAAGCGAGAAATCCAAAATGCGAGCTTTCTCCTTAGACCTTTGTGCGGCATGGAGGTACCCCTTTGTGACACTTGGTTGAAACATGGCATGCAAAGATCCGGTAGTCCAAGCTAAGTAGGACGAGGTGCGGGCACTATTAGTATACTATGCATGAGGCTTGCAACTTGTAAGATATAATTTACATAACTCGTATGCTTTATTACTACCGTTGACAAAATTGTTTCATGTTTTCAAAATAAAAGCTCTAGCACAAATACAGAATCGATGCTTTCCTCTTTGAAGGACCTTTCTTTTATTTTTATTGTTGAGTCAGTTTACCTATCTCCCTCCACCTTAAGAAGCAAACACTTGTGTGAACTGCATTGATTCCTACATACTTGCATATTGCACTTGTTATATTACTTTATGTTGACAATATCCATGAGATATACATGTTATAAGTTGAAAGCAACCGCTGAAACTTAATCTTCCTTTGTGTTGCTTCAACACCTTTACTTTGATTTATTGCTTTATGAGTTAACTCTTATGCAAGACTTATTGATGCTTGTCTTGAAGTACTATTCATGAAAAGTCTTTGCTATATGATTCACTTGTTTACTCATGTCATTACCTTTGTTTTGATCGCTGCATTCATTACATATGTTTACAAATAGTATGATCAAGATTATGATGGCATGTCACTTCAGAAATTATCTTTGTTATCGTTTTACCTGCTCGGGACGAGCAGAACTAAGCTTGGGGATGCTGATACGTCTCCAACGTATCGATAATTTCTTATGTTCCATGCTACTTTATTGATGATACCTACATGTTTTATGCACATTATATGTCATATTTATGCATTTTCGGAACTAACCTATTAACAAAATGCCGAAGAGCCATTGTTGTTTTTTTTTTTTTCAGAAATCCTAGTAAGGAAATATTCTTAATTGGACGAAACTTTCGCCAGGGCCCTATTTTTGCACGAAGCTTCCAGAAGACCGAAGAGATAACGAAGTGGGGCCACGAGGCAGCAGGGGATAGGGCGGCGCGGCCGGCCCTGGCCGCGCCGGCCTGCCCCAGGCCCTCGTGTGGCCCCCTGTTGCCTTTCGCCTACTTAAAGCCTCCGTCGCGAAACCCCCAGTACCGAGAGCCACGATACGGAAAACCTTCCGAGACGCCGCCGCGAATCCCATCTCGGGATTCAGGAGATCGCCCCGGCACCCTGCCGAGAGGGATTCATCTCCGGAGGACTCTACACCGCCATGGTCGCCTCCTGAGTGATGAGTGAGTAGTTCACCCCCGGACCATGGGTCCATAGCAGTAACTAGATGGTCGTCTTCTCCTTGTTGTGCTTCATTGTTGGATCTTGTGAGCTGCCTAACATGATCAAGATCATCTATCTGTAATTCTATATGTTGTGTTGTCGGGATCCGATGGATAGAGAATACTATGTTATGGTGATTATCAATCTATTGTTTATGTGTTGTTTATGATCTTGCATGCTCTCCGTTATTAGTAGAGGCTCTGGCCAAGTTTGTACTCTTAACTCCAAGAGGGAGTATTTATGCTCGATAGTGGGTTCATGCCTTCATTGACACCCTGACAGTGATTAAAGTTCTAAGGTTGTGATTGTGTTGCCACTAGGGATAAAACATTGATTCTATGTCTAAGGATGTAGTTGTCGATTACATTACGCACCATACTTAATGCAATTGTCTGTTGCTTAGCAACTTAATACCGAATGGGGTTCGGATGATAACCCTGAAGGTGGACTTTTTAGGCATAGATGCGGTTGGATGGCGGTCTATGTACTTTGTCGTAATGCTCAATTAAATCTCACTATATTTATCATATCATGTATATGCATTGTTATGCCTTTCTATTTGTCAATTGCCCACCGTAATTTGTTCACCCAACATGCTTTTATCTTATGGGAGAGACACCTCTAGTGAACCGTGGACCCCGGTCCTATTCTTTACATAGCATACAATCTACCGCAATTGTGTTTTACTATTTTCTTGCAAACAATCATCTTCCACTCGATACGTTTAATCCTTTGTTACAGCAAGCCGGTGAGATTGACAACCTCACTGTTTCGTTGGGACAAAGTACTTGGGTTGTGTTGTGCATGTTCCACGTTGGCGCCGGAATCCTGGTGTTGCGCCGCATCACATTTCGCGACCATCAACCTTCAACGTGCTTCTTGGCTCCTGGTTCGATTAAACCTTGGTTTCTTTCTGAGGAAAACTTGCTACTGTGCGCATCATACCTTCCTCTTGGGGTTCCCAACGAACGTGTAAGTTACACGCCATCAATGGTCCAGAAGAATCTATCACCATGAGGGTAAGTGGGTTCCTCGAATCGATAGGGGTTCGCTTCTCGAAGTCTTCTCCAGGCACCAACATGTGATGTGCCAACATTGTAATTTGGCACAGTCTCAATAAGGTCATCATCTGGTGCTGCTTGTTTGTCTTTCTTTCTCTTGGCAATTGACTTGGTTCTTCCCCAGTTGAGCTGCCTAGACCAGTAGTCTAAAGTGCCCTAGAAGGCACACGAGAGCTAGTACGGCATCCTAGAGGCCTCGTAGGCCTTGCTCTCTTGGCAAGAGTGCCACGGTCATCACCACTCGAACCACCTGAGAATCAGCAAATAGAGCGAGGATAGCAGTGGGGTAAGTGTACATGTCATTAGGAAATAGGGAGGCCAAAGAGCATAGCATATATTCAAGTGTTTTGACGGAATTGTGCGAAGAACTGGGCGACCCGGCGCACGGGCCGGTCCAATCGGACGAGAGACCGGGCGGGCCGGTTTCCCATCCGGTCGACCGGGCCACACGCCGGACCGACCGGTTGAGAGGCCGGTTGACCAGGCCAGGGACTGGGTGCTGTCGATTTGTGAGATTTGCCCAGAAATTCAACCACAAAATCATGCAAAAACTCATAAACTTGAACATATATTATAGCAGTTAGGTAGAATATGTGCATAGTGGTGTGAGACACTCTAATGGCATGAGGACTTACAAAGCCTAACCCTAACCCTAAGTTTTCCTCAAATATCCTCAAGGATATGCAATGTGTGGGAAAAAGAGAGGGAGAGGGAATGGAAGAGGGGATTTACCCGAAGACATGGTCCTCTTTG
Organism: Lolium multiflorum; assembly: GCA_030979885.1. Lineage (NCBI taxonomy): Eukaryota > Viridiplantae > Streptophyta > Magnoliopsida > Poales > Poaceae > Lolium > Lolium multiflorum. The sequence goes on along the minus strand of CM061748.1, from coordinate 114,084,827 downwards.
CTCAAGGAACAAAGAGAACACCTAGGGAGGACTGATACATCTCCAACGTATCTATAATTTCTTATGTTCCATGCTAGTTTTATGACAATACCAACATGTTTTAGTCATACTTTATAATGTTTTTATGCATTTTCCGAGACTAACCTATTAACAAGATGCCGCAGTGTCAGTTCATGTTTTCTGTTGTTTTTTATTTCAGAAAAGTTAATTTATGAATATTCTCGGAATTGGACGAAACAAAAGCCCACGGTCCTATTTTCCACGTAGCCTTCCACCGAAGAGGAGACGAAGAGGGGCCACGAGGCGGCCACACCATAGGCGGCGCGCCCCACCTCTCGGCCGCGCGGCCATGGGGTGGGCCCTCGGGCGCCCCGACGCCGCCCTTCGCCTATTTATTCCTTCCGTCGCGAAACCCTAGTACCACGATACGAGAAAAGTTCCGCAGACGCCCGCCGCCGTCAACCCTACCTCGGGGGTTCAAGATCGCCTCGGCACCCTGCCGGAGAGGGGAATCATCACGGAGGGCTCTACATCACCATGCCCGCCTCCCGACCGATGCGTGAGTAGTTCATCCTTGGACTACGGGTCCATAGCAGTAGCTAGATGGTTGTCTTCTCCTCTTGTGCTATCATGTTTAGATCTTGTGAGCTGCCTATCATGATCAAGATCATCTATGCGTAATGCTACATGTTGTGTTTGTTGGGATCCGATGAATATGGAATACTATGTCAAGTTGATTATTGATCTATCATATATGTTATTTATGTTCTTGCATGCTCTCCGTTGCTAGAGGCTCTGGCCAAGTTGATACTTGTGACTCCAAGAGGGAGTATTTATGCTAGATAGTGGGTTCATGTCTCCATTGAACCTGGGGGAGTGACAACAACCCCTAAGGTTGTGGATGTGTTGCCACTAGGGATAAAACATCAATGCTTTGTCTAAGGATATTTGTATTGTTTACATTACGCACAATACTTAATGCAATTGTCTGTTGTTTGCAACTTAATATGGAAGAGGTGCGGATGCTAACCCGAAGGTGGACTTTTTAGGCATAGATGCATGCTGGATGGCGGTCTATGTTCTTTGTCGTAATGCCCTAAGTAAATCTCATAGTAGTCATCATGATACGTATGTGCATCTCTATTTGTCAATTGCCCAACTGTAATTTGTTCACCCAACATGCTATTTATCTTATTGGAGAGACACCACTAGTGAACCGTGGACCCCCGTCCATTCTTTTACATCTGAATACAACCTACTGCAATCATTGTTCTCTTTTGTTTTCTGCAAGCAAACATCATTCTCCACACCATACGTTTAATCCTTTATTTTCAGCAAGCCGGTGAGATTGACAACCTCTGTTAAGTTGGAGCAAAGTAGTTTTATTGTGTTGTGCAGGTTCCACGTTGGCGTCGGAATCACTGGTGTTGCGCTGCACTACACTCCTTCACCAACAACCTTCACGTGGCCTTCATCTCCTACTGGTTCGATAAACCTTGGTTTCTTACTGAGGGAAAACTCAATTTTGTACTCATCATACCTTCCTCTTGGGGTTCCCAACGGACGTGTGCTTTACCGTCACAAGAAGCTGCTTTTCTAACTCCCTACACGCCAGCAGAACTTTTCTGGCGCCGTTGCCGGGGAGATCAAGACACGCTGCAAGGGGAGTCTCTCACATCCAATCTCTATACTTTGTTTATTGTCTTGCTTTATTTTATTTTCTGTATTGTTTGCTTTCTTTATATCAAAACACACAAAAATTAGTTACTTGTTTTACTTTATTTAATTTGGTTTTGCTTTGTTTATTTTTCTTATTGCTAAAATGAGTAATCCTGAAGTTGAAGTTCGTTCGTTTAAGCAACAAGGGGGAGAATGTTTTAAAGATGCTTGGTATAGAATTAGTGATGCTCATCATAGGTGCACTAAGAAACACTCCACTAATATTCTCCTTAGGAACTTTTTTGTTGGTATCTCTAGCTGGAATAGGTATGTTCTTGATACTCTTACGGGGGTAATTCCTAGGTACTCCTGCTTTAGAAGCTAGTTGCATCATTGAGAGTCTAGTTGGAATACCACCTGTTAATGAAGCTAAAATTGAAATCTCTCTTGAGGATGTCATGAAAAAGTTGGAAGCCATAGAGAAAAATCTTCCAAGTGTTGAGACTAAATTGGGAATATTACTTGATAATACTGATAAACTTGATAAATCCCTAGGAGGAATTAATGAAAGAATTGTTGTCTTAGAAACTTGTGCTATCCATGATAATCAAACCCATAGGATTGGTGAACTTGAAGAATCTATGGGAACCTTGGGTTCAACTTTTCTTCTCTTAAGTTTAAGGAGAAAGCTTATGTGGGAAAGGAGCAAAAATTCATGTATGTCCCTAAGATGCCAAAGCCAAAGAATCATTATGAGCTTAAAATTGATAAAACACTTAGTACCACTATGGGAAATTTAGATAATGGGGCATCTAAGATACCTTTTGTGACAAGTTGTGTTCTTAAGAAAAATTATGATGTTGATGCTTCTTCTCTTGATATTACTTGATTTGCACTTTCTGCGCCTAGCTGAAAGGCGTTAAAGAAAAGCGCTATTGGGAGACAACCCATTATTTTACTTATGCAATTTTTGTTTTATATTTGAGTCAAGGTGCTTGTTAATACTGTAGCAATACATTTGTATCTTTATTTTCTTTCATTGTTGTGCCAAGTAAAGTCTCTAATAGGAAGTTGATACTAGATTTGGATTTCTGCGCAGAAACAGATTTTTAGCTGTCACGAATTTACGTTTTTCTCTCTGTAGAAGAATCTAAAAATTCTGAAAAAATTCATGCGTGATCCTCCGATATGTACACAACTTTCATTAGTTTTGAGTTTTCTGATTTGAGAAAGTTAAGTGCCTCGAAAAAATTCGTATTTATGGACTGTTCTGTTTTGACAGATTCTGCCTTTATTTCGCATTGCCTCTTTTACCGTGTTTGAGTGGATTTCTTTGCTCCATTAAATTTCAGTAGCCTTGGGTAATGTCCAGAAGTTTTGGGAATGATTGTGTCATTTCTGAACATGTGAATTTTTGATTATGCACTAACCCTCTAATGAGATTGTTTTGAGTTTGGTGTGGAGGAAGTTTTCAAGGATCAAGAGAGGAGGATGATATGATATGATCAAGAAGAGTGAAAAGTCTAAGCTTGGGGATGCCCAGGGCATCCCCTTCTTCATCAAAACTTATCAGGTCTCCTCTAGTGAAACTATATTTTAATTTCATCGCATCTTATGTGCTTTACTTGGAGCGTCTATTTGCTTTTATTTTTGTTTATGTTTGAATAAATTCGGATCCTAAAATCCTTGTGTTGGAGAGAGACACGCTCCGCTTTTTCATTTGAACACTTGTGTTCTTCGTTTTACTTAATATTCATGGCGAAAGCTGAAAGCCTAGAACTTATACTTATTGTTATTTGGTTGGAAACAAAAAATGCCTCATATTGTCTTGAATAATTTGATACTTGGCAATTGTTTTGAGCTCTCATAGATCATGTTTAAACCTATTAGTGGAGAACTACCGTAGAGCTTGAGCTTGATGTCTACGCACGCTTCTATTTAGACAGTGTTGGGCCTCCAAGAGCAGAGGTTTGTAGAACAGCACAAGTTTCCCTTAAGTGAATCACCCAAGGTTTATCGAACTCAGGAGGTAGAGGTCAAAGATATTCCTCTCAAGCAACCCTGCAATTAAGATACAAGAAGTCTCTTGTGTCCCCAACACACCTAATACACTTGTCGGATGTATAGGTGCACTAGTTCGCGAAGAGATAGTGAAATACAAGTAATATGGATGATTGTAAGTAGTAATTGCAATCTGAAATAAAAATGGCAGCAAGCAAACATGTAGCAGAACTTGTTGGAAACGGTGTTTAAATGCTTAGAAACAAGGCCTAGGGATCATACTTTCACTAGTGGACACTCTCAACATTGCAATCATAATTGAATATAAATATAAGCACTTCACTATGTTATTCTGAATTACTCTCTGGCTGGATAACGAACACTAATTCACCGTGTAGGGCTGCAAAAGCAAACCCTAAAGATGTATTCCCAAGTACTAATAAACACCCCACGCTGTCACTTTGAGCATTCATAGGAGGTACTAACACACCAAAATTTCATAGAGACATCCAACTCAAATCATAATCCATTGAACAAGTATTATGTGAAATATAGCCTAAGAGACCCACACGGTGCACACACTGTCACCTTTACACACGTGGGACAAGGAGTCTCCGGAGATCACATAAGTAAAATCCACTTGAATAGCATAACGACATCTAGATTACAAAGCTCATCATATGGATCTCAATCATGTAAGGCAGCTCATGAGATCATTGTATTGAGGTACATGAGAGAGAGATTAACCACATAGCTACCGGTAGAGCCCTCGGGGGAGAACTACTCCCTCCTCATCATGGGAGACAGCAACGGCGATGAAGATGGCGGTGGTGTCGATGGAGATGGCTCCGGGCAATTCCCGTCCCGCGGCGGCCGAACAGAGACTTCTTCCCCCGAAACGGAGTTTCGCGATGGCGGCGGCGCCCCGGGAGTCTTTCTGGAGTATCATTGATTTTTTTGAGGGTTTTCCGTCGAGGGAATTTATAGGCGAAAGGGCGATGTCGGTGGAGTCCCGAGGGCCCACACCATAGGGTGGGGCGGCCCCCTGGTCGCGCTGGCTGATGGGGAGGAGGCCCTGGGCCTCCTCGGCACGGCCCTTCTGGCTCCGTGAGTATTCTCGCGGAATAGAATTTATGTGATTTTTGGATTTTTCCGAGCACTTTGGTTTTTGGGCCTTTTCTGCAATAAACAGAATAAAAGAAACTGGCACTGCATCTTGTTAATAGGTTAGTCCAATAAATGCCATAATATGATATAAAGTGCATATAAAACATGTAGGTATTGTCATAAAACTAGGATGGAACATCAGAAATTGTAGATACGTTGGAGACGTATCAGCATCTAGTTCCTACGCCCTCGAGTAGGTAAACGATAAAAACAATAATTTCTGAAGTGACATGCTACCATCGTAATCTTGATCAACATTATTGTAAAGCATATGAGATGAATGAAGTGATTCAAAGCAATGGTATATAGATTGCTAACAAAAAGATAATGACTAAACAACTGAATCATATAGCAAAAACTTTTCATTAATAGTACTTTCAAGACAAGTATCAAAAGACTTGCATAAGAGCTAACTCATAAAGCAATAGATTGAAAGTAAGAAGGTTTCGAAGCCACACAAAGGATGATTAAGTTTCAGCAATTGCTTTCAACTTGTAACATGTATATCTCATGGATAATTGTCAACATAAAGTAATATAACAAGTGCAATAAGTAAACATGTAAGAATTAGTGCACACAGTTGACACAAGTGTTTGCTTCTAAGATAGAAAGAAGTAGGTAAACTGACTCAACATAAAGTAAAAGAAAGGCCCTTCGCAGAGGAAGCATGGATTACTCATGTGCTAGAGCTTTTTATTTTGAAAACATAGAAACAATTTTGTCAACGGTAGTAATAATTCATATGTGTTATGCATAAAAACTTCCTACAAGTTGCAAGCCTCATGCATCGAATACCAATAGTGTTCGCACCTTGTCCTAATTAGCTCGGATTTCCATGGATTGTCATTGCATTACATATGTTTCAACCAAGTGTCACAAAAGGGGTACCTCTATGCCGCCTATACAAAGGTCCAAAGAGATAGATCGCATTTGATTTCTCAGTTTTGATCGATCTCAGCTTGAGGACATCCATACCGGGACAACATAGAAAACAGATAATGGACTCCTCTTTAATGCTTAAGCATTCAACAACAGATAATATTCTCATAAGAGATTGAGGATTAATGTCCAAACTGAAAACTTCCACCATGATACATGGCTTTGGTTGGCGGCCCAATGTTCTTCTCTAACAATATGCATACTCAAACCATTTAATCATGATAAATCACCCTTACTTCAGACAAGACGAACATGCATAGTGATACTTCTCCACGTATCTATAATTTCTTATGTTCCATGCTAGTTTTATGACAATACCTACATGTTTTGTTCATACTTTATGATGTTTTGATGCATTTTTCGGCACTAACCTATTAACAAGATGCCGAAGTGCCAGTTCCTCTGTTTTTGGTTTCACAAATACTACAAAGGAAATATTCTCGAATTGACGAAATCAACACCCCGAATCTTATTTTTCCAAGCTTCCAGAGGAGAGGGACCAGAAGAGAGGTCTGCCCCACCCCACAGGCAACGCGGCGACGCGCCCCCTATGGTGTGGGACCACAGGTCTCCTCCGAGGCTGCCTTCCGCCTATAAAGTCTTCCAGGGAAAAACCCTAGATCAATAAGCCACGGGACCAAAGTTACGCAGCCGCCGCCATCGAGAAGTCAAGTTCGGGGGACAGAGTCTGTTCCGCACGCCGGACGGGGAATTGCCCCGGAATCCATCTCCATCGACACCACCGCCATCTTCATCGCCGTTGTTGTCTCCCATGATGAGGAGGAGTAGTTCTCCCTCGAGGGCCTCTCTTCGGTAGCTATGTGGTTAATTTCTCTCCCATGTACTTCAATACAATGATCTCATGAGCTGCCTTACATGATTGAGATCCATATCATGAGCTTTGTATCACTATTAATCTATGTGCTACTCTAGTGATGTTATTAAAGTAGTCTATTCCTCCTTCATGATGTAATGGTGACAGTGTGTGCATCATGTAGTACTTGGCGTAGGTTATGATTGTAATCTCTTGTAGATTATGGAGTTAACTATTACTATGATAGTATTGATGTGATCTATTCCCCCTTTCATAGTGTAATGGTGACAGTGTGTATGCTATGTTAGTACTCGGTCTAAATTGCAATGATCTATTATGCTCTAAAGGTTACTTAAATATGAATGCCGAATGTTGTGGCGCTTGTTAACTCCGGCTTGAGGAGCTCTTGTAGCCCTACACAATGAATGGTGTTTGTTATCCAACAAGAGAGTGTATGTAGAACAAGTGAGGAGAAGTTATTTATTTGTTATGTGATCAATGTTGAGAGTGTCCACTAGTGAAAGTATGATCCCTAGGCCTTGTTTCCAAATACTGCAAACATCGCTTGTTTATTGTTTTACTACATCTTTACTTCCTGCAATATTACCACCATCTATACCACTGTGTTTTACTATCTCTTCGCGAACTAGTGCACCTATACATCGACAAGTGTATTAGGTGTGTTGGGGACACAAGAGACTTCTTGTATCTTAATTGCAGGGTTGCTTGAGAGGACTATCTTTGACCTCTACCTCCTGAGTTCGATAAACCTTGGGTGATTCACTTAAGGGAAACTTGCTGCTGTTCTACAAACCTCTGCTCTTGGAGGCCCAACACGTCTACAAGAATAGAAGCACACGTAGACATCAAGCTATTTTCTGCGCCGTTGTAAGGTAAGGTAAATGGTATTCACATCCTCCGACTACTAAGCTATTTCCTAGCACCTTGAGGTGTGTGAGTGCTCGAAGCTATCTCCTTTAGATTCTGCAATTATATCTTTTTGTTTCTTGTTTTTATTTTCACTAGTTAGGCTTAATGGAAAACAACAACAAAAATAAAGATCTTTATAGTATTTATCTTGAGTTAGGACATGAGGTGTTTGAAGAGAAAATTAAAAAACCCATGGAACTTTGTTTGCAAAATAGGTGTAGCAATGTTATTAGCATGAACTCTTTGAACACTATTATTGCTAATGCTATGGAAGAATTTAAGCTTGGGGAGCTGGTTGTGATATTTTTAGTCCCCCATGGAGGAGAAAATTTACTTTGATGATGCTTTGCCTCCCATTTATGATGATTACAATGATGAATATGATATTTTCAGTCCACCTACTATTGAGGAGGAAATTAATTATGATTACAATATGCCTCCTATATATGATGATTATGGCGATGAGAATAATAATGATAGCTATTTTATTGAATTTGCTCCCACTACAATTAATAGTAATGATTATGCTTATGTGGAGAGTAATAATTTTATGCATGTGGCTCATGATAAGAATGTTTCATGTGATAGTTATATTGTTGAGTTTGTTCATGATGCTACTGAAAGTTATTATGATAGAGGGAAACATGGTTATATGCATCTTAATAATATTAAGTTTCCCCTCTTTATGTTGAGAATATTGAAGTTACTCATATTGAAGTTATTATGATAGAGGGAAACATGGTTATATGCATCTTAATAATATTAAGTTTCCCCTCTTTATGTTGAGAATATTGAAGTTACTCGTGTTTTATCTTCCTATGCTTGTCACTTTGTTCTTCATGAATTTATTTGTGTACAAGATTCCTTTTCATAGGAAGTGGGTTAGGCTTAAATGTGTTTTGAATTTGCTTCTTGATGCTCCTTTTGCTTCATTTTCTATTTTCATGAGAGCATCATTGAAATTACTGAGCCCATCTTAATGGCTATAAAGAAAGCACTTCTTGGGATATAACCCATGGTTTTATTTTTACTACTGTTTTGTTGAGTCTTGGAAGTTGTTTCTACTGTAGCAACCTCTCCTTATCTCTATTTTCTTCTATTGTTGTGCCAAGTAAATTCTCTGATAGAAGGTTGATACTAGATTTGGATTTCTGCGCAGAAATAGATTTGTTGTCTGTCACGAATTTGCGTAGATCTCTCTGTAGAAAAATCAAAAAAATCTTCCAATTTACGTGCGTGATCCTCAGATGTACGCAACTTTCATTAGTTTTGAGTTTTTCCGTCTGAGCAAGTTAAGTGCCTCTGAAAAATTCGTCTTTACGGACTGTTCTGTTTTGAGATTCTGCCTTTTATTTCAATTGCTTCTTTTATATGTTGAATGGATTTCTTTGTTCCATTAACTTCCAGTAGCTTTGGGCAATGTCCGAAGTGTTAAGAATGATTGTATCCTCTCTGAACATGTGAATTTTATCATGCACTAACCCTCTAATGAGTTTGCTTAAAGTTTGGTGTGGAGGAAGTTTTCAAGGGTCAAGAGAAGAGGATGATATAATATGATCAAGAAGAGTGAAAAGTCTAAGCTTGGGGATGCCCCGTGGTTCATCCCTCCATATTTCAAGAAGACTCAAGCATAAGCTTGGGGATGCCCAAGGCATCCCCTTCTTCATCGACAACTTATCAGGTCACTTCTAGTGAAACTATATTTTTATTCCGTCACATCTTATGTACTTTACTTGGAGCGTCTGTTTGCTTTTATTTTTGTTTATGTTTGAATAAAGTTGGATCCCACCATTATTGTATTGGAGATATTACGATCCGCTTTTTCATTTGAACACTTGTGTTCTTAGTTATGCTTTAATGTTCATGACGAAGGCTGAAAATTGCTTCGTTGATTGCTATTTGGTTGGAATCAGAAAATGCTTCATATGGTTTTGAATAACTTGATACTTGGCAATTGTTTTGAGCTCTCATAGATCATGTTTAAGCTCTTGCATCATGTAGTTTAATCTATTAGTGGAGAACTACCGTAGAGCTTGTTGAAATTTGGTTTGCATGATTGATCTCTCTAAGGTCTAGATATTTTCTGGTGAAAGTGTTTGAACAACAAGGAAGACAGTGTAGAGTCTTATAATGCTTGCAATATGTTCTTGTGTAAGTTTTGTTCTACCTGTTCATACTTGTGTTTGCTTCAAACAACCTTTAGCCAAAGCCTTGTATGAGAGGAAATGCTTCTCGTGCATCCAAACACCTTGAGCCAAAACCCATGCCATTTGTGTCCACCATAACTACCTATATGTGGTATTTTTCTGCCATTCCAAAGTAAATTACTTGAGTGCTACCTTTAAAATTTCATTCCTTTGTCTTTGCAATATATAGCTCATGGGAAAATAGCTTAAAAACTATTGTGGTGATGAATATGTAGCTATGTGTTTTAGTTCTTATAAGTTGCTTGTTGAGCGGTAACCATGTTTCTGGGGACGCCATCAACTTTTACACCTTTGTTGAATATCATGTGAGTTGCTATGCATGTTCGTCTTGTCTGAAGTAAGGGTGATTTATCATGATCAAATGGTTTGAGTATGCATATTGTTAGAGAAGAACATTGGGCCGCTAACCAAAGCCATGTATCATGGTGGAAGTTTTTGGACATTCATCCTCAATCTCTTATGAGAATATTATCTGTTGTTGAATGCTTATGCATTAAAGAGGAGTCCATTATCTGTTTTCTATGTTGTCCCGGTATGGATGTCCTAAGTTGAGATTATTCAAAAACGAGAAATCAAATGTGATTTATCTCCTTGGACCTTTGTACAGGCGGCATAGAGGTACCCCTTTGTGACACTTGGTTGAAACATATGTTATGGAATGATAATCCATGTAAATCCAAGCTAATTAGGACAAGGTGCGGGCACTATTGGTATTCTATGCATGAGGCTTGCAACTTGTAGGAAGTATTATGCATAACACATATGAATTATTACTACCGTTGACAAAATTGTTTCTATGTTTTCAAAACAAAAGCTCTAGCACAAAAATAGTAATCCATGCTTCCCTCTGCGAAGGGCCATTCTTTTACTTTATGTTGAGTCGGTCTGCCTACTTCTTTCTATCTTAGAAGCAAACACTTGTGTCAACTGTGTGCATTGATTCTTACATGTTTACTTATTGCACTTGTTATATTACTTTATGTTGACAATTATCCATGAGATATACATGTTACAAGTTGAAATCAATTGCTGAAACTTAATCATCCTTTGTGTTGCTTCAATGCCTTCTACTTTGAATCTATTGCTTTATGAGTTAGCTCTTATGCAAGTCTTGTTTTTTTTTTGAAACTGTGAGGCAAAAAGCCCCACAACATTTTCTTTTATTAATAAAAAAGACAGAACAAAAAGTCCAAGACCTATGTACAACTAACTAAAGAAAGAAAAGAATAATATACAACAAGACAGGAAGAGGACACTAAGGCAGAGACCTAATCCAACTTAAGAGATTTTGTTTGTACTTGGCCTTGATTCTATATTGCAGCAAAGTCATGTCATGGATAAACTGACCCTTCCACTTAGTGAATGAACTTCTCTCTTGCCGAAAAATATTGGCATTTCTGATGAGCCAGATATTCCAACATGCAGTAATAAGCACTTCCATAAAGAAAGGCTGCCGAAAAATCCTCCTTGCATGATGTACTATGGACTGTATGTCTCCCAAAGGCTGCCATTCAATCTGCAGGTATGACCAGATCCGGGCACTGAAATTGCATTCAAAAAATAAATGCACTCTATCTTCATATGCTCTCAACAAACAGAGCTCGCAATGTTTGTCATCAGTGACATGCCAGTTCCTCCTTTGTAATAGGTCCCTAGTATTCAGCCTATCCGACAGCAGCAACCAAGCAAATACCTTGGTTTTCATTATACAACAAGATTTCCACAACCACTGATACACATTAGGCACCTGAATATGTGAATGTATATGAGCATAAAACCTTTTCGCAGAATAACTTTTACCCCAACAATAGGTCCACTCATCCTTCTACTGCAACAAAGGATTATCCTGCATAATTATCTCCAGAGTTTGTAACTCTTGGTGGGCTGGATGAGACATTGGCAAATAAAATAAGGAATGCAAATTCTCCAGCTGATATACAGTCAAAACCGAAATGTCTTTTTGTAAGGCATACGAATGCAAACTTGGGAACCTGATACTCATTGGTAGTACAGATTGTGCAACATCCCAATTATCATTCCAGAAAGAAATAGTATCTCCCTGTCCATGTGTCACCAACGCCACCCCTCTAAAATTGTCAACTTGTCTCAGTACATTTTTCCACCAAAAAGATCCAACCATGTTTTCCTCATGAGGCAATTTCCCTTGATAGTGAGCATTCCAAATTAATTGGATCCAAGGAATATCCCTTTTGTTGTAAAACTTATCCAAGAACTTGATTAACAGAGCTGCATTCTGCTTCTGAAAATTAATTATCCCTAATCCCCCCTTTTTCTTTGGTTTACAAACCATTTCCCAAGCAGCTAGAGACTGTTTTGGTACCCCATCTTTATCTCTCCACAAACACTGTCTAAGAATTCTGTCAAGTTGATTTGTAAGTCCTGGTGGCAATTGCAAGGTGCATAAGAAATGTAGTGGCATAGAGGATAGAGCTGAAAGTCTTGTTGATACTTGTCTTGAAAGTACTATTCATGAAAAGTCTTTGCTATATGATTCAGTTGTTTAAGCATCATCTTTACCATTGCTTTGAATCACTTCATTCATCTCATATGCTTTACAATAATATTGATCAAGATTATGATGGTAGCATGTCACTAAACAAGTTGGTTAAGATCGTTACCTACCGAGGCGAGTAGGAACTAAGCTTGGGGATGCTTGATACGTCCCAACGTATCTATAATTTCTTATGTTCCATGCTAGTTTTATGACAATACCTACATGTTTTGTTCACACTTTATGATGTTTTGATGCATTTTCAGACTAACCTATTAACAAGATGTCGAAGTGCAGTCGTTTTCTCTGTTTTGGTTTCGAAATCCTACAAGGAAATATTCTCGGAATTGGACGAAATCAATGTCCAAAATCTTATTTTCCACGAAGCCTGAAGCCGTAGAGGCACCCAGAGGAGAGCCACGGGGCCCCACCCACAGAAAGGCGCCAAGGGGGCGCCCACTATGGTGTGGGACCACCAGGTCTCCTCCGAGGCCGCCCTTAAAGCCTATAAAGTCTTCCAGGGGCAAAAAACCTAGATCAATAAGCCATGGGACGAGAAAAGTTACGCAGCCGCCGCCATCGCGAAGTCAAGTTCGGGGGACAGAAGTCTCTGTTCACTACAAGAAAAGTTCTGATAGACAACGTCCCAAAATCGTCAACTAAGGGGCATTTTTGTCGCCTATGGGCCTAACCCGACGATATGGGGTTATCGAAATCAAGGCTGAGCAAAGTCCAACGACGATTTTTTCGGTCGCCGCGTTAGGCGCACGCCATTTAAAATCGGACCGTTGCGAAGTGTTTCGGGAGCCCGTTGGTCGACGTCATGCAAGTCCGACACGTTGCGACGCCGCAGCTGCGGTTAATAGCGTTGTGAGAAACCCCGTGGTAGATGGTAGGCCCACACGAGGCCTGCCACGTCTTAAGCCGGGCCGATGACATAGTTTGACCGGTCAACTATATAGCGGGCTGGTCCATTAGTTAGGGTCGGGCCTAACCTCTAAGGTTGACGGGTCAAAACTTAAATGGGCCCGGCCCATTTAACATGTGGAGTCCACCTTACAGCAACTAGGCCGCCCAAGAAGCAATGGGCCGGCCAAAAACTGGTGGGTCAGCTTTCCGTTAAAAGGCCCATTTAGTGTGGGGTCCACCGTATAGCAAGTGGGCCGGCCCAACAAGCCAGTGGGCGGCCAAAACACAGGTGGGTCCCACTTTCCGTTAAAGGGTCGGCCCATTTAGTTTGTGGGGTCCACCATATAGCAAGTGGTCGCCCAACAAAATAGTGGGCTCGGCCAAAAACACATGGGTCCCACTTTCAAAGGGCGAGCCCTTTTAGTATGTGGGGCCCACCATATAAGGTGGGCTAGCCCCAAGATAGTGGCGGGCCAACACAGGGTCCCAATTCGTTAATGGGCCGGCCCATTTGGTATGTGGGGTCCACCATATAGAGATGGTGCCTAACAAGATAGTGGTCGGGCCAAAAACACAGTGGGTCCCACCTTCCTATTAAAGGGCCGGCCCATTTGGTGTGTCCACCATATAGAAAGTGGGCCGGCCCAACAAGATAGGGCCGAAAACACAGTGGGTCCCACCTTCCTATTAAAGGGGCCCATTTACCATGGGGCCACCATAGAGCAAGGGCCGGCCCAATAAGCATGTGGAGCCCATTATCGTGTAACCGGGCCGGCCTACTAAAGAAGTGGGCCAAAATGAAAGTGGGTCCCACACCACCGTAAGTGGGCCCTGACCATAGGGCCCTACTTGTTTGACTAGTCAACTTGCATTAAATTTCATGAGCCTAAAATCTGATTTCAATGATACACACAAGTACATACACAAATAAAACAAATAGGAAAATTACAAGGCAATTAATGTGCCCAAATAAAAAAATTACATAGAATCATTGAGGACTTCTATTAGCATCATCAATAACACGTTGACATTTGGCAATCGCCTTGATTGAATCTTGTGTACTCTTTGTCAACATATCAGCTACAGATCTTAAAGCAGCAATACCATGTCTTTTATAAAGTACAGCCTTGAGATATTTACTGTCTGATGAAAGAAATGGTCTAGGTTGACGGCTATGAGAAGATGCATCAAAAGAAAGATCAGAACTTTTTGTGGGTGATGACCCACAAGTATAGGGGATCGCAACAGTCTTCGAGGGAAGTATTACCCAATTTATTGATTCGACACAAGGGGAGACAAAGAATACTTGTAAGCCTTAGCAATGAGTTGTCAATTCAACTCGCACTGAAACAGACTTGCTCGCAGAGTTTATCGTAGGCCATACAGAAATAGTGAAATAATAGCAGCGGTGAAATAAAATGCTGTAGTGATTATAGTAAGCAGCAGGATTAAAATATCGTAGGCACGGGGACAGTTTAACGGCGTTGCATGGATGAGAAACTCATGTAACAATCAAAGCATGGGCATTTGCGATAATAATAAAACGGTATCCAAGTACTAATCAATCAATAGGCATGTGTTCCATATTTAGTCGCACGTGCTCGCAATGAGAAACTTGCACAACATCTTCTGTCCTACCACCCGGTGGTAGCCGGGCCTCTAGGGAAACTAATGGATATTAAGGTACTAATAGAGTACCGAGCAAAGCATTAACACTGTGAACACATGTGATCCTCACATCACTACCATCCTCTCCGGTTGTCCCGATTCTTGTCGGGCCATTTGTTCCGGACAGCGACATGTGTATGCAACTTATAGGTAAGATCATAAACAACGAATATCTTCATGAATCAATAACATGTTCGGATCTGAGATCATGGCACTCGGCCCTAGTGACAAGCATTAAGCAAAGAGGTTGCAACAATATCATAAAAGTGACATCTACTGATGGATACTAGGCACCATGCCCCAACAATCCTATGACTATTACATGACCAATCTCATCCAATCCCTACCATCCCCTTCTGCCTACAATGGGGAATTACTCACACATGGATGGGGGAAACATTGCCGGTTGATGGAGAGGCGTTGGCGTGATGGCGTGAAGATCTCTCCACCCCCGTCCTGGCGGAGTGCCGTAACGGAGATTCTCCGGTTCTGGCGATCGAGTTTCGCGATGGCGGCTCTCCGAGGGCTTCGCATGTTCACTTCTCTCCGTGCGTTTTCGGGTCGAAACCAATAAGTAGTCCAAGGGGTTGCCTGGAGGCTTCATTGAGGTTGCACCACATGGCCGCGTGCCTCCCGGGTCGCGTCACATGTGGGGTGGGGCCCCTAAGCCCACCTCCTTTGCCCTTCTCTCGGGTCTGACAATATTTTGGTAAAATAGGGCCATCTGAAGAATTCCGGGGATTTTCCCGAAAGTTGATTTTCTACTCACAAAAACGAGACACCAGAGTAGTTCTGCTTAAAACAGCGTTAGTCCGTGTTAGTTGTATCCAAAATACACAAATTAGAGGCAAAACAATAGCAAAAGTATTCGGGAAATTATAGATACGTTGGACGTATCAACTCCCCCCAAGCTTAGCTTATTGCTTGTCCCTCAAGCAATTCAGTTAACAATTGAGCGATAAAAGAACTTTCACGAACACATTTGCTCATATGATGTATATATTCTCATGCTATGGCTAATACTTAAGCAGTCCATAATGAGATACATGCAAATAAGATCATCCAACAGCTATGTCAATCATGGAAAGGTATCAACAATTAATTAAGCACCATGAATCATGTATATAAGCAAGATTGCAATGTTCATAAGAGAATATGATAAAGTGGTATCTCGCTTGTTCTGTATTTGATCGGCAAAACATAAATGCCGAGGCACTTGAGTTCATAGAAAGACTAGAAATAGTGATTACAAAGATAAAAGCATCAAAGTTATACCACAATTAATCATATTTGGAGACAAGCATATTATACTAAGAATGACAACTATGCCCTCAAGATAGTGCTCAAAGAAAGAATGGAGACAAAACAACATAAAAAGTAAAAGATTGACCCTTCGCAGAGGGAAGCAGGGATTAACATGCGCTAGAGCTTTTCATTTGTAAAGCAAGAGTAAAATTATTTTTGAGAGGTGTTTGTTGTTGTCAACGAATGGTAATGGGTACACTAACTACCCCATCAACCGCACTCACAAGAGCGGCTCCTATTTATTTATTTTTGGTTGGCACCCCTTCCACCTTTCTTTTCACAAACCATGGCTAAACGAATCTCGGGTGCCCGCCAACAATCACATACCATGGTGAGTGCCTTTTTATTTAAGTTTTATTATGATGATGACACTCCCCAACCTTTGCTTACACAAGCCATGGCTAACCGGATCCTTCGGGAGCCGTCCAACAATCACAAACCATGGAGGAGTGTCTATTTTAGTTAATTAACGACTGGGAATCCCATTGCCACTCTTTTTGCAAAATTATTGGATAAGCGCATGTGCCACTAGTCCATATGAGAGTCCCTCAAAAGTAAATGACAAGATTGAAAGCTAAACACCACATACTTCCTCATGAGCTATGAAACATTAACACAAATTGAGTAAAGCATTTTGAAGGTTTTAAAGGTAGCGCATGAGAATTTACTTGGAATGGTTTGAAATGCCATGCATAGGTATTTATGGTGGACACTACAGAACAACTTGGTTTTCAAAGTTTAGCACGAGCGCGCCACCGCTAGTACAAGTGGGAAGGCTAGCAAAAGACTAGAGCACAAATCAAGAGAGCAGTAACTGCCATAATCATGCTTATGGCAAAATAATTAACCAGAGGCATAAAAGTGATACAAGAACTCTCAAGCAATATAAATCATCGAGGCTTAATTGACTTTTTGTTCAGTCATATGCATGCGTGAGCATGTGCCAAGTCGATAGAAATGAATTATTCAGAGGAGGATACCCCAATGCCATACTTACTTATGAATAAAACAATGCAAGCAAACATCCATGACATGCTACTCATATTAATAAATTGGAACTAAACTTGAGAGATCATGAACTACTAGACTTTCTCAATAACATATACCTCACATGAACCAACTAAGCATGATCATATGGATGAGTATATGTACAAAATGAAAGCAAATAGAGTTCATACCAGCCTCTCACCACAATCATATTGTCGTAGATCGTCATTATTGCCTTTTCACTTGTGTAGCTTGGATAATATGAAATGAAAACCACGCTCCAGCCACCGAAGACCATTGAACTCATGATGAATCTTTACAAACCAAAGAAGAACAGCAAATATTTTTGGTGTTTTCGAATTAGAAACAAGAACAAAAGAAAACAAGCAAACAAAGCAAAATCTTTGGGTTTTCTTATAGCAAACTAACGATAGCAACAAAGCAAACTAAGAGCAAGGGAACCAAATAAATAAATGGTGAAGAGAAACAACAGAATATTTTTGGTCTTTTTGGGTTTTAGGAAAGAAACAAAGCGAAACAAAAGAATGCAAACTAACAGAAAACACAGAAAAGCAGGATGACAAAAATCTGCCAAATCCTGACAGCAGTACAGAAATCGAATTTAACAAAAATCTTCCCTCAGACCACAAAGTGTTCAACTAATGAAAGTTAGATAACAACCTGGGGAACATGCTCAAAAATTGCAACTCAAAATAACGTTCTGGCTGTGCGTACGAATGAATTTTTTTGGTAACAGCCCAGAATCTGTTTTTGGACAGCACTTCCCCAAATATCATCTCCTCTCATTAGAAAACCACTCTAGAGACTAAACAAATATGTACAAGTATCCAGCAACCATAATATGCAAAGAATGAGTGATGCCGGTATACCTCCCCTCAAGCTTAGGCTTTTGGCCTAAGTGGAGTTCATTCCCACGGTCCCCATGAAGTGTGTCTTCGTAATATGACGAAGAACGACCCGGTTCCATGTATGTGCTGGAGGAAACGTCCGGGTACGTGACGGTGTAGTCGTAGGAGGGCTCGGCGTTCTCGGAGTCATGTTGCTGGTAGAATTCTTGTATCTTCATATGTTCCTCCACCTCCTCCTTAGTGAGCGACCATGATTGCCTGTCAATACACAAACCTGGCTGGGGAAGAGGGATTTCTTTCTCATTCCCATCAACAAACAACATTCTATAAATCATATTATCTATAGTGGAGTCAGTAGTAACAAAACGATGGCTCTTCATAGCAGCAATATCTAGTTTCCTAGGGGTTAATGGTACATCATTAGAATCAAGAGGAATATCTAGATGTGTTAGAATGCGTTGAAATAGTTCCTCCAAAAATAGTCCCCCTGCTAGACACAGGCGGCGAGTAATAAGAGAACCAAGATGATAAGGTGTGTCTTCCAGAAAATACATTCAAGAAAGAAAGATGGTAGCTAGAGATGTTACTAGTATTTTCTTACCCAAAATGCTAGTACTAATGTAATAATATGCAAAATACTTAATAGCGAGTTGAATGTTTCTTATCTTCCCTCGCTGGATGGTGCGGCAATCACTCCGGTGATCCCTCGGTAGAGCTCCAACAAGTCCCGAGGGTTGTCATCAATCCTCCTTGTTGTACCTACAGGGGCAATACCCAATGCACAACAAAATTCTTCCAATTTCATGGTAACAGGAATATCATAAATCTTAAATGCGACTGTCGGCTCATATTCCGTGTTGTGGAACTTAAAGCTCTCAACGAAAATTTTGGTGAGCCTGTAATATTGTCCCCTCTCATCTCCCACGTAGGTGGCTAGGCCTGCCCTGTTGACAAGGGTGAAGAAGTCATCCAATATCCCTGCATTGGTCAGAAACTCATAACAAGGGAAGGATGAAGCATTAGGAGCCCCATGGTCCTCCTCGGGCGCGAAGCTAGGCGCGATGACATCCTCATAGTAGACGCCCTTGAGGGCCTACCGGGGCTGGTTGTTGCTTTCTTGAACAACTCTCCAAACTTGAATTTCTTCATCTTCCCTTTCTGAAATTTTCAACAATCATTATAAAATTTGATTTCAAGGTGTGTAATTGAAGGGAACTACTATAGGAACTTTGCTAGAGTACTAAACATGCATCAAAAACTAGTTTCTACCACTTAGAACAAGCATGCAAGCTCACTAAACATGTTATCTACAGCAACAAAATATTCAAGATATACTCAACCAAATGAAATTCTAATTGGACAATCAAAGGAGTCACATACCAAGGAGTAAATGTGCCACTCTGCATGCAACCGGGGCTGAGCAAGGAGACGAAAAATCGGCGTAGTTCTTGAGCAGAATGAGTGAGAGAAACTGGTACGAAGCTTTTTCTGTGGGGAGAGAGAAGATGCCGGGAGGAAGAGATGGTGGCTGGGCAAGGTGGCCCACACCACATGCAGTGGCGCTGGCCCCCTTTGCTGGCTGCGCGGCCATGGTGTGGCACCCCGGTGCTCCCATGTGTCATCCTCTCGGTGCTCCTGCATGCCTCGTCGAAAAATACACCAACGTATAATTTTTGTAATTTTTAGAGAACTTTGAAAATGCACATTTCTCGGTATTAAATTAATGATTACCGCAGAAAAATGATTTCTAAAATCTTAAATGACTAAAGCATATTGCAAAAAAAAAAGTGCTACAGCAAGAAATAAAAATAAGTGAAGTGAGAAAGAAAGAAAGAAGTGTTGTTTAGCTCTTTTATGCAATAAAAAATTATACTTGTTAACAAGGTTGATCAAGCCTTGCTATCAAATAAATTTTATATGACATAAGAAGAAATAAAACCTCAAATCAATCATGTTACCTTATATTGAATTGATATGGATCCAATCACAAGAGTTTGATATTCTTCTTTAGGTTCATATATAGGAAAATCAATGGATCCCACTTTGATAGTTTTCACATTAAAAATTTGTATTAACTCCACATACTTTATCAATCCTCTTGGGAAAATAGATAGAGGGTGTTCCTTATCATCAACATTGAAAGTAACCATGCCTTTATTGCAATCAACAACAGCCGCAGGATTAAGAAAGGGTCTTCCAAGAATAATGGACATATTATCATCTCCAGGCATTTCCAACACAACGAAATCAGTTAATATCAAGCAATGCTGAGTAACTTGAACAGGAACATTTTCACATAAACCAACAGAAATAGCAGTAGATTTATCACCCATTTGCAAAGATATATCAGTTGGTATCAATTTATCCAAATCAAGTCTCTTATAAAGAGAAAAGGCATTACACTAACACCTGCTCCCAAATCACATAAAGCAGGCAGCTCTAACATAATTATTCTTGATGGAACAAGGAATAGCCGGTATACCTGGGTCTCCAAGCTTCTTTGGAATCTTACCATTGAAGGAGTAATTAGCGAGCATAGTGGAAATCTCCTCATTGGGGACTTTCCTTTTGTTAGTAACAATATCTTTCATATACTTTGAATAAGGAGGCAATTTAATAGCATCAATTAAAGGGATTTGCAAAAATAAAGGTTTCATCCAATCACAAAATTTATTATAATGTTCCCTCCTCCTTTGATTTTAGTTTCTTAGCAGGAAAAGGCATTTGCTTTTGAACCCAAGGTTCTCTTTCATTACCATGCTTCTCAGTAATAAAATCTTTTTTAGTGTACTTTTTATTTTTAGCATGCTTTTCAGGTTCTTTTTCAATTTCTTCTTTATCAAGAGTATCATCCTTATCATTATCTTTATCATGTTCATTACAACTTTCAGTTTCAGCATCAGAAATAGAAATACTATTAGGATCATTAACAGGTTCATAGGATTCTACAACATTCTTATGTTTCTTTTTCTTTTTCTTAGATGGAGCACTAGTTTTAATTAGTTGAGAATCTTGTTCAATTCTTTTGGGATGCCCTTTGATATAGAGGATCCTGGGTAGAAGCACCACCTCTAGTTGTTACTTCATAAGCATGTTTTTCTTTAGAATTATTTCCCAATAAGTCATTTTGCACTTTAGGAAGTTGATCAATTTGAGTTTGAACCATTTGAAAATGTTTAACAAGTATCTTAACATCATTGGAGGTTCTCTCCACAATACCAAGGAAATTCACTAATAGCTCGGGAATTTTCCATTAAATGATTCTCTACACTCATATTAAAGTTTTCTTGCTTAACAATATAATTATCAAATTCATCTAAGCATTGAGCAGAAGATTTTGAATACGGAATATCTTCCCTAGAAGTGTTGAAGTGAGTGTACCTCAATCATGGATGAAGGGGGAATTGTCTCACATATATCTTCAATAGGAGGTAAATTCTTCACATCTTCAGGTTTAATGCCCTTCTCCTTAAGAGACTTCTCGGCTTCCCTCATCTTCATCATTTAATTTAATCATACCCTTCTTCTTCAATATTGGGGGTTGGTTCAGGGGTAGACCAATCATCATGATTCCTACTTATTTTAGCCAATAATTCTTCAACTTCGTCCGGAGTTCTTTTCCTGAAAAACACAACCAGCACAACTATCCAGGTATGCCCTAGACTCAATAGTTAGTCCACTATAAAATATATCAAGTAAATCATGCTTTTCCAAATCATGGTCAGGCTGAGCTCTAATAAGAGAACAAAATCTAGCCCAAGCCTCTGATACGTCCAATTTGCATCACTATTTTGTATCATAATTTGCTGTTATTCATTGATATATTTCATATTGGGACACAATACTTATGTTATTCCATCTATTTTGCATGTTTCATCATCATTGGAGGATCAAGCAATCGAGCCGGATTCTCACTGAAAGCACCCATTGCAACGCAATATTTCTGAAGATCAACTGTGGAAGGGAATTTCACTAAAATTCCTATTTTTCCAGATGACTATGAGCTGGAAGGGGAAGAAGAGAGGGGCCACCGTGGGCCCGCACTACAGGCGCGCGCCTGTGCCCCGGCCGCGCCACACCCTGGCGCCTGGGCCCAGCTGTACCCTTTCAGCTCTTTCGCGTACTCCTTCGGTCCCGAAACCTAAGCCGCGAGGATCCTCACGAAGGGTTACGCCTCGCCTCGCGGGCGGAGAACACTGCAGAAAAGAGCCCTCCGGCGGGCAGGAATCCGCCGGGGAAATTTCCTCCGGGAGGGGGAAATCGACGCCATCGCCATCGGCCATCGAGCGGGACATCATCTCCATCATCATCATCACCATTCCACCATCTACACCGCCATCACCACCGCGGCACCTCGTCATCGCTGTAGCAATTCGGGTTAAATCTTGATTGTTTGATAGGGGAAACTCTCCCGTGTTATTCTATACTTGTTGTAGATGCTATTGAGTGAAACCATTGAACCAAGGTTTATGTTCGATTGTTATTCATCATCATATCACCTCTCATTGTATTCCATATGATGTCTCGTGAGTAGTTCGTTTAGTCTTGAAGACATGGGTGAAGTCTAAATGCTAGTAGTGAATTATGGTTGAGTAATATTCAATATTATGATATTTAAGTTGTGTATTCTTCTAGTGGTGTCGGGTGAACGTCGACTACACGATACTTCACCATTTATGGGGCCTAGGAGTGCATCTTATTCCTGTTGCTAATTGCGGTTGCCGGAGTGACAAACCTAAGCCCCGTTAGTATATCGATGCGGGAGGGATAGCAGGATCTCATAGTTTAAGGCTGTGGTTAGATTTATTTTAATTACTTTCTTGTAGTTGCGGATGCTTTCAGCAAGGGGTATAATCACAAGTATGTATTAGTCCTAGGAAGGGCTGTGGGGCATTAGCATAGGTTCACCCACACAACACTTATCAAAACAATGAAGATTAATCAACATGTAGCGAAAGCACTAGACCAAAATCCCCGTGTGTCCTCAAGAACGTTTGGTCATTATAAGCAAACAAACCGGCTTGTCCTTTGTGCTAAAAAAGGATTGGGCCACTCGCTGCAATTATTTCTCTCGTATTTTATTTACTTGTACTTTATTTATCCGCAATATCAAAACCCCCTGAATACTTGTCTGTGAGCATTTACAGTGAAACCTTCATCGAAATCGCTGTCAACACCTTCTCGCTCCCTGTCTTAACACTCTATTTAACGAAAGTACTACGATACACCCCTATACTTGTGGGTCATCAAGACTATTTTCTCGCGCCGTTGCCGGGGATGAAGCGCTATTGGTAAGTGGAATTGGTAAGGAAATTTATTATTTGTGCTGATTTTATTTCTGCCTGCCGTTATAAATCATTATGGAGAGATCCTCTCTTCAATTTCTTATTTGGGAAATCTACTACTACCGCAACGGTAGTGGATGAAGCGCTCAGAGGAAGAAAATTACATAAAATACCTATGAAAATTATTGAACGTGTTATGGATAACCGCTATGAAGGGGATGGAACCGTCCATCCTGGGTGATCATTTATTGTTTTTGCATGAATTATGCGGGTTATTCAAATGGGGATGTATTTCTATGAATGAAGTTAGGAAGAAACTATTCACTATATCGCTGTCTGGTAAAGCTGCACTGGTATAAATTGCCGAAGAATGGTGATTCTATTGATTGGGAGGACATTTGTGCCTTTATTTTATTCCAAATTTTATCCTCCAAGTGAAAATTCCCACCAAGATCGGAACCGCATATATAATTTTTGGCCTCAAGAGGAGAGAGTATCGCCCAAGCTTGGGGGAGATTGAAGTCTTTAATGCTCAAATGCCCCATTCATGAGCTTCCCGGTAATGTTATTATTGATAATTTCTATGCAAGACTTTCTTTCAAGACAAGACCTTGCTGGATACTTTTGTACTGGATCATTTACACGCAAGAATGAAGAGTTTAAAAGGAACCTTCTTGATCGTCCAAGAAAATACTCAAGGATGGGAGAACGACAAAGAAAGAACGTATAATTTATGATTATAAATGCATTGAAGCTTTTATGGATAATGATAAAATTTCGGAATATGAGTGCTACATATGGTCTGATTCCCAAGTTGTTGCAAATCTTTACAAAGCCTTTGCCTCTCATTATGAACTCCGTCTAAGAAGAATTTTGATAAGTATCATGAACCGTATAAAGATAAAGTTGATTCATCTCGTAAACAAATGTGTAGTGGTTGAAACTGCTGATAATGTTATTCCTCAAGCTTATATTGAAAACTCCTTTCCCCGCTAAAATGAAGGAGTACTCTATCTAGTGCAGTTAATAAAAGTGAAAAGAAACCTAAAGAACCCGAAGAACAAATTAAAATTGAACCTGCTGTTGCAATAGTTAAAGATCTTGTGACTGAAAATGTGGAGGATGGTCATATTATTTTCCGTGAAGATGCTTCTAATATTGTTTCACATCCTAATAAACCCAAACAAGTTAGTGTTCCCATGCTATCTGTTAGAATTGGTGATCATTGGTATTATGGTTTATGTGATATTGGTGCAAGTGTTAGTGCTATACCTTATGAACTTTACGCGGAGATTATGCACGAAATTGGTTCTTGTGAACTTGAAGTTATTGATGTGGTTATTCATCTCGGCTAATAGAGAAACTATTTCTCCAATTGGTATTGTTCGAGATGTGGAAGTTCTATGTGGTAAGATTAAATATCCTTCTGACTTTTTGGTACTTGGTTCTGCTGCTAGTGATTATTGTCCTATCATTTTTGGTAGACCTTTTCTAAATACTTGTGGAGCTATTATAGATTGTAAGAAAGAGAAAATTTTGACTAGATTTGCTGGTGAACCTTATGAATTTAACTTCTCTAAATTTACCAAAACTCCTTATAAAGTTGACTTGCCTAGTAATGATTTTTAAAATGGAGCAGTGTGCATCTATTGTCCTTGTTCCTAACAATCCTTTGCAGCAACATTTGGAGAATAGTGAAAGTGAAGCTTTTTAGGAAAGAAAGAGATGAGCTTGAGGAAATTTTTCGTCGCCAACCTATTCTCAAGCATGATTTACCTGTGGATCTGGGTACAACACCACCACCGAAGGAAGATCCTGTGTTTTTGATCTAAAGCCTTTACCCGATAATCTTAAATATGCTCATATCGATGATAAGAAAATATATCCTCGTTATTATTAGTTCTAAGCTTTCCGAGAGATGGAGGAAGAAAGGTTATTGGAAATATTGAAGAAACACCAAGGAGCTATGGCTATACACTTGATGATTTGAAAGGGATTTCTCCTTCTATTTGCCAACATGCTAATAATATGGAAGAAGATGCAAAGCCTGTTGTTGAACATCAACGTCGTCTAATTCCGAAGATGAAGGAAGTGGTAAGGAATGAGGTATTACGACTTCTTGAAGCTGGTATTATATATCCTATTGCCGATAGTAGATGGGTTAGTCCTGTGCATTGTGTTCCTAAGAAAGGAGGAATGACTGTTGTGCCTAATGATAATGATGAGCTTATTCCTCACAAAGAATAGTTGTAGGTTATAGAATGTACTGATTTTCCAAAAGTTAATAAAGTTACTAAGAAAGATCATTACTCTTTATCCTTTATTGATCAAATGTTAGGGAGAGGCTTTCGCCTAAAAAATACTCATTTTTAGTTTCTTCTGATGGTTATTCGTTTTCACAAATTGTCATAAAGGCAAAGATCAAGAGAAAACCACTTTTACTTGTCCTTACGGAACTTATGCTTATAGGCGATGCCTTTGGTTTATGTAATGCTCCCGCTACTTTTCAAAGATGCATGTCTGTTATTTTTCATGGTTTTTGCGAAAGTATTGTAGAGGTGTTCATGGATGATTTTTCTGTCTATGGGAATTCTTTTGATAATTGCCTGCGAAACCTCGATAAAGTTTTGCATAGATGTGAAGAAACTAACCTTGTTCTTAATTGGGAGAAATGCCATTTTATGGTTAATGAAGGAATTGTATTGGGACATAAAATTTCTGAGAAAGGTATTGAAGTTGATAGAGCTAAAGTTGAAGCGATTGAGAAGATGCCCTATCCGAGGGATGTTAAAGGTATTCGTAGTGTTCTTGGTCATGTCGGGTTTTATAGGAGATTTATTAAAGATTTCTCTAAAATTTCAAAGCCTCTTACTAATCTTCTTCAAAAGATGTACCTTTTGTTTTTGATGATGATTGTAAGGAAGCTTAAACTTTAAAGAAAGCCTTAAATAACCGTCTCCTCGTAGTTGAACCTCCTGATTGGATTTTGCCTTTTGAAATTATGATGCTAGTGATTTTGTCGTAGGCGCCTGCTCTTGGACAAACAGTAGATAAAAATTAAATGTTATTCATTATGCTAGTAAGACTTTTGATGCTGCTTCTCAAAGAAATTATGCTACAACCGAAAAAGAATTGTTAGCTGTGGTCTTTGCTTGTGATAAGTTTAGACCTTATATTTTGATTCAAAAGTTACAATTCATACCGATCATGCCGCAATTAGATACCTTATGACAAAGAAAGATGCTAAGCCAAGGCTTATTAGATGGTACTTCATGCAAGAATTTGATTTGCTATATTATAGATAGGAAAGGAAACATAACTCTGCTATTGATAATTTGTCTAGATTGGAAAATATTGCTTATGATCCTTTTCTGCTAATGATAGTTTTCCAAATGAACAATTGGTTGTATTAAAGCGTGAGTCATGAGTCTCTTTGGTATGATGAGTGCGAACTTTGCTGTTTCGAAGTATTTGCTCAAATTTTCTACCAAATAAAGGAGGAAATTCTTTATGACTTGAGGCATTATTTTTGGGATGACCTACACTTATATAAAGAAGGAGGGAGGGTATTATGCGAAGATGTGTTCCTGAATATGAACAACAGAGATATTGAATAAATGTCATGGAAGTGTTTATGGAGGACATCACGCGGGAGATAGAACCGCGCAAAAGGTTCTACAATCAGGTTTTTATTGGCCAACACTCTTCAAAGATGCAAGGAAATTTATTTTATCTTGTGATGAATGTCAAAGAGTTGGTAATATCTCTTAGACGCAATGAAATGCCTATGAATTATACTCTTGTTATCGAACCATTCGATTGTTGGGGATTCGACTTCATTCTTTCCCTTCTTCAGACTGTAACACTCATATACTTGTTGTCGTTTTTTGTTACTAAATGGGTAGAAGCTATACTCTACAAAAAGTGCCGATGGTGAGACCTTCTATAAAAATGCTTGTAGATATTATATTTCTTAATTTTGAGTACCTAGATATATTATGACCGATGGAGGTTCTTCATTCATGGAGGTTTTTAGAAAAACTCTTGCCAAGTATGGTATTAATCATAGAATTGCTTCGGCTTATCATCCTCAAACTAGTGGGTAAGTAGAATTATCAAATAGAGAAATTAAATCTATCTTGGGAAAGACTGTTAATAAATCTAGAAAGAATTGGCCTAGCAAATTGAAAGAAGCACTATGGGCTTATAGAACTGCCTATAAAAATCCTATGGGAATGTCACCTTATAAAATGGTTTATGGAAAAGCTTGTCATTTACCTCTAGAACTAGAGCACAAAGCTTAGTGGGCTGTTAGAGAACTAAATAAAGATCCTAAATTGGCCGGTAATAAGAGGTTGTTGCAATTAAGTTCTCTAGATGAATGGAGAAGTGAAGCTTATGAAAATGCTAAACCCTTTAAAGAAAAAGTTAAGAAATGGCATGATAGAAGGATCATCAAAAGAGAATTTAATGTTGGAGATCAAGTTCTATTGTATCGGTCTCTTCTCAGATTCTTTGCAGGAAATTACTCTCGAAGGGAACACCATATGTTGTTGAGGAGGTGTATCGTTCAGAGCAATTAAAATTAGCTCTCTGCAAGTAATGCCACACAAGTGGTGAATGGACAAAGACTCAAGCATTATATCTTGGCATTCTTATAATGTTGATGTTGATATTATTCAAGTGGAAACACCTGGAGGCTTTCATCAAAGGACAAATTGACACTCCGCCAGACCTGGACTTTGAATAGGTAATAGTTATGTAATAAAAGTCCGCGTTTACCTTTCCGAACATTATTTTTGCTATTTTGAAAAATATGAAAAATTACGACCGAAACGGAGTGGAAAGACTTACTAGAAGCGTGCCACCACAGGCTTCCGCGGCGGCCCCACCGGGCCGCGCCGACCCATGGTCTGGCCGCCTCGTTGCCCTCACTCGTTTTCGACCTGGAATCTTCCTTTTGTCGTAAAAATATTTGCTATATAATCCTCGGACCCTCGGAGGTCCGTACACGTTTTCTCGCTGTGTTTCGTTTCGAGCTGCTCTTCGTCAGACGAGCTTTGATCTAGAAGCACCATGGTTCCAACAACAAAGACAAGGGGCCTTGGAGGAAGAGATAGATGAAAGGATCAATAAGGAGAAGGAGAAGATAGCATCAGCAAAGGGAGAGTGAACTACGGAGAGTAAGCCAATCTTGGTGGGACGGCGAACACCGGCGTTCTTTTTCTGGCACCTTGCAGGGAGCTCTTCCGCCTGCTCTTGACCTCGACTCTTTCCCTGTGTGGAGGAAGCAATACGGGTTGTCTGATGAGTTTTGTGATCAATATCGTGCTCTCAAAAGGGAAGTGGAGATACGAGAACCAGCGACTTCGCAGAATGTTGGAATATTACTCAAATCCCAACACAAGGCCGTCACCGCCACACTCTGGTAACAATGAGTCTCTTCAAGTTTTGGTGCCAGACTGTAAAAATTGAGAAGCCTAAGCTCTAAGGAGATCCTTATGAAGCGCGAGAGGAATCCATCGCCATCATCGCCGAAGGAGTAATCATCATCGGTATTGGCATCCCTTGGTTTGTTCCAAGCTTGGGGAGTGCCGGTATCACATCACCACCACCTTTATCTTTTACTATCAAGTAGTGTCATATCATGAGTAGGGAAGTATCATATGGAATAGTATGCAATGTGGAAGTATCTCTTAGTTAGTTATCTATGTATCCGTTGGTGTGAGTTATCGTTATGGAATATTAATGAGAAGTCTTATCATTTATTTTTGCACACCTTATTTTAGTTTGCAATCTCCATTATATGATTACTCTTGACATGAGTATTGATATCACTTTTGGAGCATCAAGTAAATCTATTTGGTTTTTGCAAACTTAGCATTGGTCAATAGCAACAACATCTTGATGTTTAATAAAGAGAGAAATACACTTAGATACATTATTCTACTATCTCTATGCTTAGTATTCTGAAGTTAAAGTTGCTTGTGCTTATGAGAAAGATGCATGATTGTTTCTATCATATGTATATTTGTTTGTTTCCTCAACCTTTATGCTTGCTATCAAACCTTGCTAGCCAAAGACCTGTATCGAGAGGAATGCTTCTCATACATCCATAACTTTAGACCAAACCTATGCCATTTGTGTCCACCATATCTACCTACTACATGGTATTTTCTGCCATTCAAAGTAAATACTTCATGTGCTACCTTTAAATTATTCAAATTACTACTCCTTATTTGTGTTAATGTTTTATAGCTCATGAGGAAGTATGCGGTGTTTCATCTTCAATCTTGTTGGGCGGACTTTCACCAATGGACTAGCGCACATCCGCTTATCCAATAACTTTGCAATAAGAGCTGGCAACGGGGTTCCCAGCCCCAATTAATAACTTTCATTAATAATTCTCTTCACATGTTTTGTTCTGATTTATCAGTAACTTAAATTTGCAAATAGATACTCCTCCATGGTATGTGAATGTTGGAAGGCACCCGAGGATTCAGTTAGCCATGGCTTGTGAAAGCAAAGGTTGGGGAGTGTCATCCTTAATAAAACTAAAATACATGTGTAAACAAAAGAGAAGGGGGATGATCTACCTGGCTGGTAGAGATACCGTCCCTCATGGGAGCCGCTCTTTGAAGGTTCGTTTGGCAAGGGGGTTAGAGGGCCCGCTACCATTCGTTGACAACAACAAACACCGCTCAAAATCTTACTTTTATGCTCTTTATATGATTTCAAAACTTGAAAGCTTCTAGCACATGATTTAATCCTTGCTTCCCTCTGCGAAGGGCCTATCTTTTACTTTTATGTTGAGTCAGTAAACCTATTTTCCTCTATCTCAAGCAAGCAATTGAGTTGTTGTGAACCAATCATTTATGCTATGATTCAGTTAATCATGTCTTTTATACTTTCTTGTTTAGTACCAATTTTATCTGAATGAATATGACTTTGAAGTTATCAATGATTATGAAGAGATTGCTATGCTTAAATATGAAGGCTCAGCCATAAATTCTTATGAAAGCTTTACTTAGAAGTACAATCCGTTAGCAGTTCTCTCTGACTAAGAACGAAGTTTGCCATCACCAACTATGATTTCTTATGCACCTTTATTTGTGATTACCTTATACTTGTTTCAAGTTGAATTATATGAGGAAGTTTTTTACTAGAATGTCTTGTGTGAATGACTATGATGCTTCTTGTCCGTATTTTATTTATCGACTCTTCACTCCATAAACATGTGGTTCTGTTTACCGAGTCAGTTTCGCTTTGGGACAAGCGAGGTCTAAGCTTGGGGGAGTTGATACGTCCAATTTGCATCATTATTTTGTATCATAATTTGCTGTTATTCATTGATATATTTCATATTGGGACACAATACTTATGTTATTCCATCTATTTTGCATGTTTCATCATCATTGGAGGATCACACCTGAGCTGTGGATTCATTGGGAAAAAGCAATCGCGAACTAAATATTTCGAAGATCAATCGTGAAGGAATTTCACTTAAAAATTCCTATTTTTCCGTGATGACGAGGGAGCTTTAAGGGGAAGAAGAGAGGCCATCGGGCCTGCACCATAGGCGGCGCGGCCCGTGCCCCGGCCGCGCCACCCTATGCCTCGGGGGCCCTACGCCTCTTTCGCCTCTCTTTTCGCGTACTCCTTCGCGTCCCGAAACCTAAGCCATGTAGGATCCTCACGATGGTTACAGCCTTCGCCGCGGGGCGAGAACACCGAGAGAAAGAGCTCTCCTACAAGTGTGAACTGTGGAAATTCCCTCCGAGTGGGGAAATCGACGCCATCGCCATCGTCATCGAGCGGACATCATCTCCATCATCATCATCATCATCTCCACCATTGACACCGCCATCACCGCTGCACCTCGTCATCGCTATAGCAATTCGGGTTAAATCTTTATTATAGGGGAAACTCTCCCGCTGTTATTCTATACTTGTTGTAGATGCTATTGAGCTAAACCATTGAACCAAGGTTTATGTTCAGATTGTTATTCATCATCATATCACCTCCGATTGTATTCCATATGATGTCTCGTGAGTAGTTCGTTTAGTTCTTGAGGACATGGGTGAAGTCTAAATGCTAGAAGTGAATTATGGTTGAGTAATATTCAATGTTATGATATTTAAGTTGTGGTGTCATTCTTCTAGTGGTGTCGTGTGAACGTCGACTACACGATACTTCACCATTTATGGGCCTAGGGAGTGCATCTTGTATTCGGTTGCTAATGGGTTGCCTGAGTGACAGAAACCTAAGCCCCGTTAGTATATCGATGCAAGAGTGAGATCTCAGAGTTTAAGGATGTGGTTAGATTTATCTTAATTACTTTCTTGTAGTTGCTGATGCTTGAATGGGTATAATCACAAGTATGTATTAGTCCTAGGAAGGGCTGTGCATTGGCATAGGTTCACCCACACAACACTTATCAAAACACTGAAGATTAATCAGCTGTATGTAGCGAAAGCACCAGACTAAAATCCCCGTGTGTCCCCCTGGAACGTTTGGTCATTATAAGTAAACAAACCGGCTTGTCCTTTGTGCTAAAAAGATTAGCCACTCGTTGCAATTATTTCTCTCGTATCTTTATTTACTTGTACTTTATTTATCCGCAATATCAAAACCCCCACACTTTGTTCCGTGAGCATTTGTTAAAGAAACCTTCATCGAAACCTTTGTTTACCACCTTCGCTCTCCGTTGCTCCGACACTCTTATTTATCGAAAGTACTACGATACACCCCCTATACTTATGGGTCATCCCTCGGGCAATTTCTCTCCATCTTCCCGGTCAAAATTATAAATTCTCCTCAGAAAGGAAGATGTTGAGCACTAGCAAAAGTATTTTCAAAGAAACATCACGCAAGCTTCTGGCTGGACTTTAATAGAACCAGGAGGCAAATTATTATACCAAGTTTTAGCATCATCCTTTAATGAGAACTGAAAAATTTTAGCGACAAAATAAGTACGCATCTTGACATCATCAGAAAACACGCCACTAAGAGTAGATATCTCAAATGTGGGTCAAAGTTCAACAAGACTTTCTTTTTCTTTTCAAGACTGACACAAAGGGTGTTTTCTGAATACAGCTATATGAGATAGATCAAGAGAAAAATCATAATCTTTATCCTAATGTTTATAGGAGATGTGGCAAATTTAGGATCA